>HG992180.1:11897007-12542840 GCA_905220545.2 Melitaea athalia | reverse complement strand
TAAAAATGACACAACAACTAAATGAATGGAGAAATGTGTCAACCTTATGGAAATATACCTACATAGTTTTTATTTAAAGAAAGAAGCAATAAGCATTTAATATTAATAAAATAAAAAATGATGAACAAAAATGGCAATATCAGTCCATTATGATTTGATTAAGGCCCTGTCTAACAGGAAGATACGAATTCAATATTATAACAAAAGTAAAACATCAATGAAACAAGGATATTTTTTAATGATTACGATATTGCTATTTCACATAAATTATTTCTCATTATTATTAACATTACAATTACAAATTATACACCACGAGTAAAGAAAGTAAAATTAAATGTAACAAAAATACAACGTTCCCTTTTATTGCTTGATCGTAGAAAAATCTTATTCAAAAATTAAAAGATAATTATATTATTTTCTGCAAAAATAACTTGTAGCATATTCAAACATTTATAGTTTATTTAATTATATATTAAACTAGCTGAGCTCGCGACTTCGTCCGCGTGGAATAGTGACTTTACATGTTCAACGTGATTTTTTAAATTGGCATAACTTTTTTTATTTATGAACCGATTGACATGAAATAAACACTTAATGTTAAGTCAAGTCTAAATCTAAATGTAAAGCCATTTCTGAGATTAGCGTGCACAAACGCACAGAGAAACAGACAAAAATTCTGACAATCATTGTTTTGGGTGCTATTTGCGTTGATAAAGGTCCCAATAATATTTTTTCTCATATATCTTAAATGTACATACAGCGACCCGTTACATTTTTATTATATGTATTGATGATTAATGTCGAGAAAAAATAGTTCTTCTCTTCATTATTATCTGAGTAAGTATAAATAGATAGAGCTCTTTTTATTAATACAAAATGTACCTATCGACTGTGGAAAGCATCAAAATTTTTTGTCTTCAAAGAACGCAAAAAAAATTACTTATAAAAAAAACAAAACCCGACTGCGAAAATAACCACTAAAAAGGGAAAAACAAGCTTTACAGATATTGAGAATGTATTTATTTTTCAATAAAAGCGTGTTAAAAGGGCTATTCGCGGCATTTACGATCTTGGAGCTCGAGTCTCCCTGCGGGATGTTTTTCCAAAGGTAGACATATTAAAAATTGCATCGCAATATATTTATAACAATATTATGTATATTCACCAGAATATTCATTGTTTTGAAATAAATAGTATTGATCGCAGTGTAAACACTAGAAGGAATAACAAAATTGTAACTCAAAGTTTCCTACTGCGCAAAGTAAACGTCTCCTTTGTAGGTTATGGTATTCGCATGTATGTATAATAAAATCCCACAAACAATTTTAAAATTGTCTCAACATACATTTAAAGTTTTTAATAAAAATAAATTAATAGATAAAGCGTATTATTCGGTGCAGGATTACTTATTTGATAAAGATGTGTGGACTTAGTCCTAATCGATGGTAGCTTCACTTTTAAAAACTATAATCACTATAAAATTTAATTTTTAGCCGACTTACAACAAAGGAGGAGGTTCTCAATTCGATTGTATTTTTTTTATGTATGTTAACTCAGAACTTTTGACTGGGTGGACCGATTTCGATCAATTTTCTTTGATTTAAAAGATGTTGTGTGTCATGTAGTCCCATTTAAATTTAATTGAGATCTGATTAGTACTTTTAGAGTTATAGCTATCTAATAATGCGTATTTACTTGACTACTTTTTCGTCGACCTACGTTTTATTATACCTACCGCATAACTTTTTACTCGGTGTACCGATTTGGATTATTCTTACTTTAATCGAAAGCTAATACTTGTCATGTAGTCTTGTTTAAATTAGATCGAGATCTGATTACAACTATTTGAGTAATCTTTAATAGCGCGTATTCACTTGACTATTGTTTCGTCTTATTACGTTGCATTACTTGTCGATGTAATTGAAGTCGGTTTTTTTTTTCGTTTGCGAGCAAACACAATTATTGTTAAATGACGATTCGAATGTGCTCTTGGGGCCTATTTGAATAAAGTTACTTTTGATTTTTGATTTGATTTAGAATTTATTGTGAAGAGTATAAAGTGTAACGTGTATTATGCGTGTATTATTCGATACTTTCAGATTATTGTAAGGCCGGACAAGAAACAGGACAAAAAAGTTCTACAAAACACTTATTCTGCTATCAATCGAACATTAAAAAAACATAAGTAAACTACTATCAATTGAATTTACATGGGTTATAAGTTTCTCCCAAAAATAAACTGACAGCAGGAACAAACTGGTGAAGGGTAGCTTAAGACAGACATCAGTCGGAGGAGGCCTTTGCTTTTGCACGCCGAACTAAGAGATATTTTATAGTTTTATATTTATAATTTCACTGATTTTTTCCTTCCTTTTCCCTGTTCATTCATTATAATGCAAATATAAACGAATATTCATAACTTAAGTGAAAGAAAATGAAAAAAAAACAACAAACTATAAATTAAAATTTTTATTGCCATTGTTTTAGACAAAAGTGATGTCATTCTAAATATACGTTTTTGATAGAGTACTGAATGAATTTAGGATGAATAATAAATTAGATACCTTGTCAGTCATGGAATTATTGAAGTTATACTTCTTTTGGTGCGTTAGGGAAAAATGATGAGAGTAAATTAATCCACAAATCACAATCCTTAATATTTAAGTAGTAAATATTTAAGTAAATATTTAAGTAGTAAGTTTAAGTAAGTCGACAAACAAGCGTACGGCTCACCTAATGATAAGCAAATATCGTAGCCTAATAGACGTCTGCAACACCAGAAGCATCGCAATCGCGTTGCCGACCCTACCCCGATTCCCCGCCCCGCCCCCCCCCTCCCCCCGGAGCTCTGGTCACCTTACTCACAGGAACACAACACTGCTTAAAAGCAGTATTATTTAGCTGTGGTCTTCTGTAGGGTCGAGGTACTACCCCAGTCGGGCTCCTCCATTTTTTGAGCAGGAAATTTCCTGCTGTGCCCTACCTCAGTTAAAATACTATCTTACCTTAAAATACCTCATCTTGGATACCCTCCGGCGCGGGGGCACCAGAGGGTTATGTCAGACTCCTACTGACCAAAAACCATCCCGTGTTAGCAGACCTGCGCCTGAGTGGGGCGAGATGGGGTCGCGTTAGCAGTCTCCACCCCGCTCCGGCGGTTGGCCCGAATGTAAACATCCGGGCCCCGGCACCTAGAGTGGCGGAACGCACAAGACCACCCCTCCCGACGACGCGTGGGATCTCAAGCCAGCCGAAGATCCCCCGACCCCCCGCCGGCCACCCCACTTAAGGGACGCTCAACCGGACCAGTCTACCGTCTGCAGCAAATGTCCAGGAGCGTCCACCCTCCAAGCCAGGCAGGCCTGACCTCCAACGCCTGGCATCACAGCGTTGGGGGTCAGGCCTGGCATCACGGCGTTGGGGGTCAGGCCTGCCCGACCTCCAAGGCCGGATCGTACCGAACAACCGAGCAAAGCTCCAGGGAGCCCAGCACGATCCGGCAACTACCCCACGTGTCCGCCGGACTGCACCAACAACCGAGCTAAAAGCTCCAGGGAACCAGCACAGCCCGGCCCTCACACATCACGTCAGTCGGATTGCACCAACAACCGAGCAAAGCTCCAGGGAGCCAGCACAACCCGGCCGGCAAACCGCACTTTCGCGCTACAGGGCGGGCAAGCGAACCCACCCGCCCCGTCCCTCTAGTGCGCTCACGGGTCGAGCAGTACCCGGATCGCACCCCGCGAGTCAGTCGTTAGCCGCGACGAGCAACAGTACCGCTACTGCGATACTGCTGCCCGTCCCGTTGCCCAGGGTGCACCACGAGGAGGACCACCTACCTCAGTTAATCCACAAATCATTATATTCCATTATTTATTTTCCACCCCATAACTAATTCAGTTCAGTAATCCTTAAGAACTTCAGCAATGGGATCTAATAGATTTCAAAAAAATAATATTTTTACTTCAGAAGCTTGTTTATTTTAAGAACTTTATAAAATTACGCTACAAGTCATTAAAGTAATGTAGAGGCCGTAAAATCAGATGTAACTGAGCGGTTGGTCCGGTACGGCTTAAATTACTTTTTATGTCGGAGTACGAAACGGTAGCGCCAAATGTAGCAAGATTAATAAAAAAATAATTAGATTATATTTTAATAGCAATACTTACTCTGATTGCATGAAGCAATTTAGCTTTTATATAGTCAATACAGAGCTGACATATGGTATTTTGTCTAAATACTAAATTTATTGCGTTATATCGGACTCGAGTTGTTCTGGAATTATCTGAGAATATTTTTGGTGACAGTTGGAGAAGGTAAGTTGGATACCTGGCCTGGATCGAGTTTTTTTTTTGTGCCGACCCCACCTAGCATGGGATAAAAGCAGAAGGAACAACACATAGGTATATATATACATATTCTACCTACGATACGTATTCACATTTTTTTTCAATTCATTCTTTGTAGTTCACATAGAGTCATAGAGGAAAGGTTGCTTATGGTATCAAGTTACCTTAATTCGGCACTGCTACTGTGTCCTACCACAGTTGACATTAACGCTTTATTTTAGTGTTACAATTTTGACACACAGCTCACTTTTAAAAACAACTTCGTCATCAAAACCCATTGATATCGAATCTCCGACTTATAAATTATAAATTATTTAGTATGAGATATCTCAATAGTTTGTTTACCCTTAAGTTGCCAGTCAATATTAGTGCAAAAACAATTACGAAAGGACACTGACGTTTACTATGGAAACATAGTAATCGTTTTCATTTATATTTCGACTAACGGATAATATTTACTGTGATATAATATTAATCATTTATTAAAAGTTTTTTATTACTCTTACTAGCTGTACTCGCGATTTATTTCGTGATTGTCATCTTTTTCATCTATACATATAATAAAATGGTAGAAAAGTCAAAACTGTACATTGAATATTTTTTTAAAAGAATACTTGGGGTGTGATCTACAATCGATAACGAAGCCAAAAATATAGTTTTTAGAATTTTTGTCTGTTTGTCTGTTTATCTGTTTGTCTGTTTGTCTGTATGTATGTCCGGGATAAACTCAGAAAGTACTGCATGGATTTACTTCAAATTTGGCACAAATATTGTTAAGAAGTCGGGTCAGAACATAGGCTATATATTATCACGCTATCACCTACGGGGAACGAGCAGTGAACCTTTATTTCTTCAAATGTATGTCCGGGATAAACTCAAAAAGTACTGCATGGATTTACTTCAAATTTGGCACGAATATTATTAAGAAGTCGGGTCAGAATATAGGCTACATATTATCACGCTATCACCTACGGGGAACGAGCAGTGAACGCACGCAGACGACGTCGCGGGCAGCAGCTAGTTGACCTATAAAATAAAATATGAAAGCCAACTTAATATCGGTCATATTTTCAAAAATATCTTCCTTCTCCCAAAGAAACCATAACGAATTTTGGGATAAAAAGTATTCGCCGACATGTCTCGTAGTTATCGATTTAATGGCTCGACGTAATATATAGCCAAAATACAAACAAATATAGGTACAGACAAAAATGAAAAAAATATTATAAAGTTTCGGCTACAACGTCGATTATAAAATACTAGCTGACCCCGCAAACGTTGTTTTGCCATATATTTATGTATGTTATTAGCCCCCGCAACCCCTCTTGTTGGTGTAATTTCTTAAAATCCGTTCTTAGCTGACCTCTACTCGGCGAAAGGAATATTCCTACCAAATTTCTACGGTTTATGGTTCCAGAGATATCGTGATGAGTCAATATATGGGTGGAAATCTCTTTTATATATATATAGATATAATAGATATAAAAGTTTTTAAGTACCTATCCTCAATATTCCTTCAAAAACAAGAAACGAAATTTGTGATTTATAACCGACATATATAGGATTTGAATTAATATACTGTACTCGTATTATGCAATGCGACAATAAATCACACACTTGCCGGAAACATCAAATAAACATAGGCAAGTTTTTTAACGCAACGCTCGGTCGCGGTCCATTGGTCGCAGTCGTAAATCTACGCATCTTCAAACATCATCAGCCGAACCCTGACTGACCTTGGACAAAATATTATTCATCACTTGCATAAATTAAACATTAATTCACTTCATTGGATTCAAACATAAAAACTGCGTGTACAACATTAATTTATGACTGAAATACCAAACTATTATTCGCATCGTTGATTGTAAAAAAAAATTAAAATTTAATAACTTATATTTTATTGGTACATGAATCATAGCATGTTACTGTACCTATTAACAGTAGGTAACTCAAAGTCACATGCTTTACAAAAATATATTAAAGAAAGGTTGGGAAGCTCGCTATAATCGATACTGAAGCCAAAAATATAATTGTTTTATTATTGTTATGTCTATCTGCTAGTCAGTTTATATGCCGGTCGAGCAGCACTCTAAATTTACTAAATTCAAAAATAAAGCTTTAGAATAAGATCCAAAATAATGTGAAGACCGTAGTGTACAGAAGGCTTTAAAACCATCATTTATCTTAAGATGATGTAAATAATAATCAAGATTACGATCACGATCACGATTCAGCCTGTGATATCCCCCTTGTGGGGCATAGGCCTCTTCCCCATGTTCTTACAGCAGCTATGCTAAGCTAGCTACGCTGCTCCAATGCGGGTTGGCGGATATATTCCTACTATGAGTAACGATCGCTATCAGGTGTACATGATAACAACCGGTACCGACGGCTTAACGTGCTCTCCGAGGCACGGTGGGGAGACCTACAAGGACTGCACAAACACCCAGACCACGGAAAACATCTGTATGGCTAATACAAATGTTGTCGTGTGCGGGGATCGAACCCCCAACCGCCCACGCAACAGCCAATCGCAATCCAGTGCTGTGACCGCTGCGCCAACGCGCCGTCGTAAATAATAATCTTATAGGCTTAATTAATGTTGTAAAAAACGTGAAAGAAGTCGAATGTAGACCTAGCAAATAATACCTAAACATTTCACGCTAAAATGATATCCTGTGTTTGACGACGAGTTAGCGCAGCGGTCACGGCGCCGCTGGCTTGAGACTGTTGCGCTGACGATCGCAGGTTCGATCCTCTCACATGGCAAACTTAAAGGCCATACAAATGTTGGCTGTGGTCTGATCATTTGATCCTAAAAAATCCTAGTGGGTGCCGTTGAGTGAGGGTCGTTTATTTTGTACCAGATAAATAGAAAACGCGTTGGCCACTACAAAAGTCTATAGCCACCTGTATCTGTAAGCCGCCATATTCAAAAACACGGTTCGTTTTGCTTTCGAAACGATAAATAACAAACGAGATATGTTCTATATTTAAAGATTCGTACGTAAAACGTTAATTTAATATGGCCTAAACAAATAAGTTATGAGCCCAGTTCAAGCCGACCGTTAGCCCAACAACTTATAACTATAGGAACTATATTTTAGGCCGCTACGCCAATTTTTTTTTATATCAATAATAAAATATTCAAATAATTATAAAATAAGTAAATTATTAACATCTCATCACTTCAGAGTAATAATAATAAAAAATATTGTAGATATACTAATTAATATCTACAATATTTTTTTTTGTGTTAGACTTATAAGCACTCCTAAAAAAGTTCAGATTATCTTAGAGTATTATTTTTAGTTGTACGTTACATAAAACTTTAGTAAACTACGTAATAGACAATTATGATTTTTTTTTTATAACAATGGGGGCAAACGAGTAGACGTAGCCATCTGATGGGAAACAGCTATCGTCGCCCATGAACATCTGCAACATACGGGGAGTTGCGGGTGCGTTGCCGGCCTTTAGGGAGCCTTATGATGGTTTATACACTGTTAATGCGCATGTTTCCAACATTCATGTTTGTTTACCACAAGCGTTTTGTATTAGCAACAACATTACAAATCAAAATGCATATATAATCTCGATTTTTTTTTTAATCTTTACTTTTTATTGAGGGTTTGTGCGTAAAAGCTTTACCAAAATGTCGGCTCTGTAGAACGCTGTCCCTCTTCTAATAAAGAAATGTCTGCTTGGAATGACGTTAACTTAGTCAAGAAATCGACTCAAATTACTTCCAATTCGTCAACGTTTATCGGTCTTAATAAGCGCTTATAAGAGCTAAACCCAAATTTAAGGTACCTCATCCAGTTATTTAAAAAAAATCTTAATAAAACAATAATTGTAAAGACACTGGAAACATTATTTTATAATTTTTTTGTGTAATTTCTGTTAGTGTTAGCGTCGTGGGACACCAGATAAGTTCCTTGTTATAAAATATTAATTTCAAGTTCTGTTCGAGGTACCTATAAAGAAAATTATTATTATTCGGGTATACACTTTTTATTACGATTTTTTATCGATAAAAATCAAAACAACTACTTTACAAAATTATCTTAACACCTTTATTTTATATACAACTAGCTGACTTCTTAACCCCCGCAACCCCCTCTTGTAGGTGGAATTTCGTAAAATCCGTTCTTAGCCGATCTACTCGGGGAAAGGAATATTCCTACCAAATTTCAAGTCTCTACGCCTTATGGTTCCAGAGATATCGTGTTGAGTCAATATCTACGTCAGGGTTTCTTAACCTTCTTCTAGTCATGGACCCCTTTAAAATTTTCAAAGAGTCCACGGACCCTTTCCAAAAAAAAAGAAAAAATATAAAGATGCTTTACTCCAAACACCTTTAATTATTTTCAATCCAACTTCCACTGCTGGACATAGGCCTCCACAAGTTAAAACTTTACATATAAATAATTAGTATCACGGTTGCTGCTGCTTATGCAGGATTAGAATATCAAATTGAGGAGAACATAATTAAGTAGGCTTGCCATGGACCCCCAGCTTTCATAGCACGGACTCCTTAGGGGTCCATGGACCACAGGTTAAGAAACCCTGATCTACGTGGAAATCTCTTTTTTATATATATATATAGATCATTTATAAAAAATATATCATAATTATCGAATGATATAATAATAATAGCAAACTGCAATAATAATAACAGTCATAACGTAGACTATATTATTATATATTATATATACTCATTAGACACTGTATAACCACCATACCTGACTATAGGTACATAAGATTTACGCTTTTTTTTAACGTTACGGGCGTTTTTGCCGACTAGGGTACCCCTCCGCAACGTCCCATAAGAAACGTCGTTCCAATAATGTGGTCTTACAAAAAAAAGTCAAAAAAATTGGTTGTAAAGTCGGTTTATGGATGATAGTTTTACGTGATAACGTCATAAAGAAACATTGATGAAAAACTGAATACTACATTATATAAGACGTTATCACGTCAAAAAGTCAAGACATAATATTTAGTGGTACTGCATATAAAAATTATATAAAGAAAAACTAATAATTGATGTAAATACTGAATACATAAAAGATACATACACCTTAGAATATGCTAAAAAATTATAAAAGGTATACTGTTTGTAAGAAGTTATTGAAGTAATGTTTCAATCGTGCGTAGATAATTCAGTAAAAAAAATTCTTTTTGAAGAAATCGAAGTTTTCTTTTGAAAATTTGTCTGTAAAATATATTAATAATTCTGAGAGAATTCATGGTGTTGACTTTGATAAGAACAAGTGCTGTTTTATACAATATAGCCTTTGAACATCTTTGAAAGTAAAACATTACTTACATAAATCTTGCTGTTAGTCTATCGGTTATGTATAATATAAACTAAACGTAAATATTTACTAAAACAGTTTGCTTGCTTATATTTTTCATGATTCACGTCAAAATTACGAGTATATTCTTAAAGGTCTACGTAATAAAGAAATATTTGTATTTAATTTAGTTTGCTATTTTGTACCAAGGTCATCGGGGACCAGTGGAAACGGAGTCTTCTGCGGTAAAATATCACAAAGATATATACATGTTGTGGTCTGCGGATCGATAATACACAAAAATCCTAAATATATATTCAATGTAGTTAAAGCTTATTATTTTATCTATATACGCTTACGGTTCGCATCAAAGGGTCTTTAATTTTGAGTTGAACGACTTTGTATGGGTCACCAATAGTCACCATCAGCACCCTGGTTATAGAGTTGTTTTTTTAATGTAAATTGTTTCTTCTTATATAAGTCTTACGAAAGCTTGCTCAGTAGGAAATCTTATGAAAATTGTGTTAGGCTCAGC
This sequence comes from Melitaea athalia, assembly GCA_905220545.2. Taxonomy (NCBI): domain Eukaryota; kingdom Metazoa; phylum Arthropoda; class Insecta; order Lepidoptera; family Nymphalidae; genus Melitaea; species Melitaea athalia. The sequence continues at coordinate 12,532,653 of HG992180.1, read as the reverse complement.
AGTCAATAAATAAAAGTCGTAATCTGGCGTTTGAAAGTAGTTGCAGAACTATTTATCTAAACACTGTAAAATTTGGTAGTAACAATTTACCTAATGCACAGGTAAATCATATATAATTTACTCTAAGGTTAAGATTTTTGTCGCCCTTTTCAGAAAAAACATCACAATTACTCCACATAAGTTATATATCATTCTTGCTTGCTCTACCGGCATCAACAACTAAAAAAATTATTATTGCTTTTGTTTTTCTAAATTAATTAATTATTAAAATTCTATACATAGATATACATTGAGACACAATACAGCAATGCCTACTGTCATCTGACGGCTTTAATTTTAAAACCACGTCAACGTGATTGACGGTCGGTAATTTTTTTGTTCAATTTCAAATCAACTCACGTATAAATAAGTACTTTTTTGTAATTATGTAGAGTGCTAATTATTATAGTAACTAGCTGACCCGGCGAACTTCGTACCGCCTAACAGTCGATTCTTTATTTTAATACTTATCCTTCCCGAAACCCTTCCACTACAACTTAAACTTTATGGTATGGTATTAAAGTTCAAAATTTGAACTTCAAATTGACTTTTAAGTATTATTACGAATCTTTTGTATGGGAAAATAAAAAAGTGTTGTTTTTAGACTTTTTAGGCAATTTTTCAAATTTTTCTCTCCGTAAGAACCATTCTCGTACTTCAAGGAATATTATAAAAAAAGAATTAGCGAAATCGGTTCAGCCGCTTTCGAGATTTGCGCTTAGCAACACATTCTGCGATTCATTTTTATATATATAGAGAAGAGATAGAGATTAGTGCGAATTATTCGCACGGGTAAAGCTATAGTAAATAACATAATACTATTTGACAATCGGTTCGAGTTTTATCCTCATCTATTGGTTGAAAATTTTAGACAATTAAATACACTGACAAAAACCAAACAGATTACAAAACTCGAATATTCGATATATTCGAATAATCGACTTATCCGTGACCGTTAAAGTGACGAATTAAGTAGTCGTCGTAGTAAAAAATTACCAAAAAAGCCTATAGATAGAGCTATAGTATTCTTACAAGTTATATTTTACAACTACTTAAACGTGCTACAGTACAGGATATACCTGACACTGTTTATTTGTACGTAGAAAAACTGATAGTTACTACTAGGAAAAACGTCATAATTTATGAAATTTTCATATCTATAAAGTTTACAGAACTAAAATGTTGACCTGCATGAGTGTTTCTGGTTTAGTTAGTGACAAAATTATGCTTAGTAAGTAGTCTGTAAATTAATTGCTTAAAGACGGAATTATGAAGCTACTGATCTTCTGCAACAACGTTTCGAGTGTTACTGGGATGATCTACTTCTAGCTGAGTCCACGACTTCACCCGCGTGGAATTTAATAAAATAGTTATTGTTCAGTTTGCAGAGTAAAAAAAAATCTAAAACAAAAGTAGCCTAAGTTACTTCTTTATTACATCAGCTGCCAGTGAAAGTCCCGTCAAAATCGGTTGAGCCGTTTCAGAGATTAGCCGGAACAAACAGACAGACAGACAGACAAAAATTGTAAAAAAAATAAATATTTTAATATCATATCAAAAATTCGCTCCATCGAGCGGGGTTCGAACCCGCACCTCTGACAGACCGTGTCGGTGCTCTAGCCAATTTAGCTATGGAATGAAACGCTCAATGATGGAAATTAAGTATCACTATTCTCTGAACAATAAAAAATATACTTACTACAAAAGCTTTCCTCAGTTGTTACCAAAAAATAACATTATAGTTTCACAATTACTTTATAATAATAATAAAAAAACTATTATCAATATTGACGTTCAACTTACCGAAATATAGTGGTAAGAGTGGTATTTATTTCACTGGTAGACCATAAGTAGCGTACATTGATATCATAGATCAGTTGTATACTACACAACTCGATATTTTATAAAACATGAACGCAACTCGCTTCTAACGAGAACTATACCGAACTGCGCGCGCGCCGACTACGGCTATTCAAATCTTCCCTAGAAACACTCTTACAAAAATGTTCACAAATTCATTTAACACAATCTAGTTCTAGGAGAATACTTACACTTTCCAAAATGAAAATTGGGTTAATTAAAGTCTATCCTAATACTGACAATATTAATTACTTGGAGTTTGGCAACAGTAAAACTAATTCTGGTCATCTAAAAATAGTTGTATTTTTTTTAAATATACCTAAATTTAAATGTAAAAAAAAAAATTGTTTCTTGCAGTTTCGATAAAGGAAATGAAGTTAAAAGCATAATGAAATATGTTGATAAATTATACAATTATTTAAATACGAACAGCGATAAAACGAGTTTAATGACCGCATTAAAACATCAAGATATTTATCTCATTCCTGATAAGTTTTTATGGTGGTAAAAATGTATATCTATATCTAGAACACCTTAACTTTTTAATCACGATCACGATTCAGTCTGTAATATCCCACTGTTGAGCATAGGCCTCTTCCCCATGTAGGAGAAGGATCGAAGCTTAATCCACCACGCTGTTCCAATGCGGGTTGGCGGATATATTTCCTACTATGAGTAACGATCGCTATCAGGGTAACGATCGCTATCAGGGTAACGATCGCTATCAGGAACAAACTTTTTAATATTCTACTAAAATTAAAGAAACGTACTAGTACATATATTTATTAAAATAGTATAAAATTAAAAACTAAAATTAGTTTATTTGCAATTTTTGGGAATTCTACAATTTTGCGAACGAAAATTTGCAATACGATTTTAATGAAACTGCTTAATACGAGATCCGTTGTTAACGAGAGAGTTCAAGGTCTAATTAGATACCGTTATAAATCCAGCGTGCCAATGGATCTCATGTTTATAAACCACCTCGGGTTATTGATGCAAATACCTATAAGTACTTCTTTGTGCCTTAAGTAATTATGTAATTTATATTAGTCATTTATATGCAAAAGAGTACATTAACCAAAATGCAACATTTTATCTTTAGTCTTATAAGTATATAAAAAGTATACCTACATAAATGTAAAATGTGATGTAAGAATTATACATGATGACATTTCGAACCAATACAAATTATTTAACAAATAAGAATACCGGAGAAATAAATGAATAGTACTTTTTTACAAGCTATTACTTAACTTGCAATGTATGTATGTATGTATGTAACTTTAATGAATGTTTGTTCGGGTGAAATCTTGCAACTCAATTTTGAAGCAGATATCTTCAACCAATTGAGCTGAAATTTTGTATACAAGTTCAATTTGGATGACAATACATGGTTTGTATGTATGCATGTATGTATGTATGTATGTTTGTTCGGGTGAAATCTTGCAACTCAATTTTGAAGCAACCAATTGAGCTGAAATTTTGTGTACAGGTTCAATTTGGATGACAATGCATGGTTTGTATATATATGCATGTATGTATGTATGTTTGTTCGGGTGAAATCTTGCAACTCAATTTTGAAGCAACCAATTGAGCTGAAATTTTGTATGCAGGTTCAATTTGGATGACAATGCATGGTTAACTTTGTGACGTCATTCTAAATCCAATATGGCAGCATATCCAAGAGTGCGGACTAGTTATTTTTAGTGCACTTTTACAATATGGGTATCAAATAAAAGGGCTTGCTAAAAATAATTCGAATAAAGTGACATGACAACCGACTAAAAAGTCAAAAATAAATGTAAAAAACCTTTTTAAAAAACAAGCTTTTATTTGAATGCACTAAAACGAAAAACATAAATTTTTACTTTAAAACTTTTACTATCTACTTATAAAGTCATTACACATAATTTATATGATATAAAAGCTTGTCGCGAGATTTGCTTGTTAACAAGTAAATTAAATAAATTGAGGTGATTGATTTTAACTATTAAAATTTTCAAATTAAGGAAATACGAGTACTCGTATCTCGCGACAAGCTTTTCTATCATATAGATTATGTGTAATGACTTTATAAGTAGATAGTAAAAGTTTTAAAGTAAAAATTTTTTTTTTCGTTTTAGTGGATTCAAATAAAAGCTTGTTTTTTAAAAAGGTTTTTTACATTTAATTTTCTTTTTTAAGAAAAAAATAATAACGCATATTTAATTTTTATAATATAAATTTTACACGTTTAATTTTATAAAATCTTAAAATTTACACGTTTCATTTCATAAATTTTTTTTATCTTTTAAAATTGTGTGTATAACAACAGCATAAATTATAATCATGATTCATGAGTTCTAGTTAAATCAAATTATACTTTCCTATTTTCATATCATCCTTTTTTACAAATGTATTTCTTTCATATAATACATAATATAATATCGGGGCACAAGAAAATTAAATGTCTCTCGCTACCTTTGCAAGACTGCCAGTCTATCAAATTGAATTTAGAGTAATACTTAGGGAATACTGAAAGTTTCTGGATCTGGCCACTTATAATAAAATAATTAAAAATACAATTATGGAATTCGAAAATGGAACTCATTCGGAGCATGTTACTCTTTGATTTGCGAGATTGTCTTTTGTTTTTTCATTGTATTGTAGTATTGGTACCCTTTCGAAAATTGAGTGTCGCTGTCAAAATGAATTTAACTCGTGAACATTTTCGTTCGATGATTTTTTATGACTTTCGTTGTGGCTTAAGTCAGCAAGAGTGTTTCCAGAGACTGCAATTGGCATTTGGGGACGAAGCACCATATCGCAGCTCTGTGTATTCGTGGTTTGGAGAATTTAGACGTGGTCGTGATCATCTCCATGACGAGATACGTGAAGGTCGGCCGATAACTGCGGTCACTGAATCAAATATTGATACCGTAAGACAACTAATTGAAAGTGACAAAAAAATTACTTGTCAGCAAATTCGTACCTATATTCGTATTAAGCATTGGAATGAGCCAAGTGCAAAATATTTTATATGTGCATCTGAAGGTTCGGAAGCTTTGCACTCGATGGATACCATATGATTTAACGGAAGGCCAGAAACGGCTGCGTGTCTAATGTGGCCGTAAAATGATAAAAAAGTTTAACGGAGGACAGTCATTGGCTGTCTATAATATCGTGACAGGTGACGGAACCTGGGTGTACTGCTTTGAACCCGAAAGAAAAAGCCAGTCGGCAGAGTGGGTCTTCCCTTTTGAAGATTTACCTACGAAAGTTAAGAAGAGTCGAAGTATTGGTAAACAAATGGTTGCTTCCTTTTTCGGAAAATCGATATTGCACGACAGTATCGCTTGAAAATCAAAGAACAGTGACTGCAGATTGGTACGTTAATACTTGCTTGCCTAGAGTTTTGGAAAAAGTTAGAGAAAAGCGTCTTTGAAGCAATGTCGTCCTTCACCACGATAACGCATCTTCACACTCCGCGAAGGTAACGGAGGCCTATTTGAAGGCTTCAAATGTGGAATTGATGACGCATCCGCCTTATAGCCCTTACCTCGCACCCTGCGACTTCTTTTTATTTCCAAAAATTAAAGATAAACTGAGAGTTATACGTTTTACGAGCCCTGAATCAGCAGTGGATGCGTTCAAAGAAGCCATCGAAGAGGTCCCTAAGGAAGACTGGTCCAACTGCTTTGTACAATGGTTTCAGCGAATGCAAAAATGCATTAATTGTGGGGGAATATACTTCGAAAAACAATAAATAGAATTTTAAGTCGATATCTTGTCTTATTTATTAGAATCCAGAAACTTTCAGTATGGCCCACGTATAACAAAGCTTACCGCTTATATTTTAGACCATTCGGTTGGAGATTATTGTCTTACAGTTTAGCTGCAAGATCATACAAATTCTCAAGTCTCAAAAGACTCACTCACGCAAATGATTGAAAATCTGCCTACGACTGTCGCTCGAATTAAAGCTTCCTCTTTCTTATCTCTGAAATAGAAGTATATAGAGCTTAATCCTCCTCGCAATTTTCCTTCGTATCCACAGATATAATGTTCCATAATATCTATAGGCATTTGGAATTTTAAAGGCATTAAAGTTTTAATCCGTAACGATTGTGCTTTTGAACCTATATTTATTAACACCATTTTACATTCTTATGAATTAAATACACAAAAAATTAATACTTAAAACAGTTGTTTCGGTATTTAACCAAGTTCCATAAAAGGAGGAGTTTCTCAATTCGACTGTATTTTTTATGTAGGTATGTTACCTCAGAACTTTTTACTGGTGGGCCGATTTCAATTATTTTGAATTTTAATCGAAAGTTGGCGCGTGTCATGTGGTCCCATTTAAATCTAATTGAGATCTAACAAGTACCTGCTTTTCGAGTTATATAATTATAATAATGCGTATTTGCTGGATTAGTTTTTCGTCGACCTACGTTGTATTATACTACATAACATTTCACTGGGTATACCGATTTTAATGATTCTTGTTTTAATCGAAAGCTGATGCTTGTATTAAAGCAAATAACAAGTACTTTTTGAGTAATCTTTAATGACGCGTATTTTTTATGTAACGGTGCGTACTTTGTCCACCTATCGGGATCCACTAAAACTAGGTACATACTTCGATTCGGACTATCGATCAAATGATTTTACATAGCGAGATCTACTACAACGTAATGAGCTATATTATCCACTAGAGGGCAGTAGCAGTTTATTCTTTATAAATAATTTTGATGATTCTTGTTTTATTTTAATCGTAAGCTGGTGCTTGTCTTGTGGTCCCACTTAAATTTGATCGAGATCTGCTACTTACGTTGTATTACTTGTTGATGTAATTGAAGGGTTTTTTTTTTCGTTTGCGAGCAAACACAATAATAATAATAAATATTTATTGCATTTATTTATTTTAATACAAGTTCGCGCCAAAAATGGCTCGAACTCATGTGTTTTGCCCATAGTCACCACGCTGGGCAGTCGGGTTGGTGACCGCAGGGCTGGGTTTGTCGCACCGAAAACGCTACTGCCCGTCTTCGGCCTGTGTATTTCAAAGCCAGCAGTTAGATGGTTATCCCGCCATCGGTCGGCTTTTTAAGTTCCAAGGTAGTAGTAGAACTTTTTTATCGCTTAGTTGCCTCTTACGACACCCACGGTAAGAGACGGGGTGGCTATATTCTTTACTGCCGTGACTACACAGCTTAAATGTTAATACCCTCACAAAACTTTGAGAGTAATGAATAGTAGGTAATATTACCGAAAATTCATTCATTGTATTTTTATCCTTATTGAAAGCATATTTATTTGCATATTGAAAGAACTTTATTGTTTCAAAATGGGTGTGCGTATCTACATATATCATATAAGTACACCTATAGTATTGGAAGGCAAGTACTAGCGGATCTGACACACCGCAATGCTCGGCGACGACGAGTCCTGGAAAGCGATGGTATCTTTCTGCGAGACAGTTATGTCCCAGAAGGAGGCCGACGAGCGGGTGAGAGAGGAGGCCGCCGACGTGACTTCCACCCGCGGGCGACGAATGGGGGTGCGTAGGAGGCGCTACTTAAATGCGCTTCCAGCAACGCCCCTGTGCCCGTGTCGGGGCGGGATGGGAACCCGGTCCTACTAGACACGGCGTCGTCGGGACTGTTCAGAGGTGAGCCGGACAGTCCCCATGGAGGAGAAGTCTAGCCTTTTCGCCGAGGCCAGCCTGTCGCTGGAGGGATCCTGTTGCGTGCAGATCGCCAACCCGGCCGGGCCCGCCAAAGAGTATATAACCACTACGTGGGGCCCGCCGGGCCCGGCCGTGTTGGCGACGAATGCAACCGGGCCCGGCCGCGTTGAAAAACATACCGGGTCGCAATCTCTACCCCAGATAGCATGTAAATTTGGGGCAAGTTTGATTTTCTTTGATTCTAAATTGCTGCTATGATTGATTCTAAATCAAATACTTATGACGAGGCAAATTTGTGACAATATAGCTGCAATATTGTTAAGTTAAATATGAAGTTTCAAGTTTGTGACAATATTGCTGCAATACTTATTGTTATGACAAAGATGATGTTTCAAGTTTGTGGCAATGGAATAGAGCCAATCTAGAGAATCCTGAATCGCGCTATCGATGTTTTTAAGCTCACTTAGTATTTATATACAGTTATCATAGGTAGGGATCCCTAGTACATTTTTTTAACCTGATCAGTATCAAGCTAATTTTCCGTGAGTAGCTTCATTTTGATGAGACGAACAAAAAGTTCCTCTTCGAAAACTCTCGATTGTGGTAGATAATAGAGTTAGCAGGAGGTAGAGCAGCAGTGAGCGTAGGACCGGGATAACGTACCACGCAATTTGGAGGACAATATTACCATCAAATTATATAAATATTAAGTAACTAAAAGAAAAAAAAATCAGCTGGTTAGTAATAATTTTTGATGACCTTACGAGGTCATCAAGTTGATGACCTCGTAAGGTCATCACAAATTAATTTTTTTTCTGATTTTTTTTTGCTTTTAGTTACTTAATATCTATATAATTTAATAGTAATAATGTCCTACAAATTGCGTGGCACATTATCCCGGTCCTACGCTCACTGTTGCTCTACCTCCTGCTAACTCTATTATCTACCACAATCGAGAGTTTTCGAAGAGGAACTTTTTGTTCGCCTCATCAAAATGTAGCCACTCCCAAAAAATTAGCTTGATACTGATCAGGTTAAAAAAATGTACTAGGGATCCCTAACTATCAGGACAGTCAAGTAGGGAGTACGTTTCTATACAATGGCGCTGCAGTCGTCGCGGAGGGCTGTTCTAAATTCCGCACGTGGATCAAACACTGATAATAATAACTAATAGTAATAATAAATAATAATAAATAATAAATAGTAAGTACTTATAAGCTATAATAGCTCTTTTACAAGTTTCAATTTCCTTTGAAAAAACAAACTTCATGCAAGTTTGCCACTGTGAAACTTGCAAGTTTGATTTAAACTTGCTGCAAGTTTATAAAGTTGCCATGGCAAACTTTAAGCAAGCCTTCATTTTTGATGTATCAAACTTGTTGCAAGTCTGAAACAAGTTTACATTGTTATCTGGGGACACACTTTGCATTCCCTGAAAAATCGTCAAACAAATTGAAAGCAGCTTAGAAGTTAAATAAAATATTGTACGATAATTACAAAACACGTTGAGAATACAACACGATTATAAAGATAGCAGACAGACACTACTGTAACGTATCACTTCTAATATAATGCCATCCGCACTCTCGGCACCCTTCATTTATGGTACAGTAACAATTAATCAACGAAAGACATCAATTACTATATTATTATATATGTACATGAAAACATCGCCAAAATAACATAGCAGTATCCTGTAGCAGAAAACTACTATACGCTAGAAACTTTAGTTTTACTGCACTTACAGTTTAAAAAATACAAATAATATATTTATTTAATTTTCTATTAACGATCCGGCTAATGGTGATATTGAATTCATTTTAGTTATGAAAGTTTTGTTGTATGCAAGATTATAAATCTTTTTGTAATTTTTTATTTTGTCACCCAAGCCCAATCAAAAATATTTACTTCATGTTGTGTATAGACGACAATTGTGAAAAGTAAATGTCTATTGCATAGGCTTGACACTAAAATAAATATTATTATTAGCTTAATAAGTTATATAATTACATACCAGTATATATACTTCTTCGTGTGTGTATTGTGTATTGTCAGAAGCCCACAATCAAGAGAATTGCTTTTTTCCTTGTTACCGGCTCCCGTTAATATAAAGCAGTACGTATAAGCATTTAATATGATAATTACCAAAAACTTTGTATTAGATGTTAAGATATATAAGCGCCCGTCTCCTCTCCCAGGGAACCAACGTCAATCCACCAGGTCTCTTACAATCATCGCGACAAATTCCAGTAGGCTCGATAAGAGCAGGAACGTCGATGGTGGCAAGAGCTCTTTTTATGGTATCATTTAGGAACCGTGGCGGGAAAACCTACCCGAACTCTTGTTGCAGTCCGAAGGCCGTGAAGTCCGAAATAATCAACCTCCTTTCCGCACGGACATCTGTGTTCAAAGCACAGTGGAGCTCCTAACCGGAGACCAACAGCAATTCTACAACTTTTACTGTCTAAAAGTGTCTTAAGGTTTTTTGACGACATTGCGTGTACCCAGTGACCTCACTCTTTATTTGACACAGCTAGAAGCCTGCCATGGTTTTTGTCACTTGAAAGATATAGCGTCAAATTTATATGAGTATTGTGAACTATTGGCATATTATACATCCCAAAGTTTTTGTTTTGTAACATCCTTCCTTCTTGATTCAATATTTTATTGTTTCGTTTGGTTACATGGAGTAAGAAAAGAGAAAACTGTCTCAAAAAACATTGACTAAGATTTATATAGATATTAATTGAACTCTTTTTTTTAACTTTATTTGTGTAAAGTAGGTACAATACAAAAAATGAAAAAGATGCTATTTTTAATAGTTATGTACTATTTTCCCAGTTTGGTCAAATGATCCAAAGATTCTGTAGTGTGACGCTGTATTTCATGCAAGATATTTACTAATTTTGTAGTAAGACACAGTTTATGTATAGTTTTTAAAATAGTAACTGAGGAGTTTCTTGCCGATTCTTATCTGCAGATCCACATTCCGAATCGGTGGTAGCTTCGCTTATAAAAACAATAAACACTTAAAATTTTAATTTCTAAAATGACGATTCGGAAGTGCTTTTGAGGCCTATTTGAATAAAGTTATTTACATTTGATTTGTTTTGATTCAGTTAATACTGAAAAAGCTTTGCCAATTTTATTAAGAGAGAGACATAGTATTGTATCTTTGAAGCAGCTTATCTCAGAATTTATGTTTACTTTTTCGTTACAATTCTACCTATCGAAGCGTCTTAGATTAAAAGCCATTATCGTAAAAAAAGAAATTTAAAAATTTCGGTAAAAATAGACAAAACGTGTGCCAGCTTACCTCTGTGTAGTAGGTAAACTAATAATAGTTTTAGTATGCATATAATAATTGAAATAGGTATGTCTGTTATGTTTTCGTTCTTCATTATTTCAAATGCAGCTTTTAGTAGCTGCAGCTAAGTTTTCTTATTCAGTTTTTTGATCTTGTTGAAAATATAAAATCATAGCTTTAACAGTTTTACTATAAACTAGCTGTGCCCGCGACTTCGTCCGCGTAGAATTTAACAAAAAAGCTATTGCCCAGTTCGTAGTTATAAAATAAATAAATTTCAAAAACAAAAGTAGCCAAAGTTACTCCTTACTATATCAGCTATCTGCCAGTTGAAGTCCCGTCAAAATCGGTCCAGCCGTTTCAGAGATTATCCAAGAGCTTTTGAATACTTGTTGTGGTTTCCTTTTGAATTTAATAAATATCATTAAATTGCTTTAGTGAGTAATTACACTGATGAAAATTATTCTAATAAATATTTAAAATCATGTAATCTATATCTATACTAATATATAAAGCTGAAGAGTTTGTTTGTTTGGTTGTTTGTTTGTTTGGTTGTTTGTTTGAATGCGGTAACCTCTGGAACTACTGGGCCGATTTAAAAAATTCTTTCAGTGTTAGATAGCCCATTTATCGAGGAAGGCTATGGGTTAAGTGTCATCACGCTAAGACCAATAGGAGCGGAGTCCACGCCGACGAAGTCGCGCGCAGAAGCTAGTACCTATATAAAAATCAATTGCTGTTCGTTAGTCTCGCTAAAACTCGAGAATGGTCAGCCATTCTCGAGTTTTAGCGATGATGATGATGGCCGATTTGGCTAATTTTGATCTTGAAATGTTTGTGGAAATTCAGTGAAGGCTTAAACGGTGACAAACATAAATAATATGTAACGGAAAATACTAAAAACGATGATTTAATTTTTCAATACAAAATGTTCCTAGCGGGGAAATTTAATGTCTTTTGTCAAAAACGTTGTCAATTGGTTGTCAAATATTTAAAGGTGCGTTCAGAAAGTGTTTTGTGTATATTTTTCACAAATATACGTAGGTGATACGAAGTTCACCGGGCCATCTAGTACTTACCTAAGTCATAAATAGTTGTAATAAATCTATACTAATATAATAAAGCTGAAGAGTTTGTTTGTTTGATTGTTTGTTTGTTTGTTTGTTCTACTGGTTGTGATCTACTGGTCCGATTTGAAAAATTCTTTCAGTGTTAGATAGCCCATTTGTCGAGGAAGGCTATAGGCTATATATCATCACGCTAAGACCAATAGGAGCGGAGTCCACGCCGACGAAGTCGCGCGCAGAAGCTAGTTTTATATAAATATAATGGTTGTCGGAAATCAGGACAGAATATAAATGCCCTTTATCAGTATCGCTTGCGGCAAAGTAACACAAGCTAAATGTATATTAAACGAGAATATCATAATTATCACGACGTGTTCCGTTATTCGAGCTATCATTTTTCACTCTCATAGGAAATTATAAAGCGGCTTTATTTTGAATTTACGTCTAGTAGTATGTTATTTCTTTACAGTTACCTAATATAGTTGTTTGTTTTATTCTTTACTTTTATTACAACGGCAATTTTAATAATCAATAAAAAAAGAAAACTTTTAACTTTTTATAAGTTTTAATCAAATAATTTTATCATTAACTTTTCAACCTTGCAGTAATTTATTTCATTCAATAAAGAAACGGTGCAATTATCTACTGTAATACAGGTAGGTACGTTACGTTGATTAATCCGTGTAGTAATTACTAGGATTTAGCGAACAAACTTTTCTTGGTTCAGATTAAAAACAGTAATTCTTGACTAACTTTTTATCTTATTTAATCGGAAACTATTGTTCATAATATTAACTATATATTATTATAAATCAAATATTACTTATCATATATTAGGTACTTATCGTGAAGTCTTATGATTCCTAAATTATATGTAAATCAGTATGTCAAATTACGTTTATCCAGTCATCCATCAAATTTTGACAGTGCCTAAATTACTACTATTGACTTTGGCTCTGGATGAAACAGAATTTATACTATATAACAAGCGTTTGTTACGACAGTCAACAATGAGACCTAGCTCAACAAGTTTAAGGCTATTAGTTATAAGTTACTATCTAAACCATCAGCTACAATAAAACATCGGCTTCAATCTAGGAAATCTTAGGAAAGGCTTTACCGACACACACCGACTTCGAAGGTTACGCCAGATGTAGGAAGAGAGTAATGTTATTTACATCGAAATCTCGCGAACCCGAAGCAATATGTAGCAGCGCGATGTCGTAACCCATTGTTAAGTACCTTTCTTCCACATATCATCTCATAAACATTAACGTAAGTGTAGTACCTAGGTGTTAGATTTTGAACAATAAAAAAATTGCGTTCGTACAAATTACCTACACATGTCAAAAGTAAAACTTCTTTGGCAAACTAATTAAAAAAAATAATCGTTAACGCTGCAACTTACAGTTATTTAAAAAAAAATTTTGTTTAAATTTTTTGTTCGAGGCTTACCACGTCTACGACTAGATGGCGCTAGTAGTAAATTAAATCGCGGTGGCACAATACATTACACAATACATCGCATCGCGCATACATCGCAAATACATTTGTGTAATTATTGAACAATGTTGAAGCATCTCTAGTACTGGTTTTATTTGTGCTCCTGGTTGTGTTGGACAAGGTTTTGGGAATTAACACTAATTTTAAAAAACTAATTTAAAAAAAAAAACTTATTTAAAATACAAAAAAAAACTTGTTGGAAAAAATAAATAAAAAGGCAACGTCGCGGTATTCCCAGGCGGTCACCCATCCAAGTACTGGCCGTCATGACGCTGCCATGTTACCGGTCGCTTAGATTTTACCCCTCATGCGCCTAAAGAAGTTTCACTTCAAAAATCCACAAGAATGACCGTAAGATTTGACCACAGTGAACGTGTGGAACATTCTTAGGACGAGTTACTCGTTTTCCATTGTGAAATTTGCATTTTTGTATCAGTACCTATATAATTAGATAATTATGTATAGTATAGTCATGCACCAACATTTCATCTTCAGCTGTAATTATGGCAAAATAATTCGCCTTTTAATTTAATGGAAATCTACAAGCGAATTTTCTTTCAGTTCTAAGTCAACAAATATTGGTTCCTACTGAACCAATTTTTATAAAAATTTTAATTTTTTCGGAGTTTATCGCTAATATACATCGTGATAAGAAATTTTTATATGTATATAGATACTGATCCAAACTTTGAATGGGAATCAAACCCGCGACCGCCGGTGTTTAGGGAACCTACATGCACCACTCCACTACCTAAATTTATTTTTTCCGGAGAGCAAATAAACAAATCAATATCATTCTCATCCTCAGCGTTCATAATAAGACTCAGACCTGCCGGCTTTTAGATCAAAACTATAACTATAACATACATAAACATATATAAACTAGCAACATTTCATATAAGTTATGTAAAGTAGCGGCAGGTTTATTTATAACTCGCAAACTATACAAAGTCGCTAACGGCTAGGAAAGTTAATTACACATTTTCCCTTCTCTTTACTTAAAACGACTTAGAAGACATTTATCGTCTACTCGCAGCTAACTTCAATCACTACCTTTCACATTGTATAGAAAGGGTGGGTTGATTGAAGATACTCGATTTAGACGCCCACTTCATTTTCTACTACTTGACGAAAGATTGATTTTATCGAATCGAACAAGATTGAACTATTTTCGTTACTCTTAAACATCTTTACGCTCGGTAGCTGAACAATTAAGCATTTTCAAGCTTCGATACCGTTTACAATTAACACAAAAAACCTACCTATAATGAAATTTTAAGTAGATATAATATGTTCTTTTTTTAATTTTTGCTTAGTTTTGCCTTATTTATTAAACTATCCGTTTCAACGTCTATTTATTTATATTTATTGATCTTACAAGATGCAAACATTACGTACAAATGTTATACACTTATACACGTGTACTTCTTAAAAAGTAAAAATATTAAAAATTACTATTTAAAACACTTCTAATCAGGTAACGGATAGAACAAAAAACTAACTACATGAACTAACTTTACGTTGGGAGTTAAAATTAAACCATTTTGTAAACAAAAGAAACGATTGAAAATTTATTTATTCAGAGTCTTACAATAATTGTCATTAGTAAGTCATTGGTATGAAATATTTGTCAGAATACAACTTAAATAAAATACCATTTTATAAAAAAAAATAGTAATAAAAAGAAAATTAATACGTTTACAAAGAATGCAGCTTTAATCTTTTTTTACTTTAAATATTGTATAATACTATAACTTTTTGTTCATTATGCACAACACAATAATACAATTATAATAACATTAGTTACAATAAAGTTTCTAAAGTATGAGGTTACATTGTTTATTACATTCAATACTTTTAAGATGTTTTAAATATTTTACAAAATTTGCTTTTGTTTTTATTCAAATTAAAATTTCAATAAAATGTATAGCGTAACAAAATTCCAGATCGAACCTTTTCTAGTTTTCAAAGTATAAAACAATTTCCACATCAATTATTTTATATATCATTTATACAGAAGGAAATGTTAGGTGAGCAGACCTTATGTAATGTTCGAAAATGCTTCTAACTTTATATGGTCGGTTTGCAAATCACTCAAAGTTGACCCAAAACGTTTTAGGTATACCCGGCTGCCTCAAACATTCGTTCCAACTGTCAGCATAAGGAGATTTCTCATCAATAAGGGCCTTGCCTAACATTTCCTTCTTGGCCATCTTAGTCTTGCACCCGAGGCTGATGTAAATGCTCACTTTATTCAAACTAGCTTTGAATACAGTTAACTTAACCGTTGCCGACTTGGGGTCCCATCTGGCGGATATAGTCGGAACAAATCTATCACTTTTCCAGTAGCACTCCGCTTTATTAGCTTCTAAAATTGCTGCCTTTAAGTACAACGGAGCTGGAACATAAACAAAACAAATTAGATAAACTAAAGTATATTTAATTTAAATGCATATTTTTATAAAAATATCAACTTGGGCAAAAAATTCAACTGTAAATAATTAACTGTGATTAAAATTAGCAAGCTCTATTTAATAAAAATGAAATATTGTTCTATTCTACTACTCAAAGGTTATTGTTCGTTTATTATGCATTGATGGGATCGTCCCAGAAAATTGTGATACTAGACAATAATAACAAAATAAATTAAATTACTATCAAAATAAAACCGTTTTATACCAAAAAATTATATATATTTACAATAATGAGGTAAATCATTAAAAGACACTTATCAAAACTAAAAATATTATCTGCTGCAGATTATATCTTCAGATTTTCTATTATATTTTAAAATTTGAGAACCAAATCCAGTAGGTATTACTTATTATAGTCTATAACTCTATATAAATGTCGATGCAAACCATATGCAAACGCAATGTGACAGTATATTCAATGTACCTACTCCATGCTCTGTGGTGACATATTGATGTGTCAATAAAATAAATTCCACCTTCAGATACATGCGTTTTCATATACCTACATAATTATGTACACAGACATTCAAAGTACATGTCGTAGCCATCTAGGTTAAGTATTATAGTCTTTTATAGATTTGATCCTTCTACGCAAATCGAATCTTGCTTTAAAAATATTTATAATAATCAGGGAGTTTTTGATACATATATTAATTTCTACGTTAACTAAACTGTATTAGTTATTCTACTGGGCAAATGTCTCTTTCGCTTTCCACCACTGACCACGCTGCTAGATTGGCGTAGGCGGATAATTAATGTCCCTACCATAAGTAACGACCTCTATCTTTATATAAGAACTAGATGACCCTGCGAAATTCGTATCACCAATTTGTATTTGTGAAAAATATGGACAAAAGATTTACTGAACGCACCTATAAATATTTGACAACCAAATGAAAATTTTGTGAATGACACTTAGGTATGTTTCACAGCTAGGCAACATTTTGTATTGGATAATTAAATTTTCGTTTTTAATATTTTCCGTTACATATTATTTATGTTTCTCACCGTTTAAACCTTCCCTAAACTTCCACAAACATTTCAAGATCAAAATTAACTAAATCGGTCAAGCCATTCTCGAGTTTTAGCGAGACTAACGAACAGCAATTGATTTTTATATACAGGTTGTCCCGCGATAAAGTGCAACCCCGAAAGAGGGTGAAACTAGACCATAAATTATCGACAAAAAACAGAAAAAAATAATAATTTTAGATATACATATATAGATATATATTTTACATAGACTCTATATACAAAAAATAATAGTTTGATTGATGAAAGTTTTTCTTTTCCTTTCGGGGTTGCACTTTATCGCGGGACAGTCTGTATATAGATATAAAATAACCAACTAGATTAAAAAAAAATAAAAACAATTTTCTATCCCAACTGAAAGGACCTAGCAAGCATGTAAGCCTTAAAATATTTAAGTGATGTAGCCAGACGGACCTCTAGTAGGAAATTATATGTAAAATGTATTTCTATAGGTTTTATCTACACGGTTCACGAATCTTTGAAGTTTTTCGATCGCGATCACGGTGTAGCCTGTAACATTCCACGGCTGGGCCTCGTTTTCCACGTAGGAGGAGGATTGGAGCTTAATCTACCACGTTGCTCCACTTCGGGTGGTGCGGAATTAAGATTTTATTTACCAATATAAATATCACCTTCTTTAAACCTCTTCTTAAATTTACCTCAGTTTTTTTTTCTAAGAGCAACAAACAACACTTCAGAAATAAAATTGTAAAAATTTCTGTAATCGTCTTTTTAAGGCCCTCATTTGGGTACCAAACTCGGCAAGAAGAAAAATAATTTGAACCCCACAACACATTACCAGTCCATTACTTTAATGCTATAAATATAAATATTAAATTGAACTCGTCAACCCGAAAGCGAATTCTCGCGTCACCAAGATAAATTTAACGAAGCGTAATTTATCAAAATCTGTACGCATATCACACCTAGGTCAAATACAGGGAAACAATATATTATTAACACATATGTATTAACCAATGGTTGTATGGTCGACGGCCTTATAGCTTAACACCGATTTAATAATGGCCTAATGGCCTGGATAACCTTAGGCGTAGAATCTTGTGGAGGACGGCTAAAACAACTCACATTACGTTCTTATGTCTTTCTTTTTTTTTTTTTAATAAATCGTAGATAATATAGTTCACTTTACTTTTTCAAACGAAATTCAAAAACATGTTTTAATTTACGTAAACCAAAAAGGGATCAAATCAAAAGGTTTTGATTTGATCCGTTTATTCATTTATATTTAATATTTTAGTTTATTTATTATATTAAAAAATGTACGAGTATTATACTCGTAAATTTTTTAATAGTTCATCCCTTTAATTAGCACAGGAATCAAGAAATTAAAAAAGTGTACAAACCGTTTTACTAAATAAGTGTGTTGCTTGGAAAACCCACTTTTTTGTGTTGGATATTAAAAATACTACAAAAAACCGCAAAAATGTTAGCGCTGCAAGATTTATTGCTTAAATTTTTTTGCTTCCCTATATCTTATAAGACAAATTCGTGTAACACAAGATAATAAGCACCTGCCTAAGTTTTTATCTAATGTTCAGTAAGGTTACAAGCTTACAACAAACAATATGGTATAACTGTATAAGATAGAAATTTTTTTTATCTCTCTTATTAGCGTTCGATGGAGTAAATTGAAAACGAGGCGTTTGCATTTTGCATACACAAAAACGTATTCAGCGCGCAATAACAACTATCTCTTATATACAAATAAATAAAATTGGAGTGTCTGTTTGATACATACCAACATATACCAAAATTACATTTTTTACATTTTTTGTCTCTGTCTGTTTGTTCCGGCTAATCTCTGAAACGGCTGGACCGATTTTGACGGCACTTTCACAGGCAGATAGCTGATGTAATAAGGAGTAATTTAGGCTACTTTCATTTTAGAAATTTATTGATTTTGTAACTCTGCGAACTGAACAATAATTTCTTTTTTAATTCCACGCGGACGAAGTCGCGGGCACAGCTAGTACTTAATAAGAAAACAGCATTACACGTTCCACCGAGCCCTCTCAAATGCTATCTATTGCAAGCCTCCAAGGAGGCTTTGCTTTCTCACAAAATGAAAAATACACGAAGCGTTTACTTTTAAACCTCTATATTTTTATAACAATGCATTAATTTATCCTATAAAATACACACTTTTATAAAGAATACACATCAAACTATAAACTAAATATCATTTGAAGTCATTTTAACCGACTTCCAAAAAAGGAGGTTTTCGTCGACCTACGTTCTATTATACCGCATAACTTTTCACTGTATATACCGATTTTGGTGATTTTGATGAAAGTAGATGCTTGTCTTGTGGTCCCATTTAAATTTGATCGAGATGTGATGACTACTTTTTGAGTAATCTTTGATAACACGGATTTACTTGACTATTTTGCGTCTACTTACATTGCACGCGTTGTAAGTATAACTTGTCGATGTAATTAAAGTCCGTTTTTTTCGTTTGCGAGCAAACACAATTATTATTTAATTTTAATAGTAAAAAGAATCGATTAAATAAATATCGAACTAGAATTATTAGATGACAACTTATTTTTGGATGTATTGTACGGATACAGCAAAATAACGCGAGAACCACTTGACGAAATGAGCTGTCATTTTTTTATTATGTCGGGAAACTATTAACTTTTCTTAAACATAATTATATGCCTATGTAAAGACATTTATTGTGAATATTATCTAACAATAAACGGTTACGCAAATATTTAAATCTATGCGATCTATGTAAACATTATAAAGTTAAAAGTTGTTATACCTTAAAATAACATCTAAAGGCTATTACATGTTTGTATTGTTATTGTGTTATAGGTAGGTATCTATATCCTGTTTATTTAGGATGGCTACGAGTCATAACTTTAGTCTTTTACGGGCGGAGCAGTAACCATAAAAGCTATGCGATTAATACTGCGGGGTTCACTGAAATATGAAGTAAAAATAGTATTTTTTAACGAGCCACAAAAAATATTTTTCTGTGAATTGACCTTTTAGATTTAGAACATAAGTTTTAGAACATAATTATAACGTAATTTTATCTTCCGTGGGACATTATTACAGATTATTACAACCAAACAGTTTTAATAATTAAACAATATATGTTTTTATCAAGTTTTTTTTTTTTCAAGAAATACTTTTATACGTACACACGTGTAAAAGTAGCGAAAAATCCGTGAAAATCGTATAGTACCTTTAAACTTACATTTTTCATCAGAAATACTCCGCAAAGCGAATTTATTTCTTAAATTGTAACTAACGTTCACAACGTAGCAATATCAAAGGAACGTTCTACTAAGAGTTTATATAAAATCGTACTTGAATTTTTATTCTGCAATACCCAACCCTAATAAAACACTTTTACAATGTGAATCTATATTAAACAGTGAATAAAAGATAGAGTACATAATGTGTTTCTTTTACCATTTATCATGTTTGATCGATAAGATTTGAAATAATTTTTATACAAAGGTTTCACGATATTAAATATGCGCTTAACGAAAGATGCAAAATCCTTTTTTTTCTGTAAAATACGTTTGTAATATTTTTATAGATATATTCTTTGTTTCCTTTACGCAAACTTTGAAGATCAACGAAAAGATTATTATTTCGATGAGAGTTTTAATTTCCGTCGAATTTTCTAGCGAAGTTCCATTTCAATATTTTTTTTCTGAAAGCTTTATATAAGCTACGGGAGAACAAAGATACACATAATATGATAAATGCATATCCTATTACACCTAATTTCATTGCAAATTAGTGAACCAAAAACTTGGATTAGATTAGGTCTTGTGAAGCTTTTTATGCCAGAAGAAGATAATATATAAAAGTATTTATACATGATTGTACTTCACTTTTGTATCAATTTACATTTGAAGATTTTCAATAGTTGGAGCATAAAAAAATAATTGTGTTTGCACTGACCTAAGTTTACATTGACAAGTTATTACTTATTACGTTGTATTCAACGTAGGTAGGTGAAAAAAATCAAATAAATAGTGATAACTCAAAAATTACTCGTCAGATCTCGTTTAAATTTAAATTGGACCATACTACAAGTACCGGCTTTCAATTAAGGTAACAAAGATATAAAAAAACGTACAGGCGAATTGAGAACCTCCTCCTTTTTTAAGTCTGTTAAAAATTTTACTTTATATTTTAAGTACAACTTTGAAAAGGTAAGAGAAATTATAGGTACAAAATACAAACTACCATGGGTTTTTCGAAGCCAACAATATTCAACGTGTATATAAGCTATTCATATAATTCTAGCTGACCTGGCGAACTTCGTATCGCCTTATTTTTTAAATTGAATATAATACATAATTACATAAATATATATATATCGAAATAAAATATAGCCTATATTTTAAGTTGGACAAAGTTACATATCTGTGCAACATTTTGATTAAAATCGGTCCAGTATTCGGTCGGTTCGGAGATTAGCCCGGACAAAAATCGTAACACGATATCTATATAAAATAATATATAAATCAATTGCTGTACGTTTGCCTCGCTAAAACTCGAGAATGGCTGGACTGATTTGACTAATTTTGATCTTGAAATATTTATGGAAGCTCGGGGAAGGTTTAAACTGTGAGAAACATAAATAATATGTAAATAACTTAAAATACTAAAAACAACAATTTAATTTTCCAATACAAAATGTTCATAGCTGCGAAACAATTGATGTCTTTTGTCTTTTTATAAATAAAAATTGTCACTTGGTTGTCAAATAATTATATATCTGTAATATATAAAAGAGATTTCCACCCATTGACTCATCACGATATCTCTGGAACCATAAGGCGTAGAGACATGAAATTTGGTAGGAATATTCCTTTCGCCAAGTAGAGGTCAGCTAAGAACGGATTTAACGAAATTCCACCCACAAGAGAGGGTTGTGGGGGTTAATAACATATATGGCAAAACAACGTTTGCGTGGTCAGCTAGTATTATATAATTAATTGCGTTCAAAAAAGTGTAAAACTTTGCTGCATTTAATGTAGAT
Source organism: Melitaea athalia (assembly GCA_905220545.2). Taxonomy (NCBI): domain Eukaryota; kingdom Metazoa; phylum Arthropoda; class Insecta; order Lepidoptera; family Nymphalidae; genus Melitaea; species Melitaea athalia. The sequence goes on along the minus strand of HG992180.1, from coordinate 12,510,662 downwards.
AAAAATTTTTTATTAAGTTTTGACCATATTTTTCAGAAATATATTATGTAGACGATAAAAGTTCACCAGAAGTTTTACCAGGTCATCTAGTTTTTATAAATACAGATTTTGTAGTCGACCTGCCTCACATATTTGTCGGACTTCGCATTCATTTAAGGTCGCGTAGAAGTTACCTTAATTAAGCCCCTTTTCAATTGACTGAGCATTCTAAATACAAAGTAAAACCCTATGTAAGCACTCTTCATAATGCCAGCATTTAATGAGCAGTCTAACCAACTCAATTAATTCACTACTCGAACTATTCGCACACCAACTCTGAACCGGCAATATTTATCTAAATATATTTACTACTAGCTTCTGCGCGCGATTTCGTCGGCGTGTAGTCCTCTCCTATTGGTCTTAGCGTGATGATACATAGCCTATAGCCTTCCTCGATAAATGGACTATCTAACAGTGAAAGAATTTTTCAAATCGGCCCAGTAGTTCCAGAGATTACCGCGTTCAAACAAACAAAGAAAAGAACTCAAGAAAATAAAAATCAATTGATATAGACGCGGTTGTATTATACTAGTAAAAAGAGTGTATAATATTTCAAGCTATGAGTTCATACCGCTATATATTGTTCTATATTACATATTATTATATTACCTTTGTATTGTTCTTGCTCTTGCATAGTTTGAACCGAACATCGCAATCTATTCACAGTCAATTGCACTGTGTCGTTCAATCCATCTTCACTCGCCGTGTACAGTAATGTCACTTCCAGCTGTCCTTTCTTATTTTCTCTCTGTAAAAAGATAAAATTAAAGGTTTTATGACTTAACAAGCGTTTAATCTGCATTTATTTTTTTCTATCTAATCAATCGCCATATTTATTTATTTATTTAATAAAATAAAAAATTGTTTAATACATTATTGTTGCTTTTGATATTTAAATAACGCAAATATTTCAAGCTAAGCTGTATTGAAACAGCCTGTAAACTTCTATGTGGTGCAGGACGAAGGTCACTTCTATACTCAAGAAGAAATGGAACTTAATCCCTGAAGCTGTTCTACAGCTGGTGGGCGGTTAATTTCCCTACCAGAGTAGCATAAGTTATTTGGTGAGCATGAACACAATAAATTTTAACGGTTTTACGTCCTCTAAGAGCATTTTGAGGTAACAAAAATTTGTTACAAATATTTTAACAAATACAAATATCCGCTCCAGTAGGTACATAACCATTGGAAGTCGTAATTATCGGTGTTATTTCAATTTACGTTACAAAATAACTTTTGAAAAATTCCGCTGTCTAAATTTTGACACTTTTAACCGACTTCCAAAAAAGGAGGAGGTTCTCAATTCGACACGTATGTTTTTTTTTATGTATGTTAGCTCAGAACTTTTGACTGGGTGGACCGATTTCGATCAATTTTGTTTTAATTGAAAGGTGTTGCGTGTCATGTGGTCCCATTTTAATTTAATTGAGATCTGACAAGTACTTTTAGAGTTATATCTAATAATGCGTATTTACGTGACTACTTTTTCGTCGACCTACGTTGTATTATACCGCATAACTTTTTATTCGGTGTACCGATTTCGATGATTCTTACTTTAATCGAAAGCTAATACTTGTCTTGTAGTCTTGTTTAAATTAGATCGAAAACTGATTACAACTTTTTGAGTAATCTTTAATAGCGCGTATTTACTTGACTATTTTTTCGTCTTATTACGTTGTATTACTTGTCGATGTAATTGAAGTCGGTTTTTTTTTCGTTTGCGAGCAAACACAATTATAGATACAAGAACTCTATAACGTTATGTATGAAACATTCATTTTATCTGACACTCAACCTTTCATTGGACCACAATAAGGGTATCTATAACCTATAACTAAAAGCGCCAAATTATTCCACTTTGAATTGAGAGAAAAATCGAAAAAAAAAAAAACTGCAAAAAAAAATGAGCGAAAATCGGAAAATACTTTACAAAAAAAATTCTTAAGATAAATTTACGTCAGTAGTGGGATATTTAATAGCTGAAAATCTTCAAAATAATATAAAAAATGAAGTAGTCATAAAGAAGACAAGCCGAAAAGTGCGTGATCATAATTCAAAGCAAAATTTAAATAAAGTTATGATTTATAACGTAACTAGCTTCTGCGCGCGACTTCGTCGGCGTGGACTTCGCTCCTATTGGTCTTAGCGTGATGATACATAGCCTATAGCCTTCCTCGATAAATGGGCTATCTAACACTGAAAGAATTTTTCAAATCGGCCCAGTAGAACCAGAGATTACCGCGTTCAAACAAACAAACAAACAAACAAACAAACAATCAAACAAACTCTTCAGCTTTATATATTAGTATAGATAAGTATAATAAAGCTTAAAACTTGTTTGTCTGAACGTGCCATTCTCTAGAGTTGCCAGCCTGATTGATTTTAATAATAATTTTTGCTATAGAAAGCCTGTTTATTGATAAATATTGAAGACTCGACAATACCAACACTCAGTGTGTCAGATAACCAGGAACCTTATGTAACGTTATTACGTTGTAATAAAAACTCATGCCCAATAATATTATACTGTTATACATAATATATTGTGTCTCTAAAACAGTTGTCTAAAATAAATAAAAATTTCATTAATTAAAGTTCAGTAGGAAGCGTATCCACGATGGATCACATAAAAATATTATGGTTTTGGTTACTTAAATAAATGAAATCGAAATATTTTTGTCAGAACATTAGATCAATATCGTGAGCGTCAAATGTGTAGATGAAATAAAAAAAGACCACAGTTGAAATATTTCGGAATATACCATGCCGTCTGGAAATTTTCATCGCAAAACGCTGCCTAATCCCTTTGAGAAATAACAAAACAATGTATGGTGGATTTCTTTCTCTTTCATAAGTCTACAAAAAAGTATGTAATGGCATATATGTATCTATCTATCTATCTATTAAGGATAGCATACCCATTCTTATTTCTAAAAATAATGGTCACGTAAAATGCAGTAATCAGAACGCTATTTAGATGGATACAGTATTAATCCTTATCAACTTAAATTGGTTAATACCTTACGCATTTTCTGTAGATTATATTAGTAAACTACACAATATAAATGAATATCTTAGAAGTTATCGCAAAGTATAAGGAATGCACAAGAAAACAAATCCAATTGCGGGCCTCACACCGATGAAGGAACTTGCTTGATGCGACCCATGCCATGCCTGTGCAAATCGCTAGTAAAAATGTAATTCTAATACAATCCTTGTCGAACGTCAGAATCTAAAAAACTCTGGTTCGGTTCTGTTTTTTTATTATTATTTTAAAGCTTTACGAAATGGTTGCACGTTAAATTAACTAGTAAAGTGGTTCGAACTCACTCCATTTCGAAAAAATTCTCATTCAATCTTAACATATGTATGTATTACTTATCTTAGTATAAGTACTTTATCTTAACCCCAGTAAAATTATATTATCTTTCAATAAATTTTTCCCTGTTCTCTTTCTGCCTCTATCATCTGACACCGGTGGGTTACGAGGGTCCGATGATTGACCTGACAATCAACCAATTGAGCCCTTTTACCTTTGAAGAGTTTTACAATCCACTTATTGACATCATCATCAGACCCTCACTATAAGGTGCTATTCGACACTGACTAAGAGACACAATACATTGAAGAATCTTATTGTTCACATCTTAATGCCAAAAGCAGACTATCGTCAATATGTGGATTGTTGAAACTCGAAGGGGTTATACCTAACTTTATAAGCACTAAGTATAAGTAACTTTTGAAAAATTCCGCAGTCTAAATTTTGACACTTTTAACCGACTTTCAAAAAAGGAGGAGGTTCTCAATTCGACTGTATTTTTTTTATGTATGATAGCTCAGAACTTTTGACTGGGTTGACCGATTTCGATCAATTTTGTTTTAATTGAAAGGTGTTGCGTGTCATGTGGTCCCATTTAAATTTAATTGAGATCTGACAAGTACTTTTAGAGTTATATCTAATAATGCGTATTTACTTGGCTACTTTTTCGTCGACCTACGTTATATTATACCGCATAACTTTTTACTCGGTGTACCAATTTTGATGATTCTTACTTTAATCGAAAGCTAATACTTGTCATGTAGTCTATGTTTAAATTAAATCGAGATCTGATGACAACCTTTTGAGTAATCTTTAATAGCGCGTATTTACTTGACTATTTTTTCGTCTTATTACGTTGTATTTACTTGTCGGTGTAGTTGAAGTCGGTTTTTTTTTCGTTTGCGAGCAAACACAATATGTCAGTCTAAATTCTAATTTCATAATATAGCCCAGTCGAATTAGTATTTTAGATTTACAAAAATTGGAAGCACCAAATTTCCTTCGGAATTAGTTGGGGGGGGGGTCACTGGTAGTCTAAATTCAAAAAGTAGGGGTACCAGACTTGTTGCTTCATCCGCCATCTTGATTTAAAGGGTTAATTTTGTCTCTTGAATAACTCGTTTATTTTCAATTTTTCACGAAAAAAAGTTATTACAAAAGTTGTTTAAAATTAAATTTCCTACAGTTTTGGTATCCATTAATTTTTTCTAAGTATCGATATTTTTCGTAATTTTCTAATTTTATAGTTTTATTTTTATACCTGAGAAGAGTTGGGGGTGAACCTAAGTATTCTATTATCGCGTTTATTATCGATGTTGCATCATTATTTATGATAGATGTAATCAACGTTTTCTTTACATGAAATGGGAATGTCTAGTGACCAGTAACATGGGTGGGTATACCTACATTTCAATTGCCTTGTGGTTTATAATAAACTATAGATAATAATGTGCACTTTACAAGAATCTTCAAGAAATCTGATTTTTACTGTACATGTACAAAATGTACAACTGTTATTGAAAGGATTTCTGTATATTAAAGACATATTAAAAGCTATTTTGGAGGGCACTCTGTAATCGATACAAAAGCGAAAGATGTTTGATTTTTTATATATCTGTATGTTTATCGGCCGATCATTGCGCCAAAACTAGTAACTGAATTTAATTAAAATTGGGTATTATTTGAGTATATAACTACGAATTACAACATGAAACACTTGGAAGACAGGGTTGCAAGCCAAAATACGCACTAAATTGTAATTATTAATGCGTGGTTCAATTGTGTTTACTTTTTGTTTTAGAATAAAACCATTGGTAAATAAGTCAAAATAACTTGAAATCTAAAATGTACAGAAACCTTTGAACGTAGGTACAACTTACTTTAAGCTGTATTTTATATTATGTAGTCTCTTTACTTTTAATGTAAGGGATGGCAAACGCAACAAAATCGCGCGTAGGTAGGTATAGCAAATACTTCATAAACTTCACGAATTGTTTTCCTCGTAAGCATATAGACGACAATGTCACTAAATAAATTTGAAATATGTAGGTATATACCTACGTAGGTATGTACGGCTAAACCTTTACAAAAAATAAAGTATGTTATTTATTTTACAGTTTAGTCGTAAGACAAAAATACATTCACAACACTATCAATCATAATATTCTTTGTAGAGATTTCGCATAAACAAGTTTAATTACATAATAATATTTATAAAAATGTTCACGTCTTGTACAAAAAGTAGATGAATCAAGGTCGACGTCTTGCGTCAGCGTAATGATGATAGGGTACATACCTAACGTACTCTAACTGGGATCGGTCGAGGTCAAATCTATTCTATTGTCAGATACGCCAAAGAAACAAGAATATAAAAGTCAACCAATCCCATGAATCATACATTAATTGAATTTATGATCTTCATTAAAACTGATGATAAATTGAAGACAAACTATAACATTTACAAGTAAATTTTCAGTATATTTATTAATATTAAAATAAGTTAAAATTATCCTTACACTGTATTGTATTGTTACACTGTTGATGATTTCATTCAAAGCAAAAACATTACTTTTTTAGAGCTCTTAAAAATTAACGACGGCATAATATTAATGTTCAAAACACAAACTTAGTTCTAGAACATTAAAACTTGTAGGTTTACTATCTAACCAGTCAAATGAGTTCATGTTTATAAAAGGATTACTAACGCTTTGTTTTTATCAATAAGACTAAAATGTTGGAAATGTTTTACTTACACGCGAATCGGCTGCTGACAATCCGCTAGCAATCGCATTTATAGGCCTCCAAATATCGGGAGTGCCAACCAATCCATTCTTGAGATCGTTTTGAAATAATTTAGAATCAAAATTCCATGTTGCTGCTCCAACAGTTCTTCTTTTTTCTAATGTAGACTTTTGAGCGATCGCTTCAGATTTCGTAGATTTAAAACTGCTAAAGGTTTTTTCGAATAGATTTCCTGGCTTTGTCTTTTTTTCATCTTCACTCAACAATTTAGATGTCTTTGAATCTAAAGTTTTGGCACTTTTTCTCCGATCTATGTCCTGTTTTTGTGCTTCTAATATTGCATAAATAGTCAGTGATAAGAAATGTCCTGCAACTAAACTTTGAAGGTCGACTTTGTCCGTCGTTTTTTTTATTTCCTTTTGTTTTAACTGAAATTTAAAGTCTTCGTTCCAAATAGGCCAAGAACTTTCTTGTAACGTAGTTTCGTACTTACTATCGCCAGGAAACATTTTGACCTGAAGTAAAAACAATTAATTAAAAAAGAGTTACCATATTATTCAAACAAAAAGTATATTATATATGAAAATATATTATACGAGTATATGTGACGAAGACGATGTATAGTGGAACTATTAAATTCTTCTGCTTTCTCTTACACAATCTAACACATTTTTTAAAATAGTAAAGCTGCAAAATAATTTGCATTATTTTTGTTCGTATTACTTTTTGTGTAATACCCACACATTAGGAAGTTATAAACATGTTTAATATCACATCAAAAATACCGACCGTTCCAGCGGGGATCAAACCCATTGCATTATGTTTGTCAATATTTTTAAAGGATATTATTTTTTCACTATGTATGGGTATACAAATATAAAACGAGTATTTTTTTTCACATAAATAGTCGATACAAATACTGGCAAAGTTTAATTAGCTACAAAAACTATAACAATAATTTTTCGCTACTCCTATGTTCACGTGATAACACTCGATGAACTATATCTAATTAATGATAAATGGTCAATTTTACCCTGGAATATTGGCAATATCATGGCATAGTCTATAACATTAAAGTAGTTATAGGTAATGGAGGGATTGTATAACTTTGTGACATATAAAAAGCCCAAGAGATAGGTATTTATATTAAGGTGGACCCACAGGTGGACCGATATCAAGGTCGCTTCTGTCGTAAATATGCAAAACTAATGTTATAGTTTTCTTTGCTATTTCTTTGCGGCAAAAATGAGTTTATAGGAATTTATTTTCTTTGTTATATTTTCTTATCAACCTAGGGGGACTTTATAGTTAGCTGCATTATTTATGTTCTTTCTATTTTATGTAGCGATTGTCTTATAAAAGACTAGCTTCTGCGCGCTACTTCGTCCCAGTGGAATAGGACTAATTCTGTCATTCATGATTTGTGCGAAACTTTAACCGTTTACGCAGTGGAAGCTCTCAAAAGGAAAAAAGGTTTTTTTTTCGTAGCACCAATGAAGAATGTTTCAAAATCGGTTGATTTTGAAACATTCTTCATTGGTGCTACGCTCCTATCGGTCTTAGCGTGATGATATATAGCCTATAACCCTCCTCGATAAATGTGCTATCTAACACTGAAAGAATTTTTCAAATCGGTCCAGTAGATCCTGAGATTAGCGCGTTCACACAAACAAACAATCAAACAAACAAACTCTTCAGCTTTATTATATTAGTATAAATAATTTTAAAAAGAAAAGTCAGTCGTTTTTTTAAACACACTTTTATTTCAAACAGTGTGAACTATAATAAAATAGTAAAAAATTAACGATAACGTTTCTACTCATATACATACAACGACCATACAACACACCTAGTATTCTATGTTCAGAATAAATCTGATGATAATTAATTGTTATAAATATATTTTCTTGTAATGCCTTGATTCTGGAGACGTACCTACATGAATATAGGTAAGACTGTTACATAAAGGACAAGCAACGGTTAATGGTTAGTATTCGTAGTTTCGTAAACAAAAACAACTTCGATCAGCCGAAGTAATGGGGGTTATTAACAACTTATTACTAACATACGTTTTAAAATTATAGTGGACTTTTGTGTACTGCATCATTTTTCCCCTTCGTAGGTACTTCACTTTTTATGTTTTAAAATTTATTTTTAAGTTTTTTGAAATTTTCAAAGCTATTTATCAAGCCCTGCTTTATTAAAAGCGTTTGTTTTGTCAAGCGGGCAAATCTCAAACGTTTTGGAAATTTGTTTATTGAAAAAGATTATTGTTAATCGTATGTGCAATGTCATTTTTTTGCAAGTAAATAAATACTACAGAAGTGCGACACTTTTTGCTTGGCCATCAAACTAGCGTTGGGCGGTTTAAAAATAAAATCAGTTCACTTCAGCCAATCGCAGTTCACTGCTAGACATAGGCCTCCACAAGTTCGCGCCAAAAACGGCGCGAACTCATGTGTATTGCCCATAAGGTTAGGTATGCTTTAAGAACTCAACTAAGGTAGGGCCTAACGGACAGCTGGAAATCTGCTCAAAAAATGGAGCAACCCGACTGGGATAGTACCTCGACCTTAAAGAAAACCACGGCTAAATAATACTGTTTTCAAGCAGTATTGTGTTCCTGTTGGTGAGTAAGGTGACCAGAGCTCCTGGGGGGCTTGGGAATAGGGTCGGCAACGCATTTGCGATACTTCTGGTGTTGCCGGCATCTATAAGCTACGGTAATCGCTTAAAATCTGGTGATCCGTAGGTACGCTTGTTTGCCGACCTAGTTATATTTAAAATAGTTTAGTATAAAAAAATATATGAAAATCTATACTACCTAATATCATAAAGCAGAAGATTTTCTTTGTAACTGACCTAACCTCAGAAACTGCTGTTTTTTTTTTTGAAGTGAAACTTCTTTAGACGCATGAGGGGTAACATTTGAGCGACCGCTAAGGCGGCAACGTCAGGGACGGTCAGTACAGTGAATGGGTGACCGTCTAGGAACACCGCGTGAGCGTTGAACGCGCGTTTGGTTTTTTTCTTTAAATAGTTTTTTTTTTTGTGTTCTAAATTCGTTTTTTTTAAAGAAGTATCACTTCTGACATGCGTACTTTGTACGCACGCAATTTTTTTTTTTGTGTTGAATAGTCCCTTTACTGAGGAAGACTATAAGCTATCTAACATCACGGTACGACAACAGGGGCTCAGCATTTATAAGAAATGTTACGAAAACGGGAAAAAATATTCTTTTTTGAGAGCTTAAACGATTAAACCTACTCAAAAACTATGTATGATGAAATTGATTGATATTAAATAAATAAATCTCCATTTATAAAAAAAAAGTCCGTGACAGCATGTAGGTCAGACATGATATAAATCCTTATGGAAATAAATACATAGTACTTAAAATTAACCTTTTAAATAGAAATGAACAGCTAATTGTGTTGTTTAGAGCAAAGTTCGAGAACTGTTGCACTAATTCGGATATATATATATATATATATATATATATATATATATATATATATATATATATATATATATATATATATATATATATATATATATATATCTATACTAATATTATAAAGAGGTAAAGTTTATAACTTTGTTTGTATATACGGGTTAATCTTCGCAAATACTGATCCGATCATGAAAATTCTTTCGCTAACAGAAAGCTACACTATACAGGAGTGACAAGATAAAAGGAAAAAGATAAAAATATATAAAGATTTTAAATCAGCAGGATTTGAACCTGCGCCCTCTGACGTGCCGTGTCAACAATTCAATCTAATCAAGCATTATTATTTGCCTTAGAAATTAATTGGTGATTTTAAAACATTTATATTTATCTGATTTGCTGAAAATAGTGAGTGTATTGGAACATATCAAAATTTCACCGTACCCTTCTTATGTGAAATGGATTATAACGCCCAACGAAGTGGGCACGGGTCGGCTAGTATATATATATATATATATATATATATATATATATATATATATATATATATATATATATATATATATATATTTTAATACTTTGTGGTAGTCTAATAAATAAATAATAAGTAATAAACATTTTACACTCAACAGCCTCCACTAGGATGTAGGTACCTACTCCTATGTCGGGTGTCCGGAAGCACATACAATACACAAGCACAAACACCCAGGAAGCCAGGACACGGAAAACTTTTGTTGTAGGTTATATTCATCACAAGTTTTTGAACAAAACAACAGGCAGGCACTTGAAATATTCGCATAATACTTAATTGTATATTTACTTTAATAATAAATAATAAAATTAAAAATATTAGGGTGGGCTCTCATACAACAAAAGTGATTTTTGCCACTTTTTGTCCGATATTAAAATCAATATACCTACTGTTGTTTACCTAGTCAATGGTACGGAACCCTTCGTGCGCGAGTCCGACTCGCACTTGGCCGATTTTTTCTCAAATTAACGCGGGCCAAACCACGGGGTACAGCTAGTGATATATAAATGGTTGATGAACTACGTACGTAATAAACTAACCCGTTATTCGCTAAATTATTTTGCCTAAAATAATTAATTAAACTCTCGATTGTGGTAGATAATAGAGTTAGCAGGAGATAGAGCAGCAGTGAGCGTAGGACCGGGATAACGTACCACGCAATTTGTAGGACGATATTACCATCAAATTATATAAATATTAACTAACTAAAAGAAAAAAAAATCAGCTGCTTAGTAATCATTTTTGATTGATGGTCATCAATTTTGATGACCTCGTAAGGTCATCAAAAATTGTTTTTTTTTTTCTGCTAACTCTATTATATCTACCACAATTGAGAGTTTTCGAAGAGGAACTTTTTGTTCGTCTCATCAAAATGAAGCTACTCCCGGAAAATTAGCTTGATAGTAATCAGGTGAAAAATGTGTACTAGGGATCCCGTACTATTATATACTTTTCGTCTTTGAAACTAAATTTAAGGATAAATAAAAAATTAAATAACTTGGTTGAGAGCGAACAAATGCGAAAAAGCAAGTAGGTATGTTTTCATTTAATTATTCCTTTAAAGACGAGTCAAAGGAAAATTTTAGAACAAAAACCTGCAATCGACGTATCTTACATGACTAATAAGATAACCTAGAAAATTTGCCTTTCAATTTCTTGAACAAAAATTTCGACGGTACGGCAAATGCAAAATGTTGTCCAGAAAGCAATACAATTTAAAAAATTATTTTTATAATTGTTTTTTATAATATTCATAAACATTTGTTAAGTTACAATATAGCTTTTTCGATATCCATTACTAGTAAAAATCAATGTTTTGATCATATACAAATTAATGACAATATTTTTTTTTTGTAAATTTCCTTGTAACTTCAATTTAAGATATAATAATAAATAACGATTACGAATACCGAGCAAGACCCTTGAATCTCATTATATGAATTGAATTTCATTATTTTAATCAGAGCTAAGTAATCCCAACGCTCATCGTGTTTGCGGCTGACTTTTATTAGGCCCATACAATTTTCCTACATCTTTTCCTTTTCCGATTGAAAAAAAAAATTGATGAATCAATCTTTTTCTAATCAACAAAAGCTTAATATAATTAGAAATAAATCATTTGATACAACTACTTTGATTTCTTTATACATCCAAAACGTTTTCATTGTTTATATCAAAATAAGCTGGATTAATTTTCCAGAAAACGTTACAAAATAGATAAATTAGTAGGTATTAGAAAAATTGTTAAACGATTTGCATTCAGGTAAATACAACTTAAGCATATAGGGTAACGAAATTTAATGGTGAGTTTACTATGAATTTTCATTTAGTTTCAGGATATTCATCAATACCTAGAGGTAAGAACATACTTTACCTAATTATTGAAGCCGCCTATCACGTTCACGTGTTCACGTGTTGTAGGTATAAACAAGGGTGGTGAACATTCCCTAATGACGTTGTACTAAGTCGAGGAAGTAGACAATTTGTCATTTGCCACAAATTACCTTGCTTTGAATTTATAGACCAATAAAATTCGCCTAAAATAATCTACACGTAAGCTTAAGTACCACATAAAAATGTATAATTACTACTTAATTATTGCCATAAAATTATAATGTAACAAATAATCGTTTATTTCTTTTATAATTTGTAATATATTAAACATTATCCGAATAAATTGAAACGCATTTACGTTATTTACGAATATTTAGTTCGTAATTTTTTTACTCGGTTAAAAATGTCACCGAGATTGGTGAATTTACGTCTCGCATGTTACAAATGTTACAATATATTCTAATATAAGTAGTGTGTTTGTACCAGTTCTGGCTCACGAGCCAGAACTGGTACAAACGGTCGGTCCTCTGATCGAGTGATCCTAAAAAAAAAAAAAAAAAAAAAAAAAAAAAAAAAAAAAAAAAAAAAAAAAAAAAAAAAAAAAAAAAAAAGGTTTTGGGGTCATCTAAATCGATTGCACGCATCCATTTTGTGCTAACTCTAACGATTCGCGACTTAGGTTTCTACATTTGCAAACTCCAGTACCCTTAATTACCTCTATTGTCCGCTTATCTATCGTTCCTCGAGCATCGTCGCTATTGTGCTCCATCCATTGTTTCTCGAAAAAGGTCGTTGCCGCTCTTATCTGTTTCTAATGATGCACCTTGCTTATCTGTGCTATTGTATTATATTATTATCATTCTTTGTTATTCTCAATGTATATATATATATATATATATAAAAATAAATAAAATTGGAGTGTCTGTTTGTAATATTAAAATAACCGTGTTTTACTAAACTCATATGTATGCATACTCAGTACATATACCAAAATATTTATTTATAATTTTTGTGTGTCTGTCACTGAACAGTAACTATTTTGTAAAGCTCCACGCGGATGAAGTCGCAGGCACAGCTAGTCATAAATAAAACTCATACTTTTTTTTTGTTACAATTTTTATTTCCAAAATGTTATTGCTGATTATGTATAAAATAGGAGCGAAACATCTCATCCACTAAAATATCGTTGTACAATGTGTTCCCTGTAAAAATGCTCGTAAAACTGTGCATTGAACATCCCCGAAACTTATACAGCAAATACATTAAACAATATTCGCCACAAACTGAAGTCCACTCATTCTGAATCATATCAACATTCCAGTCCCATCTTTTACAATTCCTTTTTAAAAACTCTAGATGATATCGTGCAGGTGATCGTCCGTATGAATCAAAATATTGACCGATGCCATTCGTATCGATATGTAAAGCTATCCAATGTGAGCCTGGTTTATCATCTGTATCTAAATTGCATATTATATACGTTGGTACGTGGGTATACATGGGCAGTCTATTAGCAGCATAAACATTATTTTCTAGACTGGGGTGAATCTTTTTCAGATGTTGTTGTACATCTAGTGTATCCATGATATTACTGCTATTAGTAGATTATTACTGTACCAATCTATTCAATGGTTAACATAGGAATGATTAATTATATTGATTTCTAAATATTAAATCATATTCCTTAGTGATAATTTGTATGATTCATCAGCGTAGCGCGTCTCGTCGTGTCGTCAATACGAAACATACTTTCTAAATATTAAATCACATTCCTTAGTGATAATTTGTATGATTCATCAGTGTAGTGCGTCTCGTCAATACGAAAGAATGCGAGATAAGCTTGTTGACTCATAAAGTTACATCAGTTTCACTGTGGAAATACCTTAGATAAGATATATCCTATCGGTGCTTTATAAGGGCGAGCAGCTGCCATTATGGAATCAGTGTATAGTCGTTTGACCGCAGTGGATCTACCAATACTACGTTTGTATTACTTCAACGCTTCAATGGACCCGGACGTAAGTGTTTATTCTCTTGACAAACTTACTTTTCTTTCTGTTGTTTTCTTACGTGTGTGTGATTAAGTGTAAACAAATTGATATTAACATGATAACTGTGTTGTTGCAGAAATCATTCAACTTCAATGAAAATACCTATAAATATTACTACTCGCCACTCTCCCCTCAAGAAGAGAGTGATAACATCGTCATTAATAATGGTGAAAAAAGAAAATCGCAATCGATTGATCATTTTTTTGAAGCTCAATCAAAAATAAGAAAGAGGAAGCTGTTATCGTCAACCGTAGCACGAGCCGCTAGAGATGGTGTATCATACATTTCTACTAATTCCGACGACGGAGATCAAGCGACGCATCTCATAAAAATTGAAATATACGATATGAAGAAGCTATGCAAGATTCCAACTACTGATCATTGGAAACATGCTTCCACGAGGATTAAATATTATGTGAAGAATAATGAGGATAGCATCTACGACAACACAAACACCCTCGTATACAATATTACGAAGACAATAGCAGAAAGTGAAAAAGTTAAAAAATACTTTTTTAACAATGACAGTCATTAGCTGATCATTAGTGAATTCTGTTTACTTAAACATTCCTTAGTGATAATTTGTATGATTCATCAGTGTAGTGCGTCTCGTCAATACGAAAGAATGCGAGATAAGTGAAAAAGTTAAAAAATACTTTTTTAACAATGACAGTCATTAGCTGATCATTAGTGAATTCTGTTTACTTAAATTACTTCTTTGTACTCATTATATTCTTTTTCTAATCATTTGTAAATCTATAAATATTGAACATTATTCGAAATTGGGTATCAGTTGGTGAACCAACACTGAACAGTAACTTACTCGGCTACCTATTTTTCTCTTTACTATAAAGATGGAAAACTTCAGTGAAGTATGCACCAGTGCTTTCTTTTCCACACCCATGGAAGAGAATATGGAACTGTTCAATAGTGAATTGAATCAGGAGCTGTCTAAAGTTTGTGATGAAATGGAGAAAGGTGAACTGTACGATTCATCATATGATGCTGAGTTGTATAATCACTGTGCAATGGTTGAAACACAGTTTATGTAAGTAAAATAAATTACGATCATAATTTACACATTGTCTTATATCGTCTTTTTATAAATTTAAACATTTTTACAGTCAACCACTACAACTTGGAAAAGGTATGGAGCGAACGAGTAGCGAAGAACTTAAGATCATAAAAAAACCAACAATTGAAGGAGGAGCATCTACCTCTGCAGGGAACAGTGTCGGTAGCGACAATCAAGTGGAATGTCTAACGTGTCATATATTTATCAAAAAAAGGTATTTAGCTAATCATTTTAAAAGTAATGTTCACAAAAATAATCTTTTAAATTCCCATAATACTTTATCAAACGTTAATGTTATTGAATCTGCTTTTGGAAATAGAATTTTAACTTACAAAATCAAGAATAAAGTAGATCATTCGACACGAGTAAATTTTGAAACCCCTGAACTATTTTTAGATTCTATTAAGGATGATATTTTATTTTTAATACAAGAGTGTATTCATCAACACATAATTTTTAAAGTAAATTTCATATTGCATGCTGATTTTGTTCAACAAACTAAAGATATTCATGATACATTCGATTTTCAAACATTTAACTATATTATTTGTCAAGGAGATGACTTAAATATTTTTCTTTCATCTTTAAATGATACAATTACTAGTAAAATTAGTGCATTTGAAAAAAAAGATAGTGGATGGAGTCTAAAAAACATAAAATCTATAGACATGAATGTTAATAAATTCAACCCCCTACGCGGTACTTCATACTTAGATCTGCCCATTGATATCAAATTAAAAAAAGCTGTTATAAATGTAAAAAACAAAGATTATTTTTGTTTTAAATGGGCGTTACTCTCAGCGTTATATCCAGTAAACAAAAACGCGGATCGAGTATCATCGTACGTTAAACATGTAAATAAGCTTAAATTTGATGGTATTTCCTTTCCAGTTAAAATTTCTGACATAGCAAAAGTAGAGAAATTAAATGATATTAGTATTAACGTTTTTGGATTAGAATATATTAAAGAAAAACGGTGTAATTCTATCGTAGGCCCATTATTTTTAACAAAGTGTCGTAAAGCTAGACATATAAATTTATTATTTCTTTCTAAGGATATGAAAAATCATTATTGTTACATAAAAAATTTATCGCGGTTAGTCAGTAAACAAATTTCAAAAGATGGTCACATCATGTACATTTGTGAAGCATGTCTACTTCATTTTCCATCTCGGGAAAGGTTAAATAACCATGAACAATACGATTGTGCACACATTTGTACAGAATTACCAAACAGTGAAACTTTAAAAAAGAATTGGTTTGGTCAACCTATTTCAAATGATAAAATTAAATTTGATAGTTATGAAAAGAAGTTAAAGATACCATTCGTGATTTATGCTGATTTTGAAGCATTTTTAAAACCAATAGAATCATGTTCTAACGATCCATCCAAACCTTTCACGCATAATATTCAGAAACATGAAGTGCATAGTTTTGGTTATTATATAAAATGTTCATTTGATAATAAATTATCAAAATATGTAACATATTGCGGACCCAACTGTGCACAAGTGTTTATGGAAAGTTTATCTAACAATTTAAAAGAAATAAATAGACTTCAAAAATGTCCAGTTCCGCTTACAAATCAAGACAAAAGTCATATTTCAAATGCAACCATTTGTCATATTTGTGAAACAGAGTTAACAGAACTTTTTTATGATTTTGATTATTACACTGGTAGTTTTATAGGTGTTGCTCATGAATCATGTATCTCGAAGTTCAAAACACCACGTCATATACCAATATTTTTACACAACCTTAGTCACTATGATGCTCATTTTATTGTTCATGCATTAAACTTTTGTGATGGTGAAGTCGAAGTTATCCCTCAAAATAAAGAAAAATATATATCCTTTTCCAAAAAAATAAAAATAAATAACCATGAAATTATATTGAGATTCGTAGATTCATTTAAGTTTTTACCATGTAAATTAGAAGAATTAGCCAAAAATCTCAGTAATGATCAATTTCAAGAATTACGTAGAAGTTTTCCAAGTGATGAAGATTTCATTCGTTTAAAACGGAAAGGGGTTTATCCATATGAATTTATGACTAATTATGATAGTTTAAACCTAACGTCGCTCCCTGAACAAAAAAATTTTTATAGCTCACTCACAGATTCACATATTTCAAATGATGATTACAATCATGCTAAAGATGTTTGGGAACACTTTGGTTGTTGTAATATGTTAGATTATTCAAACTTGTATTTAAAAACAGACGTTTTACTTTTATCCGATGTATTTGAAAACTTTAGAATGCTATGCATTAATACTTATGATTTAGACCCTACCCATTATTACACAGCCCCAGGATTAAGTTGGGATGCAATGCTCAAATATACAAAAATAGAATTAGAACTTTTAACAGATTATGAGAAAATTGCATTTATTAGATCAGGTATCAGGGGTGGTGTATCTCAATGTAGTAATCGTTATGCTAGAGCTAATAACAAATACATGGAGGATTATGATGCAGGGAAACCAAATTCGTATATCACATATTTTGACGCTAACAATTTGTATGGTTGGGCTATGTCTCAATATCTTCCTACTGGTGGATTTGAATGGGTAAATCCGAAAACAGATTTTAATGTGTCTGAGACATCGGACTTCGGTTTCATTTTAGAAGTTGATTTGGAATATCCAGATGAGCTTCATGATTTACATTCGGACTTTCCTTTATGCCCAGAAAACATTTGTGTAGGCAATACTAATGAGAATAAACTAGTGCCAAATTTAAATAATAAAGTTAAATATGTAATTCATTACAGAAATTTAAAGCAGTGCATAGAAATGGGGGTTAAATTAACTAAAATTCATAGAGTATTAGAATTTAAACAGTCTCCCTGGTTGAAAATGTACATAGATCTAAATACAAAATTCAGAACGTTAGCAAAATCAGATTTTGAAAAAGATTTTTATAAGTTAATGAATAATTCAATCTTCGGTAAGACTATGGAGAATATTGAAAAAAGAGTTAACGTAAAATTAGTTACACACTGGGAGAACCAGGGTAAAGCTTTAGGTGCTCAAGATCTAATCGCTAAACCACAATTTCATAGTGTTTCAATATTTTCGGAAGACCTTGTTGCAGTTCAGTTGCGAAAGACTAAGTTAATATATAACAAACCAATTTATTTAGGGTTTTGTATTTTAGATATTTCAAAAACATTAATGTATGATTTTCATTATAACTATATGATTAAAAAGTTTAGTCATATCAAATTATTGTATACAGATACGGATAGTTTAATATATCATATATTTACAGATGATTTTTACATTGATATAAAGCCTGACCTTTCCTCATACTTTGATACCTCAGATTATGATACAAATAATATTTTTGATTATCCAAAATTAAATAAAAAGAAGTTAGGTTTTTTCAAAGATGAAAATAATGGTAAAATCATGAAAGAATTTGTGGGTTTAAGATCTAAAATGTACGCTTTTAACTTAGAGAATAAGACTATAGCCAAGGCAAAAGGAGTAAATAAATGTATCACTAAAAAGATGACAATGAATAGTTATAAGTCTTCTCTATTTAATAAAAAAGTGCAATATTATAGTATGCTTAGATTTAAATCAATTAAACACACAATTTTTACACAAAAATTAAATAAGATTGGTTTATCGTATAATGACACAAAGAGGCATATTTTAGATAACAATATTGAAACATTAGCTTGGGGTCATTATAAATTGTGCTAAATGTTAATAGTTTTTACTTTTATGTCTGTGTGTGTAAATAAAATTTGTACTGATCATAAAATTATGTAGTTTGTACTGATTGTAAATAATGTGACATAGAGTTTATTACATATTTAATAAACCACCTAATAATACCTATGCATATCGAGCATACATAGAAACCCTTTTAAACTATGCTCCTGCTGCTAAACAATCTCACCTTACTTGTAGTCTTTGGTATGAGGATACATCAGGAAAAATGGATTCTACAGATGATAAAAACTTAGGATTTGTTAAAAGACAGGATTTGGCTAGTGAAAGTAAGGAAATAGAAATGATTGGACATCTTCATGGTGACATTTTCAACCAAGATAAATTTTTAATTAATGGTGTTGAAATGAGTGTAAAATTAGTTCGGTCAAGAGATAGTTTTAATTTAATTGCTGGATCAAGCGATGTAAAGATCAAAGTTTGTATTACGGATGCAACTCTTATTGTTCGACGAGCAAGAATTAATCCAAGTGTATTACTCGCACATCAGAAAGTTTTAGCTGCTACTACTGCTAAATATCCTATTACTCGAGCCGAAGTAAAAGTTTTAACAATTCCATCGGGTGTTCAAGGAAAAACTCTTGATAATATATTCCTAGGACAGGTACCCAAAAGGTGTATAATTGGATTTGTGAACAATTCTGCATTTAATGGTTCCCTTACTAAAAATCCATTTAACTTTGAAAACTATGGTATTAATTCTTTCAGCTTATATATTGATGGTCAACAAATACCTTCAAAAGCTTTGCAACCATCTTTTAATAGTAGTATATTTACATCAACATATCATACTCTATTCTCGGGAACTGGTATTCACTTTCTTAATGAAGGAAATGGAATCTCTTGTGAACAGTATGCCAAAGGTTACTGTCTATTAGCATTTGACTTAACTCCTGATTTATCAGCTAACTCATCAACTCATTGGAATCTCATAAAGCATGGTAGTGTAAGATTAGAAGTACGATTTGAATCCGCACTAATACAAACAATTAACTGTATAGTTTATGCTGAGTTTGATAATATTATTGAAATAGATAAAAACAGAAATGTTAATGTAGACTATAGTAGTTAAAGTTATAATGTGTGTTAGATTTATGTGTAATGCATTTTTTTTGTGTATGTAAAAATTATAAATTAAATAAAACAAATTATATGTAATATATTATTTTTTATTTCTTTATAAACCCCTATTAAACCTTATACAAAATCATACAGAAGTAATTTAAGTAAACAGAATCACACATGAATGAAGTAATTTAAGTAAACAGAATTCACTAATGATCAGCTAATGACTGTCATTGTTAAAAAAGTATTTTTTAACTTTTTCACTTTCTGCTATTGTCTTCGTAATATTGTATACGAGGGTGTTTGTGTTGTCGTAGATGCTATCCTCATTATTCTTCACATAATATTTAATCCTCGTGGAAGCATGTTTCCAATGATCAGTAGTTGGAATCTTGCATAGCTTCTTCATATCGTATATTTCAATTTTTATGAGATGTGTCGCTTGATCTCCGTCGTCGGAATTAGTAGAAATGTATGATACACCATCTCTAGCGGCTCGTGCTACGGTTGACGATAACAGCTTCCTCTTTCTTATTTTTGATTGAGCTTCAAAAAAATGATCAATCGATTGCGATTTTCTTTTTTCACCATTATTAATGACGATGTTATCACTCTCTTCTTGAGGGGAGAGTGGCGAGTAGTAATATTTATAGGTATTTTCATTGAAGTTGAATGATTTCTGCAACAACACAGTTATCATGTTAATATCAATTTGTTTACACTTAATCACACACACGTAAGAAAACAACAGAAAGAAAAGTAAGTTTGTCAAGAGAATAAACACTTACGTCCGGGTCCATTGAAGCGTTGAAGTAATACAAACGTAGTATTGGTAGATCCACTGCGGTCAAACGACTATACACTGATTCCATAATGGCAGCTGCTCGCCCTTATAAAGCACCGATAGGATATATCTTATCTAAGGTATTTCCACAGTGAAACTGATGTAACTTTATGAGTCAACAAGCTTATCTCGCATTCTTTCGTATTGACGAGACGCACTACACTGATGAATCATACAAATTATCACTAAGGAATGTGATTTAATATTTAGAAAGTATGTTTCGTATTGACGACACGACGAGACGCGCTACACTGATGAATCATACAAATTATCACTAAGGAATATGATTTAATATTTAGAAATCAATATAATTAATCATTCCTATGTTAACCATTGAATAGATTGGTACAGTAATAATCTACTAATAGCAGTAATATCATGGATACACTAGATGTACAACAACATCTGAAAAAGATTCACCCCAGTCTAGAAAATAATGTTTATGCTGCTAATAGACTGCCCATGTATACCCACGTACCAACGTATATAATATGCAATTTAGATACAGATGATAAACCAGGCTCACATTGGATAGCTTTACATATCGATACGAATGGCATCGGTCAATATTTTGATTCATACGGACGATCACCTGCACGATATCATCTAGAGTTTTTAAAAAGGAATTGTAAAAGATGGGACTGGAATGTTGATATGATTCAGAATGAGTGGACTTCAGTTTGTGGCGAATATTGTTTAATGTATTTGCTGTATAAGTTTCGGGGATGTTCAATGCACAGTTTTACGAGCATTTTTACAGGGAACACATTGTACAACGATATTTTAGTGGATGAGATGTTTCGCTCCTATTTTATACATAATCAGCAATAACATTTTGGAAATAAAAATTGTAACAAAAAAAAGTATGAGTTTTATTTATGACTAGCTGTGCCTGCGACTTCATCCGCGTGGAGCTTTACAAAATAGTTACTGTTCAGTGACAGACACACAAAAATTATAAATAAATATTTTGGTATATGTACTGAGTATGCATACATATGAGTTTAGTAAAACACGGTTATTTTAATATTACAAACAGACACTCCAATTTTATTTATTTTTATATATATATATATATATACATTGAGAATAACAAAGAATGATAATAATATAATACAATAGCACAGATAAGCAAGGTGCATCATTAGAAACAGATAAGAGCGGCAACGACCTTTTTCGAGAAACAATGGATGGAGCACAATAGCGACGATGCTCGAGGAACGATAGATAAGCGGACAATAGAGGTAATTAAGGGTACTGGAGTTTGCAAATGTAGAAACCTAAGTCGCGAATCGTTAGAGTTAGCACAAAATGGATGCGTGCAATCGATTTAGATGACCCCAAAACCTTTTTTTTTTTTTTTTTTTTTTTTTTTTTTTTTTTTTTTTTTTTTTTTTTTTTTTAGGATCACTCGATCAGAGGACCGACCGTTTGTACCAGTTCTGGCTCGTGAGCCAGAACTGGTACAAACACACTACTAATATAATAAAGCTGAAGAGTTTGTTTGTTTGTTTGTTTGAACGCGCTAATCTCAGAATCTACTGGTCCGATTTGAAAAATTCTTTCAGTGTTAGATAGCCCATTTATCTAGGAAGACTAGGCTATATATCATCACGCTAAAACCAATAGGAGCGTAGCACCAATTAAGAATGTTTCAAAATCGGGCTTTTTTTTCTTTCGAGAGCTTCCGCTGCGTAAACGATTAGGGCGCCTTCAAATTTGTCGCGCGACAGCAGCGCGGCCGCAGCGCTGCAGCCGCGCTACTTTGTAAATCTATGTAAATAACAACATTTTTGAAGACAAATTTGAAGGCGCCCTTAAAGTTTCGCACAAATCATGTATGACAGAATTAGTCCTATTCCACGCGGAGCGCGAAGCCGCGCGCAGAAGCTAGTATTCAATAATACAATTTCTACTGGTAAAGTGAATTTAGTCAACACAGTTTCCATAATTGTTTGTATTAGTATGCTGAAAGCAGAATAATTTGATAAAATACACATTACATAATTTAACCTATTCTCTGAAAATAGAAAGGAATAGATTTCGTTTACGAACGCGCAGCAATGAATTAAGCAGATAACAACTTCACTGACTGTGAATAATGTCTGATAACAAAACGATAATCGCTTATCGAACATACATCACGTACCTAGTAGGTACTGCAATTTTAAAAAGGGTCTTGACAGACAGACGGACAACAAAGTGATCCTATAAGGGTTCCGTTTTTTCCTTTTGAGGTACGGAACCCTAAAAACGAAATATTTCTTTCGTTAATTAGACAATGCAATCAAATCCGTGTTTATTGGAACATATGTAGTGATATTTATTACCTTGTGTTTTGAAAATAAAGCTAGGTTTTAAGTCATCTGGAGACCTAAATTTTTCATGGCCTACATTTTTGTAGTGAACATTAAAAATATCATATCATATATTAGTGTTATCGTGATTAAATATAAAGTACCTTTTTATATTATACTAGCTTCTGCGCGCGACTTCGTCGGCGTGGACTCCGCCCCTATTGGTCTTAGCGTGATGATACATAGCCTATAGCCTTCCTCGATAAATGGGCTATCTAACACTGAAAGAATTTTTCAAATCGGCCCAGTAGTTCCAGAGATTACCGCGTTCAAACAAACAAACAAACAACCAAACAAACAAACAAACAAACTCTTCAGCTTTATATATTAGTAATAGATTATGTACGTTTTACGAAAGTACTCACGCCATCAATTTAACGAATTAGCTAATAAATGAACAACGTAATTTTTTAAATATTAATGCCAAAGTCAATTCAGTTTCGCTTCTTTAATTGTTTGTGTAACAGTGGATACACATCCGTAGTACAATATTACTGAGTCTCAATCGGGAGTTATTGGTTGTATTTGGCCATATTCGAACCGAATCGGGGATATTTGTATCTATATATACCTACATGAAATAGTTATTCGGGCAGCCGTTGTTCAAAATTTCAACATTTCATGAAGACATCAGATAAAACATCACGATCACGATTCAGCCTGTAATATCTTACTGTTGGGCATAGGCCTCTTCCCCATGTAGGAGAAGGATCGGAGCTTATTCCACCACGCTGCTCCAATGCGGGTTGGTGGATATATTACCTACTATGAGTAACGATTGCTATCAGGTGTACATGATAACAACCGGAACCGACGGCTTAACGTGCTCTCCGAGGCACGGTGGAGAGACCCACAAGTACTGCACAAACACCCAGACCACGGCAAACATCTGTATGGCCAATACAAATGTTGTCGTGTGCGGGGATCGAACCCGCAACCGCCCGCGCAACAGCCAATCGCAATCCGGTGCTGTGACCGCTGCGCCAACGCGGCGCAAAAACAAAACATGTCGGTTGTGATTTAATGAAAAAAATGGCTACTTGTTTATCTAAGACAGCATTAGGACATTTTGAAAGAATATGTACTTACCTTTAATGAAAGTATCTAATTACTTGCAAGCTAACCACAACTAATTACACATTCTCTATTTTTATTGATGCTATAAGGTATATTTCAGTAAACAGCATCCTGTATTATCTTTTTGAAAGCATACAGCCACATAATCTATACGATAGAAAAGCTTGTCGCGAGATATTTCTCGAATTCGTATTACTCTTGGATATGCCGCCATATTGGATTTAGAATGACGTCACAAAGTTAACCATGCATTGTCATCCAAATTGAACCTATATATACAAAATTTCAGCTCAATTGGTTGAAGATATCTGCTTCAAAATTGAGTTACAAGATTTTACCCCAACAAACATACAAACATACATACATACAAACCATGCATTGTCTTCCAAATTGAACCTATATACAAAATTTCAGCTCAATTGGTTGAAGATATATCTGCTTCAAAATTGAGTTGGAAGAAGAGGGTGAGATTGAGTGAAATCACTCGAACTTACATACATACATAGTTACATACATAGCAAGTTAAATAAAAGCTTGTAATAAAAATCGGTCCAGCCGTTTCGAAAGAGTTTATAACGGAACGTATTTTTGAATAAGGCGAGTGTGAAATTGTGAATGGAAGTTTTTTTTTTTTTTTTATAATTAGATAGGCTTGCGTTTGACCACTATTCCACCTGATCTTAAGTGAGAATGCGGTCTAGGATGGAGCACGCTTGCCTAGAAGTAGCCTATTCACTCGCGTCTTGAAGATACCCAGATTGTATCTTTCCGGAAACACAGATGCCGGCAGAGAGTTCCACTCCTTGGCCGTACGCATCAAGAAAGTACTAGCGAATCGCTTAGTGCGTATGTTGGGAATGTCGACCGTATAAGGGTGGCGTAACGCCGACTGTCTGGTCGTACGGAGATGGGAGGGGCAGGGGGGAACCAGGTCGTGGAGTTCCTGCGCACACTCTCCGAAGTGCACCCGATAAAAAACCGACAGGCCGGCCACCCTGCGCCGATGATCTAAGCTTTGTAGCTTAGCAGCGACCAGTGTATCATCACCGATAAGCCTCTTGGCTCGCCTCTCTATTGACTCGAGAAGCTCCAGCTGGTACTTGGCTGAGCCATCCCAGAGATGAGAGCAGTACTCCATACAAGATCGAATTTGAGCTTGGTATAGCTTTAAAAGCTGTTCCGGGGTGAAGTACTGTCTCACCTTCGAGAGGACGCCTAGTTTTTTGGCAGCTGTTTGGGCCTTTGCTTCTATATATGAGCCAAAATTGAGGGTAGATGTTAAAGTAATGCCAAGAAGCTCCAGATGGCCGGCTATAGGCACGGGCACACCTCGGAAAGAGGGAGTCAGGTGGAAAGGACTCCGCTTTGCCGAGAAGAGACACGCCTGGGTCTTAGACGCGTTGAACTTGACCAGGTTAGCGTCACCCCAGTCAGAGACAGCTTTAAGGGACAAGTTCAGACGCTGGATCATGGCTTCCCTCAGCGACTGGGTCTCAGACCCACTCGCTCGTGCGTCGGACACGTAACGCTCAACAACGGTGCTGTCATCTGCATACCCAAAGATCCCGGGTTTGAGCAGGTCGTTGATGTGCAGCAAGAATAGCGTTGCCGAGAGTACAGACCCCTGAAGGACTCCGGCATTGATGGCCAATTGATCAGACTCGCAGCCGTCTATGACTACGCGGATCGATCGATCCCTCAGGAAGTCAGATATCCAAACACAAAGCGAAGTGGGTAGGCCGAATGAAGGAAGCTTGCTAATAAGGCCGTCATGCCAGACTCTGTCAAATGCCTTCGAGATATCGAGCGAGACCGCAATGGCTTCCCCGTGTCTCTCGATAGCCTCACTCCATATGTGTGTGGCATACGCTAGAAGATCGCCCGTGGACCGATTGCGGCGAAAACCGAATTGTCGGTCGCTAAGAAGGTCGTGTTCCTCTAGGTATGCCAGGAGCCGGTTGTTCAGTATACGTTCCATACTCTTGCAGAGTATGGAGGTTACGGAAATGGGTCTATAATTGACAGGGTCTGCTCGACTGCCCTTTTTGGGCACAGGCTGCACGTTAGCTTGCTTCCAGGCTTTCGGCACATGCCCTGTCGCTAGAGAGAGACGAAACAGGCGTGTCAGGATTGGAGACAACTCAGGTGCACAAGTTTTCAGTACTATGGCTGGTATTCCGTCAGGACCACTAGCTTTGTTCACGTCTAGATTGCGCAAGGTTTTGAGGACCTCCTTTTGACGAATTCGGACTTCAGACATGGACGTCTCGCATCGAATCGAAGAGGTTGGAGGTGTGGCGCTGCCTGTATTCAAACGTGAGGATTCTGCAAAGAGATTTGCAAACAAGTTAGCCTTTTCCTCAGCGGTGTGGGCTAGTGATCCATCGGGTTTCAGCAGTGGAGGTAGTGAGGGCGACAGAAGTTCGATTCGACCGCCTTAGCAAGGGACCAAAAGGCTTTACTACCAGGTGGGTATGACGCAAGTCTAGTCCCAATCCTGCCTATGTGATCAAATCGAGCCTTCCGTAGAGCTTTCTTGCAAGACTTAGCGGCTCTGTTATAGGCTTTCTTCCTCTGACCCACGTCTGTTGTTTTGTGGTAGCGAGCATCGACCCAGGCCAGGTAAGCAATGTTCTTTTTTGCTTCAGCACGAGAACAGTCTGAATTAAACCAGGGTCAAGCTGCCACGGAGATTGATGCGTCAGTGAATGGAATGTAGTACTCCATCCCCTGACGCAGCACATCAGCCACAGCATTCGCACAAGTGGAGATCCCTCCAATCCCATCAAAGGAGAAGCAAATCTGCCGCCACGGGTACGATGCAAAGAAAGATCGCATCTCATCCCAGTCTGCTGAGTTGTATCGCCATATTCGCCGGGTGCCTTTGGGGCAGGGAACGGGCGATGAATAGACAGATACAGACTTCACCAGACAATGGTCGGAGCTGCCTAAAGGTGATGAGACCGATACCGAATAGCGGTCTGGATCTGTTGTCAGCAGAAGGTCCAAACAGTTGGCAGTATGCGAGTCAACATCGGGTACCCTAGTTGCTTCCCGGACCAGCTGGGTGAGATTGTGCGCTGAAGCGAGTTTACGAATCTCTCTACCAGCGTGGTCAGTGTGCTGGTATGGGAACAGCCACTCTTGGTGGTGGGCATTAAAGTCCCCCAGCATTACCAATTGAGCAGTAGGATACCGATGCTGAGCCGCATCAGCCGCCTCACTAAGGTGTTGCATAAGCCTGGTTGTCTCCTGATCCCCGTTGTGTGAACGGTAGACACATACATAAAGAATTTTCTCCACTCCTGTGTCCACCAAAACCCAAAGGTTGGAGAAGCTGGGGTCTTCAAGATTGCTGAGACGCCGGCAGCATATGTCGTCACGGGTATATAAGCAAACGCCTGCGCGTGGTTTAAAATTATGCTCTAAGGTATAACCCGGGTAACACAAGTATGCTGTGTCAGATGGACTGCCAATCTGCGTCTCCGAGAGTAACAATAGGGCCGGCTTCTCAGTCTCGAGATGGTGGTGGACTGCAACGAGATTGGAGTGCAAACCTCGGATGTTGCAGAGGTGCACTGAGAGTGAGAGGGAGTGCAACCGCTGTGCTGCCTTGTTTTTGTTCCTCTTAGTCATATAGTAAAATTGGCGAGTGAAGGAAGGCGAGAAGAAGGCAGTGAAACGAGGCTTCACGCTACTAACCTCTAGACTCTCACCGACTTGCTGCGCTGGAGAGAGGGATTGGGTTGGAGACCGCGGGGACGCCCGAGCCCCCCCGGAGATGTCCACCGGGCCCTCTCGTCCGGTCGCCAACCGGCACGATGGCGCATCCCGGGATTTTTCGACAGTTGGCGGGGCAGCCTTTCGTGTGTGGCTGGCACATTAATTGGGCCCCCAACTACCTGCGGTCGGCCAGCGGTGCACCGTGCCTCGGATCCCGCTACCCTCCAGAACCAATCACCACAGCGCAGTGGTGCCAGTGCAAGTCAGACTGATCAATTCACGCGGAGCAACTATTTCAACCCAACTTCTCAGTCAGCTACACCGATCAACGTACCGAAACACGACAGTCGCTTGACGGTACGACTTTGTTCGGTGGGTGGTCGCAAGCCGTCGGCCAGAGCCTACCACCAGTATGTCACCTGGTTAGCACCACCCGGGGACCACGTGTAGGGATTCACAACGGGGTTTACACCTACGGACGAGGGTGACTCAGTCCCCAAAAGGAAGAAAGGAAGGAAGGAAGTGTTGGAAGGGGTAGACCTAGGCGGACGTTTCTAGACCAGATCAGTGACGTTTTGAAAAAAGGCCAAGTCAAGAGTACTCTAAACCGAAGAGCATGTATGAAAGGAATAATGAAAGTGGACGAAGCGAAACAAGTATGTAAGGATCGTAGCAAGTGGAAAGAACTAAAGAAGTGGTGTATACTGCCTACCCCTACGGGAAAGAGGCGTGATTATATGTAGGTATGTATGTATTTTTGAACGAAGTGGAAAAAATGCTTGGAATAATTTTCAATACCCCGAAAGATCCAACCAACAACAAGATAAGACGGCCTTTATAAGGAAAATACGTTCCAGAACATAATTATGTCAATATGAGCTTACAGCAAATAAAAATTTTAATTACTCTTGACTAATTAATGAATTTTATTTTCTATTAATCCCAACCAATTTAATGATTTTAGTAATTATTATTGACTCTGGTCAACAAGTTCGAAAATCTGTTAAATAGAGTTAAAGCTCCTAAAAATATGAGCCATAGCTCATTCGATAAGGAATGAAGTATAGAAAAATAAGTCAAAAGTATTTTCTAGCACAAGTTATTAGAAAATTGCAAAAATTATTAACAAATTAAGTTGCAACATTTAGGGAATTTAAAAAAAGCTTCTTAAAGAGAAGCTGATCTCTACTATTTATCTATACCTATATATAAAAAATATAAAAAAGCTTGTAATGAATGTTGCTAAGCGCATAACTGGAGAATGGCCCGACCAATTCGGCTAGTTTTTTTTTTTGTATGTTTTTAAATCCCACGGAAGGTTTATATACTAAAAAAAAACATAACAAACAGAGCGAAGTCTGTCTGGGCAGCTAGTCTATATAATAAAAATGAATGTAGATAAGCTCATAACTGGAAAATGGCTCGACCAATTCGGCAATTTTTTTGTATGTTCCTTAACGCCCATGGAAGGTTTTAATACTAAAAAAAATTAAAAATAAATTGCGTGAATAATTATCATCAATTACTTACTATTGACAGAACGATCTCTCAGTAGTTTAACGTAGAATATAGGTCTCCACTCTCCACGAGGAACGAAAAGTCAATTCATTAAAAATTTAGGTACTTTAAAAACATTGGGCATCATAAATAAAGGTCAATTAGTCTTTTGGTCCATAGCATACCTATGTATCAGGATAATTATAGTGTCTAAGTAAAACAATTAGTGACTTTAATTAACTTCCTGCCTCTATAATCTTCATTGTGAGTAAAAAATCTTGAAATGAAAATTATTGAATTGCATTCGTCTTGATATAAAATAATTTTACTTGACCTGTTAAAGTAAAATGTATATTTATAACAAAAAAATTAAAACTACCATATTTTTATTAAAAGCTTTTACGTTAATGTACTGTTCATTGTAGTTTTCATGGTGTTTCTAAAAATAGTAAATTAGCGTGAGTCAGCTAATGTTTGAGGGTATTTGAAGCAGTAATAAAGCGTTCTAATAATATGTGTAATGCCAATTAACTTGTAATTACATTTTTAACACATTTTCGCTTACAATAAGCCATTCTTAAAAGAACATTATTATTTGATTGAATTGTCGAATTAATGTTTTTTTACAAGTTACAAGCTTTTATTTAACTTGCAATGTATGTATGTATGTATGTAAATTTAATGAATGTTTGTTCGGGTGAAATCTTGCAACTCAATTTTGAAGCAGATATCTTCAACCGATTGAGCTGAAATTTTGTATACAGGTTCAATTTAGATGACAATGCATGGTTTGTATGTATTTATGTATGTATGTATGTTTGTTCGGGTGAAATCTTGCAACTCAATTTTGAAGCAAATACCTTCAAGCAATTGAGCTGAAACTTTGTATACAGGTTCAATTTGGATGACAATGCATGGTTTGTATGTATGTAAGTATGTTTGTTCGGGTGAAATCTTGCAACTCAAATTTGAAGCAAATATCTTCAAGCAATTGAGCTGAAACTTTGTATACAGGTTCAATTTGGATGACAATGCATAGTTTGTATGTATGTATGTTTGTTCGGGTGAAATCTTGCAACTCAATTTTGAAGCAAATATCTTCAAGCAATTGAGCTGAAACTTTGTATATAGGTTCGATTTGGATGCCAATGCATGGTTACCTTTGTGACATCATTCTAAATCCAATATGGCGGCATATCCAAGAGTGCGGACTAGTTATTTTTAGTGCACTTCTACAATATGGGTATCAAATGAAAGGGCTTGCTAAGAAAAATTTGAATAAAGTGACGTGATAACCGACTAAAAAGTCAAAAATAAATTAAAAGTAAAAAACCTTTTTAAAAAACAAGCTTTTATTTGAATGCACTAAAACGAAAAAAATAAATTTTTACTTTAAAACTTTTACTATCTACTTATAAAGTCATTACACATAATCTATATGATATAAAAGCTTGTCGCAAGATTTGCTTGGAAACAAGTAAATTAAATAAATTGATGTGATTGATTTTAACTATTAAAATTTTCAAACTAAGAAAATACGAGTACTATCTCGCGACAAGCTTTTCTATCATATAGATTATGTGTAATGACTTTATAAGTAGATAGTAAAAGTTTTAAAGTAAAAATTTATTTTTTTCGTTTTAGTACATTCAAATAAAAGCTTGTTTTTTAAAAAGGTTTTTTACTTTTAATTTATTAATACTACTGCTACAATTCATTTCATAGTTGAATAGGTCTTTGTTGTATTAAATACTATCAAATAAATTATTCCAGTTCGAAAGGTTTATTAACATAGTACTGTGTCTAAATTTATTACGTCCCGAAAAAGGTCCCGAAAATTTTCTATTTAGATGTTAAACAGTTTTATAGAATAGGTACGTGTGAATTACATTGATATGTCCATAGCATCGCTTTCATGGCGCAAACCTTGAAATGCACTAAAAAGTCTAGACTCTTCATGCCATAAAGTATATACAACACAGCAATAAATTACTCTCAAAAATTGTGTGTGTTTAAAAATAACTAGTCACATTTCCTTAAGGTTAGCCACTATTTAGACTTTCCTGGCGAAAATATAAATGATTGATAAATGTAACTAATAATAAATTATTCGTCACTAATTCCAAATTACATCTTTGTGCCGTTTGCAGTCGAAACACTTGGACCTTGGAGTAGCAATGCTAAATGACGACGATATAATGCTAATGTTGACGTTCTGACATTAGAGTGATAAGTCGTTATCCTTTAGCTCCTGCTATTTTAATTGATTAAAGATTTTCTAATTGAAGTTTTAGTGCAGTGAATAAGCAACAAACGTAGTGCACATCGGATACTATACCTGTGAGTTTAAAATACCACTTGTGAGCTATTCTAAAGGACTTCTTTTCTGGTTTTGTAATATAATACAAACAGAAGCAATATTTTCGATATACCGACATTCTACTTGTAGCTCGAATTACGACCGAATGCAGCACGGAGTTGTGAGCATTTATTACTGTGCATCTGTGCTTTAAATGAACAATTTGTATGGTAGACTTTATTAGTGTATGACTTTAATAAAATATATTATAATTGCTTGGAAAAATGGCTCAATCAAATGTTGTCTGGGGATGTTGTACAACTGGAGACAGAAATGAAAAATATCTTCAATGCGGAGTATGTATGAAAGCCTTTCATCATGACTGCCTATCTCTTGAAGCATCATTTGAACAGTCGTCTTGGATCTGCCCCCTCTGTACCTCAACATCGTCCAAAAGACTAAATAAAGACAATACACCCGTCCGCTTTAATCCAAATGTTACTGTGCGCTCCAAAAAAAACCAAGGGTTACAGTCCCCACCTAGTTCTGAATCGTCTGCATTAACTGAAAGAGGAATGCTATAATTAATGAAGCTATTGATGCTCAGTCTAATATTCTGTTGGAGAAAATTACTTCTACCATGCGCAGCCTCTTAAACAAGGAAATAAATTCAGTTCGAAATGAAATCGAACAGCTAAAAGATTCCGTGATTCATATGAGTGCACAATATGACGACATTTTAAAAGAACATTCAGATGCGAAACAGAGGATAAAGGAGTTGACTGATGATAATACCAAGATGTCTACCGTAATTAGGGATATGTCAGTGAGAATTAACACTTTGGAACAAAATGCTCGCGCTAACAATATTGAACTACAGTGCGTGCCTCAGAGGAAGGATGAGAATTTAATGAATGTAGTAAAGCATCTTGGTAAAACTATAGATTGTGAAATAAATGAAGAAAATGTTTTGAATTGCACGCGTGTTATGAAGTTTAATGGAAACAATAACCGTCCTAAATCTATTGTGGTTCAGTTCAACACTCAAAGACTGCGCGATACTTTTTTGGCTGCTTGTATTAACTTTAATAAAAAGAAAAATTTCAACGATAAACTAAACACTTCCCATCTTGGTCTTGCTGGAGATAAATCACCTATTTTTGTTACTGAACATCTAAGTCCTACAAATAAATCTTTACATGCGGCAACGCGCTTGAAAGCAAAAGAAAAGGGCTATAAACACGTCTGGATTAGAGGAGGCCGTATTTACATAAGAAAAACTGATGATTCTGAATATCGTATTATCAGAGACATGGACTCACTTAGCAAAATAAACTAGATTTAAGTAAAGTTACCGCTTTAGTGTATTTTTTGCATGTTTGTTAGTGTTATTTTAAAATTCGCTACCTTTCATATTTTCTACCAGAACGTTCGCGGTTTGAGGTCTAAAACACATGATTTTTTTTGTAATTTGGCTTGTACAAACTATGATGCACTAGTTTTATCAGAGACTTGGTTAAATAGTAATGTTTACAACAGGGAACTATTTGATAGTAACTATAATGTCTTTCGTAGAGACCGAGAATCTACAGCATACCACAACCGTAAAGACGGTGGTGGTGTTTTGATTGCTGTTGCTAAGAAGTTTGTAGCCAATAGGATGTCCAATTGGGAGAGTAATTGCGAGGATTTATGGGTTACAATCCAAGTCAAACACAACTTTAAAATAGCTTTATGTGCAATATATTTACCACCACCTGTTCAAAATGCAATTATTGATCAATTCATCAACAATTTTAATTCTTTGGTCGATAGTATCAACGAGTTTCACACTGTTCTTATTGGTGATTTTAATTTAGGCCAAATTGATTGGAGTATCGATACTGGTCGAGCTAATTCTTGTCCCATCTCTCATTCTGTGATCAGTCAGAAGCTCGTTGATTTTACGCACATGAACAACTTAAGTCAGTGTAATAATATCTTTAATAGCAGTGGTAGGATTCTTGACTTGGTCCTTACTGATTTGTCTGATTGTAAAGTAACTGAAGCTCTAACTGGTCTTTGCAAAATAGATCCCTATCATCCTCCTCTTGAAATTATTCTGGAATATATACAAGAAAATAAATTAAAAGCAAATAATTCTACAAGATTAAACTTCAGGAAGGCAGATTATCCTGCTATCAAAAAGCATCTTAGCAATACCGATTGGCATGACCTTTATCGTGGAGTCACTGATCCCAATATAATGTTAAATATATTCTATGATAATCTTAACCACGCCATAGATCAGTATGTACCACCTATTGTAATAAGAAACAGTTCTAGACCGCCTTGGTTTGATCACAAATTATTAAGATTACAGCGGGAAAGAGATAAGTATAGAAAAAAATATAAAATGTATAAAAATCCCTTAGATAAGATATCAATGCAGTTATGTGGTAAGCGTTGTGAAATCCTAGCAAAAAAAAACTATAATTCCTATATAAATAACATTGAAAGCAAAATTAAATTAAACCCCAAAATTTTTTGGTCTTTTATTAAATCAAAGCGAAATGGCAAAAGTACTTATCCTGCATTACTATCGCATGGTGATGATGTGGCAAGTAATGGATGTGACATTTGTAACATGTTTGGTAGCTACTTTTCTTCTGTATATAATCCAACTAGTCAATCCCAAAGTTCATCTTCATTGTCCTCTGGATTGTTATCGAATCACTTCGACTCGTTTTCCAATATAATCATCGACCAACAAGCTATAGTTAAGTCTTTTAAAAGTATTGATATATCAAAGGGACCCGGATCCGATAATATTCCGCCAATCTTTATTAAAGAATGTGCCGATGAGTTAGCAATCCCTATGAGTTTAATCTTTAATCAATCCCTAAGATCTGGAATATTTCCTGACCGATGGAAACTTGCAAAAGTTGTTCCCATTCTTAAACCTGATGTTGAAGCTGGAATAGTTAGCAATTACAGACCAATATCAATTCTTCCAAATTTAGCAAAAACCTTTGAAGCACTAATATGTCCTTTAATTCAAAACTACTTCAGAAAATACTTGTCAAACCACCAACATGGATTCACCATCGCTAGATCCACATGCAGTAATTTGGTTAATTTTGTTGAGAATGTTTTGGAATCTGTTGACGCAAATAAGCAAGTGGATGTGGTGTACGCTGATTTCAGCAAAGCCTTCGATAAGGTATCGCACCACATCTTAATTCGAAAGCTGTCATCATATGGCTTTTCCGGGTCGTTGCTTAATTGGCTTATCTCGTACCTATCAAATCGTACCTTCTTTGTTGTGGCTGATGGTTATAGGTCCAATGAATTCAAAATTACTTCAGGCGTTCCACAAGGATCGCATTTGGGACCTATTTTGTTTAATATTTTCATTAATGACCTCCCGAGTTGCTTCCTATATTCTACTCCATATTTATTCGCGGATGACTTAAAAATGACTCGCGTAATAAAATCGAATACAGATGCACTGTTACTTCAGAGTGATATTGAAAGACTTTCTGAATGGTGCAAAAATAATTGTATGCAACTAAATATTGAAAAATGCTCTCAAATAACTTTTACTCGTAAACTAAATAAGATACAGTATAATTGTAATATCTACGACATAAGTCTTAGGCACGTAGACACTGTTAGAGACCTGGGTGTAATGCTTGATTCCAAGCTAACTTTTGTACCTCATATTGATAATGTTGTGAAGAAAGCATCTAAAATGTTGGGATTTCTTATTAGAAACGTAAAATCATTTCGCTCTCCAAATACTAAAATTGTACTGTATAATAGTCTTGTAAGAAGCCTACTTGAGTATTGCGTCGTAGCTTGGCGGCCTCATTATGCAACACATAGCCTAAGAATCGAGCGAATTCAGAAGCGATTTATGTATCATCTAGCCTACTCTACCGGTGTTGCGAAAAAACAACCTAGCTATTTAAAACGCCTGAATCATTTCAAAATGGATTCATTAGAGAAGCGCAGGAACTCATCCGATTTATTATTTTTGTTTAAGTTATTACATAATAATATTGACTGTCCTGAACTATTATCAAAATTCAATTTCAATATCCCTCGCAAATATCCTAGAAAACCAATTATGCTCCTTTATCCTCCTTTTCGAAGATCAGTTTTGGGCACTAACTCGCCAGTTTCACGGCTAAGTAAGTTATACAATCACTACAGCGAACAGATTGATATATTTGGCACAACATTTCCGCATTTTAGGAGCCAAGTCCATAATCTTACTTTCGATTTACCACCTGCTAGTCGCCGTGCTTTTTAGACATATAGATGTACTTGGTGTAGGTTTTGTAGCATTTGTTTAGCATTTGTTTAGTCACTGTATTGCATATCATATTTTCTGTTTGTCTACTGAATTGTATTTAATTATATGCATGTGGTGTTTACCTAGATGAGTTGTGCACTTAGTTTAAGCATAATGTATGTTCCGTTTTGTAATGAATGTTTCAGTGTAATAACTGCTGGTAAACCAATAAATAAATAAATAAATAAATAAAAAAAATCCTTAAATGAGATAGCTCCTCGCCTTATTGCCTCCACTGGTGACAAAACGCCGCGTTGGCGCAGCGGTCACAGCACTGGATTGCCATTGGCTGTTGCGCGGGCGGTTGCGGGTTCGATACCCGCACACGACAATATTTGTATTGGCCATACAGATGTTTGCCGTGGTCTTGGTGTTTGTGCAGTCCTTGTGGGTCTCCCCACCGTGCCTCGGAGAGCACGTTAAGCCGTCGGTCCCGGTTGTTATCATGTACACCTGATAGCGATCGTTACTCATAGTAGGGAATATATCCGCCAACCCGCATTGAAGCAGCGTGGTGGATTAAGCTCCGATCCTTCTCCTACATGGGGAAGAGGCCTATGCCCAACAGTGGGATATTACATCTATCAGCTGGTTAGTAATAATTTTGATGACCTCGTAAGGTCATCAAAAATTGATTTTTTTTTTCTGATTTTTTTTTCTTTTAGTTAGTTATTATCTAGATATAATTTAATAGTAATATTGTCCTACAAATTGCGTCGTACGTTATCCCGGGCCTACGCTCACTGCTACTCTACCCCCTGCTATCTCTGTTAGCTACCACAATCGAGAGTTTTCGTAGAGGAATTTTTTGTTCGTCTCATCAAAATGAAGCTAGTCCCGGAAAATTAGCTTGATACTAATCAGGTGAAAAAAATGTACTAGGGATCCCTACCTATATAACTATGTACTATTTCTTCAAATGTCTATATCGCTGCTCGTTAACACTACACACTTTGTTGTAACTTCGCACATAAAAAAGAGGAAAATACGGTTGAATTGAGAACCTTCTCCTTTCTTGAAGTCGGTTAAAAGTTTAACACTATTAATATGCCGGTGTGCGTGACCATACAAAGGAATTGACAATTTTTTTTTCAAATCATCAGATTAAGGAATTTATTCCACATACCTAATTGCCCGATTTTGGGTAGGTAGGTAGGTACGACGAGAACATCAAGATAAAGAGACTGTACGGTCTGTACGGGACACAAGATGCAAGGCTACCGTCATCACGTTATTCTGACGCCCTCGAGTCACTCCCAACTATCAAT
Organism: Melitaea athalia; assembly: GCA_905220545.2. Lineage (NCBI taxonomy): Eukaryota > Metazoa > Arthropoda > Insecta > Lepidoptera > Nymphalidae > Melitaea > Melitaea athalia. Next base: position 12,473,408 of record HG992180.1, on the reverse strand, counting down.
ATGTTATAGTGCCCGGCAATGATCTTAGAAAAAAGAATTCTTTTTTTCTAAGATCATTGGTGCCCGGCGATAAATATTGCACATCGATCTCGTAGTTGTCGGCGCTGTCGCGTAGCATTTGTAATTTTTGCGCCGTTGACTTTTCCATTTATGACTATTGTTTAATAATATGCATGTTCAAGAACACTAAATTGTAAAAAAAATCTAGTTGAGTATGATTTAATTGTCGAAACTGACGTACACGAAAACGACTCAAGGCTATTGATTATAATTATCTTCGTAGTTTTCAGTACATTAAATTAATTTTGACTATAATCCATTTCACATAAGATGGGTACGGTGACATTTGATATGTTCCAAATATAGGTACACTCTCACTATTTTCAGCAAATCAGATAAATATAAAATGTTTAAAAATCACCAATTAATTTTTAAGGCAAATAATAATGCTTGATTAGATTGAATTGTATTTAATAATACGCAATATATTGCGTTTTGACATTTAAAGCAAATTAAAAAAGGTACAGAAAAAATAATAACCTAAAATTAATAAATAAATGATATACCTATATCTATGTTTTTTTCTTTTTCTTTTTAATGTATGTTCGGGGATAACTTCGTCGTTTATAAACCGATTTTGATAATTCTTTTTTTGTTAGAAAGGAGATATTCCAACTTAGGTACCATGATAAGGAAACCAGGATCTGATGATGGAATCCCAGAGAAATCGAGGGAAACCCTCGAAAATCGTATAATAGTGTGTTTGTTAATTTTTTGCGTCTACATAATTATGTACTTACCTACGTTGTATTACTTGTCGATGTAATTGAAGTCGGTTTTTTTTTCGTTTGCTAGCAAACACAATTATATAGGTACTTACTTATATAAAAAAATTATAAGAATAATTTAACAAAAATATATGAATACTTGTATAAATAAATAGTACCTGGGTGACCGAGCCCAGCTCGGTGTTTTTTTTTTATTTTTTCGGTATTTTTATATTTTAATTTTATTTAAATAATAAATCACGAGTGAAATTAAAAAAAAAAGACAAAAAAAATAATCTGGAGACTGAGATTCGAACCCGGGTCGAAACGATTTCAAATCCGTCGCTTTCCTAATTACGCTGTTACAACTATAATAATAATGTTGAAATTAAGCTTCGTATTCTAATGATATTTTTTCATTGCCTAAAAACAGGGATAAAACGACATTTTTTTTAAATGAATCCTAGCTAGATCAATTTTTCGCCCCCGAAATCCCCTGCATACTAAATTTCACGAAAATCGTTGGAGCCGATTCCGAGATTCAGAAAATATATATATATACAAGAATTGCTCGTTTAATAGTATAAGATACCTAGTATAAGTAAATTTAATTTACCATGTAAATACATTACGTTACATTACTGAATGTCCGGTTAGAATATAAAATAGATCGGAAAATGTCCATAATTATAAGACCTTTATCAGATACCACAACTATTTATGTGGGCGCCTCCTTAGTATTTCGACGTGAAGTGGGTGTATGTGTAATTAGTAAAACGATTAGACAGTCTTCAGCTGTAGGAATTTTTTTAGCATTACGTAGGTACCTACTTATTTAGAATTATGGCCTCGTATAATATAACTTACAAGATAAACTTCTTCGTGAAAAGAACTGCATTCATTACAATAAGACATTTTGTGATGCAGCCATGTATTTATAAATATAATGTATTTTAACATTCAAATCACGATTTAAAAAAAAATTTTAGGGAAACAGGAAGTTTCATACCTTTACAATGTAGCCATGAGCTCGAGTGAGCCCAAACAAGGACGGCAGATGCCGGGCACCGATAACAGTCACGTACAAATTTTTATTAACTGGATGTAATGCTAATTTGAACCCTATTTCGGGCTCCAAACTACCACTTCCCGCTAACTGATTGTCTTTATTTATATTTAAAATATTTTTAAATTTATTCAATGAAAATGCCATTGTAAACAAAGTCAGTCTTAATTTTATCACACAGGAAACTTGTTTCAAAACCGGTTTTTCGCATAATCAGACGCACACATGTTCAATTAGTTTCATTTTTGTTAATACTTATTAATATTTTTGTCATAAACAAAACATATGTAAAATAATCACAACACTTTAGCACAACGAATGATAATAAATAACAACACTTTACGGCGCTATATTAGATATGTAGGAATCAGAAGTGAGGAGTAGGACGGATGGCCTGGTTAATTCACAATGTAATTTAAAACACGATAGTTACTACTTAGTATTCAATGTACTCACCGAGCGGGTACCGTCTATCGCGTGGCAGAGAGACAACTCGACGCAGTGCCCGGGACTTGTGACCCGAGTGTTGGTTTACGGCGGCGCCGCCTAACAATGCGCATTGGCACTCACCACCACCGGTCGAGTTGCCCAATCAGTAACAATTAATTCGTGTACACAAACTAACTATTAGAAGAGTCGAGGTTAAGCTACTAGCAGGATACACAAGTGCACCGCACCACGCCAGAGCCAAGAATGCCTTAGCCGACGACAGAATGACTCGAATAATCACAGGTACTGACATACACGTCAGAACGACTCGAATAATAGAATGATTGAGGGTAGGTGAATATCAACAACAGCGTAGGTAGCCTACACGGCCGTCCTGATTTGCGCGCGTCCTCGCGCGCTATTTATTACAATCTTAGGTATTTGTAAGCAAAAACAAAATATCGCTCGACTATCCTGACAAAAATCTATCCAACATATTAATATCTGATTCCGTCCAAGCTGGACATTCCGACTAGAAATAATTGGTTTCAGTTAGTAAGTCACTCGGTGACACCAGTCTGAATATGGTTAACATCATCATCATTACAGTCATATCAATATGGTAAGTAACACTAGTCTAGTTTTACAATAGGAAAACCCCTACAATTCAAACCTGCTGGTCTAAATCGTCACCCACTATAGCAGGTGAGATTCCAGCAGCGCATCACTCATCATTACAAACAGTCTGGTCTTCAGTTAGTTCTCTCAACAACAAACAAGCAAGTTGGACCGGACGGGTGTGTCCTCACAGCCAACCGCGGACGGTATGACCCGGACGACACTGTCCTTTCGACCAACCTAAACCAACAGTATGGCCCGGACGGGTGCATCCCTTCAACTAACCGCGCACGGTATAGCCCGGATGGCACTGTCCCTTCGACCAGCACAAACCAACAGTATGGCCCGGACGGGTGCATCCCTTCAACTAACCGCGCACGGTATAGCCCGGATGGCACTGTCCCTTCGACCAGCACAAACCAACAGTATGGCCCGGACGGGTGCATCCCTTCAACTAACCGCGCACGGTATAGCCCGGATGGCACTGTCCCTTCGACCAGCACAAACCAACAGTATGGCCCGGACGGGTGTATCCCTTCAACTAACCGCGCACGGTATAGCCCGGATGACACTGTCCCTTCGACCAGCACAAACCAACAGTATGGCCCGGACGGGTGTATCCCTTCAACCAACCGCGCACGGTATGGCCCGGATGACACTGTCCCTTCGACCAACTCAAACCAACAGCATGGCCCGGACGAGTGTATCCCTTCAACCAACCGCGCACGGTATGGCCCGGATGACACTGTCCCCTCGACCAGCGCAAACCAACAGTATGGCCCGGACGGGTGCATCCCTTCAACCAACCGCGCACGGTATGGCCCGGATGGCACTGTCCTTTCGACCAACCTAAACCAACAGTATGGCCCGGACGGGTGCATCCCTTCGACCAACCGCGCACGGTATGGCCCGGATGGCACTGTCCTTTCGACCAATGCAAACCAAAAAGCGTTCTCACCTACTAATCAGCTCTGTCTAGTTCAGCGTGAATTTCTACATCGTGTAAGAGTCATGAGATCAAGTCAATGAGGTCGAAAACATTATAGAACTTAGTCTCTTCCTCAGTCTTACCAGGCAAAAGTTACACAAGTTAGTACTACTACTACTAAATCGGTTCTACTAATCACTTAGTACTTATTATATACTCGTAGTTAATTTGCCACCTTTGTTTCTTAAAGTTATCTCATTTACTGAAATTAATTGTCTCTTTTTTTTCATTTTACCATTCATCTCTTAAGTACTGTAGTTAGTTCTGTAAACATCAGCTTGTATCATAATGTTGACAGGTTCATATCGCACAAAATATCATAGTATCATAGTTGTTACAAATAGTATCAGATGTAGCAGTCATAGTATCAGAGTTGGCAGTCATAGTATCTGAATTATTCTGGGATTGCTAATTATCCAAAATCGACAGTGCTCTTTGGCATAACTGAAAGCCATTAAACCCAAGAATTAACTAATTATTACCAGAATAGGCCAGTATAGGTCAGTGTGGACCGGTTTCGCCTCAATTAATAAACTATATAAGTAACAAAGGACAAGTCACGACCATCCTCCTAGCACACGCCCTTGGTCAACCTGGAGTAGAAGAAAGGCCGCAACAGTACTTTATACTCAGTCAAACTCTACGTAAAAGGGGAAAGTAGACAAACTCTACGTAAAAGGGGAAAGTAGACAAACTCTACGTAAAAGGGGAAAGTAGACAAACTCTACGCTCAAAACTTAGTTTGTTTCAAGAACTTTACAATAATCTGAATCATAATATTGTCATTAAACCAATTATAACTAATCACTTCACTCAAATACCACAGCCATGTACCATCGAAATCATCACAGCCAAAACTATAGACGTACTCTACTTCGACAACAAGCTTGCGAAAACCTCGCGTAAATACTTCTAACACCACGGCTCTCTAGACGAAGAGTAATCACAGTACATGTGTCAGTCACATACATCTCAGTACGCATATCAATCGAATGGATCACCCGTGTCAGTCACCTCTTGTGACTACACGCTACGGTATCAAACACTACTACCTCCGCCAGAGTTAAACGCACAACGCACACCCATGAACTCTTGGGTTGCCCCAAGAGACACCTTCTACAGGGCTACGACTACTAAATAACTAGACTGGTACGGTTGAACACATTATACAGTCGATAGAATTGATCAATCGAGTTTCTCCCTCTACTTAAACTTGAACATCATCATTATCAACAAGATCATAAATTACATCAATATCGTCTGGTACATGACGTGCTGGCATTTTTCTTAACCTTTCGTGAGCAAATTTGTAGGTACGTTGACAATTTAAGCTTTAAGGGTATACCGATTACCTTCGAGAACTTTTATTACGTGAAAAGGGCCTCAATATTTCGGATCAAGTTTCGTTTGATTGCGCTCCTCATTTTGTAACAGAACAAAATCGCCAATAGGATATTAAAAAGCCTAGCTGTCTCTATGAAGGAATTATCGAAATCATACAGTTCCATTTATAACCCTTGCTTCGCAAAGTTACTCAACAATTTTTAGCACAGATGGAAACATAAGAATTTCAACAGTTACCTACAACGACTGCCTTAAAATGTACTACTCACGCGTTAGTGTCATTTAACTTTAAAACGCGTGGTTAATAAAGTCGAAATCAAGTTGGAAAATCATACACCTGTCTACTCATTTATATAACAAACTAGCTACGTAATTAACTAAAATAACTAATAAAGGAACAATTAATTTTTTTTAACTAAAAATATTTCATTAAATCGATTGAAATTTCTTCTTAACTAAAATCGATTTCAAATCAAATTGGTAACGTGTGAGGGAGTCACTAATTTCAAATTTTCTTGAACTGTTAAAAGAAAACAAACGAATATAGTAAGAATTTTCAATAGTTACCTACTCATAAACAAAATTATTAATCTTAGGTGACCTACCTACAACTATTGTTGTAATAGGTTTACGATTGTACCAAGGTGTTATGAATTAACTCTCTGTAATTTAAACGTTCTTAAACAGAACAACTAAAACAACTTTTAAACAGTTTAAATAAATCAATCAAAGGTAGAAAAAGACTAAAACCCTCAAAGAAACACTCATTTCTCACTTCAAATCTGTAGTTCACGATACACACTTTTAACTATATCGAATTAATCACAGTAATCACTTAGGCCACGTAATAATTAAAACTACGTAATTAAACAATAACTGCTTATTCACTTGCAAATTACAACAATCCCGCCAGTAGATGATAAAAATGGTGACTGACTAAATCAGAAAATTAGTATTAACTATTCGGAAGATGGAGTCTTTAATTTTACGCTCTTTCGGTACTTCGACAAATAATATTAGTTAAAATATCGTGTAAGATATATCGTGTAACAAACACAAAAAAATATTCGGGTAATCGGAAATACTCAAGCTAAGACGATATTAACACTTTATCACAAACAAGTAGGTAACCACAAAAACTTTAACAACCTAAATACTACAACTACGCTTGCATCATTTAATATTTTAACTTTGAACTGAGTTCAGAATACTACAAATTACAATTATTTAAAACTACCCTATGGAAACAGATATGTTCTAGTTTCCGAAAAATGGCTTCGATACCGTAAGCGAAGAGAGTCATTAAAGTGAGGGTGGACCTTGTCGCGAAATATGAAAAATGAGTATTCACTCTTAAAAACTCAGAAAGTACGCAACGAATCCGTTCGATACGCCTTGCCTTTCGCTAGATCTAGACCTAGAACGCGCTGCAAGCTCGCACTACAATCACACTCACAATCTAATATTGTAACTGAATCGAAATAAAAACAGAATCGCAAAATCTATTAGCAAAAATCATTAACTATAAAATTAAATTCAACAAATAACACTGAATAAAACCCTTGTACACCGATAAGAACACAACAGAACGACCGAAAAGAACTAAAATATCGATGTACCTACGATCACTACGAAATATTGCAACTTAATTGCACACTGCTTATTGTTCGGCGCACGGCTTTCGCGATGTGGGTCGTTAAGGTTGCATCCCACTTCTGATGTAGGAATCAGAAGTGAGGAGTAGGACGGATGGCCTGGTTAATTCACAATGTAATTTAAAACACGATAGTTACTACTTAGTATTCAATGTACTCACCGAGCGGGTACCGTCTATCGCGTGGCAGAGAGACAACTCGACGCAGTGCCCGGGACTTGTGACCCGAGTGTTGGTTTACGGCGGCGCCGCCTAACAATGCGCATTGGCACTCACCACCACCGGTCGAGTTGCCCAATCAGTAACAATTAATTCGTGTACACAAACTAACTATTAGAAGAGTCGAGGTTAAGCTACTAGCAGGATACACAAGTGCACCGCACCACGCCAGAGCCAAGAATGCCTTAGCCGACGACAGAATGACTCGAATAATCACAGGTACTGACATACACGTCAGAACGACTCGAATAATAGAATGATTGAGGGTAGGTGAATATCAACAACAGCGTAGGTAGCCTACAGATATAATATAAGTATAGAACTATTCTTTTGAATTAATTGTTTACAACTATACACACTACATGCAGCAATTGTCACTTCGCACTATCATTTATTTGATAAAACGATGCGACCAATTGATGAAGAAGTTTCGGAAACGTGTTGAATGGCATCGGACTTCTCTTTTACTCTTGGAGTTTGCTATTGAACACATGCCGGCTAGTGTGAAACAAAGCATGTATGTGAAGGATGAAATTTTCATTGATAGTATTACAATTGATCTTTGGCTGCCATCTACTGGATTGACGAATAATTACTTTTCAATTCAAAACTAGATGGCGTTGTTATCACAATGCTGATAATTATTTGCACAGAGTACAATAACTATACGGGATTATTATTGTGGCGTAGAGTTTAGTCCTAGAGCCTATTAGGTACCTATAAATTGGTTTTATAATGAGAATTGAAGTTTTTATTTTTACGTTAAATAATTATACATTATATAGAATATTTTAGTAAAAAGTTTTATAGATATGGATGACATGATAACATTTAAATTCGATTATATCCATTTTAATATGAAAACAAAATAAATAACAAGGTTTGTTTGAACGCTCTAGTACGAGTACTTAATAGCTTCTTAACTGAGGTGGGGCACAGGCTCAGCAGGAAATTTTCTGCTCAAAATATGGAGCAGCCCGACTGGGGTAGTACCTCGACCCTACGGAAGATCACAGCTAAATAATACTGCTTTCAAACAGTGTTGTGTTCCTGTTGGTGGATAAGGTTACCAGAGCTCCTGGGGGGAATTGGGGATAAGTTCACAAACGCGCTTGCGATGCCTCTGGTGTTGCAGGCGTCTATAAGCAACTTTAATCGCTTACCATCAAGTGAGCCGTATGCTCTTGTTGGTCGACCTACTTTTATATATAAAAAATTTTTTTTAACCAAAACCACACTTATTTGAAAATTCTTCGGTGTAATGTGCCTGTTTAGAATTTAAGAAACAACAAAAGAACAATGAAGGGGTTGTCAAGCACGCAACTGTGAGCATAGATAAAGATAATACATACATTGGTATATACTAAATTACGAATAGGTGCTAGAAAACTGAGTTTTATAAGCAACACAACACGCTTCCCATTATTAACATTATTTAAAAAATTAACTTATTGACAATCAAAATTTTAGACGTTTTTTTTTAAATTATGTATTAGGTACATAAGGTGATCGACTCCTAACTGCGTACCTTCAAATGAGTCCTTTGATAGACTCGTTCCGCATGACACCTTTCGGGAACGCGTAGGTAAGCACGGCTATAACATAACTTACTATGAAAAACATTATTCGAGAAAAAAAAAATCGTTTCCATATACGGTTCTTTAGTTGTATGCGGCAGTTAGTATTAATATTTTACTTTATCGATGTCTTTCGGGCTAAGAAAAATAGTATTGGATAGTTATGCAGAAGTAGGTTGCCGGAATAGCTTGTATAATGAGATAAAGTAAAATTGTAAAAAGGGAAAGAGGCCTATGCCCAGCAGAGGGATATTACAGGCTGAAGCGCATATCTATTGTGCTTATTATATAATAAACACATGTGAATAAAAGGACACGAGCTGGGTACTGTATTTTCATCATCTATGAATTCAATGGTATTTCTGAAATACGAAATAAATTCGTGTAATGTGATGAGGGTTTAGTACGCATGCGTTACGTGTGATAGAAGAGACAAAATGCTAGTCTGTCTTCGCTGCACAGCACACCCGTCTATCGTCATGCCTCTGACGTCCGTAAATTGAAAAGAACAGCGCAGCGCAACCATTGAGCCGACGTTTGGCCGACGTACTCCCACTCCTGTTGTTGCAAGACCTGTGTAGAAAACCATGATTCATATCATACCCTTTGTCTACACAAGCACGATTGTGGAAGGTTTTTGAACTGTTATTTGTAGTAGGTACATATTATACAGCTGGACACTTTTTCAACTTTTCTCCCATATTATGAGATGATTCCCGTCCCCTCTACCCTCTTGTACGTATGAGAAAGGAGGTAGTCCGATACACGGTAGGGACACTTCTAAATTCTAATACCGTCAACATCTTGCAAACTTGTCTCGTGAACAACAGATTCAACATTTCGACATTATCTACAAAATATCGAACTCCGCAAAAAAACATGGTAAATATCCCGTTTTAAATAATTTTAGTAATGAAAATAACCGTGTTAATTTAAAATCTTATACTAGAATATATTAGAATTACACAACTGCTTAAACTTTTATACTGGGTTGATCACAACAGCCCTATTATAATATGGCAATCTAAGTTCTGTTTAGATTTCAATTGAATACTACCTAATTATTAATTAATCTAATGTTACGCATCATCAGACATCGCTCTATAGTCATCTAGTGCTTTGTTAATAAGCGATTAATTAAAACTACTTAAAGGTAGCTTTAATTTACCAGAAGAAATATAGTGATATATTATATTCTACTAGTAATCATTCATCAAATCATTACATTATTTAGTGACATTGCAGCGTGGTGGATTAAGCTCCGATCCTCCTTCTCCTACATGGAGAAGAGGCCTATGCCCAACAGTGGGATATTACAGGCTGAATCGTGAAGTGCAATTTAAGCAAATGCATATACTTACAATAGTAGATGTATGTTTAATACTTTACATTTTTCCGAAAATAAACAAATATCCGAGTCTTACTTATTTAATATTTTTTTACAACAATTTGTAATCCTTGGAACATAAAAAGCAAAAAATAAAATTAGAATTGTATAAAAAAATAATTATTTATTGAATACTAAATTTACACAGCAAAGTCTGTACAAAACAGGTGCACAATTATTATGTATTTAATTATAATAAAAATATTTATTTCATTAGGCAGTCCATAAATAGTTCTGCTACATAAAATTATATATTTAAAAAACAAGTCTTATTATTAGGTACTTTATAACTCAAATTCAGGATCTTGTGAGTAGTTTGCCCATAAATTGTGCAATGGCATCATAATAATGTATAAATATGGAAACAACAAGAACAAACATAGCAAAGCAAATGCCAGTTATGTACATAAACTGGCTGGCTTCTTGCGGAGTTGCTAAGAGTTCTTCACTGCTTGCATCACGGTCCAAGGCATCAAATTCAGACGTATCTAAAAATTAAGCATAAACGTATTACATATCTTGAATGTGAGATAGCAAAAGAACTAAAAATTACAATTGTAAGTACCAGTACTAGATGTAAGTATAGTATGATACACTTTACTGTTTGTAATTACATAATATACTAATATTATTTTAATTAGTTAACAAAATATACACATTTTGACATTGGTTATATGGAGAAACAAAAAATCCTACAGCCATACTGTAAAATATCAAATTTTAACAATAAGTTAAGATAAAATAATTAATTATACAATCACCTGCAGGTGTTTCTACATCACAAATAACATCACTTTCAGTAATTTGCAAATCAAGTAATTCCTTGACAGACAATAAGGCTTCGGCAGGTGCTTCTCCAGGGAACAAATAATCACAAAGATATAGTGCACCAACAGGCACCAAGACTCGACGTGGAGGTTCATTGAAACAAACTTTTTCTAAAAAAGTAAATTAAAAATACATAATTTTACCATAATTTACCGACAAGCTTTTATATCATATAAATTATATAAATACTTTATAAGTAGATAGTAAAAGTTTTAAAGTAAAAATTAATTATTTTTTTCGTTTTAGTGCATTCAAATAAAAGCTTGTTTTTTAAAAAGATTTTTTACTTTTAATTTATTTTTGACTTTTTAGTTATCACGTCAATTTATTCTAATTATTCTTAGCAAGCCCTTTCATTTGATACCCATATTGAGAAGTGCACTAAAAATAACTAGTCTGATATCTTGGTAATGCCGCCATGTTGGATTTAGAATGACGTCACAAAGTTAACCATGCATTGTCATCCAAGTTGAACTTGTATGCAAAATTTCAGCTCAAATGGTTGAAGATATCTGCTTCAAAATTGAGTTGTAAGATTTCACCCGAACAAACTTACATACATACAAATACATACATTGCAAATTAAATAAAAGCTTTTAAAAATCACTTAGTGTGTGGATTCGCAGTTATTCGAAAATGCTTTAGACTATCTCACAATTATTGTGATGCAGTAGTATGCAGAAAGAAAACTGTTTGGGCTGTCAAATAAAATAAGTATTGGTCTAAAGGTGCCACTGTATCTTACCCTCTGGTAAAAGATTATCATCAATAAGAGCATCGCAGTGCATAGTGAAACGGGAAGCTAAAGAGCGTACTATGTCTTGTTTCACTGCAGCTATGGCTTCACTGACTGTTGCTTTCGGGTACATAAACACACTGGAAGAAACTACACCGCTAAAATGTATGCTTCCATCACATTCCAAGTATTCTACTGTTTCTGGTAAGCTACTTTCCTGTAATAGAAATTGTACACAAGCGTAAGGTATAGAAACTAATCTAAAAATATGAATATTTTAACTAATTACAATTATACTCACAAAAGGCACAAACAATGAAACATGCATTGACTTTGGGACATCTTGTGCGGCCTTTGTACTATTTTTTGGTCTCTTTTTTTTGACAAGTTGCTCCAAAGGATCAGAACCATCCTTCAATTCTCCATCAATAAACATTACACTTGATTGAATTGTTTTATGTGCTGCTTCTAAAATTTGCTGCAAGTAGTAATAAATAAAATGTTCACCTAATTACAGTTAAGAACATATCTTTCAAAGTAATGAAATATTAAAAACACAAAATTTAAGTTTGTATTAACATACATACTAATACAAGAATTAATTTTGCAATTACAGTAGCAACTCGATTATCCGGCCCTCAGTTATATGGATTCGCGATTATCCGGACTACCAAACACAACCAATATGTATAGTGATTCTTCTTTCAAGTGGTTTGAAAAACAAACAGAGAGTGATACTGTGAGCTTACTACAGCTGAAACGAATTCGTGATATAGCAGCAATGAAGGAAAAAAGTGGCTCAGTATCAAATGACAATTACCAAATATTTTAAATCAAATTAAACTTATATTTTATTTCTTGATTACCAAATGCAAATTGCCAAATACACATTGTAAACAGATTATACGTATATACTAGAGATTGCAAGCCCGGGCCCGGTGCCCTTTTAGACACCCACCGGGCCCGGCCATTCTTACCGAGCCCGGTCACCGGACCCGGTACGTAAACCGCGACTATACAAGTTTGGTTGTTTACAGTTACAGTACACCTATCATATAAGATTTCGCTATTTAGTCAATTAGTAGTAGTAACACTCACTAGTCTAAACTCATAATAGCCAAAATTTAAGAAAAAACATACTTTACTTTTAGCAAACAAGAATTTGTTTTGTTTATAACAATTAACAAAGCTACCAAAGTTTATCTATCTATATAATCTAAGTCTTTATACGTTACTTTTATTACGTTTTTCACGTTTAGTACCTTAAGCTGCGTTATTAGGTAGTTTATTATTAACCGACGTCCAAAAATAGGAGGAGGTTCTCAATTTGATTGAATTTTTTTAAATGTATGTTAGATCAGAACTTTTGACTTGGTGGACCGATTTCGATGAACTTTATTTTAACTGAAAGGTGTTGCGTGTCATGTGGTCCCATTTAAATTTAATTAAAATCTGACAAGTACGTAGAGTTATCTAATAATGCGTATTTACTTGACTACTTTTTCGTCGACCGTATATCGTATCGTTATATCGTATCTCGTATTAAACCGCATAACTTTTCACTGGGTTTATCTATTTTCACGATTCTTACTTTAATCGAAGGCCAATACTTGTCATGTAGCCTTGTTTAAATTTGATCGAGATCTGATTACTACTTTTTGAGTAATCTTTGTTATCGCGTATTTATTTGACAATTTTTTCGTCTTATTACGTTGTATTACTTGTCGATGTAATTGAAGTCGGTTTTTTTTTGTTTGCACACACAATTATTTAAATACTATGTTTTCAAATAGACACTATAAGGAGTAAAGAGTAAAACCTGCTTATTTAAACTTATTAAAATGAATAATTACTAATACTAATGTTACTTTTCCGTCCATAAGTAAAAGTAATAAATTCTGTATTAAGTGCGATTTTGAGACTTGAGTGAGGCTGATTATTGTGATAATAGTTCATAAGCCAGTTTGAAATAAATATTAACCTTAAATTATTGTGTTTTTCATTCATATAGAGAAAATTTTCATAAAATACTTAGGTTTCATGGCTAACACATAACCCCGGCCCGCCGGGCCCGGCCGGGTTGGCGATGAATGCCACCGGGCCCGGCCGCGTTGAAAAACATACCGGGTTGCAATCTCTAGTATATACGTATGTACCTAAATATTTTATTTCATGCAGGCTTGAATTTTAGTATGTATGTATGTTTGTAATCTAAGAAAATATGTATGTACATACATATTGTATGTTGGAAAATGTATCTCTTAATAATCTCATTGATTTTCGTTGATATGTATTTGTTGTTTTTAATAAACACATAATTATGTAACATGCACACGCACAAAACCTGCTTTGCTTCATACATTCGATTATCTGGATTTTCGATTATCTGAATAGCGATAACAATTAGTTCGGTTAATCGAGTTTCTAGTGTATGTAATTATAATTTTTAAATGAAGGATGATTTTGAAAAGTATATTTATACCTGAAACTGCTGCTTTACTGATATACCACTTTTCTTGACAATAATAGGATAAATATCATCAAACTCATAATAACAATCCAGTCTCTGCCACTGCTGTGGTTTAGGTAAAAATTTCCACTCAACTGGCTTTACTGAAGTAGTTTTACTAGATCCCACCTCCATACTTTTACATGTCAATACTTTAGTACTGGTAGACATATGTAATATGAGTCTTTCATTTGAATGAGGATTGCTCCCAAACATGTATGGATTGCTGCTTAATATTTTATGTGTAAAATTAAGAATAGATTTGATTTTACTAAAATGATTAGGGTCTTCGAAGACATCTTCATCACTTGTAATAAAAATTCCTAGAAAAACAAGAAATGGTTTCAATCAAAAATATGGTTTCTTTTAATGCATTCAAAATTAACAAAACATGACATTTTAGAGAAGACAAAATTAAATAAATAAACGCTTCACACTCAATGTCCCCCAGTAGAATTTTCGCCTGTGTCGGGGATCCGGAAACACACACAATACAAAAACACAAATGCCCAGACCACGACAAACATATATATGGACAATACAAAAATTAAATTATGTTTTTTTAAATGTAATTCAAGAAAGACAAAACCTATTCCAAATATTAGAAAAATGCTTCTCGTTAGGAGAAAATCATTAATACCTTGAACAAACATTCCCCCTGGCAGCATTCGTGTTACATGTTTTGCATGATCTGCAACCCATGCTTCCGACACTCCTAGTAAATTTCGCACACTTTCAGTTTTTTCCGATGTATAACTTGCTTCTGAACCTGTATCTGCTGACTTCTCTTCTGGAGTACGCGCTAAGTGAATTATATTCTCGCGTGCATCAGTAATCTGTTAATAAGCGAATTATTACAACTAATTCGGCAACGTATCATATGTTATGTAGTACAATAATTACCTGGCCTATTATTAATCCTAAGACAAAACCTTCGTGAGACGCATATTGCTCTAAATATTGAAGACAATACTCCGGGGAATACACGGTTCTAACCATTTTACCAGATTTACACCAATATGAATTTATTTATTTTCTTATGTCGTGGCGACATTACAATTTACATGACAGTTTAGTTTGACAGTTTGAGTATGGTTTGAGCAAGAAACTTTTACCCAACATGGAATGTGCACATCAATTTGACACTAATATAATAATAAACCTTATATGTATGCAGATAAGTTCTATTATTAACAATCACTTGGTCAGAGAGAAATCCGGTCCGAGAGAGATAGCGCTGTGAGAGCCCTGTGTCCCTTTCTAAAGTGTTCCCAGGAGTAATTTAGTAGGAATGGTAGAAAAAATAATAATTTTTCGTCCTATCAAAAAAAACATTTCATCACACATTAATTGTGGTTCTGACATATTTATATTATTATAGTTAGAATGAGAATATTTTAATCAATAATTTTGATACTGTATTGAAATGTAATTAAAAAAGAAAGATTATTAGTAGAATATATACAAGTTAGACTGGCAGCCCGTCAGCCATATTAATTTGTTGAAATTATGGTGATCAGCAGTGATATTTAATTTAACCGTAATTCGATGATAAAACAATCAATTTCTTTATTCGGACGTAACAAATATGGTCAAAAAATGTGCGATTGAAGGTTACAAAAGCGAATCCTATGCAGGATGCGGTATTTCTTTCTTAAAATAAGTATATTTCAATTCTTGAAGTAGGGTGCTCATAATGAACTAAATTATAAGATTATTTACACAACGTCACTGATTTAAATTGGATATATTTGAGTTAAATCAGATTTCTTTGTTATTTTCTTATAATGCCCGCGAGACTGCCCGGACAGACTACGCTCTGTTTCGTTTTTGTTTTTTTTTTTGTATAAAAGCCTTCCGTGGGATTTAAGGAACGTAAAAAAATTAGCCGAATTAGTCTAGCCATTCTCCAGTTATGCGCTTAGCAACATTCACTTTTATTATATAGATTCGTGTCTTTTTTAATTTGGATGACAGAAAAACACTACGATATTTAATTATTAATAAAATTCTATAGTCAGTAATTTTTTGAAACATTTCACGATCGATTCAGCCTGTAATATCCCACTGTTGGGCATAGGCCTCTTCCCCATGTAGGAGAAGGATCGGAGCTTAATCCACCACGCTGCTGAAACATTTATTTCCCATTTATTCAACAAAGCTATTCTAAAATCTACCAAAGTCAGGAAGAGCTTCTTGAAGACAATAATTTTTTAAATAAGACGCAATCATTTTTTGAAACATTTATTTCCCATTTATTCAACAAAAACTATTCTAAAATCTACCAAAATCAGGAAGAACTTCTTGAAGCCAATATTTTTTTAAATAAAACGGAATCACTGATATTTTTGTCATATTTAACAAGAAGTGAATAAGGCAAATAAAAAATACTTAAAATTAGTAAATGAACAGAAAATCAAAAATCATAAAATAAAATTTCCAAAAAAAACGATTTACCAAAAAAAAATATCGAGCTAAACTCGGTCATCCAGGTACTTATAAGTAAATATAACAGTATATATAACAGTAAATTAGTTGTTTTTAATGGTTTTGTAATTTTTTTGGATTTAGTTTTTTCAAAAGGAAGACTAATTTAGCTGCTTTCTCGGCGAAGAAGTGACTAGTCAAATTATTGGTCACAAATCAACTTTAACTCGTAATAAACTTAATTATTTTATTTAGTAATGTGTGAACCTGACTCTTAATATCTACCAAATAAATATTTATAAATTCTCGATCATGTATTTTACTTTAATCCATCCTTTCCTAAAAAAATAATTATTTTATGAAATCAAATTAATGGTTATTATATTAGTATCTACCTACATCATATTGTTTGGTCACCCTAATGAAAGAGACAGAGGGCTCTCGCGAAGCTATTTCGCTCGGACCGCGTATCCGCAGCTTGTGCACATTCCATGTTGGGTAAAATTTCCTTGGGTTTGAGTCATTTGAGTGCATTTTATGATTTTGAGTGAGTGTAACTGTAAATTGTAATGGGCCCCATAAACGATCAAACCCTGCGTTCCGAAATGCGATGAAATCGATTACAGCGCTCACAGCACCGTTCCGATTTGTCGTGAGCGTGCCATCGAACGCTCACGTGACGTCACAGATGACGTCATTACATCCGCCATATTGCGCTTACAACGATTATGCCTCGGGCGTAAAGCCTGATTTACACCAAGGCAACAACGTGCGGCATTGTGGCATGCGGCAATGACGCATGAAAAATGTCGCACGTTGTGGCAAGAACCTTGCGGCACGGCAACACCTTGCGTCATGTGGCAGAGTGTCGCAGCTTGTATCCGATCACGATGGATTCCATGCGACAATTTTTGATGCGTCAAGCCAGTTTCTAGGTTATGTTTTGATTGTACTCATTTATTTTATTTACAAAATGAGATAAATCGGACATGGAGTGGTGTAATGATAATTATATTTGTTAGCAAACGAAAAAAACCGACTTAGATCACATCGACAAGTAATACAATGTACCGACGTAGACGAAAAAAATTAACAAACTCACTAATCGTCTGGTATCTCTAGAAATTGTACCCTTACTACAGAAAATCTAAAAAAGAAATATATAAAATCTACTTTTTTTGTGTTTTTGTCTGAAGAAATTCTAACCTATCTCTATCAATCAAGTAGGCAGACTAAAATTTGACAGCACGACGCTTAAAAACTGTTGCCTTGGCACAGTGTCTCCATATACACGGTAATTACCGTAGATGCACCGTAATGTGGTCTTAATCTACCGTCAAGGTATTAAGGTATTACCGTGACCGTGTCGTACATCACCGTATCCACATACAAGTACACTGCGTAAAACGAGTCTTGGTCAACTTAACATAATTATTTTGTAACAGCAACACTGTTCTTGGTCCCTGGGATTATCTGAAATTATCAGTAGATATTTCTTCTACTCACCTACAATACAAAGTGCATTTACTACTATTAACGATATTATGTTGCTTAAAATGAATAAATCAATTTACGAACAATATATTGTTTTCCTAGGAAAGTCAGATTCCGAATGATACATAGTAAATTATTATGTTAAAATAATTCATTTTTTATCTTTTGTTGTTAATTATTAAAAAAGCAAATATATTTTGAATTCACATCGTTGTTATTTTCCTTTCAAAAATTACACGGTAATTTACACGGTAAACTTTTAGTCGATCCACCGTAATAATGGCTCAAAAGTCAAAACACCGTATTTTTACCCTTGCAACATGGTAATTCTCAATTTACATATGGAGACACTGCCTTGGCATAAAATACGCTGTCGCATGCCACATATGCCGCAATTTGTCGCATGCCACAAGATGGCGCACGCCACAATATGTCGCATGCGACAATGCCGCACGTTGTTGCGGCATTGTCGCATGCGACATATTGTGGCGTGCGCCATCTTGTGGCATGCGACAAATTGCGGCATATGTGGCATGCGACAGCGTATTTTATGCCAAGGCAACAGTTTTTAAGCGTCGTGCTGTCAAATTTTAGTCTGCCTACTTGATTGATAGAGATAGGTTAGAATTTCTTCAGACAAAAACACAAAAAAGTAGATTTTATATATTTCTTTTTTAGATTTTCTGTAGTAAGGGTACAATTTCTAGAGATACCAGACGATTAGTGAGTTTGTTAATTTTTTTCGTCTACGTAGGTACATTGTATTACTTGTCGATGTGATCTAAGTCGGTTTTTTTCGTTTGCTAACAAATATAATTATCATTACACCACTCCATGTCCGATTTATCTCATTTTGTAAATAAAATAAATAAGTACAATCAAAACATAACCTAGAAACTGGCTTGACGCATCAAAAATTGTCGCACGGAATCCATCGTGATCGGATACAAGCTGCGACACTCTGCCACATGACGCAAGGTGTTGCCGTGCCGCAAGGTTCTTGCCACAACGTGCGACATTTTTCATGCGTCAATGCCGCATGCCACAATGCCGCACGTTGTTGCCTTGGTGTAAATCAGGCTTAAGCGTTGTGAGTCTTCTGTCACTTTTGACATTTTTGTCGGTTGTCTAAACTGTCTAATTGAATAACAAGAAAAAAATGGAAACAACACATATTATTTCAGTTCACGATGAGGGTACAGGGAGAATAATTCAATAATGTCTAAATGAACAAGATGTTGAACAAGCGCAAAGAGATAAAAATTAACTGATATCGGGATATTTGACACTGACAAACAAATTTTGCTCAAAGCGCTCAAAGTGCGTTCCGATTTGAACAGTGATTAATAATCTCATAACACTAATTTCAATTCGGAACGGGTGATTTCGACGAAATCGCTGTAATCGATTTCATCGCATTTCGGAACGCAGCCAAACTTGTTTGTCAAACATGTTTGATCAAACTTCATGTTTCATATAACAAACATATCAAAAAACCCGCAGCCCCGCACACGATCAAATAATTTGACAAACACATTTGTCAAACAGAAATTTAATATGAAGTTTGATCAAATATTTGATCGTCTATGGGGCCCTTAATGTAATTTTGGTTGACTTGACACAAAGAGCAACACGGAGGGGAGTAGCCATAGCGCATTTTACCGATACAAAATAGTCTGTCATTTTTTGCGGGGGGAAATCTGTGCTACGCACACTTTCTCAAATTCACACACAAAAATAATCATCTGTCACTACGAAACTCACACTATACTAAATTAAAAAATACACTCACATTTTCACACACACATAGATACATTCTGTGTCATAACAGTATAATGATATGCCGCAACTACACTGACAAGTTTCGTACAGCCATGGTTGTAACAACTGTCGATACGCGTTATCGATAAACTCAAGTACTCGTTTAGGTAAATTATTTTTTAAAGTGATACAAAAGTAAGACATTAATATAAAAATGACTTTATTTATTGAAGTGAAACTTCTCTAGGCGCATGAGGGGTAAAATTTGAGCGACAGGTAACGCGGCAGCGTCATGACATTTAGTACTTGGATGGGTGACCGCCTGGGAACACCGCGTGACGTTAGCTTTCTGTTTTTTTTTCAACTAGTTTTTTTAAATATTTTAAATTAATTTTTTTTAATTAGTTTTTTTAAATTAGTGTTAATTTCCAAAACCTTGTCCAACATAACCAGGAGCAAAAATAAAACCAACAAAAAAACTTTAATAATTGTAAGTTGCAGCGTTAAGTTTTTTTTTAAATTAGTTTGCCAAAGAAGTTTCACTTCTGACATGTGTAGTTTGTACGCATGCAATTATTTTATGTACTACAATAGTCATCATATCAAAAATACAGTGTGACGTAAGAGTTGGTTTGGTGCCCTCGACTAATTTCCTTCTATTGTTCGCCAACACTTGAAAGTCAGAGGTATTGAAATTAATGATTGGAGCAAATGACACTATTTATTGTGGGCGTCTAGCTTAGTCTGTTATTTTAAAAAAAAACATGTATCCCTTAAATTTGGATTTTTAGGAAACCTGTCAAAAATTAATATAAAACATTATGGTCGAAGTTCACACTAAGTAATTCTAGTAAAATGTGTTAAGTATTGTTTTATGTTTAACTAGCTTCTGCGCGCGACTTCGTTGGCGTGGACTCCGCTCCTATTGGTCTTAGCGTGATGATATATAGCCTATAGCCTTCCTCGATAAATGGGCTATCTAACACTGAAAGAATTTTTAAAATCGGCCCAGTAGTTCCAGAGATTACCGCGTTCAAACAAACAAACAAACAAACAAACAGCCAAACAAACAAACTCTTCAGCTTTATATATTAGTATAGATTTAATGCAATTTTATTATAAAACTATTTATATTAATAAAGTTCGCAATATAATATTTTAAATAAATCAAAATCTCAAAAATGTCTGTCTCCTTCTTTGCCTTTGCCATTTTTATCGATAACTATCTACAAACAAACCGGTTACAACACTAACCACTACTTTTCGGTAAGAGACTCGGATCAGTCGCTCGACCGATCCGCATATTGTATGAGGCAAGCGGCCGGTGTTGATAAACAAATCCGAAACAATACGACCGATAATATTTTTAATTTTTAAGTTTAAAAAAGGTTAAAAAAAAGTATAAAGTAATAATGTGATTAAAAATTACTTTCATATGAAAGGTAATGGCATATTTTTGTTAATTTGACGTGGCAGATCACCTTTTGCAGCAAAAAACAGAACAATTCGGCATTTTTTGAAGGACGTTGTTTCCATAGCGCAACTAGATTCAGTCTAGTGAGCAGTACGGTTACAACTAGTTTTATTGTACGCATAGGACCGCGTGGACTTGTACTTTGACAGAGGGGAACGCCTGTGTATGGCTACTCCCCTCCGTGTTGCTCTTTGACTTGACATCTTTCTCTATCATTGCCATCTTACCCTGGTGCCACACTTGGCTATTTGTGTTTGCGTATTTGCCATATTTGACAAATAGATTCCACGTGTGGAGAGTATTTTTGCCAAAATTATTATGCGTATTTGGCATAGATATAATAAACTTCCCTCAACCTCAAAGGTATTTGGAAATATGGCCAATATCAAATACGGCTTACCGAACTTCTGACGGTTTTTCAAGGCACATCAAAAGAAACAAATAAGCAAACATACAAATATACTGGCCACACATGGTCGGCTCATACAAGCGCGCGAACTGTCATCAAAACTGATTGGCTCCATGTGTAGACAGTCGTATCGTCTATTTGCCCATACTTCAAAAATTTTGTCAAAAACAAAAATACTGAACAGCA
Organism: Melitaea athalia; assembly: GCA_905220545.2. Lineage (NCBI taxonomy): Eukaryota > Metazoa > Arthropoda > Insecta > Lepidoptera > Nymphalidae > Melitaea > Melitaea athalia. Next base: position 12,451,535 of record HG992180.1, on the reverse strand, counting down.
AACACAAATAGCCATGTCTGGAGCCACCATTATGAATTTGACAGTTCACATTACTTATATATTCTACACTCCATACTTATATTCAAGGAACTTTTACCCAATCCTTATATTATAATACAGTACCTGGGTGCCCGAGCCTGGCTCGGTATTTTTATTTTTATTTTATTTATTTTTTTATTTTGCTTTTTCTCGGTTTTTTTATATTTTATTTTTATTTAAATAAAAAATTACGAGTGAAATTTAAAAAAAAAAAAGAAAAAGAATTAATCTGGAGACTGAGATTTGAACCATGGTTTTCTCGGTCAATCTCAACCGTCCGATTTCCCTCCTGAGCTATTACAACGTAAACAACAATTGTGAAATTAACCTTCCTATTCTAACGATATTTTAGCCATTTTTTATTGCCTAAAAACAGGAATAAAACGACATTTTCTAAAAATGAATCCTAGCTAGATCAATTTTTCGCCCCCGAAATCACCTGTATACTAAATTTCACGAAAATCGTTGGAGCCAATTTCGAGATTCAGATTCTATATATAGACATATATACAAGAATTGCTCGTTTAATAGTATAAGATTTATAATACCTCAAAATCAAATCCTTCAGGGAGCCAAAGTAAAAGTATCGCGGAGTATGGATTGCATGGACCGTGGACGTAATATACTAACAGGACCGAGCACTTGCAGCTCAAAAACGAGCCGACAGAGTCACAGAGATAGTCCCCGTATTTTATTATTACCTATACTCTTTGGAGATAGTACAGAGGCCTTGTGTCCCTTTCTAATAGGGTGACAATAAGATTTGGAAACTTGAAAAAATCTGACACCAGTATTGACCACTTACACACATGAAAAACAAACATTTGCACAAGAGATGGATTACGAAATCAATAGGTAAGTACGTAATAATAAAAATGTAACAGATCGCTTTCTGTACATGCAGGAATATACAGGGTGTCCCGCGATAAAGTGCAACCCCGAATGGGGGTGAAACTAGACCATAAATTATCGACAAAAAACATAGAAAAAACTTTTTGAAAAAAATATTTTATTTCTTATTGACGAATTAAGATTTTTATATCTTACGTACACTCTATGTACAAAAAATGATGATTTCTTCCAATGTAGTGGGTCGATTACTTTAAAATAAAATAAAATATTACGCCACGTACTTGGCGGTAAGGATAAAATAACAATTAGCTCGCAAAAAAGTGGCATTATGTCTTTAACTATGCTTCTTGTTAAAAAAAACCATTTTTTATGACTGTTTTTTTTCAATGATCTCTAATTTTCTCAGAATTATGCCCCCAATACCAGGAAATTTTATGATTTATTATTATTTCTTACCATATTGCCATTCAAATAAAAAAAATTTACGCCAGTATCCCAAAAAACACGTACAAAAATCATCATTTTTTGTACAAAGAGGCTACGTAAGCTATATAAAAATCTTAATTCGTCAATAAAAAATAAAAAATTTTTTTAATTTTTTTCTGGTTTTTGTCGCTAATTTATGCTCTAGTTTCACCCTCTTTCGGGGTTGCACTTTATCGCGGGACATCCTGTATATAAAAAATATTATTGGGACCTTTATCAACGCAAATAGCACCCAAAACAATTATTGTTAGGATTTTTGTCTGTTTGTGCGTTGGTGCACGCTCATCTCAGAAACGGCTTATCGATTTAGGTGTGGTTTTCACTAATATATTGTGGTAGGCTTCACTTAACATTAAGTGTTTACCTATTTCATGTCAATCGGTTCATAAATAAAAAGTTATGCCAATTTGAACCATGTTGAACATGTAAATAACCAAACGACGGTGTTTATAATCCAAAATAAACCAAAACATGTATTCAAAAAATGCTATTCAGTCACTATTCTACGCGAACGAATTCGCGGGCACAGATAGTAAACAATACAAAAAGTAAAAATCGAGGTATTTATTTATTAATTTACCTAGGAAATTATAAACATTTTAAATCATATCAAAATTTTTCGATCCAGCGGGGTTTGAACTCATGCCTCCGACTTACCGTGTCAGTTACCGGTCGCGTCGTCATGATCCTATTTTGTTAACATTGCGCACTTCTTATACTCCAATTCTCATCGTCTTTCTCTATTCTAGTACGTTTAAATGATCCTGTGATGCGTGCGCATGAATTTTACACTGTTTTTGCTCGTTGAAGGAATTAGTATTAGGGTGCATTTTCATGTGACGCTTGACGCTGGCTTTGAGCGTCAAATTTGGTCACGTGATCACAATTGAACTATGCGCCATCTTGAAAAAATTGTAGCGATAAATTTCAGCTTTTAACGTCAAATTCAAGCGAAAAATAAAGTACGTTAATATCGATTTTCGAAACGACTTTCGATAATCAATACTAACGTTTTTTAGTTTGATAATATTTTAATTTTTATTACCTGTGATATTTTTTCAGTATAATAAAAAATGTGTTTATTAACTATTGTTTATTCACTTTGAATGGCAATTAAATTTCGATTCAGCCTGTAATATCTCACTGTTGGGCATAGGCCTCTTCCCCATGTAGGAGAAGGATCGGAGCTTAATCCACCACGCTGCTCCAATGCGGGTTGGCGGATATTTTCCCTACTATGAGTAACGATCGCTATCAGCTGTACATGATAACAACCGGCACCGACGGCTTAACGTGTTCTCCGAGGCACGGTGGGGAGACCCACAAGGACCACGGCAAATCGTTTGCGGGGATCGAACCCGCAACCGCCCGCGCAACAGCCAAACGCAATCCAGTGCTGTGACCGCTGTGTCAACCAACGCACAGTGTGGTATTTGACCCCAAAACCTGGCCAAAAAGGCATTTCTCAAAAACCGTTTTCTATTATTTTGGTGTATTTCTACGAAAAGCCAGCTAGTTAATGCATCAATAGGCACAAACCGTAAAGCGGTAGCGCAACTCAGCATGCCAGGGGATCAGTCGAAAGTTACCCTTCGCCCTGTATATGTCGTGTGATTTGTCGATGTGCTTATATTTTGTTTTCATTCAAACTTTTTTTGTTTTAAGAATAAACAAATTACGGATAATGTTTGTGATGGATTCTTATAACCCAGGTATGTACTTTATTTTAAACTACTTTTACTAAGTAAAAATTAAGCAAATTTTTGTTAACATGGCTGACAAAATAGGTGTATTCAAATGCATGAAATGTGTGTACTTTAAAATATTCACTAACAATTTTGTTATACTTTTAAGTTCTATTAAGCTACAAAAACTATTGTACAGTATAAAGTATTTTGTACTTAACACTAGTATACAAAAAATAGCCGCCCCTAGCCGCCCCCTTTTTTTAACGATTTTTTTTAACCCGTAATAATCGATTAAAATTAATTAAAAAAAAATTTCTTATTTGTTAATAGGACCTTCTGGATTGCGGTCTATGACTCGAAATAAGTTATATACCATCTAAACTCGATCAAATGAGGCAACATTTGATGAAAACCTACAATTTATCGAAGAGTACGACATATCTGCAACCATAACAGGAGTAGATAAAGACCTAATCTACAGGCTTAAAGTTATTTTAGACACATTATGTTCTGGTTCTATGTCTAGAGATAATACAGAATCTTTTAAAGAGTACTCCCAAGAAACAGCTGAACTATATGTGTCACTTTACAGCTTCTACCCTATCTCCAACCTTAGTCAAGATACTACGACACGGGGCCGAAGTCATTAAAGAAGCAATCCTTCCAACAGGACAATTATATTACCAGAAGAAGCTGTGGAGGCATGGAATACACATATATACGTTAATTCAGGCACAATTATACAAGAAATTTTCGCGTGTGCCCTGTAATGCCGAATCCTAAATAGGCTTCTCTTGACTTCGGACCCTGTAATTACAGTGATGCGAAGCTTGTCAAAAAAGCCAAAAAAAGTCATTTTATTTGGATTTTTTGCATTTACTGTCTGAAATTAAACCCACAAATGTGAAAATTTTTATTTTAAAAGATAATGATAAAGAATAAATGATTTATATAAATACTTAACTCAATTTTTATTTAATTTTACTCCTTATTAGCGGAATAAACCGTTTCTGTGTAAGCCTGTATAGATATACACAAAATTTAATTTTTAATAGTATTAGGATACACATCTATAGTAGTAAGAAACATAAAATATTTTTGACCATGTTTTGGGGTCAAATACCACACTGTGCAACGCGGCGGAAAGAACTACACAATGTTGTAATTCAGAAACAAAAAACATCTCATCATCTTCATTTATAGATATCATCCTATAAAACCTTAAATTATAAAGACTTCAAGGATTTTTAGGAGTTGGATATTAAACATTTACCAAATTTCTAAACCAACAATTTTCACTGTTAATATTTTACAATCGATGTGTTTTAGGGCGAAACACTCAAAATACAAGTAGATATATCATTAAAATAAAACAACAAAAAACGTTTATTTGTTTTTATTATATAAACACAATATTCGTTAGGTACGCAAATCAATTTGCCATAAACAATTTAGATGTGTTACAACCTGACTAGCAAAATACATACAAGTACATGAAGGAAATAAACAATTTTACTCCAATCTGAATCTTACTCATTACTGATGTATGTTACACACTTAGTCAGGAAACCTAGTGGTTTTACAGACAACTTGTTTGCACGACCATTACTTTAAATAAGTATAATAAAGTTGACATGCCTTTACAATCGATTAAGACCTCCTATTTATACTCAGCTTGTGGATATCTAAATATTATTAAAGAATAATGTTGAATTTTTTATCCTTAATTAAATTTACACTTCGAGAAATCCATTTCCGGATGTTGTTCCATAAATCTGTAAAAATAAGATATTATTTATTACCGACAAAATCAGGTAGCATTTTACGGAAAAGTGAAATGTTATTAATCAAGGCAATTGCGTAAAGGTTGAATAAGTTAACTCTTTTGTTTTTCGGTAGTTCATTATACTTTCGTTTGTTCATTTAAAAGTTTAGTTCCGATCAATAATACTATGTTGCACGTATTGATCGCTTAAACCTTAAAGGAATGAGGAAAAATGTGATGCGAGGCTGCGTAACAGCTATTAAGTACGTACTTATAAATTTAATTTAAATAAACTGACTTTATTATTGGAGTTGACGCAACAACTTTATTGGCTAACTTCCCAAAGCAATGATGTTTTTTTTATATATGCGTAGGTTTAAAATCATAAAAAAGATCCTGTATTTAACTTAAATACCAAAATAAACTGCATTCAAAATGTTTATTACAAGATAATGCAACTTTTAATGGTTTCATCGTTAGCAGGAAATTTTACTTTTTCATATAATCTTTTGTATTCCTATTATGCCAAGTTTTATAACATGTACTTATTCGGGTTTCAAGCTATCTCAAAGAGTGATAGATTAGCTTAGATTTAGATACCAAGTGAATGGTAAATTAAACAGATGTTAAACCTTTCGTAGAAAAGTTAATTAACTATTTCTTACTTCTTAAGTACTTCTTGTTTCTTCTGCTCTTCACTGGTGGGCAGACCTCTTTCCTTTTGCCTTTGATCGTACATCATTTTTTCAACTAAACCTCGTGTCTCTCCGTCTAAGTCTGACAGTTTTGATGGTTCTGAAAACAAATACTACTTTTAAAACAATTCAAATTTTACTTGATTTATGCACGATTATTTGTTTAAGCACTTTTCATTCATTTATAACTTTAAGTGAAGTTGCCGCTGATTTAGAATATTGTTTTACCGTGCCGAGATACAAGAAAGACACTACAATTCATTCTTGTGATTATTTATTGTATAAAATGTTCATATTTAAATTTATAAAAATACATATTGTCATTGATCTTTTTAAAGTAAATTAGTTTATAAAAAAAACAAATGCATTAACAAAAAATAGCCTTCAATAAATCTGGCACAACTGCTATAGATAAAACAGTTTCTTATAATTAAAAAAGAGGGACGGTTGTGCTATTTTTTTTTTTTTAATTTAAGTGAAAGGAAGGTGAGCAAAAAGGCGTGGAGATGATAACGAGACGAACACTTTCTTTTAGGTATGTAACCATATAATTATAGTATACAATTAATTGCCAACTTTGCAATTTTAAAAACACAAGTTCATTAACTGTTAAGTCGGTATATAAAATGCAATTGTAGTATTTTTTTCGTTCTCACGGGTCTTGAAACAGACGTCTTGACATCCTTGGGTATTTATGTACTAGGTGATGTAGGAAATCCGGACGGAAGGTCCTATCGTTAGCATTTTGTTGCTTTTAATTAAAATGTATATATATATCAATAGCTCAATGGCTACTTCTAAGTTAATCATCTAATTAAGCGCAATATTTTTTTGTGTAAGGTACACGACTTTAAGTACCCAATAATTGAGGTCTTGGAAAACAAAACAGTGTACTTGCTTTATAATTTTTCCATGCAAACTTTTTTATAAAATAACCCTTCCTTGGCAGTCGGGTAATTAATCTTTTAAATTATTATTACCTTGAACACGATAAGAGTATCAATATTAATTATAATCTCAATTAAAGCGTCCAATTGCAACGATAAGTTCCATTTCTTGGAACCTTGAACTAGTATCAATTCTATGCTCTGTCAAAAACCACTTTCACCTTCATTAGATATTCTAGTATTTGGGACGTTTGCATAGAATACTGTTATACAGCGACATAAATCGATGATTTGTTGCACATAAAGACCTTCACGTACGTTATAATCGTAGACCTAATAGTATAATAAACCTAAATTAGAGATTTCTTTACTTCGTAAAAACGGGTCATCGTGTCTATCGATGGAACACATTTTTTCAATTTGTTTTTTACGAATAAAGCATTGATTGATGTATAGACACATGACATGCGATCTTTTAGTTATTCATATTTAATTATCTTTTTGTTTCTTTCTGTATAAAATATTGTCAATTAACAGTAAATAAGCAACACCTTAACATTTTTGTATTTTAGAAAAGAAATGCTAATATAGATATTTATCAAAAATATTTTTTTTTTATTAATTACTTATGTTTGATTAAATTAAATTATCAATGTAAACAACAAATAATATTTGAACTACAATAATTATGAAGTGTTGAAGTTAAGTTAAAGTTTAGCGTTAAATATCCGTGGCGATAACGAGGTATAGCGTATAACCTGTGTTTAGATTCAGGTGCTCATTTTTAATGGTAAATGTCTTAGAAAAAAAGTTTCTTTTTTCATTAGAATTAAATTGAACGATAGAATTCATAAATTTGAATTTTTAGAGCAACTTTTTTAGGCAAAATAAAATCTTTCGGACGAAAATAAAGAATGATTAATTGCTCACTGCCTAAATGTAGTTAACATCTAAAATCCTCTCTCCTATACATTCGTTGACTTATAGATTATTTATTATCTACGAACATAGCATCCCACATAAAACTACATTGCCAGTGATAAAATATACAACTGTTGGGTAACTATCATGACTTGTAAAGAACCAACACATTAATTATATTGTTTGTTATTAATGGAGTAATACAAACCATCAGCTCAAGCATGATAAAATAATGATCGATCACGATTCAGCCTGTATATCTCTTCCCCATGTAGGAGAAGGATCGGAGCTCCAATGCGGGTTGGCGGATATATTACCTACTATGAGTAACGATCGCTATCAGGTGTACATGATAACAACCGGGACCGACGGCGTAACGTGCTCTCCGGGGCACGGTGGGGAGACCCACAAGGACTGCACAAACACCCAGACCACGGCAAACAACTGTATGGCCAATACAAATGTTGTCATGTGCGGGGATCGAACCCGCAACCGCTTGCGCAACAGCCAATCGCAATCCAGTGCTGTGACCGCCGCGCCAACGCGGCGTGATAAAATGATAGTAGCGCTTTATCATTTTTACTGCTTTACGACTGTGTTCTCCTATTTAAATTTAATCGAGATTTGATGACTACTTTTTGTTTGTCCCTAATAATGCGTATTTAAATAGTTCTTTTTAGACTACCTACATTGTATTACTTGTCGATGTAACTTGAAGTCGGCTTTTTTTTCATTTGCAAGCAAACACAATTATTGATTATGTTGTTACTAATTTTCTACTTTATATATTTATAATAATTATTCTATTTTATCTATTTTTTCTTCGAGTTAAAATTTAATTATAGAAAATGCGACCACTGATAAAGTTTTGTAATTTTTAATAAACTTACCTGGATTAATTTTCCTAGTTGATATTTCCGGATCAGTTGTGACAAGGCGGCTCCACCAGTTCATTTTGTTAACCTGTTACAAAATGCGTTTGAACGTAAATCAATGATAAAACACAAGCCAACAAAAAAAAGTGCTCTGTACATTTGACCAGACTCATCTGGTTATGTATTTCAATGCTCTGAATCCGAATGTGTATGGTCCGATTCCCTACCCGGGTCCGTAATCCGTACACTAATAATTTTGAGTAAATTCCAAAAAAAAAACAACGCCAAAAACGCTAAAAATGTTAAAAAATGCATTGATACAATTTTTTTTTTGAACTAGCACAAGTATGTTTCTTATGTAATACCATAAGCCTAGATGGGTCTGGTCAAAGGTACAGGGTACTATTTTTTTCGTGGTGTTATCGACGCATGCAAGGCACTATCTGCATTTAAATAATAAATAAATGTCTCAGACTAAATTCTGAAACCCGTAACTACGACAACGATTTCCTCGTCGGGGATCGAACCCACGATCTTTAACATAAATAAAATTATTTAGATTATTGCTGTGATTATAGCACCAACGCGATATTATATTAGATTTTGGATATTAATTTTAAATAACATAGTATTCTATTTCTGCTAATTTCATCATATGTATAAAGTACTCTAAAGTCGCTTTATTTAAGACTAGCCGACCCGTGCCCACTTCGTTGGGCGTTATAATCCATTTCACATAAGAAGGGTACGGTGAAATTTGATAGGTTCCAATACACTCTCACTATTTTCAGCAAATCAGATAAATATAAATGTTTTAAAATCACCAATTAATTTCTAAGGCAAATAATAATGCTTGATTAGATTGAATTGTTGACACGGCACGTCAGAGGGCGCAGGTTCAAATCCTGCTGATTTAAAATTTTTATATATTTTTATCTTTTTCCTTTTATCTTGTCACTCCTGAATAGTGTAGCTTTCTGTTAGCGAAAGAATTTTCATGATCGGATCAGTATTTGCGAAGATTATCCCGTATATACAAAGTTATAAACTTTACCTCTTTATAATATTAGTATAGATAATCTAATTTGTTAAGAATTATAAAGTCCTTAATTAAATACAAAGTAATATTTTAACGTGTGTCACTTATTTTAATATTTTAATTTTATTTTTTACCTTTGTAAATTAGGCCCTGTCGCACATTTACCTACTCTCACACATCCTAAGATTGGTTGGTAGAGAACTCTTTAGAATTAAACCTGCTTTTCGTGCGATAATAGTAGTTTATGCAACTGTCATATAATGAAGGGTATTAAAACACGAGTGTGAGTTTATGAAACGAGCGCAGCGAGTTTCATAATAGTAACGAGTGTTTTAATACCCGTGTTATATGCAGTTGCATACACTACTTTATCTTCACTAATGCAATTAATCAAACAACAAGAGTAAAAGCTGACAATAGTTTATTTTTCATATAATTTTCTAGATTTTTCTGGCAAAAGATTGTGAGTTAATTTTGTTGCCAATTCTAGAATATCCGGAGGCGTACAAATATCATCGTCGCTATCCATTTTTAACTTTTAATTTATTAAATTCACGCGTACGTGTATTGTCACAGTGATTTTGCCGCCATTAAAATCTAACCAATGAGAGCGCAGCTGCGCGCATGCGCGCGATGGTATAATGAGATTTTACGATATCGATGTGGATATTATACCATCATGTGAAATTGCTTAAATTGAGTGTTTTGTTGTCTGTGCTATAACAGTAGTAATTATAAGTCAAGTATTGGAAACATAAGTAGAATGTTACAACATTAGTGTAGATAAAAACTATTAGACAACAAACTAGCTGGATTGTACCCACTTCGCTTTTTTTATTTAAAAACTTATTATTACGAAAAATGACGACCGCTCTGGTCTAGTTGTGCGCGTGCCGAGATGGCGCCTACACACCGGCGGTCGCGGTTCGATTCCCGCTCGGAGTAAATATTTGTATTTGTATAAATATTTATTTCCGGTCTGGGTGTCTTTGTGGGTCTCCCCACCGTACCTCGAAGATTACTTTAAGCTGTCGGTCCCAATTGTTATCATATACACGTGATGGCGATGGCGGTCGTTACTTATAGTAAGGAATATAACCGACAACTTGCAGTGGAGTAGCGTGGTGGATTAAGCTCCGATCCTTCTCCTACATGGGGAAAGGGGTCATGCCCAGAAATGGGATGTAACAGGATAAATATAGCTTATAACACTAAAGGTAATGTAGCTTTCTAATGGTGAAAGAACTTTCAAAATTGGTTCTGTAGTTCCAGAGATTACCCCCTACAAACCTACAAACGAACTAAAATCTTTACCTTTTTGTAATATTAGTGTAAAATTGTACAGTAAAATATTAAAATATAACAAAAATGTTACCTTTTCTAAATTAACGAGTAGATTACGACCATCCTGTAGCACCCATGTGGACTCCTCCACCTTAACGTCGGCATCTAATTCTCCATCGATGATAAGAGGTTGACCTTTAATCCCCACTTTCAAGTGCCTCTTATTGATGATCACCGTCAGATCACGAGGGCGAAGTACTTGGCGTAAAGGTACACGTAGCTGTGAAACAAAAAAGACAATTATAGAGATCTCTTATAGAAATAAGTTCGCCCTTGCTAACTTTCTTTGTAAATATGATTTGTACTTTTTTTAAAAGTGCAATAAAGAATATATAATTATTATTACTAGCTGAACCCGCAAACGTTGTATTGCAATAACATTGAATAACATATTTTCATTGAATAACATATTATTACCCCTGCAACCCCCTCTTGTGGAAGGAATTTCGTAAAATCCGTTCTTAGCTGACCTCTACTCGGCAAAATGAATATTCGTACCAAATTTCAAGTCTCTACGCCTTATGGTTCCAGAGATATCGTGATGAGTCAATATATACGTGGAAATTTCTTTTATACATATTTTTATGTATATGTAGATTGGTTTATTAATGGTTTCCGCAAGGTAGCACAGATGATTTCGTCTAACGGAGAAGACACGAAGGAGATTGATCGGTGAATTACAGTTTAATCTCGATAGGATTTTGAAGACTAGAAATACTAGTTAGAGCACACTTTGAACCACAATATATCGACTGTTACGGTTATTAAGGTTATAGATAGTCCTGTGGGAAATGACGGATGGCACGGGACTGTTTGGATACGAAAGCGTGAAAGCTTGTTATAGACAAACATTTGATTGACCTGTAAGCTATTTATTAATAGCTCACACATTGTTAAAGCAAACATCCGTTACTCGACATTTTAATCAACAAAATAAAAGAACATCACTATTTGTAATTATTGTAACTACAAATATATACAAATAATAAAACCTGCACTAAAAAAACTACAGTACATACATAATTATTAAGTCACGACTAGTACTTTATTTATCTTTTTGCATACAACACGTAAACGACCTACCGTCATTATAACAATACTTTGAAAAGATGTATAATATGTCACAATTATCTGTTTTTACGTATACGGATATGCATGACAATATTGTTAAAACAAGGTTTTTTTCACGATACACTTTTAATAAAGGTTAAAAGCTATGCATAATGTTTAACGGTCTCTTAAAATTGTTTCCCCATGAAATAGGATTAACGTATTAAATATTATGTTTACATGACGTCAAAGATACCTTTTCCACTACTATAGCACACATTGTTTACTTTTTTGAAAATAATTTTAATTCAAATCATTTATTTAGTTAGTGTTAAGGTGTAAGGAATATATGTACGCATAATAAAGACTAAATATCGTGAAAACTAGTAAAAATTAAAGAAGTTTAAGAAATCTAAAGACAGACTTATCGTGTTTAAAACATAAATACCGAAAATAAACATCGTTGATAAAAGTTTTTTAGAGAAGTTATATTTATTTTTAGGATATATTTACAATTTTTAAATTAAATTTTAAAATAAAAATACTCAAATTCTAAACTGCACTGTAATTTTTTTTTTCTTTCACTGTGATACAGGAAAAGTAGTGAGTAGGGAATGCAAATCTCGCGAGATTGGGGCTCAAGCGAGATCTCGCGAGTTTATAAATATCAATCTCGCGAGATCTCGCCAATTTCGAGATCTCGCGAGATTGGCAGTTTTGTGTGTTTTTTTAGGGTTCCGTACTTCAAAAGGAAAAAACGGAACCCTTATAGGATCACTTTGTTGTTGTCCGTCTGTCTGTCACGACATGTTCCTTGGAACTGTGAAAAAATCAAACTTCTAAGCCAACGCAATCAAAAGATACAGCCGTTTATGTTGCAAATTTTCGACACTCACAAGGGAATTAAAATTTAAAACCTACAGGGTACTTACCGTTAACTCAGAATCTTGAAATTTGGTACGAAGCAATTTCTTATAGCACAAATAAAGGAAAAATTGCGAAAAGCATCAATTTTTAGTTACATCATATAAGAAAATTATTTTTAATAAATTTCTTGGTTTGGAAATAATTTTGTTGGTACGAAACCCTCGGTGCGCGAGTCCGACTCGCACTAGGCCGGTTTTTTTTTGCAAATAATCACAATATTTAAATAACTTAGGAAATAGTTGTAATATAACTAAATAAATAATAACTTAGGAAACAATTATAATAATTGAATAAATAGAATTTAATTAAAAAAAAACCAACTTTAATTACATCGACAAAAAAATACAACCTAATAAGACGAAAAAATTGTCAAGTAAACTATTAGCTTTCGATTAAATTAAAAGTCATCAAAATCGATAAACCCAGTGAAAAGTTATGCAGTTTAATACAACGTAGGTCGACGAAAAAGTAGTCAAGTAAATACGTATTACCTATTATATATAACTTTAAAATTATAAATTTAAATGGGACCACATGACACGCAACACCTTTCAGGTAATTATTCGAAATCGGTCCACCCAGTCAAAAGTTTTGAGCTAACATACATTTAAAAAAATACAATCGAATTGAGAACCTCCTCTTTTTTTTGGAAGTCAGTTAAAGGTATTATAAAATAAAAATTTATTCAAAAATATTTTTAATAGACTTATTCAACAAACATTGTTTGACGTATCTGTCTATATTTTTTTAAAAAACTTCTAAGTAATAAACTGTCCTGTGTGGCTACGGCAAAGAATATAGCCTCCCCCTCTCTTCCCGTGGGTGTCGTAAGAGGCGACTAAGGGATAATATAGTTCCACTACCACCTTGGAGCTTAAAAAGCCGAACGATGGCGGGATAACCATCCAACTGCTGGCTTTGAAATAAACAGGCCGAAGACGGGCAGCAGCGTCTTCGGTGCGACAAAGCCAGCCCTGCGGTCACCAACCCGCCTGCCCAGCGTGGTGACTATGGGTAAAACACATGAGTTCACGCCATTTTTGGCGCGAGCTTGTGGAGGCCTATGTCCAGCAGTGGACTGCGATAGGCTGAAATGATGATGATGAATGATGAAGTAATAAACTTTAACGTACCTACGTATCTATCAAATAAGAAATGAAAGAAACAACAAGTCGTCTTTTCTAATATCAAACAAAAATCTTTTAGCATTATAACAACTCTTATAAAACTAACAAAAGAACGAGAAGTCAAAAAAAATGAATATTATTAACTAAGTTGAGTTGACTATTAATTAAACTGAGATATTATTATCAATTAAATAAAACTATATCTACTCAGTAGATACATTAGATATTACAAATATAGCAATCAAATGAAAGATTTCTTCAGTTCAAATCACAAGCTATTATCGTTTCAGCCTGTAATATTCCACTGTTGGGCATAGGCCTCTTTCCCCATGTAGGAGAAGGATCAGAGCTTAATCCACCACGCTGCTCCAATGCGGCTTGGCGGATATATTTCTACTATGAGTAACGATCACTATCAGGTGTACATGATAACAACCGGGACCGACGGCAGGAGGCACGGTGGGGAGACTCACAAGGACTGCACAAACACCCAGACCACGGCAAACATCTGCATGGCTAATACAAATGTTGTCGTGTGCGGGGATCGAACCTGCAACCGTGCGCGCAACAGCCATACACAAACCAGTGCTGTGACCGCTGCGCCAACGCGGCACAAGCCATTATTACGAATTATTTCCGAGATCTCGTTTTTGCGAGATCTCGTCCTTTTTTTCGTCCGAGATTCAATCTCGCTAAAAAAGGCCGAGATCTCGCAAAAACGAGATCTCGCGAGAACGAGATTGCATTCCCTAGTAGTGAGCAAATTGAATCGAGAAAACAATATGTTAATATCACGCAACCTTGATTACATCATTAAACCAATATTATATATACGACGGCAGCGTTATTTAATACTAGCTTCTGCGCGCGACTTCGTCCGCGTGGAATAGGATCAATTCTCTCATACATGATTTGAGCGAAACTTTAACCGTTTACGCACCGGAAGCTCTCAAAAGAAAAATAATCCCGATTTTGAAACATTCTTCATTCGTGCTACCTATTGGTCTTAGCATGATGATATATAGCCTATAGCCTTCCTTGATAAATGGGCTATCTAACACTGAAATAATTTTTCAAATCGGACCAGTAGATCCTGAGATTAGCGCGTCCAAACAAACAAACAAACAATCAAACAAACAAACTCTTCAGCTTTATTATATTAGTATAGATGACGTCAAATAAAAGAAGTTCATAATATTTCAGTACTTTGTTACCTTATTATTAAGCTGTGTATTTCCGTGAAATGCCGAAAAAACAAAAACGTATTCAGAAGGTTCTGTGCTACAAATTTAAAGGTTACTTCCATGAATCATTAGATAGTTTCATCATCATGTACGCAAGAGATGTATACAGTATACGTCAAGCAAGCAAAAAGTCAAGAGCGTCTGTTCAAGATTGACTCTCGATAAAAGGAACTGAATTAATTTCGCCATTAGCATTACGTTTAAGATGTCATTTTAATAAGTTACAGTTGATTATAATCTTAGGTAGAGTGCAATTAAAATGAATTATCCTTTCGATTCGACCGTGTCCGCAAGAGCAAGGTGCAGGTCGCAAGCTGGAGTCACAATAACATGTATAGAATACGGAATGATCAAGTCTAAAATGACGATTATTATGTTCTACAAGAGGATGGCCTCGAAAGAACGCGACCGACTACGAAGGCGTGATGACCTCGCATTCCTGGCAAGGACGATGTACATATTAATAAATTTATTGGTACCCGAAACCGGACCGGGCTACTGTATTTTAGACGTCATTAAAATGACGAATTTCTTATTAATTGGTCTCTTGCATAATCTTATTATAAAACGTGTAACCAGCTGCTTGAACTGACTGTTTACTCGTCTGCAAATTTAAAAAAAAGTATATTATTTTTGTTAACCTTATTAAATTATTTTTATTTTGTAATTTGTCTTATGTAATTATAATAGTTGCAACGAATTTATTCTTAGCTTATGACTAGATAAAATTGTTGTTTCGGGTTTCGTTTATTATTAACTAGATGTGTCCCGCGTTTACACCCACGTTAATTTAAGAAAAAAAGAGGTACTATAATATTACATAGCCTATAGCCTTCCTCGATAAATGTGCTAATAATCTAACACTGAAATAATTTTTCAAATCGTATCAGTAGTTCCTGAGAATAGCGCGTTTAAGCAAATAAACATATTCTTCAGCTTTATAATATACTAGCCGACCTGTGCCCACTTCGTTGGCCGTTAATTTATTATTTATGTGGTGCAAATATATAGTAGAGTTTTCATCTCGCTAGCACACCCCTGACTTGATTTTTATATATTATTATTTTTCATTGAATTTTTTATTCAATAACAATAAAATATAGTCTATGTCACTCTTGAATAGTGTAGCTTTCTGTAAGTGAAAGAATTTTCATGATCGGATCAGTATTTGCGAAGATTACCCCCTACAAACAAACAAAATTAAAAACTTTACATCTTTATAATATTAGTACAGAAGTATAGATATGACAGGTGTGTGTGTGTGTGTCACGCACACGTTTAACTTTTGTACATATGTTTTTATAAAAATTAACACCGATTGTGATGTAGGTATATCTAAGGAAGAAATATTTTACAGAATATTGCCACAAGCATTTATCAAAATATCTTTAGTACTACCAAATATATCAGAAACTCCTTAAGGTTAAAAATTAGGAAAAAAAACGTTTGTTTTGATGATAATTTTTAAATTAAGTTGTATTATTTTTATTTCATAATTTTTTTTTACTTTATCTTTCTTTGACCGAAAAAAGGAGGAAGTTCTCAATTAGCCTTTTGGCGCAGTATTGACTTTGGTTTCTGCTCCGGGGGTTGTGGCTTCGATTCCTCCTTGAATCTGAGTGTGATATACGTATTTATTTATACGCTATATTATGTGCGCTTCAGCCTGTAATATCCCACCGCTGGGCATAAGCCTCTTTCCCCATGTAGGAGAAGGATCAGAGCTTAATCCACCACGCTGCTCCAATGCGGCTTGGCGGAAATATTCCCCACTATGAGTAACGATCGCTATCAGATGTACATGATAACAACCGGGATCGACGGATTAACGTGCTCTTCGAGGCATGGTGGGGAGACCCACAAGCACTCAAACCACGGCAAACATTTGTATGGCCAATACAAATGTTTGTCATGTGCGGGGATCGAACCCGCAACAGCCACAAACCAGTGTTGTGACCGTTGCCCCAACGCGTATTTATTTATATTAGTGGTCGCTCAGCGGTCGAAATTCGACAATAATTAAAAATTTAAATTAAAGAAAACAAAATAATTATGAAAATAAACAACCTTTTTTTTTAATTTTTCAATTTGACAACAGACTTTAACAATAAACAAAACAGTACATAATATACTTGTGTGCGTGTAGTAGTGTGTGTAATGCTTTTTTTATTAATTTAATGTGTATTTTATGTATAATTTTGAAAAAATATTAGCATATCCGCACTCGTTCTCTATATACCTAAACTATAAGTGTGCGAAATTTCATACTCCTACGTACGCGCAATTTCCGTAAAAAGGGGTACAAAGTTTTTGCTTCATGTATTAATATATAGATAATATATAAGTATTTTTATATTTATTTATTTATTTATACTTTATTGTACATCACAACTACAAATATCATTTACAGACTGTGAAGTACAATGGGCGGACTTATGGCTATTTAGCCATTTCTTCCAGACAACCCAAATATATATTTCCTACTATGAGTAACGATCGCTATCAGGTGTACATGATAACAACCGGGACCGACGGCTTAACGTGCTCTCCGAGGCACGGTGGGGATACCCACAAGGACTGCACAAACACCCAGACCACGGCAAACATCTGTATGACCAATACAAATGTTGTCGTGTGCGGGGATCGAACCCGCAACCGCTCGCGCTACAGCCAATCGCAATCCATTGCAGTGACCGCTGCGCCAACGCGTATATATTATACGTAATTATCGAAAAAAAAAAAAAAAGTGTAATTGTATATATATCAGCCGGCTCACGGCTGTTACTAATAATATTAGTCAACAAAAAAACAACTTCAAAGACAAATTGCAATTTTGTCTTGACATTACAGATATTACCGAGTGCAGAATACCTTTCACATGCGATTATTGTTTCGGTTAAGTCGAAACAACCTCGCCCTTTAATTATACGAGTACATACTTCTGTTTCAAACTTCATAATTGCAAATACATGTTCTATTTAAATTTTTTTGTGCTGCGAAACAAATGAGCAAGGAACTCTAAATTGCATCAAACATTCTATTTATTATTAGCTTCGGAAAACGATACACGACTTAAGTCTCTTATCCGTAACATTGTAATCTCCACAATGGGTAAATATAAATGAGCTTTGAGTTGTGGTTTTTCCAAGGGGATTCCGTTTACGATGTGCGATTTTTTAATATTTGTGACACTATTATGTACTGTGTATTCATTATATTCAACGTCATAAATCTTCAAACTACTTTATGTTAGGTCTTAGTAAATGGTGTTCGTATTTTAAAAATATTATTTGTATTGTCATTTCTACTAAACGACACACTATTTTTTTTTTTTTTTTAATTATTACAACAATATCAGGGAAAGGAAGAGTTGTTTCTACTTTTATTTAACATAATATTCTTAATAAGACTATACATATTAGGTCAGGTAAAAAGTTTCTTCGTAGTTTATATAGAAATTCAAGTTTAGTTTTTGGATATCGTAGCTACTCAAATGTCGATCTAGCTTAACTTTTTCAAAAAACTCGTCACTTTTGTCGGTAACTGGGCGACAATAGCGAAATGCATCTTTGACATCAAAATTTCCTGACTGAAAACGCTTAAAACACTTATGTGCTACTTTACTGACACTGCATTAGGTCCATAAACGTCACAATCTTTTTTTCGCGGCTTTAGTCGCATTATAAAATAGTCTTATAGTAAAACTCTGAAATTGCCGAATTTCTTCGTTTGATTCACCCATTTTGGTGGACAGAAAAACAAATGAAAAGTGGTGGTAAACGGTTTTTTTCTTTTGAATTTCATTGTTAAAATGTCACCTCTTTATGGTATTAAACCCAGCTAGTTACAAACAATACAACCAAAAAAGATTTAATTGCAATTTTTTACTAGAAAATACGAAAAGACTTTTTCCCGACCTATTATTCAAATATGTCTGGATCTGTGGTTTCTAGCGCGATTTTTCGCGCGGAGGACAGTTAGTAGAATACATTTACAAACAGAAATACAACACAAAGTATGTATTATATAATAAAAA
Organism: Melitaea athalia; assembly: GCA_905220545.2. NCBI lineage: Eukaryota > Metazoa > Arthropoda > Insecta > Lepidoptera > Nymphalidae > Melitaea > Melitaea athalia. The sequence goes on along the minus strand of HG992180.1, from coordinate 12,432,560 downwards.
ACAGAGGTATTCCAATTGCGAATGTTAAAACACTATTTTTGTACTCTTTATTTGTACTCCTCTCTTTTCGGACGAATAAGGTACCCTACAAACGACCAATCCATTTATTTCAGTCAACACGTTTGATGGGAAATTAATTCAATGACGTGTTTGACAGCTTTGAGTTAGTGTGGACAGAGTTTAGCAAACAAGATCTTCATCGGAGTACAATAATAATTATGATAGTTATGATAACGACAAAAATAAAAAAAGGGAAACGAGAGACACTTGTCGTTACTTCAAAATATACCTAACTGAGAATTTCAGAATAGAAATTTTTTGGATTAAAGCATTGTTTCATTGAAACCGAATCATTCTCTATCCTGAGGTACTGATTAAGGAATTCACAATATCTTCTATATATAAAAGAGATCTCCACCCATATATTGACTCATCGCGATATCTCTGGAACCATAAGGCGTAGAGACTTGAAATTTGGTAGGTATATTCTTTTCGCCGAGTAGAGGGTCAGCTAAGAACGGATTTGACGGAATTCCACCCACAAGAGGGGGGTTGCCGGGGTTAATAACATATGATGATGGTGATGATGATACAGCCTGTAATATCCCACTGTTGGGCATAGGCCTCTTCTCCATGTAGGAGAAGGATCGGAGCTTAACGTTTGCGGGGTCAGCTAGTATTATCTAAGATTTTGACAAATATTGCAGTTAGCTAGCTACCTGTACTATGATGTTGGGTAATGAAAACTTGATACTTTTAATGTAGAATCCCAATTACGATAAAGCTGAGCGTGCGACTGAGAAATTAAGCATAAAGCAGGCCTTCAATCTTTTGTTACTTAAAAGAATTATTCTTTATAAAAACCTTGCAGTAACTGCGCTCAATAGCGTTGTGTTAGCACCTTCACACGATTACACGTCGATTACGCTTGTTACAATGGTAGCCATAGTATAATGCTTACATATTTTTGATGAGATGATTAATTTTAATAAATCAGTATAAAATATAAAAATACGAAATTTGTATTAGCTGTATCGAAATAAAGTAGTTAAAGGTTATTGAAATTGTGCTTCACACATACGTAGTCATGAAAAGCTTGTTCTTGTCTTGATTATAGGTATCTAAGTCCGAAACGTTCATTTATTTCGAAACTATATAAAAATAACCTTTGCGATGTTGCTATTAAATGTAATGAGGTATGAGATTACGTTTTTTTATAAAAAGGTATGCCTAAGGTTCATTAAACCTCAATATTTGTTAATTTGTATACGTTGGTTTATCTAATGATTCTTTATAAAAAAATAAAAAGCAAGTTATGGTAGACATAAGCATTAATTATACTGTCAGTCGAAATCACAATCATTAGGTAGATGATTCTTTTGTTAAAGCGCGTAACATACATGGTTAATAACAAATATTTTGTTTATATATACATATACTCGTATATATTTTATTGAATTAATTAACTCATACATATATTTCTTTGTGATGATTGACTTTATCAACTAAACGTGTTCAACCTACTCTTAACGGATGAACTAAATAATAAACTAACATCGATGCCGATACTACTTGTAGGTATTTACTTTGTTTATTACTTTTTAATAATATAACTTACTTAATTTGCTCATTATAACTATAAAAGAAAATTATGATTATTAAATTTCATTAATGAGAAATATTTTTTTCATTTCAATTGGCATGATAATAACAATTTAGTATTTTACTCACGGTTGGGTCATATAAACTAATTAAATTAATAATTTTAAGACAATTCAATCTGTAGAAAACAATAATACAAATAAATGATCGTAGAAAACAGAAACCTGGCGTGACAATTTTCAACGTTAATAATAATTAATCAAATACATTCATTCTTAAAAACTTTTTCATTGCATTAAATCTATACTAATATATAAAGCTGAAAAGTTTGTTTGTTTGTTTGTTTGAACGCGGTAATCTCTGGAACTACTGGGCCGATTTGAAAAATTCTTTCAGTGTTAGATAGCCCATTTATCGAGGAAGGGAGGAAGCTAGTGATTAATAAATCTCCTGCAAAAAGTACGATTGTGAATAATATGTTATACATAAACTTTATAATATGTTTAGATGTATGTTTTTGTAGATATATTATGTACAACATATATATTCGAATTACTTTTTGTTTGAAATGTTAGAATATTATATACTAGCTTCTGCGCGCGATTTCGTCGGCGTGGACTCCGCTCCTATTGGTCTTAGCGTGATGATACATAGCCTATAACCTTCCTCGATAAATGGGCTATCTAACACTGAAAGAATTTTTCAAATCGGCCCAGTAGTGCCAGAGATTACCGCGTTCAAACAAACAAACAAACAAACAACCAAACAAACAAACTCTTTAGTTTTATATATTAGTATAGATTATTTTTAAGTAGCTTGTCGGTGCACTTTGCAGTGACCCTACATTCGGCTCCGGGGGTTGTGGGATCGAATCCCGTCTCGACCCTGAGTGTGATATATGTGTATTTAGTATTGTTTATATGTATTTATCAAAAAAAAATATCTAGCTATGTCTGTTACCTATAATACAACATTAAGTTGCTTACCGTAGGAACAGACGACCGTGTGTATTATAAGTAAAATACATAAGTATTTATTTCATAAGTTTTTACTCAATAAATTTAATTTAAAATTATAATTATATAGCAAGAGTTAAGCTATATAAATGGACTAATCTTAGTATTCATCAGTTCAGCCTATTGCAGTCCACAGCTGGACATAGGCCTCCCCAAGTTCGCGCCAGACATCCCGGTTTTCCGCAATCCTCATCCAGCCTACACCGGCAATCTTACGAAAATCGTCGGTCCAATGGGCCGGAGGACGTCCCACACTGCGTTTGCCAAGACGCGGTCTCCACTCCAGGACACGTCTGCTCCAACGGCCATCGGTCCTGCGACACAGGTGACCAGCCCACTGCCACTTCAACTTGCTAATTCTGTGGGCTATGTCGGTTACTTTCGTTCTCTCGCGGATAGTCTCGTTTCTAACTCTATATTTGAGAGAAACCCCAAGCATAGCCCGTTCTATTGCGCGTTGAGCGACTTTAAACTTGTGGATCAGTCCCTTCGTCAGTGTCCACTGACACTGGACACTGACGAATCTTAGTATTATTATATTTAAATTATGAATATCGAGGGTAAAGGCTACGGTAGCTAAGGTAGTGCCTATGCACTATCAACGCAGGTGTCACACGCATTTAGTCTATTCTGTGTATAAGTTATCAGCCACTTCAAAGATACCGATAACTTAAAACATTGAACTTGTACGGGTCACGTACACCCTTTTAATCGACGTAACGTTTTGAATCGTAAGTGTTACCTTCCAAATCCCGTGTGATTCAATACATTGACGAATATGTCCTTGTTCGTTCTTGCACAACCGACGGTGCAGTAAAGGGTGACTCGGCCCATAGTCCAGCGGTGTAACGTTCAGCTACTGTATTTATTTAAGAAACATCTTGTTTTCCTGTAGACCTGTGACTCCGATGGTTTCAAACAACGAGAGGCGACGTTTGCCTCAACAATTTTAAATGCAAATATTACGTGATCTTTATTATGAAACGTTTTTGGTAGGAATTATGACAAAGAAGCGATTTCATAAAACGTCGTCTTTAATGACTTTACCATTCGATTAAAAATTGACAAAGAAATAATAGCATCTGCCATTAACTTATATTAAGAAATTTAAAACTTAGTCGAGACAACTTTAAAACTTAACATTTTTCTTAAATTTTTATTGATTTTCAGTTATAGTAAATAGATTATTTATTAATTAAAAACATCTCAGGACCGGCAGCGTACAATCTCATATATAAGCCTTGGAGATTGTTGCAACACTCTCAGTACGACTCTAGTCGCTTTGCCGCTTGGAACAGGCGCGTTTAACGTTGCCGGCCACACGGAGAGGGCGAGAGAGGCCTGAATTATACTCGCTGAAGACGAAGACAAATTCGGTAGACATGTGGACAGAGTGAATGCAGTGTTCAGTGACGTAATAAGTGCAATTTACCAAAACATTCGTTAAGGTGACGACACAGCAACCATGGACGTAAAAAGTTCGGTAAGTTATATACTGAAAACTGTATAAAAACGCGATAACCTAAATACAACATAAAAGATAAAAGAAAACAGAAAGAGGCTTAGAGTCAAATCAAAAACGCATTATGAAAAAAATAATGCTTTTGTCTCGTTAGTTTATTTTCCTAGTGTTTGGGTGTACCTAATATGATTATTTTAGTAAGCATCACAAAAATGAGGTAACGATGATAATATCAAGCGTGTATTTTTAAATTGGTCAGTGAAATAAATCATGTATGAGTCATTTTTAATTCATATAGATTATAGTTATTTTACCCACGCATGTAAGATCGGATCTACAATCGTTTCGCCGCTGCCGGCTAGTTCGACCGCCAGTGGACCGAGGATGCAGTCTAATACAAACTATCATATTCTAGTAAATATTATCTTATATTACTCTATTAGTGTCTGATTACTGTGTACCATATCGGTATTTGTATATTGTAGTATGTAGATAGAAATCAGATACATTAGCTATGGTAATCGATCAGCTGATCGGAGTTGCCTATGATTAGTTCAAAATTCAAGGTCAAAGAAGTTTTTAAGTACGACTGGTTTCGTTTTACCTAATATTGATATAATAATTAGATCATTATACAACTAATACAGTTATCGGAACGAACATTAAGCTTAATTATAAATAACGGAGGATATATTCCGAAACAAAAAAAATAATTAGTAAAGATTTATTACCTATTAGAAAATTAACAAATTCACACCTATTGTCTTTATAAAATCTATAGTAATAAATAAAATTGGAGTGTCTCTTTGTAATACTAAGATAACCGCTTTTTCTGATGCATATGAATGTATACACGTACATAATATTATGCCAAAATAACATTTTTAAAAAAAAATTTCTTTCTGTCTGTTTGTTCCAGCTAATCTCTGAAACGGCTGGTCCAATTTTGACAAGACATTCACTGGCAGATAGTTGATGTAATAAGGAGTAACTTAGGTTACTTTTATTTTAGAAATCTATTTATTTTATAACTCTGCAAACTGAACAATAACTCTTTCGTTAACTTCCACGCGGACGAAGTCGCGGACACAGCTAGTTGACTAATAAGAAATAATATTTATCAATAAATACTTAGGTACATGGAAAATAATTTAGTTTTCATATATTTATTAAACAAAATATTCGTTAAATATAAAAAAAAATACAAAGATTTAATCAGGATTCTGATATTGAAACTAATATATTGCGCTACATCAAAATTGTGAGTAATGAAAATGATATAAACATGCAAAAATAAATAATAAATAATTAACATAGTTATATAGTTACTAGTAAAGGTTATAGATACCTTTATAACCTGTAGATCCGGATTAAAACTCAAAAAATTTGATCATCGACCGTATTTGATTAGATCCGCATACATTTGCAACAGACGCTGACTGACAGCTACGGGAATTTGTTGTTAAAGACACAGCAAAATATCTTCATGCAAATGAGTGAATATAAATTATTTTAAGAATATATTAATTCATCGCTCAATCCTTGTATAGATCTCACCTCTTAGATGGAAGGTTCGTAGAATTTTATGAATATAGACGCATGACAAGGTTTTGTATAATAAACGCATAATATATACCTCATCATTACTGTTTTTTTTTTATGTTTATTTTTTTTAATATTTTGTAAAAGGTATCATCAAAATCGGTCACTTGTACGTGAATTATATTGAAAGCCTTACTCGATATTTTTAGAACAGTAAATTAACTGCAAGGCTACGGAACTGGCTAAACAGCCGTAGTTAGCTCCAAATGAAATGGCACAGGGACTGAACTAAGTTGGTTTCGACGAACGGCCTTCACATTTTACAACACCCGGACTTAACGAACATCAAACCAGATCACCGGACGGTGCACTTCACATCGCCTGGTTGAACAAAAAAGTCAAAATAGTCACCCGTAACTGTCTACCCCTCATCTTCTAAATGATATTATGTATTTTTAGCACGAACACGCTGTTATCTTTTTGTTTCGAAATATTTCATTGACATAAATTAAAATTCATGATCTATCAGTGTCAATAGCATTGGATTTAATATAGTTTACCTGCTAGTTCAGGGTCGATGTTTAGATTTGCAATGTTTGCTGTATATAATATGTCACGTAGTACCTATTGAAAAGTTTTATTAGGAATTTTGAACGTCCACCGTCTCTTCCAAGTATACTTAGCTAAAAGTTTTTATTCTATTTTCAATATTTACTTTTATGACAATTAACTTAGGTATTCTTGTTGCTATTTACTTAATATAATTATAAATGTATGTAATTATATATGTGTTGTATATTATATTTATTATAAATAAAACAAAAAAAATATTATTTATAATAAGATCATTATTTTTGTATATATCTACTTATTTATACAATAAGGCAGTGTCGTGTCGATTTCTTCATTTAATATCAGATTTGTACCTATATACTTAAATGATTCAAACCAAATAACATTATAAATACATTTATATTTATATTTTGTATACGTGGATAGTGGGATGCTCCGATTCGGTTTTGGTTATTTTTTGGATTTCTATATAGCTATATTAGTGCAGTGCTGGGGTTTTTTTTTTGTTTTTTGTAACGAAATTATGTCGATTAACGGTCTAATTTTGAAGTTAGATAAGTTAGGGTTATTTTTTATTTATTTTTTGTAACGAATTTTCGGGTATTTTGAGTATGATATTCAGATTTTTGATAGTAGATTTCAGCGAGCCAAAATCCATATGTGTACCAAAATTCAGATCGATCGGAGATTATGGTCTAAACGGAAGTTTATCCACGTCTTATAGTACAGATAAAGGAAAATTGCAAAAAACATAAATTTTTAATTACATCATATAATAAAAATACTTTTAATAATTTTTGTACAGAACTCTCGATGCGCGAGTCCGACTCGCACTTAGCCGGTTTTTAAATATTTCGTTACTTATGCGACATAAGTATGTATCTTCCATTAAAGTATCATTTTGAATTGTGTAATAAAATAAAAATAAAAATGAAAGGAAATAATGTTTTGGTTTAACTTTTGCGATCGCCGTGAGTAGTAATCCCAGGTTTTCTACTTAATTTTGTAAAATTTGAAATTCATTCGACCTTAATCGTAAGTCTTCTTTGAACACAAAATAAAAAGTCACTGTTATTGAAAATTTTCAAGATACTTTTACGACAGTCCTGATTATCAGGACTAAAAGAAATTTACATATTATACTTTTTGAAAAAAAAAGCATAATTCTGAGTACAAAAGACGACGTACAGAAACTAACACTTAACGAAAACGCTTATGATGAAATGTATGTAAATTTTTGTACGTCGTCATAGACTTCACGGACAATAATTGTTCGAAAATATTTCAAATACATACATGTACCAATAGCCCTATTGCATATATTTAGAGAGTGACACTTAAAAATAACTCGGTACTCGATTGTGGTATTATGTAATTACCATTAAAATTTTATTTGTTAGAATTTTTATAATTATGTATAGAATGTACAAAATGCTTATATTTTTACAGTACAGAATAAATAGTAATAGAGTTAGTACAAAATAAACATACAAAATAAACATTGACTGTTAATAATTTTGTTCGGTATTTATTGGTGTAATTATTGCGTCTTAATTAATATATTTTCTTGTCGCTTATAAGATTTATATTATTAAACTATTAAAAGGTTTAACGATGAAGATAAAATTTAATTGCTAATAACAAAAAAATAATGGAACAAGCAACAAGATTATGTTTACCACGATTAAGTTTTGCTTAACTACAGCTTTTTTGTTAAGTATCTTAAAAGTACCAGTTTTTGTTTTCTAACATATACGTTTGTTTTTTTTTTCTAAAAAAGTTAAAACATATTGGTTTTTATAAATTAAAATGTCAGTATTATGTACATAAAATTAAAAAAAATTAGCAACAAATATTTCAATTAACGAATTTATTTATTTGACCTAGTTCCTATTTTATGTGCTAAATATATTTAAATTATTATTACAGCACTGAAATGTTCCATACACCTAAAGTATCTAAAATAGAGAACGCCATTTGTTGGTAAATATACCGTTGTTACTAACGAAATTGGGTTTTTTCTTTTTTGTCCCTCTACAGCGAAATTAATTAACATAAAATTTACCATAATAAAACGGACAATTTGGAGAACTCACGTCTTTGAGGTATCAAAGTCTATTTGAATTTGTAGTCTATTGAACTTCTGGTAAACCTAGCAAAAACGTGCGCACACCTCTACTTTATAAATACATTTTTACGAATGAGTCATCTAAGTCCGTATTTTGAAAGACTTATATTACTAAATATTGACCTTAATTTTGTTTGATATAACAACTTTATATTGTAGGAATAAGTAGTTCTTTCGAATATATTTGTCGCCAGTTTTCTTTACTAACACAACTTTTAGTAAAATCATGGATAAATAATTAATAAATTGATATAATATGTAGGTACTTTTCAGCGAAATTTTCATAACACCTTAGCCTATCGCAGTCCACTGCTGGACATAGGCCTCCACAAGTTTGCGCCAATAATGGCATGAACTCATGTGTGTTGCCCATAGTCACCACGCTGGGCAGGGTTGGTGACCGCAGCGCTGGCTTTGTCGCACCGAAGACGCTGCTCCCCGTCTTCGGCCTGTGTATTTCAAAGCCAGCAGTTAGACGGTTATCCCGCCATCGGTTGGCTTTTTAAGTTCCAAGGTGGTAGTGGAACTGTGTTATCCCTTAGTCGCCTCTTACGACACCCACGGGAAGAGATGGAGTGGCTATATTCTTTACTGCCGTAACCAAATTTTCATAAATAATAATTCAATATATACCTATGTATAAAGTAAATATATGCAATACCAAGTCGAACACAAAGTCGAAATGAGATTTTTATTTTAATACTAGCTGACCCGGCGAACTTCGTACTGCCTAACAGTCGATTCTTTAATTTTTTTATTATTTTTAATACTTATCCTTCCCGGAACCCCTCCACTAACACTTAAACTTTATGGTATGATATTAAAGTTCAAATTGACTTTTAAGTATTATTACGAATCTTTTGTATGGGAATATAGAAAATTGTTGTTTTTAGACTTTTTCAGGCAATTTTTTAAATTTTTCTCTCCGTAAGAACCATCCTCGTACTTCAAGGAATATTATAAAAAAAGAATTAGCGAAATCCGTTCAGCCGCTTTCGAGATTTGCGCTTAGAAACACATTCAGCGATTCATTTTTATATATATAGAGATTTTATATATTTTAGATATTTATCTGAAGGCAATTAATTTCACTCATTAGTACGATTTTAAAAATAATCATTTTGCATAGGTAAGTAAGGTATGTTTGTTATAATAAAAGGTTACAGATTGATAGGCGCGGAGCAGAAACAATAACCAATTTGAAAAGCCGGACAAGGATGGTGAGGCCCCCATGGCCAGTAACTACTAACAAATTATAAAAAAATTTACACAAACTATTCTGATACAAAATTGTCAACATTTTTAAATTTGTGATTATTAAAATCAGATCGGATCAAAATCAGTTTTTTTTTTCATTTTATAAATATGTATGTATTCAAGAAAAAAAAAACCCAATTTTTTTTTAATAAATGAAAAAAGTAACATTCTTCTGCCTTTTCGCGTCCTTTGAACTATGCACTTTAAAATTAAAATGCAGTGCGTTGTTGTTTGTATTTTAATCAACTCAAAAAAGGAGGAGCTTATCAATTCGACTGTATTTTTTTTTTGATGTTACCTCATAACTTTTTACTGGGTGTACTGATTTCGATGAAATTCTAAAATTAAAAGTTTCGGCAACATTAATTTCAGAGCTAATAATTGAAAGTTATTTACAATAAATTATGAGCCTGTCTCACATTCGCACTCAGCAATTAAAATATTTATCCCAAAACATATAAATTTAAAAACATTATAATAATTATTTATTTTTTACTAGCGACCCGCCCCGGCTTCGCACGGTTGCAAAAATTATCAGTGTTCCTCTACTATATTATGCATGTATTGTACATATAAACCTTGCTCTGGAATCACTCTATTTACTAAAGAAAACCGCATCAAAATCCGTTGGGTAGTTTTGAAGATCTAAGCATATATACAGACAGACAGTATGTAGTGACTTTGTCATAATCGCTGAACACATTGATTATGGCGACCTCTACATGTCTTAAACTTATCGTGATAGCGTAGAATAAATGTGGTTCGAAGTAGCACAGTGAGGGTCGATTCACACTACGATTTCGATCACAGTTCGGTCTCGGTCCAAAGTTTGGTCGGTGATGAGATTATTCAACAACATGTTATTCATAGTCAATAGTTCAGTTTCGGGCCGATCTAGAATTGGTTGGCATTACCACCTTTTCGCCTTATTTGCCATTTCGTGGATACGTACGAGGAGAACGAACGAACCTCGATTTGTAATAGGTACATCGAGCCTAAATGTCTATGACGTTAAAAGATGATCACGTTATTTATACTAGTGTACAAAATTATTAGTGGTGAGAAAGAGAATAATTTTCATACATATACAGGTTAAATAAACGAAAAAAATATTTTCGATTATTTTAATTCTGGTGAGAAGATTTGTAACAAATCTCAAAGTTGCAGTTTAATAATTGAGAAGAAACAAGACCTACTGTCTTATTCTACTTCCCGCTGTCAAAGTATCTGTTATCGTCATCCATCAAATAGCTCTATTCACAACTGGTGAAAAAGGCAACCAAACAACAAAAGCTAAGCTAGTTAGTTGGTAATTTAGTGTGATCTTACTGATGCTTTACCAAAATGTAAGTTATTTTTTCGTACCTACTTAGAAAGTCAAAAAAGTTACAGCGAATACTAAAACATTCACTTATTGAAAAATATAAAAAACAGTGACCTTACTCTCGATTGACAAAAAACAGTGACCTTACTCTCGATTGACAATAGTAGTTGTAGAGGACGAGATGATATTTATCAACTACTTAACACCGTATCCAGGAAGTGTTTTGTTAGGTACATTTTACAAAAACAACCCACCAAGGTAATTTGCATACATTAATTTCAAAGACAAAAAATTATTATGTTAACATATTGCATCAAAATTTTGGATGTACATAATTATATAAATCAAAACGTCCGCATATTGCTCTTTATAATTATGAAATTACACAATACTAGGAAATAAATTGAGCACGATATTCCGAAAAATGATGTCATAATAAAGCTCATAGATATAACCGGACAAATAGCCCATCTCATGGCCACTTTTTTCTGTTTATATTATCGTTATCCCGCTCCATATTAGTGTTAAACAACGTACATCATATGAAAGAAAGGTCATTTGATAATATGTGACGCAGAAAATCTTTGGGCCGCTTCGTAACTTTTCATTGCATATTATTATTCACTACGTAGATCCGAAGTCATAAAATTATACGTTATGGTCTTCATTCAGATATTCGGTCAAGAACAGAAGGACCTCGAGCTGGAGGCAACAAGATATCGCTATTAATAACTGAATAAATGAATAAAATATATAAAACAAAAATAAAAATAAACCACACGAAATAGTAAAACAAAAAACACGCATTAGGCAGACCTTCCTTGTCGTTCAGTAATCAGGCAGCTTCCAAAGCGATTTGCATTGACACTATTCCTGTCAGCTTCATAAATATGGGCAATTGAGTTCAAGGACGACAATAAGCATCATGACAATGTTTGTGACCAGCGTGAACAATGACTTATGTTACGGTGTCCTCATGCGATTGCGTATAAAATATGATAGTTGGCAAATACCTATATATGGATACATTTTTTATAATAGGACCGTTTGCTAAGTTTAGTAATTTCGGTAGTACTATAGCTAACGAGTGATTATTATTAATCGAAAGGAAAATGTCAAAATAAATTTAAAATGTACAGTTCCCTTTTACAGTTACGACTTTTAACTGGAGAATATATACCTAATGTAAATGTAATTCGACGTTGAAACCAATCTGGGGAGTGAAAGATATTCATAAAGCGAAATGTATTAAAATGATACAACTAAAATCCATTATTCATTGTAACATTTGCATTGCCGAAAGTGTTCCAAGAAGAGACATGAAACAGCACACTTTCTCTTCTAAAGGGGAACAATCTAGATGGTCGTTAACTGATTATCATGGTAAGTATAGCATTGTTTAAGAGTCGAGCACACTTCAAATTTCCCCTAAGCTAAGCCGAATTCACGCTTGATTACTGACAACTTTTAACAGTTAAAGTATAAAAACAAAGAAAGCAGAAGCAATTTTATAAATAAAAGCGTTACAAAAGCGCTTGATTAATTAGCTACGGCCTACGGCTTTATGTTGATAAAATTATGTGATGAATTATGTAATTTATATTTCTTAGCTGAGTACGTTGCGTTAGGTTTGCGATGCAGACAATTAATCCAAAATAGTTATGAAACAAGCTTGTGACTTAGCTCTAATCACAATGCACCGTTATTGACACGCATTGGGTACATTCAATTAGACTCGTCAAGATTACCGCTATTGCATAACTGGTGAGTTAGAACCGAGCACGTTACACAACTAGGTATGCACCTGCCATTATACTGTAGTAAATGGATCATCACCGTTAATGCCAACAGTTCAGCGACATATTTTATTGTAATTTGTTAATTTCATACAACTTCACACTTGTCATTACACAACATGACGAATATCTAGTTAATGCAAATATACTACTATAGGTAACTATGCGATACATGTGCAATATCATATAAATTAAAATACATACAGTAAATCACGTGCTAGTTCACATGAATTCATAATAGAGATACACGATAAAGTACAGTTTGTTCGAATCTGTACTCCCATGTGTACAAAGCACGTGTTTAAAGTAATTAAAAGTTAGAGGTTTTTGCGCACATCCTCTATGCAGCACGTGGTTATCGTCCGGTGTATCACCATACTAAATTAAAATAAAGAGTTAATAAAACAAAGCCTGTAATAGAAAAATCTAAAGACAAATAATGATTGAACTTATAAGTAATGACGGCAAAGACAGTGATGATAATAAAAATGAAAAACAATAATTTATTCAAGAGATCTCATGAACAGCGTAAGTGATAATGTACTTTTAGCAACGGCTTTTATGACTTAAGTAGGTACGACCACAGTTAACCAGAAATAGAACCGGTTTGTAGTATTAAGAAAACATTTTGCAATTTGTGCCTGCAGTAATTTAGGCACACTTAGCTGAGAAAATAACATTAACCATTTAAATCAAGGGTTCATTTACCCAATCGGTTTCAAATGAATTAAAGGTTATTGGGCGGAATCCGACCCGGTCGCGGACATGAATGAGAATGGTATAAAAATAAAATGAAAGAGTGTAAATTCACCTAACATTATGTATAGTTATTTTATTTTGAATCCACGGGACAACAAAGTTATAGCCAAAAATATATTTCTTCAAAACATCGAATACTTTTAGGGTTCCGAACATCTATAAGGAAAAATCGTAACACTTATATTAAGAAACCAGCTTCTGTCCGCGATTTCGTCTGCGTGGAATAGTTACTTTTGGCTAACGTCAACTTTAACAAAAAAAAAAAGTCGAATTTCAAACAATCTGCATTGGTGCTCCGTTTCTTTTAATCTTAGCGTGATGAAAGCTAGCTCGTATATCGCTATAGCCTTCCTCGATAAATGCGCTATTTAACATTGTTCACCACCCACATTCAAATCGGACCAGTAGTTCCTGAGATTAGTGTGCGTTCAAGCAAACAAACAAACTCTTCAGCTTTATAATATTATAGTATAGATATAAGATGTCGTTATAACATCTACTAAAGGGTTTTAGCAAGTGCATGTAGCTGCTAGCTGCCCTGCGTGATCAAATCGGCGCGGCGTCGCTCGTTGTCATCGCTGGCGCATTGTATCGTTCGTTTTATCGCAGTCCTTCGTTATCTTTCGTTGAGATATTATGCGATTCCGTTTTTACCCGACTGTGCCAGAAGAAGGGTTGTGTTTTTCGAGTTTATGTATGTATATGTATTTCTTTGACGCGCTCTGTTACCTTAACGGCTTGATGAATTTTAGCTTGAGAGGTGTCGTTAGCTTCGTCTTGACTATGAGGGTGACACCCAGTGTATATAAAAATAAAAGCAATAGATTTTTGGCGCCATATTACGTATTATCCGCGAGAACTTCACTAATACGAGGAAGGCAATTACCATTTCCGCGTTTCTCAAAAGAATGCAGGGAAGTAAAACGTTATTATACATTTAATTTAACTAATATTAAACGTTTCAAAGTGTAATATTAATTACATTAATCATATTGGAACATTGTAGGAGTGTTGTAATGTTCCAAACTCAAAAATATACACGTGTATACACGGCCGCCGTACCTTCGGGAAGTGTGCGCATATTGCCAGTATAGTTTATTTTTTATCCTGGGCTAGGCACCAAAAGCAAATTGAAGCCCCAGCGGCATTTTTAGATGAAATAACGGTAGACATTGATCAGGCCGAGTAGGTGACAATGTAAAATGTGAATTTTCGTTTTACTTTTTTTTTTCAAAATTCCCACAACCCACAAGAAAGCGACCCTTACCATAATAAACTAGATACATTTGTCTTAATATCCTCAAAATTTCATGTCTGTCCGCCGTGGGTTTTTCTCCCATACAATTTGCTCATTGTCTTTTGTTTACTTAACTATACAAACTTAAGTAGACACTAATGCTAATTATGTAATACTAGCTTCTGTGCGCGACTTCGTCGGCGTGGACTCCACTCCTATTGGTCTTAGCGTTATGATACATAGCCTATAGCCTTCCTCGATAAATGGGCTATCTAACACTGAAATCATTTTCCAAATCGGCCCAGTAGTTCCAGAGATTACCGCGTTCGAAACAAACAAACAAACTCTTCAGCTTTATATATTAGTATAGATAAAAGAATCCTCGACAATACCATAAACGTCTATCCATCATCTTATCATAGTAACAGAATAGGGCATGCGACTGAAAGCAAATCTGAGATTTATTGCGCCAGAGGTCGAAACAAGACCGCAAATAAAGAGAACGCGAACCTTGAACACAACACCGTATCTGACAAAATCAATCAGGCTCGGTACAAAACTTGACCTAAAACAAAAGCCGATGAAAATTAGTGTAAACACAAAATAATGTTAACACATGTTACCTACTACCGACCGGTGTCTTCGACAGTTAACTCAGACTTTACTGTTTGTTTTGCTACGAGACACTTGTGATATGTTGTAAATTCGCATACGGTGTTTAATCTGTACAAAGCAATGCGCCCAAGGCAAATTTGCATATTATATAACTTTTAAATTTTTTAAAACTTATGACGATCAACATGTACGTTTAATCTCTTCAACCTACTTTCATTTAACCGAATTATCCGCGCTATTTTTCACCTAATATATATATTAGGGTGTCCCAAGACATAAGGGAAAATTTTTTTTTCGCGAAATCAAATATGCATACCCTCTATTTTTATTCTGTTTGACCTCATTGACTCATATAATAAATACTATTGCAATTGGACAATGATAACCCGTGCCGACTTGATGCCAAAGTTTTGGCATGAAAATTTGTAAAGACTTATTATAGGAGGAATTAAGAATTTAATTTTTATTACTTAATTAAAACTCCAATACACCCGAATAGTATATTATTTACTCAATTACGTTAAAAAATAATGGTATTATTCAAATTTTCTTTTTAACGTTTGTTTTTTACAGTCAGGAAAAATTTTCCGGTGTTCTCGTACGCAACGTAATAAAAACTGCGATCTTGCATCAATCTAACCGCTCTTTCGGCTACATGATACATCGTTTACTACCCTCAATACCGGAATTGTCTTCGTAGGTTCTTGAAACGAGGTATTATTTGACCACAAAGTAGACCACAAATTCATGTAGAAAACTGTCTTCAATTTTAAGGCGATTGAACAAGGACTTGCTTTTTCCTGAAATGAATCAGAGATGATTTTTTTTCTGAAACAAAATAAGAAAAGAGTGTTAAAAATATACTTTTACATAAAACGAAGGTAAAAACTTCTATACCTATTGATGCCAATTAGCGTTGATGCGCTCAGATCGACGATTGGGCAGGATTCTTCAATAAACTTGCCATACAATGAACTGCAAAGTTCTTCTTTCGATAGGATATATCATTTTCCAGGAGTTATTTCCTCTTTGGTTAAATTATCAACCATTGTAACTTTAGTTTCTCGGTCCACATCATCGTCAAACAGTGGTAATATAGAAATTTCGTCAGTTAAATACCACAAATGTTTCTGCAAGGCTACTTTTGAGATCGTTTTATCAGTTTTCTCTTAAGACTTCATTGATTTCAAAAGGCTTGTGCCTTTGTGCTAGCAATAAAAGCCTTACCTAGATTTGTATCTTGGTAAGGTGCTATTATTGCTGAAGTGCATTGGAGCAATGGTTTAATGTAGGATGTTATAATGAACAAGCAAACGTCAATCAATGCCGCCTTGTCTTTGCTTGTGATCTTGAATTGAGCACTAATTAACGATATTTTCATCGTTTCGTTTTTCCGTGCGAATACTTTGGATAGAAGACTTAATTATCGGAAATCTATCAAAATTATATACAAGTGCTTCAATAGTTACTTCAAGAATGAACACAAAATGTCTCATACTAGCGTTGTGTTATCTCAACAATTCGGTACGTCCTCTTGTAAATCTAAATTTTCATAAGATTCAGAAGATGATTCGTCTTGTGACGGTACATAAGATGATGTCGAAGGAGTGTGTGCTCAGATAAATATTTAGCACGTCGTTTTTCTTCTTAAATAGTTCTGAGGCGCGCTCTTTCCTATCTATCAGTTAATTTTTTATCCACCCCTGCTAAGTGACCAGGTCGCCTGACTCTCTTTGACGCTGTAAAAAGATTCTATCCTCATTTATTTTTATTAATTGAAGAGCATCCACGTGTGCAATATGAAACAAATCATCTAAATTGTTAACAAAGCATTGACGGTCCTGATTAAATACATCATGTCTTTTGTGGAATTTTTTGCAAGTTCCTCCAAACTTGATATAAGTTTACAAGTTTCTTCACACAATTAGGCAAAGATATAAGCGCGCTTTTACCCAATAGATAATACACCCGGGATTCGGGAATAGTGAGATTCACGCATTCAACCGACAGTTAAAGTCACTTCACGAATATTGTAAAATGAAACTACTAGAAACTTCCATGTAAGGGATAAACCATTACGAAGTTTTCTAAAGTTTTGAACCCGTTTTTTGATGTTTTACGTAACCTATTAAAAGTATAC
The DNA here is from genome assembly GCA_905220545.2 of Melitaea athalia. NCBI lineage: Eukaryota > Metazoa > Arthropoda > Insecta > Lepidoptera > Nymphalidae > Melitaea > Melitaea athalia. The sequence goes on along the minus strand of HG992180.1, from coordinate 12,415,109 downwards.
TTATTTTAGATTTGCGTAATTCCTCTGACATGTTAACTGATAGCAAACAATGCGTGTTCTATAACCAAATAACAAGTAATCACAAGCACATCGACAGGTTAGGTCGCGTCAGCCTAGAGAGCAAATACTGACATCTATCAATCGAAGTCGGCACGGGTTACCGTGGTCCTACCTTCTTAAAATTTTATTTATAACTGTTTTGACTTAAAAGTAAAAAAATTAGAGGGTATGCGTAGAAAAAAAACGACTTTGATTTTTTTGGGACACCCTAATATATATATATTTTTATACTTTGCAATTTTTAATCGGATAAGCAGATGCGAATTTTTTTTTTATAATAACAAAATGTTTTAAGTTTAATGTTATTTTAGTACTTATGTGTAATAAATGTGTAAAAATCATTTTAACTCAGTATAAAACCAACCAATCTTTCGTTCGTGCACAAATCAGTCAACACTGTCGATGAAGCGGATTGCAGTATCAATGCTCTATTCGTTCGTATTTGTTCACATTTAAGTAATACAAAATGTCAAAACGAATTACTTGATTCACGAATTTTCTTAATTCTCTGGCTGTTCTTCTATTCCAGATCTCAAGACAAGAATGGCATATACCGCGGCCATCGCTTGCTAGTAATAATGGAAGCATTAATGACTCGCGTTCTCGCGGCGACTCCGCCTCCAGCCAAGGCTCATCAAGTAACCACAGTACACACGTAAGAAACTGGTCATGCATGATCTTAAATATCATCCACGTAATAAATCTATTATTTAAAAAAAACTATTTCTCCTTATGAACAGTTATACCTAATGTAACCACTTTCAACTGTGTTAATGAAGAAAAATGTTATGAAATCCTCGTAATCAGAAATATGTAATTTAAGTTAGTTTTACTCGTTGCAACTTTGTTTTTTATCATTTAAATATTATATATAAATAAAGACACTCCTGTGTGATGCATTAAGGCTACTCAAATTACAAGGCTATAGATTTCAATAAATTAAAATATTTACAAGTAGTTAAACAGATACATAAATTTTACTAACAAATTAAAAGAACAAATTTCCATACTACAAATATTTTCAAAACGTGTAAATTTTCTCTCGACTGTAATTTGTATATGGTAAATTTCTATGTTGATATACTAAAACATTACGAAACAGCAACCTATCACGCTTGAAATATTACACGAATTCCTTATAGGATGTAGAATTGTAGATAATTTAAGAACAAAGATCCGGATGTCTAATATAACAATGTAAACAGATATGGACCTTTAGAATTTGATGTATTACGTAATGAAAATACCCAAGTAAAAAAAAATGTCACGCATTAAATTATTGAAGTGTTCATACTACTTCGGGTATATTACCCGGAAATCCTTATGCTCGTATTAACTCTTAGGAATCAAAAAGAATAACTAATTATGGAATAAAATTCTCGTTTTCAGAGCGTGTCTTCAGGGTCATTGTTATTGAGCGCTGCGAATTTAGCGCGGATGAATGGTAGAAGTACAGTGCAAGAAGAATGTTACCAAATTCAACCGCAATCGATCAGCTTGGGAAGCCAATCTATGATGTCTAAGGCCGTAATGTCAATACCCGAGGAATCGTCTGAGGCTACGGACAAATTTTGGTCGGACGTAAAAAGGGGATCATTAGCCGGCCCCGACGCCACGTCTGTCGCTAGCTCAACCCATTTCACAGTTGTAAATGGATTCACGAAGCATCGCCCTAGTAAAGAACCGAAGTCGTGTTGCTGCGATCATTCTCATCAGATAACCGTGCTCGTTATATCAATGACAATTCTATTCTCCGCCTGTATTCTAGCAGCAATTTGTTTTGTTGAAAGTATGTATAAAAACTATTTAAATTTTAATTTGAACATAAGGTAAGGTAGTTTTACAAATTTAAGTAAAATCATCGCAGTAGATGTTGTACCATTTTTTACATCTTAATGGATTAATTAATAATTAATATTTTTATCGTGCAAAAATCAAATAGCACGCTACAAATAATACATGTATTGGTGCCTTTGTAAACGAGAATTTTGTTAAATATTCTCATCAAGTTTACAAAATCTTTTTTAAATAATTGACTTTGTTAATTATTAATACAAAAATATATAAATAAACATATTTATTTCAGTGCGGATGCGTCGCGAGACTGGTATGTACAAGTACTCCTAAGAAGATAAAGAAAAAAAAGAAAAGAAAACAGCGTCAACATTGAAACAATATAACTAACTATTTTAAATACGCACAGTTAAACATTTTTATATTATGTTAACACGACTGAAAATTGTTAAAAATTAACAATATATTTACTAGCAAGATATATTTTGTTATCTAAAGATTAACATAAATTTCAAAAACAATTATTTTGAACCCAAAGTTTAAATTATGGGTGATTCAGTGTAAAGAAATCTAAAAAAAAATCCGAATTAAATAACCCTATATTAATGCTTACAAAACTTCTACATTCCATTTAACAATATAAAAAAGCAGTGTCGTTTCTTAGTTAATTTTATTTATTATAGCTACTTTTACGGTCACTGTATTCGAAAATAAAAGGCAATTTGGCCTTTATTTTCAAGGATTAGTTTTTAATTTTAATTTAATTCGTATTGCAGATATCTAGATCTGTCAAACTTTTTAGTGCAATAATTACTATTTCTTAATAGTAATAATAAGTAATAATAATATTAGTCAATGTACGATTAGTTTTAGTTATTCTGTATTTATTTTTAGAGGTCAATTTAATTTTTTTTTTACGTTTTCGAATTCCCTGCGTTTGTATTTCTAATCGATGGAAAATTTTGTAAATTTCAATAAACATTTTAAAGATTCTTTAGAAATAATGATTTTAATTATATTTATTTTTATTATTATTCTCTTTAAAGTTTTGTTTGAATCGAAAAAATAGTAGCTATTCATAGTGTAGTTCATAGAGTATACGTAAATATCACTTATAATTAATAATTGTAACTAATTACGATGTTGATATTTACGTTATATTACTAAAAATATGTGCTATTCAATATTCAAATATTTACTGTATTTTGAAAAAGCGAACGACTTGTGAACTAAATAACTAATTTCAAAAATATTATCTTTTTGTAATGCAATTTAAATCTGTAATTTATAGCATAATTTAAAAAAAGAATAAAATATTTGTGGTGTAAAATAATGGAAAACTGTGATAATTAAATTAAAGAAAAATTATACAAACATATTTTATTTAATTTCAAATATAAATTATATTTTATTTCGATTAATAGCGCGATATTTTTATTGCAAAATTAAAACATTATTGTGGTACGAAGTTCGCTAGGTCAGCTAGTAGTATATAAATACTGATGGAATTTGATCAGAATTTTTAGGTACTAATAATTGATGCACGTCGAAGTCTTGCACAATTTACTCGTTGTAGCCGTTTGAGTTTAGTGTTAATACACGATTGTAATAACAGACTTATACCCCGTCCGGCGAGTAAATACCTTTTTGACAGCTCACGCCTATAAATTACAGTTTTTTTTTCCGGAATAACGTACTAAAAATTTTACAGTAATGTCATACTTTATTGACGATTTGATTGATTGAGTGAAGTACCCTGTGCATAACAAACAACCACAGACTATGAAACAGTTCTTGAAATAATAAATCGATCATATGATAAAAATAATTTTACGTCATGTGATTATTGTTTCTATAAATTTAATACAAAAAAGGAAATAAAAATAGTATCTATGACCCCAAGATTGATTACTTGCAAGGAATTAAGTCGAAATCTTGAAATTTAATTGCAAACCAAGAATAAAGAGCAATAACTCTGTTAATTCATTTATTTATTATTTATATATTTCATTTATAATTAAAAAAGTAATAAACGCATAAATAAATAATATTTTTAAACTAAATGTATTTAATTAAATCGATTGAAAGTTCTTCTTAAATAAAATCGATTATTATTTCGAATCGAATAAATAACGTGTGAGGCAGTCACTAATGTCAAAATTTCTTGAGGTGTCAAAAAGATCATTAGTCGCCGGACGGGGTATAGGTACATAATTATGTAACATATCAATAATAACACAATAGTTTTTTTGTCTGCAGTTTTACCCAAGTATATTTTGGTCCTGGGTCTTAACGTGTTTTTCCACGTGAGCAGGAGTTTCTAAGCATGGCGAAAGATATCGATATGAAGAGGTGAACAAAATATTTACCTTTAAGAAAAAAAGGGGATGCTGCGTTGGTTTGAACATATTGAAAGGATGAGTGAGAGTAGGGTTACGAAAGGTATACCTATATAAAAGTCAATTGGCGGGCGTGGTTCAGAAAGGCCGTCCAAGAAGGACTTTCGAGGATCAAATCCGAGAAGTCTTGGAAATCGGCCAAGTAAGAAGTACGCACAATCGCCGACAGTGTATGAGAAGATGTATGACTGTAGATGAGGCACGAGAGGTTTGTCAGGATCGTGGCAGGTGGAGGGACGTAATCTCTGCCTACCCCTCTGGGATACAGGCGTGATGTTTGTTATGTTATGTTATGTTAAAAAAAGTGCGTAAATTAAACATGACATATACATGATATTACATTATTATTTATTCTGTCATTCATTGTTTCGAGACCTGATGATAGCTTGGTTAATCGACCAACTGGTACAGACAATGCAAGCTCAAGTACCTCATTTGTGCTCTAAATAAACATAATTACTTCGATAAAACACATTTCAAATTTATTTGAACTTTATTTCGTATAACTTAGAATTAGTTAAACATTAAAATGGTGTTATTTTATGACATATTGTGCTGTGTCAGCTGTGTGGCTACGGCACTCTAGAATTTAGCCACCCCCTCTCTTCCCGTGGGTGTCGTAAGAGGCGACTAAGGGATAAAAAAGTTTCACTACACCATGGAACGATTGAAGCCGACCGATGGCGGGATAGCCATCCTACAGTTGGCTTTTTAAATAGACAGACCAAAGACAGGCAGCAGCGTCTTTAGTGCGACAAAGCCAGCCCTGCAGTCACCAACCCACCTGCCCAGCGTGGTGAGCTGGTGACTATGGGCAACACACGTGAGTTCACGCCATTTTTGGCGCGAACTTGTGGAGGCCTATGTCCAGCAGTGGACTGCGATAGGCTGAAGTGATGACATTATTATTTATAGTTTACAGGAACTGAACGAATGAAACGTTTGACAAGTCTGCCAATTATGTTTCGACATTCTAACGCTTCGCTTCAGCCTGTTATTATCCCACTCTTGGGCATAGGGCTCTTTCCCCATGTAGGAGAAGGATAAGAACTTAATACACCACGCTGCTCCAATGCGGGTTGACGGATTTATTCCCTACTATGAGTAACGATTGCTATCAGGTGTACATGATAACAACCGGGACCGACGGCTTAACGTGCTCTGGCACGATGGGGAGACCCACAAGGACTGCACAAACATCCAGACTACGGCAAACATCTTTATGGCCAATACAAATGTTTGTCATGTGCGGGGTTCGAACCCGCAACCGCCAGCGCAACAGCCACAAACCAGTGCTGTGGCCGTTGCGCCGATATTTTTCACAAATATACGTAGGCGATACGAAGTTCACCAAGCCGTCTAGTCTAGTCTAGTCTAGTATTATATAACAATTTCGTGTCACGATGTATGTTCGCGATAAACTCCGAAACTACTGAACCAATTTTTATCAAATTTTGTAAGCATCTGTAATTTGGCCCAACTTGGGAGATAGGGTAGTTTTTATCTCAATATTTGTTATTTATTTATTTATTTAAGCCATTTATTTATCCTTAATATACAATAAATCATTATTTATTTATTTTTTTGAGGAAATCATGAGAATTTTCATATTTTTTCTATATTAAGGACCTCTTTTTGAGTAAAGGCCTCCTCCATTTTACTCCAAAGTTTTCTATCTTTGGCTTTTGACGTCCAGTTGTCTCCTGCTATCTTTTTAATGTCATCAAGCCACTTATCAGCCATATATCTCAATATTTGTTATTGCAAATTAAATATTTATTATACGACACCGGGGTGGCAACACCGGCTTTGTTTATATCGTTGGCGTATTTTTATCTTCGTAAATAATTTAAAGTTTATCCAAATTGTGAAAATAACTTTGTGATCAAGTGTATTAATGACAATAACTAAGCTATAACGTTTGCGACGGATTCTAAGCAGTGAAAGTGAGAAAAATACAAAAATATAAGTGGACTGCTTTGTATAGTATTAAAACTATTTTTATCAGTGAAAACAGTTACAGACATGAGTGGTTCCAAATATTGAACAGTGTTGTGTGTTAATTAACATTTATTATTATAATTTTTCTAGTTCTTCAATACGAACATAATAGTCGCACGACCGTTATGAATAAATTCAAATAAATGAACTTTGTACCCTTAGTACTGTTAAACAACAGCGCCACTTCGCCATACAAGTGACGAATAGAACAAATAAGAGATAACACTACTCACCACCAGTTGCGCTGTTAGTGATATTATACGACATTAGTGTGTATTTTATCGGTTAGTTCTATAAAATCCTAATAGATGGCAGTTTGGCATCTAAGTTGCACAGATATCCGATAGATGGCGCCGTATTTCTATTTCTATTTTATATATGGCGTGTTTGAATATATAATTTACATATATGTATTTTAGAAATGTTGTCTGTACATTTTAATGGGTTCTTGGATAGGTTTAAAATACAATTGGGCCCGGTAGGTGGTAGTGGTACTGCTTTTGTGTAACACCACCAGCGCTTCTTTTTGTTTTCCAGTTAGAAATAATAGAAATTTAATGTGAAGCTGCTATTTCGGTCAGGACAACGTCTGCCGGGTCTGCTAGTATTATATATTATATAAATATTGGGATTAGCAGCACAGGCCCAATTAGAACCCCAGAACAAAAACGAACAAGTTAGTCAATACCCCCCTCTCATTGCGTAAATATGCCATGCTACCCTACAATTAAATAACAGAAGTGCATTTCAAAAAATTTAAGTTTTGTTCACACAAGTTTGCACTGTTCTCGTTCATGCTTGAGCACGAGATTGGAAAGAAATTTAACACTTGGAAACTTGGGTGCAAATCTAATGGGCATGATGAAAGATTAATGTGGGTACACATTTACTATTTACGAAAATACCTATATTTCGGTAATAAACTTAAGTTTAAGGAAGTTTAAAACTATTTTTCTAATATGTTTTCAACGAGTGCTACAAAACGGCAGCAAGTGTCATGGCGTCGGCTCTGACGTCACGGCTCAGTAGTTCGTTCCACCTAGGACCCACAAGTGCCCACAACGCCATCGACCACGACCGCTGAAAACCGCTCAGTGGTCTATACACCGTCCAATCGTTTATTATCTTTTTGAACGCTCACGCCTATAAATTACAAGCTATTTTTCAACTAATTTCAACTTGTCGACTAGACTACTGAGCGGTTTTCAGCGGTCGTGGTCGATAGCGTTGTGGGCGTTATGTGGAACGCGTATTATGGCGTGACGTCATGCGCTGTAATTTGTGTTTCAATCAAGATGGCCGATTGCAGTATTTTAATGTTTTATTTTATTGAAAATCACAATAATCTTATTATTTTACATAAAACTAAACCAGTATTTTGAATTTTTTTAATATGAGTGTTCCCCTAAAATCGTTAAATTGACGATTTTTTGATACTGTCGTCATGCCCATTTTAATCTATACCCTGTTTTTTTTCAGTACGGACTAAATTGACATAAGCTGTGTTGCAAGTTTTTTGCGAATCATTAATAGTGATGTGCCACTACCGTAACTTTACGTAATTTATAATCTAGTATCGTTTTTCAGTAATAATTACAAAAATCTTTGCCTATAAAATTTTACAATGTGGCGTTAAATGTACCTGTATGGCTAATGAGTAGATTTATGATAGATGAAAATCACTTATTTTTTTAAGTATTTATTAATCTTAGTAATCACATTCAAATTGAAATTAAATGAAATGAAAACATTTATTTCGCCTTAATACACGCACTTAACGAAAGTAAAAAAATGTCTTTTACAAAAAAAAAACAACAATAATAAAAGAAATTTAAGGTAGAAAAATATCAAACAATAAAATTAAATAAAAATATATTTTTTTATATCTTAACATTAGGTATAGTTCGCGTCATGTAAAAAGAACGCTGGCCTTCAAGTTGCGCAGAAACGATTTATCGGTCTACCAGGTGGAATGAGGTAGGGGACGGGCGTGTGTACCTATCACTCGCCGCATGCTTGCAGGTGTGCTACTGGTTGGACAGTTCGACGTCGACTCAAAATCGCTCGCGCACAAAAGTCTTAAATTACGAAATAGTTTTACATAGGGAAGTGAGAAAAATTATTTATAACGTATATTGTTTTATGAAGAGAGAGGCTGATAATAATGCAGTTAAAAATTTAAAATTACGTATGAACGACACCGACGACCCATGACGACTTAATGGAAGGAGTTTCACAACATTCCCTTTTATTTTTTGTAATTAGATTAAACATTCTACACTGAATCAACATGTTTTTAATTCTATTTAATGATATTCTATCTATACTTTTTAATCTACCTACCAATAACCATTATACTAAGCCGCGAGCGAAAGGCTAATTCAAAAAATAAAACAATAGGCCTAGTACTTTCGTGCGCGAGGCTACCTATGCGCAAACATATCCCCTCCAGTTTCTTTCAGCGTTCTTTTTAAATGATGCGAGTTAGGTATACATTACAAACTTAGGTAATGTACCCAGTGTTATAAGCAACCTTATGTTAGTCAAAATGTTAAAATATTAAATTACTCAAAATTACTAATGTCTCGGAAAACTCTCGGTACTTTTAAATTTTTTTTTAAATCATATAGAAGTTAAACAGAAAAGAGAACTAAGATCTGGTTTTTTTATTGTGTATCATGACCATGAATACTATGGAAAAGCCTATACCATTAGGACTCCTTGTGCTTCGTGCTACAGTCCATCAACCAATTTCTAGTGTAGTTCCTGTTAAAAACTTGTTATTGTGTACCTATTCTTCAACAACAAATAAGTAACTGTTGTATTTACATAGATAATAAGTAATTAAAATTAATAAATATATTTTTTATGTGATGCTCCATAGTTACCATGATTTTTAAAAGATTCGTCTTTTGTCAAATAATAATAAAATTATGTGGTAAAAGTAAAAAGCTACGATTCATAAAACCGGTATCGTATTCATAAAATCGGTATACAACACTATTACTAAAAAGCTGGTATCATTATTTCGAAAATTGACATTTGCATGTGTCAATTTAGTCCGTACCGAAAAAAAACAGGGTATAGTAACCTACTGTTTCAAACTTTTCATTGAAAAAGTTGTCTGTCACACAGCTTGTTTTTTGCATTACAGGCATAATATTTAAAATTGTCACAGAATGATTTTTGTTCTAGTCAATGTAGCAACAAATAATAAAAATATTATAATGATAATATTTATGGAACTCTACATAGAAATGTTCTAGCTTCATCATTAGATTTTTCTGGTGAACTTCTTAATATGTAAGTTCAATTTCTACTTGGCAATTATATCTATAAATATAAAAGAGATTTCCACCCATTGACTCATCACGATATCTCTGGAACCATAAGGCCTAGAGACTTGAAATTTGGTAGGAATATTCCTTTTCCCGAATAGAGGTCAGCTAAGAACGGATTTTACAAAATTCCACCCACAAGAGGGGGTTGCGGGAATTAATAACATAAATGGCAAAACAACGTTTGCGGGGTCAGCTAGTTCTTTATAAAGCCAATTAACACATTGAATTTGTAACCAGCATTGTTTTCAAATTACTAAATCAATCAGTCAATAATAGGTACAAATACAATAGATCTTGTCCACCTGAACTTGAGAGACAAATTCAACACAATCAACAGAGACGATTTTCAGGGTTCCGTACCCAAAGGGTAAAAACGGGACCCTATTACTAAGACTTCGCTGTCCGTCCGTCCGTCCCTCCGTCCGTCCGTCCGTCCGTCCGTCTGTCACCAGGCTGTATCTCAAGAACGGCGATAGCTAGACAGGTGAAATTTTCACAAATTATGTATTTCTGTTGCCGCTATAACAACAAATACTAAAAACAAAATAAAATAAATATTTAAGGGGGGCGATAATTATTTAATTATTTATCACTCTCCAACGCCATCTATTAGAAATTTGGAAAACTTCGTCGATAGACTAATAAGTTTTCCAATAGCGGCATAGATGGCGTTACAATTAAATAAATGTTTTACAGAAAATTTACTTATATTTAGTTTAGTCAATAGTACGGAACCCTTCGAGCGCGAGTCCGACTCGCACTTGGCCGATTTTTTAAATATAATTTTAATATTGTATCAATAATAAAAATATTTTAATAGCTATCCTCCACCTAAAGTTGACTGGAAGAGATAACTACTTTAGCGATAAGGCCGCATTTTATGCATCTCTCCTTTTTGTTACTATATAAATTCTATTTGATGTACAATAAAGAGCATAAATAAGCTTTAAAATAAGCTAATAAAATATTATTTTTAAGAAATGGAAAAATTTAAATTCAGTCCTAATAGGGTAACACAAGAGATAACTCTGTAAGCAAACGCAAGCTGCAGAACTAACTATATAGTTCTTACCTCAACTTCTTCAAGAGTCTGTGTCCACCTATAGTGTTCCAAGTCACATCCATTGCCCGAGTTGGGTTTGAGTTTGCCTTTTTCTTTAGGATCGTCCTCCTCAACTGGATCCTCCATTTCTACGTCACTGCCTCCGGCGGCATCACCACTATCATTTTCTACAATGCAATTATTAGAACTATTATATTTAACTAGAATATTTTATAGTCCAACATATATGAAAAACATACTGTGAATGAAGATAAAAAAAATATTAAATAAAAACATATTTTACACGGTATTGTAGTTGTATATATAATTTATATAGTTCTTGTAAAGTATTTTGTGTATGGACTACCTGACTACATAAGTCTTGTTTAATGAAAGACATTTACACTAATTTTGCATATAGGCCTTATATTCTGATTTTCAACCTATTAATTGTGTCTATATTGGCCTGATTGTAAATCATTTTAAACACAAATATAGACATTTTCTGTTGATAAAATAAGCAACTATTTAGTATTATCTTCCCTTCCATTTAGCTGTTTTGTTGCAATTTTTATGGCAGCTTTCGTTTATTCCCTTCTTAATATTAAGTATCTAATGTTGAAAATGAAATGTAGTCACTTTTATTAGTAGCTAAGGTAGTTTTTATATATATGTATATATATATATATATATATATATATATATATAACTAGGTCGGCAAACAAGCGTACGGCTCAACTGATGCTAAGCGATTAGCATAGCTTATAGACGTCTGCAACACCAGAAGCATCACAAGCGCGTTGCCGATCCTATCCAAAATTCCCCCTAAGGAGCTCTGGTCACCTTACTTACCAACAGGAACACAATACTGGTTGAAAACAGTATTATTTAGCTGTCATCTTTTGTAAGGTCGAGGCACTATCCCAGTCGGGCTGCTCCATATTTTGAGCAGGTCCTGCTGTGCCCTACCTCAGAAAACTTTCACTTTATAAAAATTTATGTAGTTTACTATATCATCAATACTTACTGCTTTTTTTATCCTTTTCAATATCCTCCTGCAATTTTTCAGCTTCCTCTTCAGTTAATTCTTGTACTGTGGCAGGTTCAAAGTCTCTAGCTAGGCGTTCCTGTTCTTTTTTTTGCTGAATATCTTTAAGTCTTTTATCAGCTTCTTCTTTTTCTTTCTTAATTTTATCTGCTTCCTCCTGAGCTTTCTTTGCATGAGTGTAAAATATATCTTTCACAACCTGAAAGCAATTTACAGCTACGTATTAGAAAAAATTACATATTGCATTAAAATCATTGTACTAGGACTGCAGGTCTATACAACTTTTTCATTCTTATAATGCATACATTAAATTGGGTAACTACACTTAGGTAGTTATTATTTATACCTTTATAATATGCTTATAATTTTGATAAATGTACTTTTTGATCTTTAGTGCAGATTGTACTATTGGACATTGGCACAGGTTTAATTGATTATTCTAATACTGTGTTCTAATAAATGTAATTCACTTTAGTTGACTAACTTTTTATACTTTTAGACTGAAAATATTAATTTACTTTAAATGTCTTAATTTATTTCTTTCTTAAAATATTTTTATTATTAAATACATATTAATTTAAACCATGTTACCACAAATATAGTTCTGTTAAGGTCTTTTGCTTATGGAGTAGGTATATATAGGCCTGCCATTACATAAATTTCGGACCCGGAATAAAAAGTCAAAAACCCCAGACATTTGAGTGAAATAAAGAATTTTACAAAGACGCACGTGAAAAAAAATATTAAAACATCGTTGTTATCATATAATTTTTTTATTTATAGAAAACCAATTTATTCTCTGTGTGAAGCGATTTGTTACGCTAGCGGGCTGTGCTGAATTTTTAAGTATATTTATGCTTGATTTAATACAAATCATTCAATTAAACGGATATTACCTAACACAAAAAGCATCCGGATTTCACCCGGACACTATTAAGAACCCCGCCCGGACGCTCCCCAGACACCCTATAAACTAGGACAAATCTGGGAAAACCGGGACGGATGGCAGCCCTAAGTATATACAATAAAGAAGGGGAAAATAGCTTTTCTTATTAATTTAACGGAAAAATTATAAATAATATAATTCAAATAGGCAGTTCTTTATATTTAGTACTAGATGGCCCGGTGAACTTCGTATCACCCACATATATTTGTGAAAAATATAGACAAAACACTTTCTGAACGAACCTATAAATATTTGACAACCAATTGACAAAATGACAATATTTTTGACAAAAGATATTAAGTTTCCCCGCTAGGAACATTTTGTATTGGAAAATTAAATTGTCGTTTTTAGTATTTTCCCACTACCCACTACCACTTCAGCCTATCACAGTCCACTGCTGGACATAGGCCTCCACAAGTTCACGCCCAACATTATGATGCGAACTCATGTGTTTTGCCCATAGTCACCACGCTGGGCAGGCGTAGATGCTGACTGACTGATGATGCGGGTTGGTGACCGCAGGGCTGGCTTTGTCGCACCGAAGACGCTGCTGCCCGTCTTTGGCCTGTGTATTTCAAAGCCAGCATGGATGGTTATCCCGCCATCCGTCGGCTTTTTAAGTTCCAAGGTGGTAGTGGAACTGTGTTATCCCTTAGTCGCCTCTTACGACACCCACGGGAAGAGAGGGGGTGGCTACATTCTTTAGTGCCATAGCCACACAGCACCAGTATTTTCCGTTACATTTTATTTATGTTTCTCACCTTTTAAACCTTCCCTGAACTTCCGCAAATATTTTAAGATCAAAATCAGCCAAATCGGTTCAGCCATTGTCGAGTTTTAGCGAGACTAACGAACAGCAATTGATTTTTATATATATAGATGAGCTAGCTACATTCATAAAATATTTATACTAAAGTTAATATACCTTACTATTCATATAGACCAAATAAAACATTTAAAATTGTACCATACCTTTTCCCATTCGCCTTCTTTTCCTCCAGTAAAGAAATCAGTTTTTCGAGCTAAAAAGCTAACTATTGTTCCAAGTAACTGAAATAAAAATATATAAGTTTATTAAATAACTTACTAATCAAATTAAAATATTGTATTAATGTTATAATGACCGTGATTGTGATTCTTTTACGATTTCAGTTTTTTCGTAAACGTGCTAAGACCAATTTAACTTACGAGTAACAATAACTTTAAACTGCTGTTTAAAATAGAATACACATAATAACAGAAAAAGAGATTGTATGCTTTCTTTCTGGTAGATTCCAGTATTTAGACCGAACTCCTAAGCTAAGCTAATACTTACATCCTTAACACCGCCTTCATGCTGTTGAGCCATTGCTAGAAGCATGGAATCAAACTTTTCGGGATCGTTACTCATATTTTTAGATTAACTAATCTGTTATATGAAATAGATTATTGTTCGAATGAAATTTCATAAACACTTATATTAAAATGCAATTCATGCGCGTTAATACTTAATATACTCTGGCACGTTCCTTTAGATACACAACACCAACAAAGATTACCTACAAAAAGAATAAAAAGATTACAGACAGAGTCAAAGAAACAGTACCGGTCGGTACCGGCAATTGGCAAAATGAAATAAAGGTTGCAAGCACCGAAAAAATTTTTCACCATAAATCTACCAGTGAAATAAAATTTATACAATTTAACTTAATTACTTTTGTAATATTAACAATTTAGGTTTTAATATACGATTTGTTGTGGCGATAGACGAATAGTTGCGCTGGTGGACTATTCGACCCTAGCTCATGGTTGTGACAAATATTTGTAGTATTTATGGCTATAATATATATAATTCATTGAGATAGACTAAAAAATATTTATACAGCGTTTGCCGTGGTCCAGGCGTTTGTGCTTCTGTGTTGTATTTTAAGACCCCCTACGCATGATTTTAACCACTCTTTAGTATCTTTAATAAAAACTATATTGATATTTTAAGTAAGTACAGTTTACCATTTGAAAAGATTTACGAAAAGCATAATATGATATAAAATACTGTAATTAGCATTAATTACTCTTATTTCAACAAACTTTCGTTAGTCAGTACAAAGCAATACGTAAAGGACCAGATAACATTGCTTAAAACATGAATGATGTATAAGTACTGTTCACGTTGTCGCTGAATTCAAAATTCTATTTAGAACTTCAATGAATTTAAAAAAAAAGTATTTTTGTATTATAGTAAACGATTGCTTTTATGCAAGACAGTGAACAACTGCTCTGTGGTCACCACTACACAGTGGTGTGAGTAGTTGCCTAAAACACCGACGATTTACGGGTTCGATCCCACTTGGCATAAATATTTGTATTTGTACAAATATTTATTTCCGGTTTCGATGTTTGTCCTTGTAGGTCTCCCCATCGACCATTGGAGAGCACGCTAAGCCGTCAGTCCCAGTTTCGTAGTAGCGATCGTTACTATCATCATCATCATCATTTCAGCCTATCGCAGTCCACTGCTGGACATAGGCCTCCACAAGTTCGCGCCAATAATGGCGTGAACTCATGTTGTTTTACCCATAGTCACCACGCTGGGCAGGCGGGTTGGTGACCGCAGGGCTGGCTTTGTCGCACCGAAGACGCTGCTGCCCGTCTTCGGCCTGTGTACTTCAAAGCCAGCAGTTGGATGGTTATCCCGCCATCGGTCGGCTTTTGAAGTTCCAAGGTGGTAGTGAAACTATGTTATCCCTTAGTCGCCTCTTACGACACCCACGGGAAGAGAGGGGGAGGCTAAATTCTATGCCGTAGCCACACAGCAAATCGTTACTATAGTACAGAACATATCTGCTTACCCCGCAGTGGAGCAGCGTGGTGGATTAAGCTCCAATCCTCCTCCTAATCGTGTTCTTTGAAGGTGGCCACTACAGCCTTGTAGTCACTCAGGAAGGTTATTACTGAATTATCATTATTTTGTATCCCTACGATGGTAACATAATTTAAATGAACACGCATAGTAACAGGGGTACCACATCACCCCATGATAATAAAATGAATAAAAAACTTTTGTTTAATGAAAAATAAAACTTTTTATTCTTTAAATAAACTAAGATAACACTCTTCTTGAGATCAAGAAGTAACTAAATTGGCTGAGAATTAAAAAAAAATGTTTTATGGGCACTTAAACACAATTGATACAAACTTCCACACGATGTTCAGGGCACACAGGTCTTTTGCATTTTGAACAAAAAATCTTTAATTTTTTGTCCTTCTTTCGAGGACACAATGCACATCGAGCTTGATTTTGTAATTTGGTGGGGGGTTCACTTGCTGGAAATTCTTCGGGGACATTTAGAATGGCCCTTGTATTTCCCGATAGTTGTCGAGGTAAATTTGACTCTAGGCGTCGTCTCATGTGCGGCTCGGCTAGTTGTAATGCTAGTTTTTTTTTAGGAAATTACTTCTAAATTTATTAGACAAAGGAACATCATCTTCGTCTGAGCCGGAAATAATGTCGTCTTGTTCGTAATGCACAGAGACGTTATCTTCCTTTTTAGAAGCCTCCTCCGCCTCTATTGGCTCTGTTTCACTCTCATCATCCTCAGCAATATTATTTAAGTACCGCTCAAGCTCCTCATTATTACGAAACGCCATAATGAACTGAAAATAACATATAAAAAATACAGTATCAAAAGAAAATGCCTATCTAAATAGTTACGTAAATAGTAACAGGGGTGACGCAACACCCCACACATACCTGCAGAACGAAATTGACGTGTTGCCGCTCCCACCGCGCAACGGCTATTGATAACTCATGGTAAGACAAAAAAATACACAAAATACTAGAGTGAGACAGCAAATAATTTTCAAAGAATCGGCGCGTGATTGTTCACCTGGGGTGTCGGGGCACCCCTGTTACCATCCTAGGGGTATAATACAAAAAAGGAGTTAATTGAAAACAATTTTTTTGACAAATTTTTAATTAAATAAAATAAAAAAAAATTAACATTTATTTATTCGAACCGCTAGCTCTGAAGTGACGCAAAAAAAGAGATAAATGTGCCAAAAGCTAATGATTGGGCCAATTGTGCCTCTCTATATTTTGTTCCGCGCTCTTGCTTGCACGCTCAGGCTCAGTACGTGACACTTTTTCATGTGTGCAGCCGATGTTCATTGATTTATTACACGTTATCACGTCAAAAATCTAGTTTAAACAAATGAAGTAAATCAGATTTAGAACATAATATATTTGTATTAGTAATTGGGAAATTAATTACTTTTTACCATTATTAATGAAAGTCAATCTAAGTCTGGTAACACTAAATGTCAATAACTCAATAGTGTTGTAAATAAATCGTTATTTTCTTTCAAATCGAATTTTCTAGACTAACTAAAATCTATACTAATATATAAAGCTGAAGAGTTTGTTTGTTTGATAAATATATAAAGCTTGTCGGGGAATCAATACAGATAGTTATTAATGTATATGTAATGTATACGGTACCTGCGATATTCACCTACCCTACATCATTTTATTATTCGAGTCATTCTGTCATGCATAAAACGAACGGTGCAACCGCGGCTCAGGCAGTCTTGGCTCTGGCTTGGCGCGGTGCACTTGTGTATCCTGCTAGTAGCTTAACCTCGACTCTTCTAATAGTTAGTTTGTGTACACGAATTAATTGTTACTGATTGGGCAACTCGACCGGTGGTGGTGAGTGCCAATGCGCATTGTTAGGCGGCGCCGCCGTAAACCAACACTCGGGTCACAAGTCCCGGGCACTGCGTCGAGTTGTCTCTCTACCACGCGATAGACGGTACCCGCTCGGTGAGTCCATTGAATACTAAGTAGTGTAATTATCTCGTTTTAAATTACATTGTGAATTAACCAGGCCATCCGTCCTACTCCTCACTTCTGATTCCTACATCAGAAGTGGGATACTGTTCTCGTGCCCACTAAGAGTGTTACTAGTGAGTAATTTATTTCATGATGCCACGAGAATCGCGTTCGCGTAGTCCCGTGTAGATCGAAGCGCAAGTCGAGTCGTCATCATTTAAACCGATTTAGTAGTAATAGTAACCTGTCTCTTCATAAACTTTTACTTAGTATGACTGAGGAATAGACTAAGCTCAAAATTAAAAAAAAAATATTTAATATCGCGAGCGTAGTCGTGTACTTAAAGTTAATTCGGAGTTTGGATTTCTTTGTTTAAGTTCTATTTTTAGCAAGTGTGCAAGGTAGTTGCAACATTTGGTGATGAAAATATCGATGTACTGTATTTTACTGTATTTTAGTTCTTTTCGGTCGTTCTGTTTTATTCTTACCCAGGGCCGGACCGTGAGGTCAGGGGGCCCTGGGCTAATACTAATTAGGGGCCCTTTTTTGTTGTTACTGGAAATGTATTTTCGCACTAGCCCCATCGTCTGGAGGCGACGAGAGTGTTGGGCTCCCGGTGCAGCCAAAAAAGCGCACGGACTACCCACTAAAACGCAGCGGTGCCCTCAACGTCATTGTGGAGCTCCACAGGATCACTAACGCATGCACCGTTACGCATTAAGCATCCGTGACCGGTAAGTAGCTGCGTTAGTTGAAAGGTCAGCACCCCGTGCCACCTTTTGACCCAGTGACTACCGTCCACCGTCGCTGCCGCTGGGGACTCCATGTCCTCCTTTCATCAATTCATCAGGGCTCTCTGAGATTGAGCTCTGATGTTCTGCATTCAGTCCGCACTTGGAATTAGCCCTCTAGTTTGGAGGCTCGACCGGTACTTGTATAATTCCGCGAGCAACTCCACCTGGAGTTCCCAAGGCGGATCACTCGCGAGAAGCGTCACCGCCGTCCACGACACTGTACGGTATCCCCGTATGGCTCTTACCGGTATGACCCTTTGGGGTCTCCCTGTCAGACCCTGCATATCTCGATGCAACCGACTGCGATCGATGCACCGACTCGCGCTAGCCAGGCTACCTCTTCGAAGTTTCTGCCACGGGCCGTTAGCAGCGTGTCATCTGCGTAACATTTGACGCTCAACCCGGGAGGTAGAGGCATCCGTAGCAGCCTGTCAAAGCCGACGTTACAAGGGGTAGGTCCAAGCGCGGAACCCTGTGGAACGTCGAACTCAACGTGACGTCGATACAATCGACCGTCGCCCCCCTCCCAGTGGACCTCTCTCTCACAGAGGTACGCCTCCAATAGCTTTTGGAGATAGGGAGGCACTTTATAGTACTTTAGTGCCTCCAATATTGTCTCCACGGGAATGCGTTTGAAGGCATTCGCCACATCCAACTAGATGGCCAGTAGTACGTCTCCACTGGCCACCGCCTCCGCGGAGAGAGACTTTAGGGCGTTCAGGGCTTCCAGGGTAGAACGGCCCGCCCGGAACCCGAATTGCGCGTCCGACAAACCCGGCCCTGACTCGTCGAGGTGCCGGACGAGACGGTCTGCGAGAATCTTCTCAAGCAACTTGGCCGTCTCGTCCAGCAGCACGGTTGGCCTGTATGCAGAGGGAGAGTCGGGAGGTCGACCCCCCTTGCCTATCAGGCACAAGCAGCCCATCTTCCACGGCTTCGGAAACTCTCCAATAGTGAGGCACTTGTCAAAAAGTCCCCGAAGCTCTCCTCTCATTTGTTCCAGGGTTATACTTAGAATACGCCCCGGAACACCGTCTGGCCCTGGTGCCGTCCTCTTGGCTTTGAGACGATACAGGGCCGTATCCATCTCACCTTCCGAAATAAGACGAGGGATAGACGAGTCGGTCTCGCTTAAAGAGGACGATGACGCCATTCTCGGGGGAACGTGCTCCGGACAGTGTGGAAACAATTCCGATACCATCCGTTGGAGAAGATCGTTTCCGTCACAGGACTGCCCTGTGCGCGAAGCTCGTTTCGTAAACGAGGCCTAAGGCAGCTTACGTACGCCCTACGGGTCCTCATGCTGGCCACCCGAAGTTCTGCTATCTCGGGTGACCACCAGTATACTGCCTGTCGTCAGTGTCGTCGTCGCAGGCGTCGCCCGATTCTCGGGATGGCCGCATCGCAGATATCTGTCAATGATCTGCGAATACCTAATTAGGGGCCCACCAAATTTGACCACGATTGAGAAGAATGTAAAATGGCAGCCGAAGATTTTAACTGTCAGTTCGAAGTACCAACACCTAAACGTAGACTTGAATTAAATGAAATGAATTTGATTAATCGTAGGATTCGCAAGGCTGCAAACCATACGATCTGTTTAATTTAATAAAATTATTGAATCTTTCGCATTGTCGTCTATTTTTGTCTTTGACTTGACTTAGCTGGGGGCCCCTTGAATCCCGGGGCCCTGGGCTTAAGCCCAAAAAGCCATATGGTAGATCCGGCTATGTTCTTACCGGTGTACAAGTGGTTTTTGTTCAGTGTTCGATTACGTAATTCGAGTTACCGGTTATTTGTTGAATTTAGTTTTATTGTGATACGTAAGGTAGTTGTGTAGTGATTAATTTTGCTAATAGATTTTGCGATTCAGTTTTTGTTTCGATTCAGTCACAATGTCAGACAGTAAGCGTAATCGTAGTGCGAGCCGTCGCGGTAGTCGCAGCGACAGTCGTTTAAGGAA
Source organism: Melitaea athalia (assembly GCA_905220545.2). NCBI lineage: Eukaryota > Metazoa > Arthropoda > Insecta > Lepidoptera > Nymphalidae > Melitaea > Melitaea athalia. The sequence goes on along the minus strand of HG992180.1, from coordinate 12,394,911 downwards.
GATGCCAGAAGGTCATGTACCAATTGAGTTTATAGATGACGATCATAATGGTGAACATTTTAGTGATGTGACAGAAAACTGATGTAAGCGCTCTAAAGACTGTAGTGTGTAGTCATCAAGAGGATGATACACTGTGATGAATGTGTGATCCAGGAGGGATACACTGTGACGTGATCCAAGAGGGATACGCGTGGATTGTGGATCAATTGTAATTGCTGGTTGGAAGGGTGGCTTACATAGTTGTTAGTGTTGTAGAAAATGAATTGGTTATTGAAAGTTTGATTTACGTTGGTACATGACTCTGCGTAGCTATATTTGCTTTAAGTTAAGTTTTTGTGGTTACCCACTTGTTTGTGATAAAGTGTTAATATCGTCTTAGCTTGAGTATTTCCGATTACCCTCTGTAACGGATATTTTTGTCTTTACGTCTACTATCTTACACGATATTTTAACTAATATTATTTGTCGAAGTACCGAAAGAGCGTAAAGTTAGAGACACCATCTTCCGAATAGTTAATATTAATTTTCTGATTAGTCAGTCACCATTTTCATCATCTATTGATGGGATTATTGTAATTTGTAATTGTATGAGCAGCTATTGTTTAGTTACGTAGTTTTAATTACGTGGCGTATAAGTGATAACTGTGATAATAATTAATTCGATATAGTTAAAACACACACGTATCGTGAACTATAGATTAGAAGTGAGAAATGAGTGTTTCATTGAGGGTTTTAGTCTTTTTCTACCTTTGATTGATTTTTTTAAAACTGTTTAAAAGTTGTTTTAGTTGTTCTGTTTAAGAACGTTTAAATTACAGAGAGTTAATTGATAACACCTAATTGGTGCAATCGTAAACTTGTTACAACAATAGTTGTAGGTAGGTAACCTCAGATTAATAATTTTGTTTATGAGTAGGTGACCATTAAAATTTCTTACTATATTCTGTCCATTCGTTTGTTTTCTGTTAACAGTTCAAGAAAGTTTGAAATTAGAGACTCCCTCACACGATACCAATTTGATTTGAAATAATAATCGATTTTGTATATAAGAAGAATTTTCAATCGACTCAATGAAATATTTTCAGTTTAAGAATATTAATTATTCCTTTAGATACTTGTTATTTTAGTTAATTACGTAGCTAGTTTGTTAAATAAGTAGACAGGTATGTCATTTTCTAAGTATATTTACTCATACCTCTTGATGTAGAATTGATTTAGACTTTGTTAACCACGCGTTTTAAAGTTAAATGTCACTAACGCGTGAGCAGTTACATTTTTAGGCAGTCGTTGTAGGTAACTGTTAAAAGTCTTGATACGAGTATGTTTCCATCTGTTCTAATAATTATTGTGTAACTTTGGGAAGCAAGGGTTGTAAATGGAGCTATATGATTTCGCTACTTCCTTCATAGGGACAGTTAGGCTTTTTAATATCCTATTGGCGATTTTGTTCTGTTACAAAATGAGGACCGTCATCAAACGAAACTTGATCCGAAATATTGAGGCCCTTTTCGCGTATTAGAAGTTCTCGAAGGTAATCGGTATACCCTTAAAGCTTAAATTGTCAACGTACCTACAAATTTGCTCACGAAAAGTTAAGAGAAATGCCAGCACGTCATGTACCAGACGATATTGATGTAATTTATGATCTTGTTGATAATGATGATGTTCAAGTTTAAGTAAAGGGAGAGACTCGAGTGAACGACTCTATCGACCGTAATGTGTTCAAACGTACCAGTGTAGTTATTTAGTAGTCGTAGCCCTGTAGAAGGTGTCTCTTGGGGCAACCCAAGAGTTCATGGGTGCGCGGTGTGCGTTTAACTCTGGCAGAGGTCGTGGTCTATTGAGAGCGTAGCGTGTAGTCACAAGAGGTGACTGACACGGGTGATCCATTCGATGGATATGTGTACTGAGATGTATGTGACTGACACATGTACTGTGATTGCTCTTCGTCTAAAGAGCCGTAGTGTTAGAGGTCTTTACTCGAGGACTTTGCAAGCTTGGTTGTAACTTGTTGTAGAAGTAAACGTGCGTGTATAGTTTTGGTTGTGATGACGTCGATGGTACATGGCTGTGGTATTTGTGTAAAGTGATTAGTTATAATTGGTTTAACGACATTTATGATTCAGATTAAAGTTCTTGAAACATTTAAAATAGTTGTCTGGTAATAGAACCTATAGGTATGTTCACGTCTTCACGATCAATTACGAAAGATTCCTCTTACTTATGTACGTTGTTAGATTTTTTAAATGTTGATGAGTAAATAGAGCACATACTATGGCTATTTGGTCGTATCACATGAGGTGATGACGATATGTGTTGGTCGTATCACAAGAGGTGATGACGATATAGGTGGTAATAGTAGTTGTCGTTTGTTGAGCGTTGTATGTGATCTTAATGTGTCAATAATAAAACTTTATTTTTTTAATTACGGCTAGAGGAACCTTTCGTCTTTGAAGGGATAAGATCGATTGGTAGTTTTTTTTAATTAAAGATTGACTGATGAAGCAAAGAATGTAATTTCACGTTAAGGACAGGTAGGCCGAGATTCTAAAGATGCTTTTAATTTGATCGTCTTGTTTACATTCACACGAGGGCGTGTGCTATCAGGATGGTCGTGACTTGCCCTTTATTACTTATATAGTTTATTAATTGAGGTGAAACAGGTTCACACTGACCTATACTGGCCTATTCTGATAATAATTAGTTAATTCTTCGGTCTAATGGCTTTCAGTTGTGCCAACAAAGAGCATTGTCGATTTTGCTAATAAGTAATCACATATGATACTATGACTGTCAACTGATACTATGACTGCCAACTGATACTATGACTGTCAACTGTGATACTATATACTATGTCTGCCCTCTCATACTGACTCGGAACTAACGACGGTACTTAAGAGATGAATAGTAAATTGAATGAAAAAAAAAGTGAGGTGGTTAAACATTTGATGGACAAACAATCCGGGCCAGTAAGGTCTCTCCTGCTGTTCTGAGAGACGATCCATGATTCACTGTAGGGGTCTCGCCTGCTTTTAGTGGGCGACGACTCGGACCAGACTTTTTGTAATGATGAGTGTAACGCTGTAGGAGTCTCGCCTGCTTTTAGTGGGCGACGACTCAGACCAGACTGTTTGTAATGATGAGTGTAACGCTGTAGGAGTCTCGCCTGCTTTTAGTGGGCGACGACTCAGACCAGACTGTTTGTAATGATGAGTGATGCGCTGCAGGAATCTCACCTGTTTGAACTATAGGGGTTTTCATATTTTAAACCTAGATCAGTGTTACTTACCATATTGATATGACTGTAATGATAATGATGTTAACCATATTAAATGTGACTGGTGTGACTGATTGACTTACTAACTGAAACCAATTGTTTCTAGTCCAAAGGGTCAGTGTGTACCGGACCAGATATTAAGATGTTGAATAGATTTTTGTCAGGATAGTCGAGCGATATTTTGTTTTTTTGATTAAAAATACCTAAGGTTGTAATAAATAGCGCGCGAGGACGCGCGCACGTCAGAATGGCCGTGTCGGGGAATCAATACAGATAGTTATTAATGTATATGTAATGTATACGGTACCTGCGATATTCACCTACCCTACATCATTTTATTATTCGAGTCATTCTGTCATGCATAAAACGAACGGTGCAACCGCGGCTCAGGCAGTCTTGGCTCTGGCTTGGCGCGGTGCACTTGTGTATCCTGCTAGTAGCTTAACCTCGACTCTTCTAATAGTTAGTTTGTGTACACGAATTAATTGTTACTGATTGGGCAACTCGACCGGTGGTGGTGAGTGCCAATGCGCATTGTTAGGCGGCGCCGCCGTAAACCAACACTCGGGTCACAAGTCCCGGGCACTGCGTCGAGTTGTCTCTCTACCACGCGATAGACGGTACCCGCTCGGTGAGTCCATTGAATACTAAGTAGTGTAATTATCTCGTTTTAAATTACATTGTGAATTAACCAGGCCATCCGTCCTACTCCTCACTTCTGATTCCTACAAGCTGAAGAGTTTGTTTGTTTGATTGTTTGTTTGTTTGTTTGTTTGTTTGTTTGTTTGTTTGTTTGTTTGTTTGTTTGTTTGTTTGTTTGTTTGAACGCGGTAATCTCTGGAACTACTGGGCCGATTTGAAAAATTCTTTCAGTGTTAGATAGCCCATTTATCGAGGAAGGCTATAGGCTATGTATCATCACGCCAAGACCAATAGGAGTGGAGTCCACGCCGACGAAGTCACGCGCAGAAGCAAGTAATTATATAAAAGTTTAAACCACTTTTCAGTCGACACAAAAGAACAGAAAGTACACATGTCAGAAGTGAAACTTCTTTGGCACACTAATTAAAAAAAAACTAAATAAAAAAAAACTGTGTGTTGTTTCACTTTAAACTTACTTTACTGTAAAAGTGAAATGTTTTTTTTACATTATAGATATTTAACTAAAATTTTATGGAATATTATTCCATATTATTCCAATAAAAATCGCTTTAGCAATCTTACCGCGCGGCCGACCGTCACGCGACATGCAACACACAGACGAAAAAGTTTGAGATTACGTAGTAACTAATACTTAATCTGTGGTTTGAGACGATGTAATAAAAGTTTCACTTTAAAAACTAATTGAAAAAAAAAAACAAAAAGCCAACGTCACACGGTGTTCCTAGGCGGTCACCCATCCAAGTACTGACCGTTATGACGCTGCCACAATACCGGTCGCTCAAATTTTTACCCCTCATGCGCCTACAGAAGTTTCACTTCAACAAAAATAAAAAAGTGTTTGTGTACTTATATACCTACACATGTAAGAAGTTATACTTCATTGGTTAGCTAACTTCACGTTGCTAACTTCTTCTTCGTTGACTAGCTAACTTCAGGGGTCGGTCGGTGTGCACGTGCATAGTAAAAATTTACTGTCATCATTTTTTCTTAACGCACCAAAAGAAGTATAACTTCAAAAATTGAACTTTTATTTACATATACAGGATGTCCCGCGATAAAGTGCAACCCCGGAAGAGGGTGAAACTAGACCATAAATTATCGACAAAAAACAGAAAAAAATTAAAAAAATTAAAAAAAAAATTTTAATTTTTTTTATTGACGAATTAAGATTTTTATATAGCTTACGTAGCGTCTTTGTACAAAAAATGATGATTTTTGTACGTGTTTTTTGGGATACAGGCGTAAATTTTTGTTTATTTGAATAGCAATATGGTATGAAATCATAATAAATTATAAAATTTCCTGGTATTGGGGGCATAATTCTTAGAAAATTAGAGATCATTGAAAAAAACAGTCATAAAAAATGGATATTTTTTCACAAGAAGCATAGTTAAAGTCATAATGCCACTTTTTTGCGAGCTAATTGTTATTTTATCCTTACCGCCAAGTACGTGGCGTAATATTTCATTTTATTTTAAAGTAATCGACCCACTACTTGGGAAGAAATCATCATTTTTTGTACATAGAGTCTACGTAAGATATAAAAATCTTAATTCGTCAATAAGAAATAAAATATTTTTTAAAAAAGTTTTTTCTGTGTTTTTTGTCGATAATTTATGATCTAGTTTCACCCCCTTTCGGGGTTGCACTTTATCGCGGGACACCCTGTATATATATATATATTCATATATATATATATTCATATATATATATATATATATATATTTATATATAAATCAATTGCTGTTCCTTAGTCTCCTGAAACAACAAATAATAACACTAAAACTAAAACTACATAATATAATCTTATAATTACATATATAAATATACTAGGAAAGGAAAAGCAGGATATATACATAGTCTACCTACAGCTTAATTTTGTTAATTTCTATATACTTACATAAGAATGCACAAAAGGGACTAAACTCAAACATTAACAAGCATTCAACATTAATAGGACGGGGAATTTCACAGGGAAGGATATCATAAATAGGATGGAGGAGTTTGGGACAGTTGAAGAGAATGTGGGACACTGTACCTTCATCAAGGCCACATTCACACAACGAGTGGTCGCGAACTCTTATCTTTGCCAGATGGACAAGACGTAAGCGGCAAATTGTGGATGTGACTCTTCGGCTAGCATGTCTATAAAGAAAAAACCATCAAGGACGTCTTGAAATGTCAGGTTAAATTAATGAGTAAAACTTACCCCTCTGAAATTTTGATGAAATCCAATGTGAGTGCCAGGATTTGTCCATCAAGGATTTGGCTAGAGAACGGAGGTCTTGAGAGGAGATTTCAAAGTGATTGTTGCAATCGGACTGTACAGCAGCTTTAGCGCATGATTTTTAAGTACATTACCTACATAAATTAATAAAATACCTACTTTTTACCTGTATCTATCATTATAAAAATTAAATTATAACTTCTTTTTACTTGACCACGACTCTGTGACCCCCCCTGGCGCCTTTAACGCGACTGTGACCCCCCTGGCGCCAAAGCTGGATCCGCCCTTGCCAGAGTGGCTTAGAATCCAGACTAGCGAGATTTGTATACCCTTGTGATGGCACAAGAAGAGAGCCTCTCTTATCTTTAAAATGACCGAAAATCTTAATCTGCTAAGAAAAGGATTTTCTTTAATTGCAAAAAGGCAGCTAAGGAAGTCAGTCAAAATAACAGTCTGTCTTATGTTATGGGAGAGGGAATAGAGAATAGCTTCAAGAATTGCGATAGCTTCACCAGTAAATACTGAAGCTTTTGGGGGACATTTAAACTGGAGAACTATTTTGTATTTGGGTACCCAGCAGACAGCGCCAACACAGCTGGAGGGGGAAAGTTTAGAGGCATCTGTGTAAATAAGGAGGTGATTGGATCAATTTTGATGTACCATCATCTGAAACTGGGAGCATTTTTTACTAATCCTAGATCTGTGAGAACAGGAACTTTATGTGAAAGGCCTTAAAAAGGGATAGAATAAAGTGGATTAGTGGGGAACCTGACAAGGGGGTGAGGGAGTTTGGAATCTATACTAATATATAAAGCTGGAGAGTTTGTTTGTTTGGTTGTTTGTTTGTTTGTTTGTTTGAACGCGGTAATCTCTGAAACTACTGGGCCGATTTGAAAAATTCTTTCAGTGTTAGATAGCCCATTTATCGAGGAAGGCTATAGGCTATGTATCATCACGCTAAGACCAATAGGAGCGGAGTCCACGCCGACGAAGTCGCGCGCAGAAGCTAGTATTTAGTAAAGCTGTTTAATAGTTAGGAAAAGCGTCTATTTGGGTTGCAAACTTGGAATAACTGGTCTAATTTAGGCCAAAGGGGATGAGTAGAGAGCTGTAATGACTTGATTACAAAACGGTTACATAGAAATTGTCTTCTAATTTGTAAGGGATGGTCAGCACACTCAACCTGTAGAGCATTAGTCGGCGTAGACTTCATGGCACCCAGTAAAATGCGTAGGCTTTTATACTGGATTTTATTAAGCTTTTCAGCGGTGGATTTGCACAGAAGATCTAACACAAAAATACCATGATCAATATGACTACGGATGATGGCATTATAAATCAATTTTAATGAGTAGGGATGAGCACCCCACCATATACCGGACACAGCTCTTAGGGCGTTGATAGATTTTTCACATTTTTTTGAGATATAATCTACATGGGAAAATCCGTTCAGTTTGCTGTCGAGAATGATTCCAAGAAATTTGGCCTTGTCCACGAGGTTGATGCGCTGACCCTCATATATCAAATCAAAGACGGGAACTGTAGGTTTACTTGTAAACATGATTGTCTGACTTTTGGATATCGATAACGTTAAACCATTATCAGACAGCCACTGGCCTAGATAGTGCAAAGCAGTGTTTAGGCGAAATGATAAATTTTGCGCGGAACTAGACTTTTCATATAAAACAATATCATCGGCATACTGCAGTATGTTACAGAAACTATTGACAGACAATTCGAGGTCATGGGTGTAAATGCTGTACAGCAAGAGACTGTGCTGTGTGGTTACGGCACTAAAGAATGCAGCCACACCCTCTCTTCCCGTGGGTGTCGTAAGAGGCGACTAAGAGATAACACGTTACAGTTCCACTACGACCTTGGAACTTAAAAAGCCGACGTATGGCGGGATAACCATCCATGCTGGCTTTGAAATACATAGGCCAAAGACGGGCAGCAGCGTCTTCGGTGCGACAAAGCCAGCCCTGCGGTCACCAACCCGCCTGCCCAGCGTGGTGACTATGGGCAAAACACATGAGTTCGCGTCATAATGTCGGGCGCGAACTTGTGGAGGTCTATGTCCAACAGTGGACTGTGATAGGCTGTAGTGGAAGGGACTGATCCTTGAAGTAGGCCTTTCCAGACAAGTCTGGAGGGAAGGGTAAGGAGATGATGTCTCACAGATATAGATCTGCAGGACAGCATGCTACATATGAAATGAACCATTCTTGGTGGAATGCTCAGCTGTTGCATTTTCTGCCTGAGCACTGGAAGAAGGACATTGTCATATGTAGCAGCTACATCGAAGAAGATGGCTGCTAGGTATTCTCTACTCTCTACGGGTACTCTGGGCTAGAGCTATACGAATGTCTGTCGTGAGTATGCTTAAACTATTAACGGTACTAAATCCTTTCCGGAAGCCAAACTGAGAGCGATATATAATTTTTCAGCTTTCCACTATCCATTCCAGCCGATTTTTTAAAAGATGTTCAGTAATTTTTGCCATAGTGGGTGATAAAGCAATGGCCCGATAAGAATTCAAAAGGGTTCTTTCCTGGTTTCAAAATAGGGATAACTATTTGCGACTTTCACAGTTGCGGGACGATTCCTTCCAGGAAGAAAGTATTTATTATTTTTAAAAAATATTTTTTTGCTTTAATTGTCACTTAGGTTTACTATGAAGGAATAGGGTACGCCATCTTCCCCAGGAATTGAGTCTTTTAGGCCACTTAGAGCACACTGGAGCTCTGAGAAGGAGAAGTGGGCATCCATGTCATCAAAAGTGGATGCTGGCGATAAGGTCGGAAAACCGTCCACTACTGGGACAAATGGGGGAGCAAGTTTGTCATCAAAGTTATAAAGCCATACACTGGGGTTATTGGAAGGGAAGTTATGAGAGTCAAGACATCGGCGGAATGTTTTTTAGTTGGACCAAACTATACAAGAATGAGAACGAGTGCTTAAGGATTCACAGAAGCGTAACCAGCTTGCTTTTGTCTTTTTAGATACCAAACGTTTCATTTTAGCATTTATTTTTTGATAACAATTAAAGTTATACTGAGTCATGTTCAGTGAGTAAGCTTTCTCAGCCTGCAATCTTTGTTCATAGGTTCGTTTGCATTCCTCATCCCACCAGGGGGTGGAAGGCAAACGAGATTTTGAGTTTAGGTGCTTTTTAGGAAAGTGAAGGTCTGCAGCAGTTAAGAGAGAATTAAGGAAAAGATCATAGCAAAAAAACTATATTTCCGTCATCTAAAAAACGAGGGAGGGAGTCAATCATGTCATCGACAGAGGCAGCATATGCTGACCAATTAGCATCATTCAATCTGAACTTTAAGATGGGGATAGGAATTATGGAAGGATAGGGGAATGGATATGGAAGGATTGGTTTAATGTTAAGAGAAGAGGGAAGTGATCGCTGCCAAAAGTAGACGGAAGGACGCTCCAGGATAATTGTGAGGCAAGGGAAGGTGAGGATAGGGACAGGTCAACGGCGGATTGAGGTTTCTGGGGACGGCTCACCGACTCGTAGGGCTTACCCAAAGTAAGCCCTACGAGTCGGTGAGCCGTCGTTGAAGATACAAAGATCCAAATCATCAAACATGTCCGCCAACCGAAGGGCGAAGCCGTCACAGAAATAACATCCCCATACTACATGGTAAGCATTAAAATCGTCCATAACTAGGATTGGGCTAGGAAGAGAGGAAATGATGGAGTGAAGCTCCGGAATAAGAGAAGGATTAGGGTTAGGGATATACAGAGACAACAAAGAGATATTGAAGGCTCTCACAGCCACAGCATTTTGAGATACTTGAGGGTAAAGGAATTTTGAAAAAGGTAGTAGTGTGTCGGATACGGATCCCTTAAGCAGGAGAAGCCTGGAAGCCGAAAACGGGACCCAGGGATCAACCATGACTCAGAGATGGCAGTAATGGCAGGATTATGTAGGTTTATGAGAGACAGGGTTTCTTGTTTTCTATGACGGATACTTTTACAGTTCAATAATATGTAATCAAATAATAATATGTAACGGAAAATACTAAAAACGACAATTTTCCAATACAAAATGTTCTAGCGGGTAAATTTAATGTCTTTTCATCTTTTGTCAAAAACGTCAATTGGTTGTCAAACATTTATAGGTGCGTTTAGTAAGTGTTTTGTGTATATATTTTTCACAATTATACGTATTGTCCATTTTTTTTAATCCGTCCCTTTTGGTAAACAAATCCCTGTCAACACGTAATTCACGTTTTTTCCGCATTTATCACTCACTTTCACAACATATTAGCTTACGGACATTTGTAAAACTCCATTTACTATTTATTTCACTAAAAACAAATATCCATTTATCATTTTAAACACACAAAATTTACTAAAATACGAATATTGACAGTACAGATAATCAATATTTTTGAATATGACATATCAATATATTTTTTTATAAGGCAAATAGGGATGTGGCCATTACATTTTTAGAGGTGAATGAGTATAAAGAATTATTAAAATGAGTGATAAAAATAGACCGTATTCTTTACCTATATTTTAAAATTTCACGAACTATAATTATAATTTGTTAATAAACGACAAAACAATGTTACTTATGTTATGTAATGTTACTAAGTTGTTATACCTAATATTTTTTTTGTTGAGCGCAAAGTATGCTTACAAAATATTAGAAATGTCAATCTTTTATATTAAAGTGTTTATTGTAAAGGTTTTATTTTATATTATGAATATTTCTGAATATCGTTTTCACCCTGAACATTTTTTAACACTATCCCATAAAATATAAAGGTATAGCAAATAGCACTGGCAAAAACAATGTTATCAGTCCTTTTGTTTAGATGTTAGAGCGAGTGCGCATAATGATATTGTGTGACATATTGTTTTTTATACTTTGTATCACATTAGTTCCTACTAGAGATGCGCCGAGTACAAGATTACCGAGTAACCGAGTAGGTACCGAGTTACTCTACCGAGTAATTCGGTTTGACTCAGTTTATACGTTGTTGTTTGTAGTTCCTAAAAGTCCCATCGCACAAGAGTTAGGTCGCTTATGTAAGCAAGAGTTTGTTGCCGCGAGAAAATAAAGTACCTTATTGGCGTTTTTTTTTGTATTCAAATATTTTCCTTTAATGTTTTCATGAATAAACCAGTGACAATATTTTATTTATCTATTCCAGTCAGTACAATTTTTTTTAATTCTGTACCTTTACTATAATTATTAACAAAATTATTCAATATATTATCAGTTTTTGAAATAATTTCAGCAATATGGTATCGTTAAATATTTTTATGTAAAATGAATTTTACTTATCTATGGCTTATTAACCTCTCGTCTACCGGACTTGCCCGAACCATAGAGCATATTTAGAGAAGAGGTGTCACTTCATAGTCAAGACAAGACTTCAAATTTAACTATACCCTGGGGTACCAACTTTGCGGTTGAGCTCTATTTTTTTCGTTAAATTGGTAATAATGAAGCATAGTGTTGTCATACTGCTATCGTACCGGATATCGATAATAGTGTGGAAAAAGGTCGATACATTAGTCGATAAAATTATCAATATTTTTCCGCGTAGCCGCTGCTTGCTAGGTTTTTTTTTGTTTTATAAATAAAACAAACTTTTTTTTTAATTATTTATATTTTAAACTCTTCTAAAATATTAATTATCCTCTGTTTAATTTATTTTAATTATTACAAATTAACTTAATCCTAGTATACCAAAATAAATAAAATTATGGCAAAAATCTTAGTACATCATAATTATATATATAAAAATCTTGTGTCACGATGTATGTTGCCAATAAACTCCAAAACTACTGAACCAATTTTTATCAAAATTTGTAAGCATCTGTAATTTGATCCAACTTAGGAGATAGGGTAGTTTTTATCCCAGTTGGATCCGGTAGGTGGCACTGCTATCGGTATGTAAGTAATCAAATTTGGTAGCTGTTTTCCGGGCAGGACAACGTCTGCCGGGTCTGCTAGTAAATTTCTAAAACAACAAATGTTCACTATTTCACATTCTCAACAATTTGCAAACTTATTTATTTTAAGATACCACCTGTAGCACAAATCTACATTGACATTATACGTCTAACTTGTCTGGACAATATTTGAAATAAATTTCTTTTTAATATTATACATCTATACATATAATAAAATGGTAGGAAAGTCAAAACTGTACATTGAATATTTTTTTTAAAGAATACTTGGGCTGTGATCTACAATCGATACCGAAGCCAAAAATATATTTTTTTGAATTTTTGTCTGTTTGTCTGTTTGTCTGTATGTATGTCCGGGATAAACTCAAAAAGTACTGCATGGATTTACTTCAAATTTGGCACGAATATTATTAAGAAGTCGGGTCAGAACATAGGCTACATATTATCACGCTATCACCTACGGGGAACGAGCAGTGAACGCACGCAGACGACGTCGCGGGCAGCAGCTAGTATTTACAATGTAAGACTCCAGAATTATATATTTACAGTCAATTTTTTGGCTTTCTAATGCAAGAAATAAAAATGTAAATGTTGTTCTTAAAACTAAATTGAAAACTCAAATGAACAAGCTCAAAACAATATGGAGGGATATGGATAAACTAATTAGAACGACATAATATTCTAATAAAATTAGTAAAATTGTGTGTTAGAATATATATACAGAAATCCGAAAAATACCTAGAACCCAATCCGAGCACCCCACTATCCACGTGGTCTTGGTCTGTCTTACCCCTAGAGTGTTCTGTTGAGAGCCCGGAGCGCTCCCTACGCATTCGTTCATGCGCTTTCGCACAGCGGGAGAGGTCTGTCCTCCTTCCGCGCCGGAGCCGTGTTATACTAATTTCAATGGTGGTAGGTTAAATTTTTTTCGTAACGTAATTATGTGGATAAACCGTCTAATTTTGAAGTTAGGTAGGTTAGGGTTATTTATTTATTTTTTATAACGAAATTATGTCGATAATCTAATTTATCTAAGCTCAAAATTAAAAAGATTTACGATTAAATAGGTTTTGCCTTCATATAAAAAAATGTATTGAAAAGAATCCCGACTGAGTAGGCTGTATGGTCTTAGACTTTTGCCTGTTTGATAGATAGAACGAAAACATCTACATCGATATGTCAGTTCATATTAATCTGTTCTTCGTATCGTATATTACTCTTGTCAATCAAGAGATATTTTTAACGTGAATACGAATAATATTATGTATAAAAGTGTTACAAATAGTTTCTACGTACATACGTGTATTATTACAATGTGTGTTTTAAAAGCCACGGAACGGAGTATGAATGCACTTCTTGCAGCATCGGAGCTAAAATACGTATAATTAAAATTAGGTATTCGGTAAGTATTTAAATAATTTTTACCTTAAATTTTTTTGCCGTGATATCGTTATAATCATGAGATTGCTGGGGATGGGAGAGGCACCAGAGGAAAATCCACCACACCCCCTCCCCCCAATTTTTCAAAAAACCCCATAAATCGAAATACTATTGTCTATGTTCGCATGAGTATGTGCTCGTGCAGTGGAACTGTGAACTTGGATTGTATTGATACACTTTTTGGTCTAAAGAACGTTTATTATTAATTTTAAGTATTACTAGTTACAGAGGCAGTTTTACTTTTTACACACAAGAAGCAGACATCTTAGTACTGTACCACAGACTAGTTATATGGAGACACCATAGATTAAAAAATTATTTTATAAAAATTGAATGTTGCCTTATTTTAACACACCCCCTCAACATCAATTTTTTTTATTTTTATTTTATTATATTACACCCTTAACAATTTTTTTTTTTTTTTTCTCATGACACCCCCTTAACAAATACAGTTAAGAAACTTAATTAACAATTTAAATAAAATTATTCTTTGACTGGCTTCTTATAAATGAATAACAAATATATATTACTTATTTTATTTGACTATACAATCCCTAAACTTCTCAAAAACATTGCTTGCCCAATGATTTTGTAAACATGTCTGCGACATTCTCATTTGTATTAACATATGTAACATTAACTTGACCGTTACAAACCTTTTCCATTATATAATGATATTTTATATCTACATGTTTCAATCTTTTATTACTGTCACTAGATGATGAAATTTTTATTACACTTAAGTTATCTTCCAAAATATTTATATTAACATTATATCCAAAATCAGTTAATAATTGCTTAAGCCAGCAGCCTTCAGTTATAGCTAAACACAATGCAATATATTCGGCTTCACAAGACGATAATGATACAGATTGTTGTTTTTTTGTACCCCATGAAATAGGACAATTAAATATATAGTATATAAATCCAGAAGTTGACTTTCTGTCGGCTATATCCCCAGCCCAGTCTGCATCACTATAACCTTGTAATATTATATTCTCATTATTATACTTATACACTAATGACAAAGAAATAGTACCTCTTATATATCTCATAACTCTTTTTAAACACTTATATAATGCAATACTTGCACAGTTTAAATATCTACTAAGAAATCCTATCGCTAATGATAAATCAGGTCTTGTACAACATGCATATAATAAACTACCTAATATGCTTCTACAATTACTCTCAATTTCTTTGTTTTCTGGTTTATCTCTCTTTAACAATTCAAAATTAAAGTTTTGCTCTAGTGGTGTAGACACTGTTTTACATTTATACATATTGTATTTAATTAATAATGATTTAAGATATTTTTCTTGGTTTATTACTGTTACAAAATTTTTTATATCTTGTTTTATACTTATACCTAAATATTCGTTTGCTATTCCCAAATCTTTCATTTTAAATTTACTGCATAATGAACTTTTAAATGTTTTTATCTCTATATCATCATTTCCAAAATAAATTAAATCGTCTACATATAACAATAAGTATAAAAACTTGTCATTTTGCTTTCTAAAATATAAACATGGGTCATTTTTAGATCTAATAAAATTTTCTTGTAACATGAAATCATTAAATTTTTCATTCCAATAACGGGGCGATTTCTTTAAACCATACAAAGATTTTTTAAGTTTTACTATTTTATCATTATGAAGTTTCATAAATACCTTTTCTTTAATTTCACCATGTAGGAAGGCTCCTACGACATCCATCTGGAATACAGGTAACTTCTTTTGTACTGCTACTGCCATCATAGTTCTGAACGTTGTTAAACTTACTACGGGTGTATATGTATTGTTGTCACAGTTTCTCTGTTCAAAACCTCTTGCCACTAGCCTGGCCTTGTATAATTTGTTGCCATCTGTTTCTTTTATTTTAAAAACCCATTTGCTGCTAATTACATCTTCCTCTTTAGGTATATTTTCCACCTCTTCCCAAGTTTCATTTCCTTCCAGTTGTTTCATTTCCTTTTCTATGGCTTCAGCCCACTTTGTTTTTTCAGGACTAGCCATTGCGTCTTCATAAGATATTGGCATTTCGCCTAGACAAGAAAAGTTTGTTTCATAATCTTTCATCCAATTCGGTCGTTGTGTTTTCCTTTTTTGTGTTTGATCCTTAGTGTTATCTTCTTCCTCAGGTAAGATATTATTTTCTGTTTCATGTGAATTTATTTCATCTGTTTCTGGCATTTCATATAATTCACACTCTGTGTTTTCTTCTTCTGTTTCAGATTGGATTGAACCTTCTTCATAGAATGAGTTTATATTACCATCCTCCTGTTCCTCTTCTTCGGAGTCATTTATTGGTAAGTCTTCTTTTTGTATATATATTTCTTTATTTTTATTATTATGTGTCTGATACTTCTTTTTAATTACTACAATTTCTCTTTTTAATTCTACATCATTTTTCTTCGGTAAGTATACTCTATATCCTTTGCTTGTTTCTCCATAACCAACAAATTTACCAAATTCTGATTTGTAATCCCATTTTAATCTCTTTTGATTAGGTATATGAACTGCCACGTCTACTCCAAAAACGTACAGATTAGTTATATTATATTTCGACGTTTTATACCATAACTCATAAGGAGTTTTGTCCTTTATTCTACTTTTTCCTGTTCGATTCAATATGTATGTTGCAGTATTTACTGCTTCTGCCCAAAATTCTTTTCCAAGACGACTTTCTGCTAACATAGATCTAGCAGATTCCACAATTGTGCGTATCTCACGTTCTGCGCAACCATTTTGTTCTTGTAGATATGGAATACTTTTCTCATGTCTAATACCTTTAGAATTTAATAACTTTTCTACAATTTTATTGACAAATTCTTTTCCATTGTCACTTCGCATGACTTTAATAGTATGGCCTGTTATATTTTTACTCTCTTTTATATAGTTCCTGATATGTTCTGCTGTTTCATGTTTATTTCGTAAAAAATATATTTTTCTATATTTTGAGTAATCATCAATTAATATAAGGAAATATTTCGCACCTCCCAGCGACTCACACTCCATTGGTCCACATATGTCCATGTGTATTAAATCTCCTGGTTTTTCACCTCTTGTGTCACTATTATTAAATGGTAACTTATGTTGTTTGCCTTGTAAACATGACGTGCATATCTCTGAATCACCTTCTTTATACTCAATATTGTTTTGTTTCAGAATGGTCTTCACATGCTCAATATTCTGGTGACCTAACTTTGAATGCCACTCAGCGAGTTCACTATTTGATTGACCAATCATTGCAGTATCTGATTCATATTTAAAATTCATTAAAAACATTTTACCTTTTCTGTATGCAATTGCTTTAATTAAATTATTTTTTATAAAAGTGCATGTCTTTTGATCACACCTCATTTTATAACCTTTATCCATTGCTGCCGTTGATGAAAATAGATTTACTTTTATTTCTGGTATAAATAAAACGTTGTATAAGATTGTAGGTATCCACTGTTTTCCGTTGTAAGCGCTTAAGTGTATTTCACCTTGACCAAGAGCTTTTATGATTGAACCATCACCAATTATGATATCTTTTGGCACTGATAAAGTTTTATAGTTTACAAACATATTTTTATTCTTGCACATATGTTCTGAGGCACCACTGTCTAACACCCACGATGTTTTTTGAAGATTGTTTGCACAGGTAAAGTTAATTGCTGTTGTAATGAATGCATTTGTCTTACTTTTTACGTTGTCATCTTTTTGGTAAGAATTCTTTTTATTTCTAAACCAACAGTCTTTTTCTTTGTGGTTAAACTTTTTACATATTTTACACTGTTTATGATTTTTACTACTGTTATAATTGTTCATATTTTTCTTACAGTCTTTTTTATAGTGTCCAACTTGTTGACATTTAAAACATTTTCTTTCACTGTTCCTTGATTGTGTAGATAAAGCCATTTTCTCCTCATAATCATTGTTTCGTTGCTCTTCTAGCATCAATCTGGATATTAGTTCAGATAATTTTCTGTCTGCCATAGGAACTGAATCCCAAGCTGATATGAAATGTCTAAAATTTTCTGGCAAAGAACTAATAATTTTAGTGATGAGCATAGATTCGGGTATATTTCCACCTGCTTGATTTATTCTGTTAGCTAATTCTTCTAACTTTGCTATATATAATGATATTTCCTCATTTTTAATGTATTGAGTTTCAAAGAATTTTTGTTGCAATATATGTAATGACGTGTTTGATTTTGATTCATATATTGAACACAACTTTTCCCATATTTGTTGAGCAGTCTCACAGTTTGATACTTGTAAAATATTTTTATTGTTCAATCTTGTTACAATTATAGATTGTGCCTTTGCGTCTCGTGTCGGCCATTTTTCATCTTTTCCGTCATTTATATCTGATCCGTTTACAACTCCAAATAATCCTTGTGCTTTTAGTATTACACGGATTTGAAATTTCCATGACATCCAATTTGATAATCCTTCCAGTAATAATAAGTTTTGGTTTTCTGATGTAGCCTCCATTTTATATATCTATACCGTTTAACCCGGCCCGTTCTTTCTTACCGACCACACTTTACCGCGAAATTGTATCTATTCCAATCCAGTATTCTGGGCCCATAACCTGTTCGCATGAGTATGTGCTCGTGCAGTGGAACTGTGAACTTGGATTGTATTGATACACTTTTTGGTCTAAAGAACGTTTATTATTAATTTTAAGTATTACTAGTTACAGAGGCAGTTTTACTTTTTACACACAAGAAGCAGACATCTTAGTACTGTACCACAGACTAG
This sequence comes from Melitaea athalia, assembly GCA_905220545.2. Taxonomy (NCBI): domain Eukaryota; kingdom Metazoa; phylum Arthropoda; class Insecta; order Lepidoptera; family Nymphalidae; genus Melitaea; species Melitaea athalia. The sequence continues at coordinate 12,376,601 of HG992180.1, read as the reverse complement.
TTATATGGAGACACCATAGATTAAAAAATTATTTTATAAAAATTGAATGTTGCCTTATTTTAACAGTCTAAAGGCTTACCGAAATAAAATACATATCATACATATATAACCTCTTTCCTAGAGTAAGTGACATTTGGAAAAAAAATATTATATACTTGACGTTTATGACGTTTCACACACTACATTACTGCCAATTTATACAAAAATTCAAGTTTGGTATACAAAGTATAGTAAATGAGTGTCACCAAATTGATGCGTCAGATAAATAATGACAGGTTAGATCTAACCTCACGGGAGACAACCTATTAATATTGTTCATTCATTCATTCTTTGTGTCACTTCACTAAACTACACATTAGTCTAGCATTACTCTAATTGTCTATGGTCGTAAGTACGCCATATTTGTTTACCGATTGGGACACTTATAAAAAAATAGAATATAGGTGATACGAAGTTCACCGGGCCATCTAGTAGACAATAATTATAGTGGGCATTTGGGCAGATAGAAAAATATTACGCGTTAATATAGTATAAGACAATTAAACCCTAATAATCGTTTATAATCGTTTATCGACTACTCGAGTATTCGATAACTTAAAAAGGTGCATGCCTGCAAAACTGCATAATTTGAAAACATTTTTTTGTCTATGGTTCAAAAAGTGAAAGAAGACTGTGTCATTGGAGGTCATGCACTTTATTTTTATTCCTACGAAATTGTATCTTACAAAGTTATTACTATCTAAAAAATTGAAATTATAATTAAAAGTTGTATCGTTTTACGAAGTTATGTGTGAATCGGTGTGTAAAAGTTGTTGGAGACTGTTTAAACATATTTGAATTAGTCTTGAAAATAAAGCAGAATTAACTTTGTTTTTCAGATTTTTCTACCGAATATAATATAGTAATGGCAGACCAGTTTTGTTTGCGGTGGAATAATTTCCAAACAAACATAGTTAGTGCATTAGATTCGCTAAAGTGCTCTGAGGATTTGGTTGATGTTACGTTAACTTGTGAAGGCAGAAATATCAAGGCCCATAAAGTAATACTGTCAGCATGCAGCCCATACTTTAGGAATGTGTTCAAGGTGAATGACTTGATACATTATAACCTTCACGTTTATACTAACACCAGTATTTTCTGAAGGATATTACCAAATTGTTGCATTATGAAACTATAGTGTACTAATGATTTATTAATATTTTAAGGAGAATCCATGTCAACATCCTGTTATCATTTTGAAAGATGTCTCAGCTGATGATATTCTCAGCTTGTTGTCTTATATGTACCAAGGAGAAGTTTTTATAGAAGAAAGTAAATTGTCATCATTTTTGCATACGGCAGCTTTGTTACAAGTCAAAGGGTTGACGGGAGCAACACCACAGGTAATGAAATTGTTTTATTTTTAAAGTTTATTAGACAAGTTAATTAGATATGTGCATATTACTTTACATTACTTTAACACTCACAATTTTAAAATTTAAATATTCAAACAGCACTAATTAAAGTACATAAAAATTCATCGAATATTTTTAGAGTATCTGTGCCCAACATTAGCAAAAACGTTATAATAAGTAAATTATCACATATAGGCAGGCCTCTTTCTCCGTTTAGGAGAAGGATTGTAGCATAATCCAACACGCTGTTTAAATGCGTAACAATCGCTATCAGGTGTATATGATAACAACTGGGACTGACAACTTAACATGCTCTCAGAGGTGCAGAGCCAAACAAAGACAGACATCCAAACTGGTAAGAAATATTTTTACTAGTCCAAATATCCCGAGCGGGAATGGAACCTGCTAACCCCCTGTACTTAGGCACATGGCGCATGCACTACTATACCGGACTGATTATACTGTAAAATTATTTTGAAGAGTTAATTATGTCTAAAACAATTTTACAAACATATTCTATTCAGAAATCTTAGTTACTACTTCTACTTGACTCAAAATAGGTATTTTCGTCTTATAATCTATACTAATATTATAAAGAGGTAAAGTTTTTAACTTTGTTTGTTTTAATACGTTCCTTTATTCCTTTATTAACCTTTATTTTAATACGTTCTTTAATTTTAGGGGAGAGTTTACCATATCGATGGGATGAACATTAAATGTTTGACAGTTACAAAACACGAACCTTATACATCATAGATCTATACAAATTTTCATTACAACCTTTCAACCCCTTACACCCTTTTTTCGCATTAAAAAGCAGCCTATGTCTTTTCTCTAGACTCTAGACTATAATATGTATACCAAATTTTATTTAAATCTGTTCAGTAGTTTTGGCGTGATTGCGCGACAGACAGACAGACAAAGTTACTTTCGCATTTATAATATTAAGTATGGATTATAAACCTGAAACTTGGTTTGTAGGTTTGTTTGTTTAAATGCGCTAAACTTAAGAACTGCTAATTCGAATCAAAAAATTCCTCTGAGGTGGATAGCCTATTTAAAGAGAAAGGTTATGCTTTAAGAAGAAGGAAGGCTATTTTTCCCCTCAAATCAACACGGGTGAAACCGCGGGCACAGCTAGTATTAAATATATTTAAAAAAAATTCCTGTATTGTTTCAGAATGAAAGCTTTTTCTCAACAAGTGCTACAAACAAACTATATACTCAACTAACAATATCGGCCAAAAAACAATTTAATGTTGCTCATAAAGATATAAAAATTCCTGCACTGAAAAAAAGACGGAGTAGTACGTCTGATAAGCCCAATGATGTTTCTTTTGGCGAGGGAAACAAAAAAAGTAAAGTACAAGAAGCTAGTGATGTGTATTGCAAGAATAATGGTGCTCAGCCCGCAAAAGTGGAAAACATGTTATTTGTACCCGAAAATCATGTAGACAAGAAAACTGAGGCTAAAAGTGAACACTGTGTGACAGCAAATGGAAAGAATGCTATTCAGGTTCGTTTAAATAAAAAAGCTCAGCTTTCTAGGGTTCTTAGGGTTTGTATAAATCTTTCAAATTAAGTATTCATTAAAAGAAATATAGCATCTTGTCAATATCTTTGAACTTAAATCCATGCCAGAACAGAACATTTCTGTCCTAAGTTTTTTGTTTTTAATCTTTTTAAATACCTTGCAGTTAGTATTACAAGTTATCTAATAATACCTTGAAGTTACATTACTATATAGCTAAATATTGTGTTACCTTTTTTATTATTATTTCAGACACAAGATGACATTCCAGTTACTATAAAAACAGAATGGGATGATGAAAATGCTTCGCCGGCCCACGCTCAAGTAATTAAATCTGATAATGACGATAGTCTTCCTGATTATGAAAACAGTATGCTTGCCCGATCTTTAATATCAGGTATATTTATATGAATAAGATTTTTATTTATTTTTACTATTTAGTTGTAATATAAAATTAAGAATTTTTTTCAAATATAAGAAATAATAATTAATAATAAAATAATTGTTTAAGGCATCAATCCCACAAAGAGTGATATATGTGCAAGTCCAACCCTAAAAAAAGTGTCAAATGTAACAGATATACAAAACATAATACGACCAAAAGAATCGAGTGTGGATGTTGTAAACTTTCCCACCTTATCTAAAAGTCCAGTCAAATCGCCTAAAGAAGATTCCCTAGTGAAAGCTGAAAAACCGTCTCCAAAATCTGATCTGGAATATGAGCCTGAAGTTTTACTATCAGAACATAATGATGGCACTGAATCTGAAACATACAGTCAGGACCAGCCCCATGCGTTGTTGTTGCTGGCCGGAATGTCAACAGTTACTGGATTAACAAGTGCGGCCTCAACATCTCAGACAATAACATCTCATCAACAATCAAATCATGCTGCAATATGCGGAGATTGTCCTCATTGCGGAATGAAATATTCAAACCAATCTGCCCTAAAATACCATGTAAGATTAATGCACTCCGATTTGACAAACAGGCTCTGTTGCTATCTTTGTCCCAGATCATTTACTATGAGAGAAACATTTAAAGATCACATGTGGACAAGTCATGGACAGCGTAACTGATATCTCAATGAATAGTGCCTTATATTTGAATGAAATCAAAATGTGCCTTGATAATTTACAATATTTTATACAAAAATTTTGAGTACCACAAACTGTTAGGAACAAACTAAATTATTTTGAATAAATATTGTTCTGGTATGTATAAATGAGCCTTATGATCTTAGATTAATATATTTATAATATAATGAAAACTATTTAAATAAAATATATATTGCTTGCTTATTGCAAGGGAAACTAGATCTCTCCACATAGATATTACATACTTACATTTAAATAATAAAGGTGCAGAGACAGTGGAGCTATATTCAAGATTTGCTCTTAATGGTGGTGCTCCAGAATAAATTATACCATTTTATTATTATGAAATTAATATAAGTCTTTTTAATATGTACCTATGTTAATGTTGAACTTAGAGTAAATGAACGGAGAATAGAAATCTTGTAGTAATATATTTTTTAATCTGTGTCATCAGAAACTATTCGATATAAATGAGATTTAAAAAGTACAACAATATAATGGCAGTATTAAAAACACAAATACAGAAAATGATTTTAGTAAATATAATTTTAATATTTAACAAAATTATGTAAATCAAGATACAAACAATAGTGTTTTTACGTATTTTTAATTTGGTTATTATGAACAGTATTTACAGTAGACAATAAATTGTTAGGATAATTTGTATTACATTGTAAGTTTAAAAAAATTTATATTTTAATCTTTTTGGTATGTTGTGCCAAAACGATGTAACATTAAGTTTCTGATCAATATGGATTGTATATTTATATAGTTACCAATCTTACTGGAATTTTTCAGTAAGTAAATTATATGAAGTTATTGTTTAGATGTCTATAAATTTTATTAATATTGTCATTTACGTTTTAGAAGCCTGTAATTAATTATACCTTGTTGATTGTTACCAAGTCAAATTTTATTACGTTAAAGCATATGAAACTATATTAGTGTGAGAGTTGCCATTAGTGAAATGTTTAAGTTATTTGAATTATTAGAAATATATAGAGTTGTGTTTAATTAAATGAAAATTGAGTATTTTGGGATATGATGATTTTCTATGTAATTAGATAATTTTAAATGTGTTGTATATTGTTTAATATTTTATTCAAAAATTTTACAAGATTTATATTTTAATTATGTTAAAAATAAAAGATGCTTCTCAACATTTATTTAATTTTTAAATCTCCATTTTATTTATTATAGTCTGTTATATTTCGTAGCAGATGTCGTAGACACCCTTTTTTATCGGGTCAACCTAAGAAAATCGTCGAGCGAGTACTTATCAATGCGCAGGCTAATTGATTTTTTTGGATTATTTAATTAATATGTCATCACGAATGTCAAGTCTCCGAATTCGTCCTATTTACCTTACCTGTGGAGAGTGCTCAATGGAATGTGCCTATGAAGTGAGTAAGTAAAGGAAATATTAAGAGAAAACATTATATTGATTTTATAATACGCTATTCATAATCCAATTAAGTTTTATTAAAGTTGAATAGTTTAGTTTAACATTCTCATAATTTATATACCGTTGCTTGTGTCTTTTCTGTTATTATTATTAAATCTTATGACTTAGTACTGTCTCGCACGATATTACTCTTGTCAAAAAAATTCGGTTAGTGACTACGCGCCTATATTTTAAATATCGATTCATAGCAGAAAACTTACAGAAATTTTCATATTGGAGTCCTGAAAATAGCGCGCTAAACAAAAAACAAAAAAAAAAAAAATTCAGGACAACATCTTATCCAACATGTTTAACTACTTAGGAACTTAATAGATTAGTAGAATCAGGGCCGGACCGTGAGTTTAGGGGGCCCTGGGCTAATACTACTAAGGGGCCCCCCTAATTTGACCACGATTGAGATGCATGTGTAATGGCAGCCGAACATTTTATCTGTCACTTCGAAGTATCAACACCTGAACGTAGACTTGAATTAAATGAATTGAAAAGGTTTGATTAATCGTAGCATTCGCTGGGATGCAAACCATACGATTTGTTTAATTTAATAAAATTATCGATTTTTTCGCATTATCGCCTATTTTTAGGGCTTCGTAACTCAAAAGGAAAATACGGAACCCTTATAGGATCAATTTGTTGTCCGTCTGTCTTGCAAGACACTTTTTCTCGAGAATGCGTGGAGGTATCAAGCTGACATTCATATCAAATACTCAGGTCTACTGTCCCTTGAAGCTGTGAAAAAATCAAACTTCTAAGCCAAGGCAATCAAAAGATACAGCCGTTTATACTTCGACACTCGCAAGGGAATCAAAACCTACAGTGTACTTCCCGTGAACTCAGAATCTTGAAATTTGGTACGAAGCAACGTCTTATAGCACAGATAAAGGGAAAATTGCGAAAAGTATAAATTTTTAGTTCAATAATATAATAAAATTTGTTTAATTTTTTTTTTACTTACTGCTTTTCTCATGAACGCGTAAAGGTCGTAAATTAAAATTCATATCGAATACTCAAGTCTATAATAGTCCAGTCAAATAAGACTTTGGAGGTTACAAAATTCCCATAGAGCTAAAAACTGGTATGAATGTTCAGAATACTATTATAAATGAATTGTAAAAAGTCCCCATCAATCCCCCTTGTGCAAAAAATTTTATTGATGGTGAAACTTTGCAAAAAGGTTTTTTTTTGCAAAGTTTTATAGCTAAACAGTGAGTTTTACAGCAATAATAGTTCAGATAAAAATTGTAGATCATCCGATTCTCTACAAAAAATGTATCTTTTTTCATAAGCATTGCCATTTCCCTGATACAGCGGTTCAAAGAACTGAAAAAAATTATTTTATTTGTAATATGCACGTTTCATCAATGTCGTCATCAATATCAAGTTCTTTAAATATTATTATTGTTAAAGCTAACTGAAGTAATGTTTGAGCTCGAATAGCTCTCGCGTATGCATGACCGTTGAGCATTTTATCTAATGACCCAGGTGCATAAATCAAAGAAAGTATTTCTTTTGTGCCACATGATGTAACCAATCGCTCCAAGAAATGACATAATTAAATGAAATCCTCCGAGCCTGATTGTGATTTTCGATAATTCAGACCCTTCAGGTGCAGCTAAGATGATTTCTTGAGCTTTTGCATACAGAGGCTGATCATGACCATAACGTTCTGAAGCACAAAGTAAAGTGATGTATATGGTATTGTTGTAATTAACTAATTACTAGCTGGTTGATGAATAAACGGTAAAAATGAAATTTTCGATGTTGAAAAAGTCATAATATTAATTGTTAAATTTAATGTTCATTAAAACCACTCCAACCGGAATTGATAGATTTTTCCATTTGCCATAGAACCATATCACGTCGACTTTTTTGAGTGAAGATACTGAAAACGAAAAGCCTGAATAAAGTGTGAAGGAAAGTTTTGATTTAACTGTATAGCTACAAACACTAAACTTAGATAGTGATTTAATTTGATTTTGTTTCGAGTGTAACGTATTTTGTGTATAGTTGGTGGAGCTATTTATGCAAACAATCATAGTCGTTGAATGAAAATAGCTATAGTTACAAAAATCACTACTTTTATAATGACGCCGACCAAGTCACTGGTTTCGTTACGTTTCCTGAAAAATGACGTAACGACCCCCGTCTAGCTACTTACGGTCGGGAGGTGCGGGTTCGAATCCCGCTTGATCGAAAAATTTTGATATGATAATAAAAAACATGAAAGCGTTACTGGAAAAATATCTAGAAGACTGTGATGATTGTATAAAAATTTTCACCACAGTTGCATGGTTTAGAAGAAAAAAAGCAAAGATCAGGATGAAATACGCGCATAGTGACTACGTTATGCACATGATAGGTAATAGGTACTTATGAGTTTAACTGTAACTTGAGCTAAACTCCAAAATGTAACTTTTTTAGAATATCTCTGTTTATAACGTTAATAACTTCTTTTTTGGATTAGAGTTCAATAAACGTTTCATTATTGAATCAGTGTTTTAATTATTTTCAAAGAAACCAAATTCACTCGTTAAGAAACGCCTGTCTGTGCAGTGTGGAGTGATGTATGAAGTGTAGATAGCTTGTGAATATATGTGAAGGCGTTCGAGGAAGCCCCTTAATGCGGAGACAGCTCCGTTGGGACGCTATTGATCGTCATCCGCCGTCAGTGGCCGAGGCGCCCCTATTGATTCGCCGCAATCTGCATGATAACCCGCGCCTGGCTTCTCTACTCGCTACATAACGTATAATTAGGACTTATCTGGTCTACACCGGCATGTTTGAACCAGAATTGTTGACAAGAGCCAGAAAACTATTTTTGAAATAAGTATATTAATGAATTTTAATACGTTCAACTAAAAAAAAACGTATTAAAAATGTTACATGAAGAGGTAATTTACTTTTCAATTTTTTAATACCAAATCCATTATTACAAGAAACACTTAAAAGTTAATAAAAACATTTGTGGTAAAACAAAGTTAATAAAAACATTTATTGAAAAAATGTGACACCATATTAAAAATTATTAAAATTAACCTTTTGATCGTCATTGTTTTATTGATGATACGTAAAAATTTCAAAAATTGCGCGCGTTTGACGTTGGAGTGTTGGTTTTATAATTTAACAATTTGGCGCGAAATCATAATTCGAATATAGATTGATGTAAGCACATGAATTTGATAGCCACTCAGTTTAAACTTTACAATCAGTGCATATGCATATATGTAGTGTTTTATAGTAATATAATATGTATATATTACTATAAAAGACTATTTGTATCTAAACTCTCTGTAGGTAGGTAAATATTTAGTTCTTAAGTTGTGACTTGTAAATATTATGTACAATGTTTAAAAGACTACTTTTATGGAGTTCCTAAGAAACAATGCCCATGATCATTATTCAATGAAAGAAAATGAGGCCGAGAGTGTATACATTACATTAACAAGTGTAAACTACTACGAGTAGATATACCGAACATTATTTCAAATTAAATAATAAAGTTGTTAGCTTGTGTTTTTTCTCTTGTAGAGCTTTCTGTCTCGAGTAATAGTTTTGGTTTATTCCGAATATGAAATCTTTTCATAGTTAGGTACTTATTTTTGAGTTAAATGAGTTGAAATTGCTTCGAAGGACTTATAGCGGTGCGTAATATGTCACGTAACTAAAATTATTCGTAATGTGGGTCACTGACAACCGCCTACGCGCCATACGATAAAACTTTGCAACTATTGTTTACTTATTGAAAAATATAATTATAATTCTATTTTAAATAAATACTTACTATTACTTACTATTTATATTTAAAAAAAAACTTTAAATTTACAATAAAAAGCAATTCAAATAAAACCTGGGTATAATCATTGCCATAATTTTAAAAGCTGCTAGCTGTATATTTCCAAGATTCAAAAAAAAAAAAAAAAAAACTATTACAAATAAAAGTTAGTCGTGAAAGAGTTTCGTTGAAGGGTCGACGAAAGTGTATACTAATTAATAGTGCAAAGTATTGATCAATTGTTTCACCATGGTTCTAAATATAAAATTTCGTGGAGGAAGGCAAAGTTCGCGCGCAATACGGGCGCGGGCAGGTAGAGCGGGCGCGGGCACGCTGCCGGCGTATCGATTCCGCGGCGCCTTCAGTCGGCGTCCGTCGAGCGCCGCGCTGCGCCGAGCCGCCGGCGAGCGGGCGTCGCCCCTCCCGCGGCCCGCACCCTCCGCCCCGGCCCTCGTTACTGAATCTCTCACTGTCGCCGCTTCGCCGGCAAACTCGACCGACCTCTTTTAGCCAGCTAACGTCGCAACCGCGTCTGTTTCCCGCCGCGAAACTGCGTTCGAACTCTACGTGATTTTGCCGCACCGTTCTGAACTTTTCATAGCGGTCGAATTGTTCAAAGTTTTATTTGATCCTAACCAGGGGCATAGGCGTTTTAAATGATAAATATGATTTTTTTGTATTCAGAGCGGAAAGTACGGTAGTAAGAGAAGTAAAGAGCATGAGTGCGATGCGTGTAAGTGTGCGCGGTTGCGGACGAGCATGGCCGGGCGCGTTGCCGGCTGCGTAGGCGCAGGCAGATATGGACTGCTGCAATTACGGCGAGTATCGCGGGCAAGCGCACGCACAGTACGGTACGGGCGCCGGTTGGGAGAGCTACGGCTACGCGCCCGTGCCTTACTCGCCCTACGCGCACGCCTACTACTCGCCGCACGCGCACGACCCCTACACGCGCTACTACCGCTACGACTATCCCGCGCACCACGTGCACCACAGCGACCATGCTATTCCCATGGGTTGGTAAAACAAATGATGCATATTTATTAACTCTTAGAGCACTTACATTACGATAATTCTAAAGTAATAGGCACTACTCCTTATATTCTTTTTAGTTTTTACTCCTTAATATAATTTTTAATTGGTTAGTAGGTATTTATGAATAGCAATCGAGTAAAAATATTATCTAAATATAGCTTTTAAGACTTTTTTAAATCCCTTTTTTATAAGTAATAAAGAAAATTTAAAATCTGTGTTTGAAGTCTTGTAAAAATAAAACATAACTGCTATGCTGTTTACAAGTTTGTCATTTACATTTTTTCATATAAAATATTTTAAGTTTCTGTATAGTAAGTAGGTGATCCGAACTCGAGATGAACTTCATCCATCTGCTTAATGGATGAAAATTATTTTATATTTGTTACAGTATATAAGAAAAATAATCGCAAAAATGTTGAAAATTCCTGGCCAGACTATATTAAATTCAAAATTGAAAATTTAATTTTTATTTAAAACCTACTAAATAAATTTAATAGCAACCGACAGTATGAAACCTGTAGAAAATGCAAACGTTGGGTTGTGTATTATCTTCCTATCATAACTACTGGGTTGGTAGGTATAAACAGGTGTATTAATAAATATATAATTATAGTTCTAGTTACTTTCACCCACTTAATAAATAAACTATATTTTATATAAAAATAATAACCAAATTACATCAAAATGAGATAGTTTTATTGCGAATACGATGACAGGGTTGCCTGCTAAAAGTCTGGTTTCAGTGGCGGTTGCCGAATAAAATATAGCCTGGCCAGGAATTTTCCAGCTAACGCTTTCGCGATTTATCTTTAACATACTAAATAAGATAAGTTATTTACTTTTTATCCATTAAGCAGATGGTTGAAAATCACGTCTAGTTCGGATTTTAGACTTAGAAACATCAATTTTTGTCTTACTGTTATCTTTTTAATAACATAAGACATAAAAAGCATATAACCGTAATCACAAAATAAAATGCTTAATATTATAAAATCAAGTTTGTTTTATTGTAAAGAACTATTAAGTGAAAATAATCTTTATTAAATATCGTTTATTTTTGATTAACTTTGAACTGTCGCTTACATTTTACGCTCTAAATACCTACTTAAACTTAAATCGACATTATAATTTAGATTTATTTACACATTAAAAGTTTTTTAAATATTCTTTGGTGCCCTGGTAACAACTTTGGGTTCTTAGATAAACTATTAATAAAATCCCTACAGAAATTCAAGATCCTAAATGAAACTAGCATTAATGTGTTCATACAAATGTATATTTATTTGTTGTTATTGTTATGTTAATTTAAGCTGCTTCAACAGCAGTTTTGTTTACCAATATTTGAGAGATTGGAATCCGCGCGCGTGGTGTTCCGACATTCTGAACAATGAAGAATGAAGTAAGAATTATTGTTTACGTTTGGGCGGATTTCTCAACGCGCGTCGTCTGCCGCACGTGTCGACGGGGCGGGCGGGGCAACCGGGGGCGGGCGGGGTCGCGCCACAGGTGGTCCCCCGGCCCCCAGCCCACCCCGCGCGAGGGATTGATTGCCCGCACGGCGCACAGCCACTACATATTGACCGGGGTGCTAACACTCGCGTCTCTTCTCACTATGAACTTTACTAGCGACGTGAATATGACCGCGTCACTTTTCTAACTATGCGTCTTTGTAACAACGAGCATGAAATTATTCCCTTTTGTATCTTTAGGTTATTTCTCTTCAGTTTTGTATTATTTCAATAAAGAAACTCATCTATTAGTATTATCGTACATAAATTTATATATTTTGTTTCTTTTTTTGTTTATTATAATACATTCATGTGAATATTTTGTTTGTTTTTTTTAGATACTGAAGTAAATGTCACATAAAGTTAAGTCACATAAATAAAATACGGAAAATGAGTATGTAAATGAGATTCTTAGTCACGCGATTAAGTGCAAGCTTGACAGAGAACAATTTGTAATTTAATTTCATTATTTACATTGAGCGTCTTGGGAAGATAATTATGACATCGTTGCGTGAGTCGCTTCAGATCAATGATGTATACTGCTTTTATTGGTGTTATAAAACGTACCTACTACCTGAAACTATTTTTGAATCACAGCTACAAAAAAAAAAAATAACACAAATCTAATGGATTTTCTGTAACTAATTTCACCTGCGACTGCTTTGTTTCCGGTTTCGCTCGCCTAAAATTACATACATTTACAATTATCTAAATTTCAATGTTCCAAAGTTTATACTTATTTTAATTAAAACATTTAAAATTACCTTTCACATCCAACTAATTTTACTTATTTAAAAAAAAAGAAGATTAAAAAACGCATAACATATGTGTTCAATATTTAAAAACAAATCTAATAAGCCTATATGTAAACTTTTATTTCTATTTTCGCTGTTTAATGAATATTTTTAAACAATAAGAATTTTCACTAAACTTATTTTGCCGCAAAGATTAAATTTTGTCACTTTACCTTCAAAAATTTTCACTCAGCAATAATTTCGATGTATGCAAATATTCTCAGAATGGTTTCCTTTATTCTGGAAGCGAAAATAAATAATTACTGATAAAAAATGTAGCACTTAAACTGTGTTAGCTCAATTTAAAACCTTTTAATTAAGATTCACCTGTAACTTCTGGCCTGTTAAAGCTCTTCCATGTAACATTAAATCGCTACCTACTAAGGTAGTAAAGAAAGTTAAGAAACTTATTTAATTTTAAAAAATATTTTTTTTTAAATATCCTCGTCTATTTCCATTCTATCACTTCAGTCTAGCATAGTCCACTGCTGGAGGCTGGACATATGCCTCCACAAGTTCGCGCCAAAAATGGTGCGAAATCATTTGTTTTGGCCATAGTCACCACGCTGGGCAGGCGGGTTGGTGAGCGCAGGGCTGGCTTTGTTGCACCGAAGACGCTGCTGCCCGTCTTCGGCTGTGTATTTGAAAACCAGTTGGATGGCTTTTGAAGTTCCAAGGTAGTGGAACTGTGTTATCCCTTAGTCGTCTCTTACGACACCCACGGGAAGAGAAGGGGTGGCTATATTAGGTAGGGATCCCTAGTACATTTTTTTGACCTGATCAGTATCAAGCTAATTTTTTGGGAGTGGCTACATTTTGATGAGGCGAACAAAAAATTCCTCTTCGAAAACTCTCGATTGTGGTAGCTAACAGAGATAGCAGGAGGTAGAGCAGAAGTGAGCGTAGGACCGGGATAACGTACCACGCAATTTGGAGGACAATATTACCATCAAATTATATAGATATTAACTAACTAAAAGCAAAAAAAAATCAGAAAAAAAATTAATTTTTGGTGACCTTACGAGGTCATCAACTTATTTAAAAATTATTACTAACCGCTGATTTTTTTTTCTTTTAGTTAGTGATTATCTATATAATTTAAAAGTAATAATGTCCTCCAAATTGCGTTGTATGTTATCCCGGTCCTACGCTTACTGCTGCTCTACCTCCTGCTATCTCTCTTAGCTACCACAATCGAGAGTTTTCGAAGAGGAATTTTTTGTTCGCCTCATCAAAATGTAGCCACTCCCAAAAAATTAGCTTGATACTGATCAGGTCAAAAAAATGTACTAGGGATCCCTACCTATATTCTTTACTGCCGCAACTACAAAGCATTCCATTCCTGTGTTCCATTCATGTTACTAGAGAATTCACACTTATGTAACACACTTGTGTATGTATGTGTAGAACTAACGCTTTTAAAAATTTACCCCTTCATTTGACATTAACTCACATTTCTCTATATAAAAACTTAACGCATAATTATAAGTTCGTTAAAATAATAAAATAGGATTTTTCTTGACAGATTATGGCGCCTACGCGCTGAAAGAGGCGCGGACGCGGCGAGCCTTAGCGAGGCGGGAGCTACGCACGCATCCTGCGCATTTGCCTCTACCGCAGACGGTGAGCGTTACTTATACATTATATTAATAATTATTATTATACATGTTACTTTTAATTTATATTATATACTTGAGCTTTATTTGAGCATGTTTTTTATCGTAAATTATTTTCGTCGAATCATTTTCGTATTTATTTATCTATGGAAATACCGTATCTATTGGTCATCATTTATTTTAAAATTTTTAGCGAAAAATTTATATTTTTCAACAAAATATAAATGTGTCTAATGATGTAAAAACAAATTAGAAATTAACATGACTAAAATGTTCAATGTAGGTATTTGTTTTTACGCAAAACGACACAAGATAATAAACAATTTAGAAAAAAAAAACGATTGATTGTTTATGTGATAATTAAAACAACCGAATCAGCCTACAAGTAGACACTTTCATTTACGACAATAACTCTATATTTTCTGTAACAAGTTGCTACATGTATCAACATGGATGGTGTATATTTAACTAATGGCTACATGTGTCCTCGTCCTAGAAGTATTACAGTGTATATAGTCTTATAAGACTCATTATACATCATGTTCTAAGGCTTGAGTTATCTGTATATTAAATTTCATTACAAATTACTTAGGGGTTTGCCCGGAAAACGTAACGCAAGGAAAAAAGCCGAAGACAGGGATGGTTACTTTAGCGTTATTATTAGTACAATATATTAGTTTAGAGCAAGGGTGAGCAACCTTTTTAATCAATGGGAAAATTTTAATTTTATTTTTTTTGGGGGGCCGCACATAGATTAACTGGTATTAATAATTTACGAAACTTTTTTTATAATAAATATGAGGTATCTAAATAAAATATAAAATTTAAAAAAGTAAAGATTTCATATACAGATTTTAAAGCAACAAACAAGAAAACAACAGAAAAACGAATTTACTTGAAATTTTTAATGAGAAATTTGGCGCTATTTTGACGCATACCTAAACATTTTTAATAACGGACCGCAGGTTGCTCATAGAGTATAGATTATGAAAATACTTTCAATGGTTACCGTTTACTTTTTAAAACATTCATATATTCATATTTATACATATTATT
Source organism: Melitaea athalia (assembly GCA_905220545.2). Classification (NCBI taxonomy): domain Eukaryota; kingdom Metazoa; phylum Arthropoda; class Insecta; order Lepidoptera; family Nymphalidae; genus Melitaea; species Melitaea athalia. Next base: position 12,361,341 of record HG992180.1, on the reverse strand, counting down.
TTAACAAAATCATTTTAAAATTTAGTATTTTAAAATACGCCACTTAATTACAGTCATACATGTTAGTATTAAATACTACCTAACCTTAGCCTAAGCTTCAATTACACAATTACGTTTATAAAAGAAAAATAAACATAATTATCACGCTCTTAATTAATATAATTAACTCTAAAAGTTCATACATCATATTAAGGTCCACTAATTACATGCGGTATACGCACATTTCGAGTGTGAAATATTGTTGCGGTGCGGGCGTCCACTCCTGTACGAATACAAGTATAATTATAATATGTAGGTCAGTGTCAGAGGACAGTCTACGTTTGTACCATGTCCACGTCGCAAAACTTAGCTTCGTTAATTCCAACCGTTTTCATCTTTATCATTCATACTTTAGATTTCAATTTTGTATAACGCTCTTATCATCGACCTATGAATTAGTTTTCGCTTTTGGTACGTAATGTTCTTTCGTGACAAGTTTCGGTCTAACTTTATGTTGAATTAGTTTTCAATGCAAACTTAAACGATTTAAGGTTCAATTGAGGCTGTTGACATTGTCCTGTATTAATTTCCTTTTTTTGTTCTGGGACAGGCATAACTTTTAGAAGTTATACTTCCTTTAGGAGGTTACCCTTAACGTACCTACTGTAAGGAACTTTACGGTCATGATTAAAAAAAAAACTAAGCTAGTTAATTGTCATGATATCATGATAACGTATTAATTGGGTAGGTTTTAATTATATCTTAAACTATTATGATTTGATTGGTATACATTTTTGTACTGAATAATAGAAAAAAAATCAAAAAAAAAAATCAAATTTTGATCATCAAAAATTATTACTAACCAGCTGATTTTTTTTTCTTTTAGTTAGTTAATATCTATATAATTTAATAGTAATATTGTCCTACAAATGGCGTGGTACTTTATCCCGGTCCTACGCTCACTGCTGCTCTATCTCCTGCTATCTCTGTTAGCTACCACAATCGAGAGTTTTCGTAGAGGAATTTTTTGTTCGTCTCATCAAAATGAAGCTACTCCCGGAAAATTAGCTTGATACTAATCAGGTGAAAAAAATGTACTAGGGATCCCTACCTATAGAGTAAGTGCAATTTATTCGTAAAATAAAAAAATGATAATTAATTAATTGTTACCTTAACATATTACTATTAAATCTTATAGAAGTAGGTAAGCAATTGTTCTTGACCACCCAGTATACAGAGAGACAATTTGTGGTAAACGGAAGTAGTTTGAAAGTGGAATTAATTACGGTGTTATAGTATGAGCTATAGAGGTACAAAGGCGCTAATGAGGACGGCGGGCGGCGCAGGGTGGTGGCCCATGAAAGCTGTCAGCGGTTGATTTTTCCGAGTGTCGTGGGCGCGCTGATCGATAAGTCACGTGGTTCGCGCCGAGCTCGCCGGTTACCGCTCGATAGTTAGCCTCCGCTAATCTCCTGCCACCACTCTAATGTACCATATGACTAGTTTTCAGCTACAAGCATTGCATAATTTTACAAATGTGTAATAGCTAGTTAACATTATCACGTATTTTATGAGTAGAATAACTACCTGTTTATTCGTCGCAAGATATTTTGATTTTAACTCCATTTTAGTATTTCAACTTCTATTAGGTGCTATATCCCTCCATATAAAACCTATTTAGAATAAAACCATAAAATAAATTCTGGAGATTTTGTAAACTCAGCCATAAACTATAAGTATAGTTTTTATTATAAAAAATATATTCTGAAAGTTTTGTGACGATTTACGTTATGTAAAAAATTACGTTAAATGAATCAACCATCAATATCTTTATGAATATTTTAAATTTCGAACAAATAAAATGTAGATCTAATATTACGTGGATAATAGTTTGATCACTTTTTTAATATTGGTTGTAAAGTCTGTTCCACTTGTTTTTATATTGTTGTAAAATGACAGCTGCACTACTTTTATTGAAGTTTTAAATCGTACATTTATTATTTTGAAACTAAATAATTTGTTTTAACAGCAGATATAAAGTACGTACGTCAAACATATAGGTGTTACGGTTATAAATAGAAGTTAAAAAGATGGTTGAGGTTTTTCCCAAGATGTGACGGATGCAGTACTGCAACGCAGAAGTGCAGAGGGAGTGACGGACATCGATCGTGGCGCGCCGCCCCACCCCATCCAACACTAAACGTTATCTCGTATACATACATATGCTATGCCAGTTTTATATACGGATATTCAATGAATTGTCCTTTTTATTATTGTAAATGATATTCCAGACGATTTAACTATCTTATATCTTATTGAAGTGACTGTACGAAAAACCCTCAAGTAATGGAGTGTAGTTAAAATATTAATTGTTTAATTATACAAAGAAACAAAAATTATTTATTATTATTATACATATATAGATATGTAATACAGACATTGAATAAGATATTTTTTTTATCAGTCTTAAATTATTTATACCAATATATTTCATAAAATAACGGTTACATTGCGATACGGTTACATTAATTGCCATAATTTTAATGTACTGTGGTAGTAGAACTTCATTTTCACATGTAGATTAAAAATACAATTAATTTTAAATGACTTTAAAAAGGAGGATGTTATCAATTCGGATGGTATTTTTTTAACTTGGACGATGTCATTTTCACGCTACTTCGCTTATACTTACTTTAATATAAGTACATCGATTACTTAAAGATTCTGGTCCTATAAAAATTTAATTTAGTTTGACCTCTTACTTTTCATCATTATGAGCATTTTTGTTCACTTGGGCTATGTAATTTTCACGATACTTTGTGTACGGCTGTTTTAGGAGAAAACAACGAAACTTACTACAGTCTGCCTAAATAACAAAACTCTAATATAGAAAAGTCGTATTGTAGTTTACAAAACAATATTTTTGTAATGTCACCGACTTCAAACTTATCAGTAGTTAGCATATGCAAATAATAATATTTTATTAAAGGAAGTACGAAGGTTTGCATAAAAAGACGTGTTTCAAATTTAATCTTTATTATTTTTTTGCTTTTTAGTTTTTGAAGTCGGTTTTTTAAACCTATTTTTTTTATTACACTTTGCATTGCTTTAGTTATGTGGATGTATCTTTTTATAAGGAATTTTATACGTGCTTTTTGTAGTTAAGTATATCTCTGTAGAGTTTTATTTTAATCAAAATGGGTAATTTATTTAATATGTATGAGTAATTACTTTTAACATTTTAAAAACAGAAATGACATACTAAATTGCGAAGCAAAGCATAGTTACCCAATAATTAATTGCTTATCAGTACATTTATATTTTGACATTAGTGATATGGTCTCATTTTTTCACTTTACTTGGGACAAAAAACAGTCTTTCAATATATTTTAATTTGCATATTATTTAACAAATTACTAATTGCGAAACAAACATCGATGTCCACGTAATTATTTAAAATAAAAAATAAAAAACTGTTGAAAGCAAACGATAGAAAAATATATAACTATAGTACAGGGCTACACCGAGATCGTCAATTCGTCAAGATATTATATTGACCTATTAGACAAGTACCATTCACTAATTTACATGGTTTAAAAGATTATTAGGAGAGGCTTATGTCCCGGAGTGGTCTTTTAAAGACTGATGGATGAATGGATGGATGTAAAAAAATATTGACGACACCGAAATTATATTACCAACTGCAAATTAACTGTTAAGTATGAAATTAATATGAATGAAGAAAAATAGAGCACGTTTGGTCTCGATTTTAAGGCTATTAAAATAATGTATATATAAAGTAAAAGCATAAATGATATTTTCTTTCACGTTAAAATATATGGTACAGTACGACGTCAGCTTAAACCGCCATTGATTGTGCTAAGTTTATGTTATCGATTGCACGTTTATCGTCATCAGTTCGCTATGTAACGCGCCGTTTACTTCACTCGAAGCTTGAATCGATACTCGCGAAACGTTCCCGCCAGCCCCTAACAAATGACACACTAGTTTCACAGCATTGAGTTTGAGTAAATCCAGTTTAGTTCTGAAGTTGAACATTTGAATTTATAATGATTAACCATTTAATCCAAACTAAGATAATAATAATATAACCAAATTTTTATGCTGACGGTAGTTTCAGAAGCTTATTTAGAGGTTATTTTTTAAAGTAATTGCACAATCAATTTTTTTATACAAAATGATAACTCAAATAATATATTTAAATTTTTTTTCTGATTTCAGCCTCCCTTAGAATGTGGCATAAATGGCCGTGGCCCAACTTACTGTGAACCGCAAATGTGGTCTCCTTATCAGGTAATATTTTGAATAAATAAACTGTAGAATATACTGTTATTTAGATTTTATTGAAATAAAAAGATTTTACATGAATTCCAGGTGGGAATGATGGGTGGAGGCTGGACCGGGATTAATTCAGTTAATGGCTCTTGGACTTCACGAAGTATGTGTTCACGCGAACCGATACGTTACGCTCCCGATTGCCGATTGATAAAAGTAAATATATACATATAAGAATCATAAAAATATAACGTTTATTTAAATTAAATTGCTGTTTAATATTACAGGGTTCAACTTTACATCACCAGAATCAGGTCTGTGCACAAGATGGAAGGTCTACGCCATATCCAACATACGACGATTCTCATTATAATAGTGAAAACGGACTGAAACACGTCAGCATCCAAGACTTTTCTGGGAGAAACATGTTACCATCGGCGGCACCGCGCCCGACTCGCGATACAATTCACGCAGAGCAGCGATGTTCTCCGCCAGAAGAAAAACGACCCCCAGTAGTTCCTCTGCCGGCTTTCCAACAAGCCTTTGGGTCGACTGAGATAGGTAAATTTGCTGAAGCGTTCAGTCGTGCTGAGGTCGCGCATGAAACCGAAGATTCATCTGATAACTTTATGTTTGAATCTTTTCAAGAGTGGGAAGCTTCATCCGACCCTCAGTGGACTTCGCAATCTGCAAATCGGGAGATAAAATGTGAAGAAAACTTTTGAGGATAATTTGTCTTCTCGCTAGTGCTAATTTTGGGCGGTTTCGCCTCGTAGGTAACTAGATAATTTTTAGTTTCACCACCACGTTGCCAAAATGATGTAGTTCGATGTCGGAGATATCTCGATATCTTAGAACTAGGATGTGATAACAATTTTTTAAAGTGTACGAAGTCAACTGAACAAATAGTGGTGTGACTTATAATCGATATACATATGATATGATATAATATTATATAATAGAAAAATTAGTTATTCCCTTTGATTAGTTTTAGAGAGACCTTAAAAGACAAGAAATTAACTGTTAGTGTGTGACGATGGAGGTGTAGGTAGGAATGGCAATGAGTAGGAAAAAATTAATCACTTTTCAATGTGCCTTTAATTGGAGAGCCCGGCCGCAGCACGCGCGGCGTCCCTGCCCCGCCACCGCGATGTCGATATCATAATTACAATAGCAATCTTAGGGACCAACGTTTAGACAAATATACACGACCCTGTCGCGTACACGACCTATGCGCAATAAGCTCAACGAAACAATTGTGAACGTTCTGTCAGGGAGTTTAACGAAATTTATAGGAACCCTAGTTGAATGTTATTAACTTATTCAATAAAATAAAAAATACAGACCTAGAAGTCTGTGGAAATTAGTAAATAATACGCTATTTTGTAAAAAATATCGTTAGTGTAACAAAAATACAAGTTTATGGTGGATATTCATTATAATGTTATTGTAAAATTACAAGTAACTGAATACAGTAGCTAAATAATGTGTGTTATAGGAGTTTGCTACTTTTAATTACTATAACGTTAAACGCTATTAACTATTGAAAAATAATAAGCATTTCTTGATCTTTTTAATGAAATTCACATTAATTTAATTTCTATCAACGGGGCTTTAAGACGCCGCGCGGTATCATATAACGTTTGAAATAATTAATGAGTAAATAAAAGTCATGTAAGTATATTTAGGTAGTTAAATTTTTAAAGAGATTACTTATAAATAAGACAGCTTATTGAAAAAATGCTAGGGTCCAATAAAGTTGAAATAAATACCTATTACGGTCATACACAAATAAAATCACAATCTTTTAATTGTCCCACTGCACTTACAGGCTAGTACTATTTTGTGCATCATATACGGACTCTTTACGTTACTAAAATTGGACCTAATCGTTTCACGTATTCTCCCATTTAATTAATTGCATAATTTACTATAAAGATTCTTAGATTGGCTTGTAAGATGTTTCTTTTTTAAATCTGTGATATATTTTCAATAATTTTTTTATTATAATTTAAAATTGATACGATTATATGTGAAATTATTTCAGAATAGATACATGAACTTCACAATGTGTGAATTTAAAGTAAAAATATTTCTTTTCTTATTCTCAATTTATTTATATAAAAAAAAATTTGGTTATTTCTTCATGAAATGTTTTGCGATTGTGCTTACTCTTGGCGATTCGATTATATACATAACAAAAACTTCCATATGTCTTCGGTTTACGATAGGAGTTTGTGTGTTTGTATCTGGACCTCTTTCGACAAAACAGCAAAATTAAAGGAGTGCCTTATGTAATTATTATGATACGAAACTAGGAGGAAGAGTTTTATTCTAGTCTAATTTGATGAAACACCATATTATAGTTAATAATGAAACCTCTTATAAACCGAGAATTTCATGTATAAGTAGATGTGATAATAAACTTATATAAAGTTATTTGACATATACATGTAATAGCGCACGCACTATATAATAAATAATTATTCAATGTGTGCGCTATCAAAAATTACAATAGATTCGAGTATATAAAGAGTAATTTGTTATATAATAACAGTTTAATTTTTGTGAATGTTTATAAAGTTATTAGATTAAGTTTTATTTTATGTTTTACAGATTCATTTTTAGAACTGTTGTTTTAAATAGCGAGATCTTAGTGGCGGCTAAATGTTAATTTACCTGAAAGTAGCTACTTAGATATTGGTCAAAATTGAAGATTAGTCAAGACTACATCACATTAGCATAAATACTATCATACTGTTCTTAAATAATATTGCTCAGGAGTTTAGATTACTTTTTCAAAACACTTATATGTAGTTGCATGAAAATATGTTAAAAAAATACTTCTTTAAAATAGTTCTGAAAGGTAGGTTCTGCTATATATACTTCCTGTGTCTATACTTTTCTCTTAGACGACTTTACAACAACTAATTTTATTAAAATATGATTTAAGACACTGATCCTAAGTAGGGTATATTTAGTTACATCTTAATAACATGTAGTTTGTGCCACATAATATAATGTATATACAATATACATACATTTTCTTAGATAGTCTTATTGTTATTTATTTAAGTTAGGAATTTATAATTTATACTGTAGAGAGTTGTACAGAAATTTACATTTTAAAATATTCTAAGTGTTTCACTTAAAATAGAGCTTCCCGTTTGACTATCCTACAATTTTGTCTACCACCAAGAGTTAGCTTTACCATTAATGTAATATCATTCTAGTTTTCATATGAATTTATTATTTTAAGCATGTGCGAGTGGAGCGAGTGTTGATTGAACGTTCATTCTAGTTAAGAGTATCTATGTATTATGTTTGTCGACAGTAAAATTATTTTTAAAGTGTCAAAATAGCAGTACAAAAGTACACATTTATAGGCATTTGTTTATTGTATAAGTTTAGTGTGTTGATTTGTCGCAAATGTTAACAAAAACGTTAACGGAAATAAGATTTCATAAATAAGACAATGAATTTAATTTAAGAGCGATACAAACAAATGATCCAGATTAAGACTTATCGAAGAAAATTTAAATAGAAAAAATGTAATGTTTACAAATACTTGTAGGTAATGTCATTATTGTAAATATTTAATTATGTTTTAAATGTTTAATTCATATCAATTTAGAGAAACTGTTTTAATAGCAAATTGTAAGATTTTGAATCCAAATTCACTGAATATTTTGATTTAATATGAACGTCGATGTACAATTAAAATAAAACATTTTACTGAACCTTAAGTGTTGTATTATCAAAATATATCTTTTATTAAATTTATTTAAAAAATATAGCAAACGCAAGTTGAATCGCAAATGCGTTGCCTTCCCTGATCCTCCTTAGGAGTTCTGGCCACCTTACTCACCACAACAACACCATCTGAGAGTAAGGAACACTGAGAACAGTATTATTTAGCTGTAATTTTTTCTGTAAGGTTGAGGGACTTCCCCAGGAGGGCTGTCTACATTTTAAACACTCTTAACTTCAGGCTATTTTGCCACCCTAATGGTTAAATAAAACTTTTTGACAACCTAGAATTTAAAATAGAAATAAAAAATAGTAAAATAAGAAGTTGAATAATAACAACATAAACTGAAGGCTACTGGAACCTTTCAAAGTAGCGCTAAATTTAAGCATCATACGAGAGCAATCATAGATTAAACATTAAGTTTTTCCTTATTTTCTGGTTAACAAAATATATACAATATAATAGTATAGTTGTTAAAATATTTTGTATGGATTTAAAAAATATAATCTAATTAGTTTCTGGATATAAATACTGGCGACAGAAGGTGTCTGGCAGTATTAATTTCAATTTTTTTTACAATATTCTATTAATAAAGCTGTGTGGTTACGTTAGTATAGAATATAGCCACTGCCTCTTCCCGTGGGTGTCGTACGAGGCGACTAAGGGATAACACAGTTCCACGACCACCTTAGAACTTATAAAGCCGACCGATGGCGGGATAACCATCCAACTGCTGGCTTTGAAATACACAGACGGAAGATGGGCAGCAGCGTCTTCGGTGCGACAAATTCAGCCCTGCGGTCACCAACCCGCCTGCCCAGCGTGGTCAATATGGGCAACACACATGAGTTCACGCCATTTTTGGCGCGAACTTGTGGAGGCATATGTCCAGCAGTGGTCTGCGATAGGCTGAAGTGATGATGATGATGATGATTAATATAATAAGTATTTTAAAATACGTTTATTACATACACTAATACTGCTTTAGTGTAGGTAGGTATATATTTTGTCCTAAAAATATATATATATATATATATATATATTTCTGGATTGCCTGGGATCTTATACTATTAGGTCTGTCACACGAAATACAGTTCGATATATCAGATAGGTTTAATGTGCGTCAGAGACAACACTACGAAGTTGAAATTTGCCGATTGTCTCGTTCCAAAGGTCGATGTGCATTATTTATGGCCGGTTACTGTATTCAATGTGATTCTTATACACACACATACACACATACATCTTTTAAAATCTGTAGGATTATAATAAAAATCTGCATTGTGAATTTGTTAACTAACGCATTGGGTTCCCTGTATAATGTTAGATATAAGTTTTTTTGCATTAAATAAATAAATAAATAAAATAAACATGAAGCTTATTCGAAGCGGTCTACATTGGCTGCAATACAGTCCTTCTAACGTTAAGACCAGTTATCAATAGAATATCTTTCCATGAGAAAATTCTTCACTGCCAATCGTATGGATTATTTTAGGGACTACAAATTATCATGGCATTTAGAGCAAGCCATACTCTATAAAACTGACCATAAATCATAATCCAGCGAATTAAGATTGGGACTAGATGACGGCCAGTCTTCAGCTTTGATGAAGTCCGGAACGTTGGTTTCTAATCAAGATTGGGTGGATAGCGCTTTATGACTCGGCACCAAGTCTTACTGAAAGAACCATTTTTGGTTATTGAACATGGTGTTGTTAAGGAGCTTAACTACCTTCTCAAGAATGGTATCATGATACACTATTGTGCCAATGTTTGATACCTTTTTCACAAAAATATGGCTCAGTCACACCTTCATAGCGAACACCCCACCAAACCATCACTGAAGTCGGATAATAGGTACCCACGTACTGTACTCTGTTGCCTAATTGGAAAGCTTCCTTAGAGCTTTGAGCATAAATACGGTCATTTTATTTGTTAAAATATTGCTCAATTGTAAAAATTTAAAATCAGTTGGTTAGGAATAATTTTTGACGACGACGAGGTCATCAACTTGATCATCAAAATGATGACAGAAAGATAATGAAAGGTCATCAAAAATTGATTTTTTTTCTGATCTTTTTTTTCTTTTAGTTAGTTAATATCTATATGATTTAATAGTAATATTGTCCTACAAATTACGTGGTACGTTATCCCGGTCCTACGCTCACTGCTGCTCTACCACCTGCTATCTCTGTTAGCTACCACAATCGAGTTTTCGTAGAGGGATTTTTTGTTCGTCTCGTCAAAATGAAGCTAGGTACTCCCGGAAAATTAGCTTGATACTAATCAGGCGAAAAAAATGTACTAGGGATCCCTACCTAAAATCTTTTGTTTCGGATAGGATTTCTTCGAATTCTTTCCCTTACTGCTTTGATCGTTTTTTTTCGTACGAACACTACGTGGACGGCCAGAACTTTTTCTGTCACAAACAGAGGAGGTTTCATTGTACCTATAAGCTAGCCCGGTACACAAACATTTGACAAATACCAAGTGTTTGGAGAGTTTTAAAAATTGTATTTGGCTCCATACCTACATACTTTGTGTAATGCAATTACAGCGATTCGGTTTTCTTTATCACCCCACTCCATTTTAATGTCACAAATTATTTTACAATGTATTGGCGCGAAAATGAGAAAACACAGTGACCAGTCATATAAAAACGGCAAATTCCAAATTCAAATGTAATATTTTGTTTATTTTTAATTGTAACAGTATTTATGGCCAGACTTTGTGTATGTGATTAGGAAGAAATAAAAAAGGATACATATATTTTTTATTTATTCATAAGCAATAAAAAGTAATTTCCATAATACGTGTCACAAAATTGAACTTATCGATACTTACAAAACGAATAGGAATGCATACATCAACTTATAAATCAATCCGTACTAAGTTTATTAAAGTTACTAGAGCAAGGCAAAGAATACAATGAACACAAATAATATTCTGACAAACTGCTGTCAAGACACAAAATGATGAAATCGTTATAGGCACGTGCACTCACGTTAAGCGTTCTCGAAATACGTAAAGGCACTTTTAATTTAGGCAGATTAATAAAATGAATTCGATAATAAATTTTAAATTGTTGTTCATCGTCTTGTTGTTTGCTGGAGGACAATGTTGTTCAACACGCAATATGTTAGTGATTTATAATAATTTAAATATTTTGCCATCTCAATGCAGTTTGTCAAAAAGTAGAGGGAAATTGGGTGACAGAAACGAACTTACAAATTATATAAGGTAAAATTATAAAAGTACAATACTTATAATAACATTAGTTACATTCGTATTTAACTTCAATAAGTCTCTAAATTTCTGTTGTTTTTTCCTACATTACTTTCAAATGTCATTGAAGTATGAAATACAATCGCAATTAATGAGCACATTTTCATTATTCACTCATATTTGTTTATTCATTTTATTAATTATATTTTCTTAGTATAACAATATCTATAAATTGATTGTATAAGTTCGTAATTATTAAATTCGAATATTTTAACATATGTATATTAATAAACAGGTTTTATTTAATAAATCACAAAACAATTTTGGAACTGATACTTAAAATTTGAACAATAATTATAATATGTGTTTGTGTGATAATAATAATAATATTACAATATCTAGACTGTATTAATACACAATATACAATAACTTTCAAAATTATCATAAAACATTTAACAGTCTGTTATTAAAACCACTTTATAGCATTTTACTGAACTTTGTTCGGTGATATGTCCCAACTTATAATTAATACACATAAAGCAATTATTGATATATCATTAGTAACAAAGAATAAACATTACGAATTTTTAAGCACAACAAGCATTTTTACGTGATGTTAAGATTCATACTATTGTGTAACTATTAGAAAGGTAAAATATATTGTATAGGTACATGCACTTACATAGTCTCAATTATTTTTTGCAGTTTTTATTACAGATAATTATTATTCTTAATTTTGATGAAAAAATACTAAAAATTAGGTGTATAGTTCAGTTAAAGTTATACGGTGGTTTTGAATAACATTGCCACAATTTTACATCTGTAATTTAAAGAAATATTTATTTACTTATACCTCGAAGGTAACCCAAACGAACCGAGACATGGATACATGTTATATAATTTACCTAACCTATGATAGAAATTTCGAATTTGATCACGAAGAGAAATTATTATCAAAACTACCTAGTGTATTTTTTTCATAAGGTAAGGTGCATATTCAACTATAGGGTAGTTAAGTGATTGCGTTGCCGATGTGACCAAATAAAACGCAAATAGATTACAGCTAACTACTCTCACGATACATTTACTCAGTACTATGTTAACAGTGAGTTATAAAAAGCTTGGATAAGTACGTGTATACCTGGTTTGGCACAGAATACATATTGAAATTTCATCTTTGGCAAATACGTTGTACTAAACTAAGTTAATTGTAAGAAATTATTTCAACTTTTTCAATTGATTTGGCTTAATTTAAAAAGCACAGACTCTGCAAAAAAATTAAATTGTAACGAAAAATAAAAATATAATTGTAAACCAATTACTCTATTTCGGTAGATAAAAAACGAATTAAATAAGAAAAACAAAAAACAAAAAGCATTCTTTTTTACTTACTTTTAGTTTCTTAAAAGTCTATTAGCTGTGAATTAATGTCTACGCTTCATTGTAAACCAAATATAACATCGGAAGTATACGTTAACGAATAGATTGATATTGTCCTTTTAAATAACTGGGGTTGGCTTACTGATTTAGGGATTTTCATTAGATCTATCATGAATAAATGCAACCTAACAACTATCTGTAGTTATTTTCGTGACGTTCGCATGAATGTAACTTCATGTAGAACTAGACAGGTGCGACGCAGCACATTTACTATTTTAATATAATATTACAATCACGTGTCAAGTAACACTATATACATAATTATACTAATCAATTTCCAACCAATTCATTTCCATTGAAGGGGATTTATATCTATAGTTTGAGTATTTATCTTTTTCATACAACAGACGAAACGTACACAGTCTTATTTTGGATGTAATTAAAATATTTGAGCATAAAATAAATTATGTAGATTCAACGGAAGAAATATAAGAACAAATAACTTTGAGCTTTAAGCAATTGCTGTCGAAGTTTCTCTACGGATAGTAAAACATTATTTTCTTTTACTTTTTTTATACCTATTATATCTAAATCATTAGTTCGTAAGGTAATAAATAGATCTGAGTTTACTGTATGACCTGAACCCTACCATCTGTCTCTACCGATCACTCGTCATTGCCAGGTGCAAAGTTTTTCAGTGTGAATTTTTCAAAAGCATGTTGATGATTATCTCTGGTTATATATATATATATATATATATATATATATATATAACCATAATATATATATATATATATATATATATATATATATATGTTGCAAAAACTATCAGTGTTCCTCTACTATAATATGAATGTACTATACATATAAACCTTTCTCTGGAATCACTCTATTTACTAAAGAAAACCGCATCAAAATCCGTTGCGTAGTTTTAAAGATCTAAGTATACAGACAGCGGGAAGCGACTTTGTTTTATACTATCTAATGATGTATTTATATTTTATATTAAATAACTAAAAAACGTCAAACGATTCTCGAAACTAATTATGATAAAAACAATATCAGTCTGCAACATAAAATAAAAAAAAAAACAAAAGATTTTTGGTAAATAAAATTTATGTTCGTTGGGAATCATGCCGCTCGAAGTGAAAAAATTACACATCCAGTATTATTTGCATCACCCAATAGTTTCACATATATTACTAATAGAACGGACTCATTTTTAAGAGTCTGCTCCAGCATTAATTGCTATGACACTATAAATCACCTTCTCTGACGTTTCTAACTTTAACGTATAAGTTTGGTGGCCACTTCGTTTTACGTAAAACTAAAGTAAGGTTAATTTATTAAAAATAAAGTGATTCATTACAATAGATCAAACATAATTTATTATTTACATTTTATCAAACTTTTTTCAATTTTATTTTTATTCTCTCTTCGTGGTTAATCAAATTTACAAGGGAAATGTTAATTTAGCACTTTGGAAAATAACATAATATATAATTATAGACGAAATATCATATTTAATAAATTGGGCACTTGACTCTTGGCAGTAATTTTTATTTTGCATAAAATTTTTGATTTGTGCATCAACATTCACTTGAAAATTTCACTCTATATTGTATTATTCCAAATATATGATTTTTAACGTTGTATAAAAAAACTAACTGATAAACATTTAACCTTTCTCTGAATATTGTTTATATACGTTATGTGCAATCGATTACAATATTTTCGTGGTTACTGTATCTGACAATACCAAGTTAATGTATTCCGAGCGACGCGTTCTTATCCCCGAATAGCTTTATAATTTTCATATTTGATTCCTTTAATGTAATAATTTCTTTAAGTTTAATTTAAGCTAATTAACGTGAAACATAGCGTTTTGTTTAGATACTATAAAATGGAATAATCATACATAAAAACACTTAAAGAGTATGAATTGTGCACAACAAAACCTTTACTTTTTGATGCATGCAAACAATGATTCGGAATCCATCATCATAAAAGTTTTTGCATGTCTGGCTTGTGAGCTTCAACTGATTATTTTTATTACTTGTACAGTTTTAAAATGCATCTCTTAAAATCTTTTAAGCTATCCAGATCAATACAATATTAATAAAACAATTATATTAATAAACAGACCAATTCTTAAGCAATCGAATACTTTGACATTTTTTTTAATAATTGGAAGCATAAAATGGAAGATAGATACACATGTACTAAAAACAAATTCAGCGGTAAAAGACATGTTGATTAAGACTGTTAAATAAACGCTCATATAGTGTCCAACGCCAAGATGAGTTGACCTATCAATAATACCTATTGAAACGAACACGTTTTAAAATCAACGGAAAAAGCCAAGCATTTATGTATGTATGTATTTTAAAAAAAATCATAATTTTTCTATGTATTTTCAGTTACTAAGCAATGATATAAATATATTTTTTTAATTAATCTATTGAAGTTCTCTCTTAAATTATTTGTTAAGGATAATCTAATAGCTTTCCACATGTAAAAGATTATCGTAATAGTGTTAGACATACACAGAAAATTAACAATATTTATAAAAAAAGACTCGTCGTCGTTTCGTACTAATTTCATGAAACACTATCATCAACAGATGCTCGCTTGTTTACTTGTGAGCCCTAAAAGTAGACAAGCGCGAGCACCGGTGATTTAAGTATTTCGTTTTCAGTCCGATTCGTAAAAAAAACGGTCGCTCTGTAGTAAAAAGATAAAGTCATCACACGAAAAAATGGAGGTATCGGAGTTCGTCCGGCTGGGATCTAGGTCCTAGGAACCTAGGAGGATCGGGGGTCGAGCGGGACGAATCGGATCGACGGTGGCAGCGGGCCAGAGTTGGTCTACCGGTCTACGGCGGGCCAGCGGCGCCTAGTGGCGGTGGTCCGGCGCGAGCGACTTGCGGCTGGCGGAGAGGTGCGCGGCGCGCGGCGCGGGGCGCTGCGGGCGCGGCAGCGTGGTGGGCGCGGCGGGCGCGGCCTCGTGCGCCACGTCGCGCGGTTTCCACACGGGCGACCCTACAACACACCAAACACCGAACTCTTTTACACGTCGCCCTCGCTCGAGCGTCGTCGTGACGCCTCCTCGACGTTTTCAATATATTTTTTTTCAATTCGTACCGATCGCCGGTGTACCCGGCTCCGCGAAAAGAGTTGAATGTTTGATGAACGTCGTCGTCGTCGCCGCGTCCGCAGCGCACACCGCGTCCGAAACGAAGCCGACGGGCGACTTCGTTTCGGGCACACGGTTACACCGTGACTCGGGCCCGTGATGCGAGTGAACGTAGTGAACGGTCGGAAAGCTTTCAAGCTGTGCCATTTAAAGCGGCTAGTTTATGATTCGGAGGTCAACATTGTCATCGAACATTCAAAAAGCTTCGGCGGTGTCGTGACTTTGTGATCGATACTGTGTATTATATAATTTACGACTATTTTTGATTACATATTTTTCTATTATTATAAACCTACAGTGCACCAATACGTAGACATTTAATGATTTATTACTATTTCGAGACACTAAGTTTTCGGGATTTTATTAAGTGCGGTATCTAGGGGGTATCCCGTGGATAGAGTGCATGTCTAATTTAGTAGTTAGTTATTTTAATGAATATTTTTTCATCTACTTTTATCAATAAGTTATTACATCAATAGTGTATTATATAATCATATAAGTAGGTTAAATGTTACAAGGCTAACTTATAATAAGATATCAGTATGATAATTGAGTGTTATACTTGTTATATCATGCACATAGATTATATAATTATTGATTATTTGAATATTATTATATGTATTTATCTCATTGCGAAAGAGTATTGCTTCACCTACAAGTTGATAGTATAGTTTTTGACGAGAGTTAAAATTAAGAGTAAGGAGCATTTTATTCCTGATAAGGACAATAATAACAATAATTAATTAGCACATTAAATAGTTAACTTAAGTCTAAATTGAGCAGGCACAGAATAAATAATAAAAAATAAATAAGTATCATTAAATTTAGGTATTTCGAAATGGAAGACATAATGGTACAAATCCATGGCAATATAATTATGTACGTAATAATAACAATATGCTACTTACTTAATGAAATTTGTTATAAGAATATCAGAGGTGAAATGATTAATTTAATAAGATAAACACTATGACAATTTTATTAAGGATTATCATCAGTACGATTCCACAGCCATTAAATGTAACACTTAGCTCTTGAGATCTAGAATAAGAGTTTTTATTAATTTTATAATGAATCCAATATACGTCTATTTTTAATTTATTGTAGTTTTATATACCCTAGACGGGTTTGAATAGAGTGTTATGTATTTGTAAATATTGTTTACGTATACGTAATTTGAACCTTACCAGTTGTCTGAAGCTTCATCTTGCAGTCGAATATTATACTATTGGATTAACTTAATTGGTGTCATCTACTTAATATGTAGTGAGATTATTTATATCTAAGGTCTAAAACAAATCTAGGAATTTTCAAATTATCTATCTAGTATCTTAAAATAACATCCTGTTATCCTTCCTTAATCAATTCCATTCGTCAGTATTCACTATAACTTCTTATCTTTTACACGACACACAAGTAGTGTACATCTACATATTATCCACATATATTTTGACTTTTGATTTCGACCAAGAGACGTTTCTGATAAACCAACGTTTTAAATACGGTACGTAGTAGATAAAATAAAACTAAAAAAGCGGTTGCAAGTGTTTGACAAAATAAGGACTAAACACTTAAGGCCAAGTAACGAGGGACCGCAAATTCCTCAAACTAGTAATTATTTATGGAGTAGTTATTATTAATTGTTTGTTATTATTTCGGTTAACATATTGCAGCCGTTCTGAATGATAAAATTAAACATGTATTTGATCAAAGTCGTTCTTCAGGCAATGCCGGGAGGAAGGGCAACGGCCACGCTCGGGACCGCAGCCGTCAAGTGTCTCAATACTGCTACGATCCGAAGACACCAAAATCGATTGTGATGTTAGAGACTTTCGACGAGATTTGGGCTGCTTGCCCTTCCCCTTATGCTAGGAGGTTTTACTTTGTTTCTTCCCAGAGAGGTAGCATTCGACACAAGTCGGATGCTCGATAGCTTTAGCGATTGATTCGGTCGATTTGGAAACAACAATACCCATTTTCATAGCTTTATCTTCCGCTTTCGCGAGTTGCGAATAGTGTGTCATTCTATCGAGAGAGTTTGTTCCTAGCTTTGCCAGTTTTTCACCACTAGACTTAGAAGATCTACGACTCATATTCGGAGATTTGCAAGGAGATCTGTCGAAACTAGCCTGCGGAGTGCGCATTATACCCTTCTTAGGAGCGGGTTTCGGCGACTTCGCTCTATCTAGACTGCTTTCTCTCGACTTCATAATGCTACCACGAGGAGATCTAGAACCATCGAAACTCTGTTGAGGGGAGCGAGATTTGTCAATTGATCCACGCGGGGACTTAGATTGATCAAAGCTTCCTCTTGGTGATCGATGGAGCGTCTTATTAGAATGCTTCAAACTTGATTTGTTTGGAGATTTACATATTATAACTTTTGTCACTCGGTCACGATCTGGTGAAATATGTTCGTTGGATCTTATTGGAGATCTATCCCTGTTAATACTGCTGCCACTCCCTGAACGGATAACTTTATTTTTTTTCTCCGATGCCGGTGAGCTCCTCCTCTCAGGTGACGATTTAAGAGATTGTGAACCTTGCTTACCTAGCTCTCTGACCATTGTAGGTTGATATTGGGTAGGTTGATGTGAAGATTGGATGAGTCGAGCCTGACTTCCCGTACTTCCAGCACTCAGCGTCGACGTCGTGCTGTAAAACGTTTCGAAAATAATAATCACATAAAACAAAAATAGAACGTTTTATCTGCTGGAGTGCAGAGATAGTGTCACATAAAAGTCACAATCTAGGGGCGACATATGTATGAGAAACAAGCGAACCTACGTCATATTTAGATATAAATTTGGAGTCAGTGCGTAATTCGTCAGTTAGTTGGGTCGAATAGCGCAGGCGGTGTCGGTGTGGTTAGCCCATACATATGTTGGTACCTGAGGGTGAGGTGGTTGGGAGTGCGGCCTAACCCTCGCTTGGCGGGCGGCGGCGGCGGCTCGTCCTCGCCCTCCGACTTGGAGCCGTCCGCGCCCGCGCCCGCGCCCGCCGCGCTGCCTCCCGCCCGCTTGCCCGCATCTGCTGATTAGAGCGAGTGATGCTCTTTAAATTACCAAAACACCCATTTATTCTAATATTTAAATTGCATTAGTCAAAAATCAATAGCTAAACAAATCTTTAAAATATAAAATACCATGTTTTTTGAGGTTTTAATACATATAATTACTGTTATTGTTTTAATGCTTAGAATGAAATTATCTATCCAACCTGCTGAATCACCAAGTGTTTTGCTTCTTTGCCTAAACGTTGTTTCATCTGATGACAGCTCAGATACTTGTGGTGGTTCCTCTGCTTCTTGTGAATTTTCTCTAGATAAATCGCCAACCTATAATTTTTTTAAAATATACCTTTCAATAAATAGCTCCACAAATTCTAGAATCGTATTTGGAGAACTTCTTACTTAGGGCTAGTAAATAAATGGGTAACATGTTTTACCTCAATATTGCCAGCGGAAAGTCTTTGTCCGGTGGTTTTAGGTTTTTTTGTCTTTCCAAGAGTCTGAGAACCCTGCATAACCTGCACCTATAAATGAAATTTATCAAACATCACCAATATAAATTAAAAGTTAAAAACTTTTAAAAAGACAAGCTTTGCTAGCCTATATTGTTGGAGTGCATTAAAAATTACTACTCCGCCTACTTATCTTGGGTGTTTCGCCATGTTGGCTTTAGAATGACGTCACATAGCTAACCATGCATTGTGCAAAGTGAACGTATATACAAAATTTCAGTTCAATCGATTGAATAAACATACATACTGACATTGTAAAACCTGCTGTGTATAAGGCGAGTGTGAATGGAAGTGTTGGAAGGGGTAGGACCTAGGTGGACGTTTCAAGACCAGATCAGAGACGTCTTGCAAAAAGGCCAGGTCAAGAGTACCCTAAACCGAAGAGCATGTATGAAAGGAATAACGAAAGTGGACGAAGCGAAACAAGTATGTAAGGATCGTAGCAGGTGGAAAGAAGTGGTCTCTGCCTACCCCTATAGGAAAGAGGCGTGATTATATTATGTATGTATGTATGTAATTAAAGCAGCGCAAAATTTCATGTTTATTAAATTTAACAAGCTCTTTATTCTTAATAATTTATTTAAGATAAAATGAGATGCGATGGGTGGCACGGCTACAATTTTTTTTATAGATCTTTTATCATTGATATTTGTGTTATAATTCGAAGTACTTATTACATTTTGTACACAAAAACAATCTAACCTAATTTATCTTAAAATTCTAAATGAATCTCCTTTCTTTTTTGTTCATCTTAAGTTTGTTTGTGCAATATTTGTAGTCTCTGAGCACAACATTCGTAATCAATAAAAATATTAATTTGTAAAATGACGATTCGAAAGCGCTTTTGTGGGTGTGGTGGTGCTATTTGAATAAAATTATTTTTGATTTTGATTTTAAATGTCGAAGTGGTTCTAAAAGATTTGATTTTTTTTTGGAAAATTTAAAATAACAGGTATCATTGCTTGCTTGCTTCTAGATTATTTCATTTTATTTTGTAATTCAAGTTTAAAAAGTTACCTGAGCTAAAAAAGTTTCTTTACAAAGTTTTAGATCAACTAATGGTCTAAGATCCGGAATATAACAAAATCTTCCCTCATCTGTTAATTAGATGAAACAATTTATTATAGGCTGATTTCAATATTGTGAATTTATAAAAACAACCTTTGCCACCATAAGCCTGCTGCAAATAATAATACTTAAAAAAAATTTTTTTTTTCTTCTAAAAAATCTTTTCCCTCTCATGTTAATTACATATAGTAAGCTAAAACCGTCAATATTTTACATTATATACCTGACTATAGTAGGCACCCATCTCTATGATTTCTATACTTACCTGCAGCCAGGTTACTCTGACTGAGGTTACTGACCTGGCTGCAGGTAAGTGTAGCAATCATAGCGATGGCTGCCTACTACAGTCAGGTATATAATGTAAAATATTAACGGTTTTAGCTTACTACATGCAATTAACATGAGAGGGAAAAGATTAAAAAAAAAAATTGCAGCAGGCTTATGGTGGCAGAGGTTGTTTTTATAAATTCACAATATTGAAATAAGCCTATAAAAAATTGTTTCATTTAATTAACAGATGAGGGAAGATTTACCTTCTCGGATCTTAGACCATAATGAGAAAAACTTTTTCAATATCTACTACAAAAATTATGGTTAGTCCTGTTTTCAGCTATAATTTAAGACTTATTCAACGACTTCATTAGTATGTCATTTATCGCTATTATCAATCATAATAAAATTTATGAGTAATAAAAATAGTTATAATATAAATATATTGTATGTAATGTTTTCTAATGTTTACGTGAACTTCACTCATTATAATAAACCAACTTTTTCGGATTTTATCGCGGTTTATTATGTTCTCTCCCGTAACCATGGTTTCTGTAAAGTATCCGAAACGTCAGGAATGTAAAAAACCTAAACCGCGATAAAATCCGAAAAAGTTGTTTCATTATATTGTATGTACTAAGGTTGCGGAGAAAATTTATTTTCCATTCTAATAAATGGATGTTTCGATATTTTATATCGAGCCAGATGCGACCGGCAACGCAATCCTTTTAACCCACTGAATTGAATCGAATCAAATAAAAAATAAAATACATTTATATATTTTTTTTTCTGACATTATTTTCAGAATGCATAGATCAATTATGGACGACTCGCTGAAATCGAAATCAAACGGTCGTTTCTTTCACTGCGTTGAATTTTATAAATTGACACGCTGTGAAAATTAGGACATTACTTTTATTTGTATTTTAATGATAAAAAAGAAACGTAAATTAGTAGGGTCCATCATATTTAGAGTATGAAGCTAAGTTAAAGAATGATGACAGGGTAAAGGATGCGGATCAGATTCAGAACGTTGACGAGTTGTAGGAAGCGGACAAGATTCAGAAGGCGGATGAGTTATAGAAAGCGGAAAACATATAGGACGTTGATAGAATGCAACATGTGATGTACGGGGTATAGAAAGCGAACAAGGGACAGGGTGTTCAGAATTGTGCGGATTGCGAAGTGAGTTAGGAAGAAGAATACATTTATGCGGATGGGATGCAGCAAGCGGAAGAAGAATATCAGTTTGAAGAGGTACAGGAGGAGAAATAAAAAATATAAAGTGCAAAGGAGAAGTTTTTTTTTGTTTTTTTTTCCGATTTTTTTCCGAAGTTGGTTATTGTGGTGGGGCACAACAGGAAATGAAATCTGGAGCAGCCCAAACCTAGGGAAGTGCCTCAACGTTACTGAAGCACAGCTAAATAATATTGCTATCAAGTAGTGTTGTGACCCTGTGGTGAGTAAGGTAGTCAGAGTTCCTGGGGAGGGTCGGGGATATGGTTGGCAAAGCGCTTGCATTGCTTCTGGTTTTGCAGGCGCCAATAAGCTATGGTAATCGCTTACCATCAGGTGAGCCGTACGCTTATTCGGCGACCTGGTTGTAAAAAAGAGGGAGAATGAGGTGGAAATCGAGATGCAGAGGCTGGAGTGTACAGTACCTGGTGCTTGGGGCGGTCCAGCGTGTGGTGCGCGTGCGGCGCGCGCGGCGGCGCGGGCGCGGGCCGCGAGCTCGGCAGGGACATGTTGCGCACCGACTCGCGGATTATCTGACGGATCGTCTTTAGGAACGCGTTCCGGAAGTCCGCGGTACTGTCAAGTTCGTCTAATCTTAATTATCTGGCTATAAACGTAATAATAATAGTAATAATATCCTTTATTGCACACCACAGAAAAAAAACACTTATTACATGAAGAAAAAGTTAATATCTAGATGCACAATAAGGCGGTATAATACTATAAAGGTGCGGCTTATAATTTTAAATTCACTTTGTTTGATTCTTAAATACGAGTTAAGATCTCGTAGACAATGTTGAGTATTTTATTATAATATTTAAATACAAAATTAACAAAGGAAAAGTTTTTAAAGAAATAATCGTGTACCTCAATAAATATAAACTAAAAGTTTTAAATATTTATATAATATTTTTTAAATTTATAATATTTTTTTTATTATATTCTAGGAAGTAAAAATGGTGATATTCCTGATTAAATGGAATTAAGGTAATAATAATAAAGCTATATTGTACACCAAGAATTTTTAATACTTTTAGTTCTTAAAAAAATTGCCTTTACCTGTTGGATAATACGTAAACTTTTTCAGATCGACGTTGGAGCTGACTACGCAGGTGGATAAGCTCCCAGAGGAAGTGACTGTCCATGTCCTTGGCCGAAGAAGCTCGAACTTGCACTTCCGTTACTGGTATCAAAACTTGATAACGAATTATTTCTACTTCATTTGAATTGTTTTTAGAAGACACCCCCTAGTAACAAAAAATAATACTTATATAAATGGATGTTCTAAGAATAGAAGTCATTAATGTTTTCCATACGTTGGAAAGGTCTAACAAGGTTGTGAGGAATGTTTTTAGTGTAAGAAAATTTACATGTTTGTTTAAATAATTATAATTAACAGCATATGTGAATTATAGCGAAACAGGAAGTTCATTAAGAGCTTTGATTAACTCTCAAATTTAGAAGAGCTACGGTCTCACAAAAAATAAACAAGTTTTTTAGAAACGAATTTAGTCCTCGCAAGAAAGTAATTTCTTTTAAACAACTTTGTTATTCAGTTTTAATTTACATATTATATTTACACGTTTTTAAATTGGAATAAAGATATGAGATGTTTAAATTATTGTTGTAAACATCTTGTTTTGTATAGCATACCATTAACTTTTTCTTCTGTCTCAGTCTTTCTTTGCAAAGGAAGACAACGGCCGACTTAAAAACAAAGCACATTGCGTGCAATTCAAGTCCTTTCTTTATTTTACCTAAAAAGTCTGATATATTCAACCACTCTACACCTCCATAGTATAGTAAATCACCTGAAAACATTCACAGATAAATGTCACGTTCATAGAATAGGTCTTCATTACAGTAATTTTATCTATTTATAAATCTAACCAGGACTCAAGTCGATAGGTTGTTTGCAAGACTTTTGATGTTGCCTAAACAAATGATCAAATATAGCACCATATTCTTCGTGTATGCGCTGCATCTCATTTATATGTTCTGCAACCTTTTCCATTCCCTTCAAAGCTTCTGAAATGTACAGTTTTCCAAATCAATGATGAGTTATTTCATAAAATACATTATCAAAAATTATTTTTATTAGTGTTTCATCCTCGTCTTACCTACTAAATGAAGGTGTTCCTCCGAATTTACGTCAGTTAGATTTCTCAACTGTTGCAAAAGTAACGGATATTTGAGAATTCTTTGTATTGGTTTAATTAGGTACGATTCTAAGGTCGATGAGTGTTGTTGTTTTGGATTGCGAGCTGCTAAGAATTCTTGTAGAGCTTGGTTTCCTTCATCTGCGAGTATGAAAACACGATTTAGTAGAAAATGCAAAACAGTTATTTTTAAAAGATAAAATCGTGTGTAAAAACTTACTCGGATGTAAAACTTTCTGTGCCTTACTGTGACTAGCGCAGAAAGAACTGTATAATTTGAAATGGTTGACATAATAGAGAAAAGCGTTTCCAACTGCGAAGAGAACGTTCTGAAAAGTTATATTAAAACAGTAATTTCAGTGATATTATACATTTTACAGGTAGTTAATAATATGTTGTATCTGACTGCTCCTTACGAGAAAATAACACGATATTGCAATTAAAGATATCAAAATGAAAACAATATAATTAAAAGGAGTTATTTAATTAAAGACAACTAAAAAAAAATATTCATAAGTCACAATTAAGGGATGTTATTGATAAAATAACTTTAAAAAATAGGTCATCAGGAAAATTATCTTCACGTAGGTACCATGCATTACATATTTACGCAAACATAATACACACCTTGAACTGATTAGAAAATTCAAAATGATTGAAATTTGGTTCAGCCTCGAGCGCTTCCTCTAAGTTTTGAAGAAATTGTCTTTGGAAAGTTACTATCTCTTGAATATTTCCAAACAAAGCGTTGATTTCGGCATTTGATAAAAAAGTTTCCTTCTTTAACGGTTCCAGGTAATTTTCCAATAAATTGTTTAGATGCTGAAAATATTGATAAAATACGTTTATAGTTACCGTAAATAGCAAAATCAAAACATTATGAAAAAGATAAAATAACAGGTACTTGTTCGATTATATCAATAAGAATCAATTTTTTGACTATAACATATTTCGCTAAATAATTTATTTATAACTTATGCCAACAAAATCTTTTGTTTTACGTGAAGCATAATATTTTACTGATAAAATATTTTTAATATCGGACACCTATAACTAAATAAAAACGACGCTGTTAACACTCTTAAAAGTAACGAGAAAATTGCTTTTAAGCTTAATTGAAGTCCTCATCCACAACTTCGTTAAGTTGCTTCGGATACGACGTATCGATAATGCTATTACTATAAATCTATATGTCTATTTATAATACGTAGATCCTATTAGCTAACTCTCGCGATCGGTTATTATTTCATAACACAGTATGGACTATGTTCTAATTTATAAATATTTGGTACTTTTATGTAAATGAAAAACTGAAAGTATAAGAAAATTCAATTACCATACGTAAATGTAATAATGGTAGGTACAAGAGATTCGTGAGCGATGCGTTCAGCGACAAAAATACATATTTTACACGACATAGATCCAATCGTGTAATAAGGCGTGAAAGCGCAATCGGCCGATTATTACGACAAGTCTTTACCATCTTAGATCCCTCGATAAAATCGTAACGTTACACGGAGATACGATATTGTCAGATAATATCTTACATCATCGAACGAAGAGCCCTCGTCATCGAGTCTCGGAGGGTGTGGTCACATTGTTTATTTTATTGTGTAGATAGTTTAACTCCTTTTTACACGCACTATAGTATCTATAAGCGAGCGTGTACAGTAGTGTACACGTTTTTTTAAAGTGAAACTTCTTTAGGCGCATGAGGCGCCAACGCGTCACGCAATCAGTACTTGGATGGGTGACCGCCTGGGAACACCACGTGACGTTTGCTTTTTGTTTTTTTCAATTACTTTTTTAATTTGAGAACGTTTATTTATACAAAAATCAAAACAATATATTTACGTGTACATAAACAGTATACAGTATAACTGAGGTAAGGCACAGCAGGAAATTTCCTGCTCAAAATATGGAGCAGCCCGACTGGGGTAGTACCTCGACCTTACAGAAGATCACAGCTAAATAATACTGTTTTCAAGCAGTTTTGTCTTGTTGGTAAGTAAGGTGACCAGAGCTCCTGGGGGCTCTGGGGGTAATTAGGGGTAGGGTCGGCAACGCGCTTGCGATACTTCTGGTGTTGCAGATTTCTATAGGCTACGGTAATTGCTTACCATCAGGTGAGCCGTACGCTTGTTTGCCGACTTAATGATATAAACAAAAAAAGAAAAAAAAAAAAAAGTCAACGGTTGTCCTGACCTTGACGTAGGCGCGCTCGGTGTCGACGAGCTCCATGAGCACCTTGCGCAGCTTGTCGGCGTCGGAGAGGTGTCGCGAGGGCGTGACGGCGGCGCTGGCCACGCTGCCGGTGGGGCTGCCGCGCCGCGTGTCCGCGGGCGAGCGGCACCAGCCCGTCACCTGCTCCGCGCTCTGCCGCACACGCACACGCCCACACTTCTATTTATGCCCACGGATTTAAAGCTATTACTTGCTACCTAGCGAATGAGTGGGTGACGACGAAACGATCACAGCGGGGAGGGATACATGCGGGTTCGCGTGTCCCATACGAAACTACGCTTCGAATACGATACGTCTTTTATTTCTTTCGATTTTATCGGTAAATGATACTTATTGAATTGTAACTGATTAAATGCTCGTTTAGAAACGGATATCGTATCGAAGCGAGTGCTCTTGAGTAGTCGAGGGAAGGTTACGTAGATCGTTGAGACATCGAGTCGAGCGGGTGAAGGGTGCGGGAGTGAGCAAAAAAGCTTTTAAGTGAAGTCTTCCTTAATAAGCACCTTAAGGAGGTTCTCGATCTCGAAGGAGTTAGTCCGAGAGCTAACTTTAGGCGGTCCCGAGCTTGTCCCGTCTCCATGAGCGTCTGCTTCAGGGCTGTACAGTTCCTTACCTGTTTGAATGGAAATAATACTTTAAATTTTAAAACATTTAGTCAGTGTAAAAACACATTTATTAATACTTGTTTTTTTAACTTATAACACAAGCCAATAGAAATAAAAGTATCTATGTGTGTTAATAAAACTGTATTAATTAAAGTATTTAGTAATAAAAGTACCTATGCATGTTTATGTAATTAAAGAACTAGCTATTCAACAAAATGTAACATAACACACTACACGGTTATAGTTCTGATGCTATTGCCTATAATTTTTTCTTTACAGAATACAGGATATTTTAAAGCGACTTTCATATAAAATATTCTTACAAAACTGTTAAATAGTTACTCTCTAAAATTAAAACTTAGTTTAATATCAGCCCTACACCTAACCAAGAATGCAGTTGTAGTAAAGATTCTCCAAATTGCTATCAAGTACCTGCCGGAGCTACTACAAGTCCGAGCTTGAACGGCTTTAGGGATGAAATACGAAACGTTAATATTTATTTTGGGACTTTGATAACACAGCAGATTTCAAAATTTACGACTAAATTACAACTCTCATACCCAGGTTTTATTGTGATAAGAAGTGACACAATGAGTTTTTTTGGTCGAGGTAAGTCGACATCAGGGGCGAGCAAATAGCCCAGGGAAAGGGTCGCGGCCTTTATTTGGAGGCCGCGATGAGTGGTTTTGCTTTCAGTTTTAAATTTACTGTAACCTATTTCGTTTTCTAAAATACCACATTCACATATGGGTATTATCAATTGTAATTTTAAAAGTACAAATATATTATATTGGCAGGTTTGATGTGTTTTTAATATTAAAAATATATTAATAGGTACACAATGATAGTTGTGATGACCGTTATGGTATTGTGCCAATAAAAGTTCCATTACGTTAATGGTTACGTTTCGATTTCCTCTCGGAGTGTGATATTTGTATTTGTACAAAGCTGTTTCACGTGTGTTATCTTTGTCGATCTTCCCAACTTGGCTCGGAGAACATGTTCATTGGCCTAGGTTTTTTTTAACATCAAATAATAATGTTTAATACTCTTATTAGTAAAAGTAATTTATGTCCAGTAGTGGTTTGATGTCTATTAACTGTTTCGGTAGAACAGACAAGTTTTGTTATTTAATAGTACGTTTCATAAAGTAAATATTAACTAATAATAATAATGTATATACAGTATCTATTAAATATAGTTATATAATTATTTATTTGAATACTTATTAAAGTTTGAAAATACAACAAATATAGATTGTACTATCGTAACACGTTAAATTTAAAAAGCCTACTCTCGAATACAGCAACAACAACAGCGCGTAATAAAGATTTTTACTGTCGATGAGGCTCATTGTTCCGTTCGTATTCTCTATCATAGCGTCGAGTATCGCCTCGCATGTCAAACCAATACGGTATTATAATTGCCTCTTGTGTTGCAAGCCCTCGTGCTGAAATAAATCACAGCGAGTAATTCAAGAGCGTAGCAATTTCGGGCCGCTCTTTCTAAATAATGACCACACCACCACAATGATAGCGATTCGGGAGTGAAAGAGGTCCATTTGTAATTAGCTCTTGCAACAAATGATGTAAGTACCTACTCTCTTATTTTTATTTCAAGCACGTTTTATATTTTATATTTCTTTACTGTATTTTTATTTAGCGTTTATAAAAAGCATGTTATTGTTTTATAAACATGTAAATGTGAACACAATCTTTAATTTTTTTAATATTTTTATTGATTTTATTTTAAGAGATGATATGTGATAGAATGTATGATTATTGTTAATTCTCTGTACTTATTGTTAGTAGTCACAATCACAAATGATCGTACGATTATACTTAATAGATGTTCATTATTAGAACTATTTATTACAGTCAAAATATAAGTACCTACTATAAGTATCGCTAACAACAAACAGTTAACAGAACTCTCTAAAATAGCATTGGGAATCAATAACCGCAAATTGAAATGACGCTAATTGTAATACTTCGATGTACTAATAACAATACTGGCTGACAGCCATGATATTGGAAGCTAATGAAATTTTGGTATAACGGAATCGTTGCCAAGTATTACGTCGACGAAAAAAACTGAAGATGCTTGTTAAGCATTTGTTGTGATTGTGAGATAAAAATAAAAGCTTTTTTGTTCTATATTGTCAACAGTTAAATAAATTGTTTTATTACATATAAAACAGCTTTGTCTGTTATTTTAACAAATTATTTATATTGTTTATCTCGAGGTCATTTCTGATTGTTTTGATTTTGATATATAGGAGGGAATACAAATCAACAAAGTAACCAAGTGATGAACTCGGACCTCGATTTGTCGTCGTATACATTTTCGTTACGATTTGAGTTCTAACAAAATAGCGCTTCGTTAGTTCGAAGGATTAAGTGTTGCTATCGTTTTCGAGAGC
Source organism: Melitaea athalia (assembly GCA_905220545.2). NCBI lineage: Eukaryota > Metazoa > Arthropoda > Insecta > Lepidoptera > Nymphalidae > Melitaea > Melitaea athalia. The sequence goes on along the minus strand of HG992180.1, from coordinate 12,331,989 downwards.
AGCAGGATTAAAATATGATCGCAAGTGCTATACAACGTGCACATTGAATGCATCTGCGGATTTAGAGTTTGCACCGGCCAACCTATCTTTAGACTCGCTACGATAACGGCATCGTTGTTTGGCCTCCTGCGGCGAGCTCGCTGGAAATTTAATTGCATTCGACGCAGGATCATCACGCCATGTTGGTTAAAGTTCATTTAATATTTAAAGCAAATATTTTTCCTACCATTTTAAAATAACAATATATGGAGCATCGTCAATATCGCTCGACCATCAAAATAAGTTTTATTAAAATCGCTAAAATACGAATTAGATATAAGCGTAAGGATTCATATCAGCACCACTTTTTGCAGTGTGGTTCACTTGTATGTTTAAATTTTTTTGATTTTTTTTCGTTGCACTTCAGTCTGTAATTTCCCGCTGCTGGGCATAGGCCTCTTTCTCTATGTAAGACAAGCTTCAGAGCTCAATCCTCCACGCAGTGCTACAGCAGGCTGCCCACTACATTTACTGTTATGATCATGATCGCTATCAGGTGTATATGATAACAACCGGGACTCGGAAATTTTCAAGTATTTCCTTCGAAAGATACCCTGAAAATGGTGTGGTGTATGGTGAAGTGTATGAGGCGGGTACTCACTCCAAGCGGGCGCGGGCACGATGAGGCCGGATATCATGTCGTCGGAGATGACGGGCGGGTCGCTGGGCGGCGGCGGGCACACCAGCGAATCGATTATGTCGTCCGTGGCCGCGCGCATCGCGCCGCTCAGCTCCGGCGGCTCCGTGCGCGACGACCTGCGGCAAACAGCCCGCCTCAGCACTACTGCTTGTATTGTTGCCATACAACTTTAAACAACTTTAGTTCTTCGAGAACATTAGCGTTCACTACTAGCATACTATTGTGTAAATAGATACTTTATTAAATTAGACCTGTAACAAACTGTATGTATTTAGATAGCTAATAACTCAAAAAAGGACATGGCAGCATTAAACAGAAAAGTATATTCGTTTAATACGAGTCAATCAATTTCATTTATGGCGTGGTTTGTGTTTTCGTGTTTCTCCTTTAATTGTAGCTAGTTTAATGAATTGTCGACAGTCATCGATAATCGACGACTGAAAAGCGTCGTTGTAACGATACCCTTGTCGTTTTATTTAAAACTATTTTTTTTATTTGAAGACATTTCTTGAATTCGAAGCAAGGCGTCTCCGAAGTCCAACAAAATTAATTATGATTTTACAAAAAAAGAAATTAAGTCCGGAAATTATTTCAATATTCCTCGACTATACAGTGTTGAAAGAAATATAAAATGTATATTAAATAAGGATTTAAGTTGATTTCTAACCATTTATTTTTAAACAAATTGAAAGGATCTCGTTCAATGTGTGGGTATTAAAGGCTACAGGCACGTACACATAAAAGTTAATTAAATGTGATGTAGACTAAATCCGGTTAAATCAATTCGATTCGAGGATGAGTAGGTACAGAGACAATTCTAGCATCGCCAGTTGTTCGCGTGGTGTCATGCATTTCCGTCAGTTCTGTAGAATATGTAAATCGCATACACTATGCAGTCTGCTCCCTGCGTTTAGAACGTTCTAGTGTTTGAATTAGAAAACCGAGAAAGTAGGTTAAATAAGCGTAACAGTTTCTTATGTAAGATCGACTAAATGAAAATGCGCTACTTTTATGCTTCAGAACAAATTAAATGAACTAATCCGTTGAAAATTTAAAAACTTAAATGCAAATTTTCTTATTAATAAAACTTCACACATACATCAGTTAATGTAGTTTAATATATTATGTATGTATTTTTCAGATTCCTGCATATATAGTAAGGCCTACCTATAAATTTGGAATTCCGTAAATTTTTGAAGAATATAACAAATATAACAATAGCATTATCTTTTATATTCCTAGCGTAAGGCACAGTCTTTTATATTCCTAGCGTAAGGCACAGTCTTTCTACAAAGGACATCAACAATATTAATGTTGACATACTGTCACATGGACAACAATAGTGTTATGTCATTAAGGCGTTTGTGAACAATAAATAAAGATTTTATGTAGGTACTTTTTAAGTCACATACGTACAAACACATCCAATAAATATTAAACAATGAACATCGAGTTTGTGTTTCGTACGAAACAATGTAAAATAGTAAAAGGATTGCGAAGATTCCAATAGGATAGGGATTCAGGAACAAAAGTCTGCGATGTTTGGTAGCGGTACGCACATAAAAAAAACATTGACGAATTTATCTTGCAAACAGTTCCTGTAATATTGTTCACGGTAATTTTTAATAATAAAATGTCATCCTATGTTATATATGTTATATCCGAATTTAGCAGAAATTTGGATCACGATCGGCTTTAATAACTTTAGGTAGTATCATAATAATTTATTCACTTAGTGGGTTAATATTTTATTTTGTTTTTGTATTTCTAATCCCAAAAGAATTAACGGTAAAGCATATATCACTTATTATGTCCTTGAAAAGGAAATTGCGAACTAGGCTGCTTAGATTCCAGCTTTCACAAATGACCTGCTCTGCAAGTTCCTGTTCTGCAAGTGGCATTGTATTGATTAATTAAAGCCATCTTATCAATAGAACCGCAACAATTTTAATTAGTGTTACAAGTAGAACTTAAAAACCTTTAACTAAATGGTTAGTATGTATGGATGATTCAACAAATTCATTAATTAAATACCTAAATTAAAAGAGGAGACAATAATGTTTTCACAATCCATGAAATATTGGAAAAATAAAATTGTATTATATAATCCTATCAGATTAAACTTGAGTCATTGAAGTCGTAAATTACTATTAAAAATTGTGCCAAGGAAAGAAAGGTTTTGTTTTTCGTAAATGGAGCAGTCTTCCCGATCGATTAACCGCCTTCTTTACGCTGCCGATTTAATGCTGAAGAAAAATTGAATCGAAATATTGCATAGTTTTCCTAGTTTTATAACGAGGCGAACGTTTTTCTTATTTAAAATATGATTTATATGATCTAGGGAAGTGAGAACAGGTAATCATATCATTGTGGATCAGAAAGTCTTTTTCATTGGACTTACCACACTACCGAAGAGACTTGATTGACTAACTTTTCTCAACAATGTATAATATAACACTCAGTGTACAGAAGGAACAGGTAAGACGCAGTAAACTGTCATCCAATACTTGTACAGGGATGAAATAATAATTAAAGCGCGTCGAGAGACTCGACTGCGGCGCGCACAATGGCGCGCGGGCGGCGCCGCACCGGTAGGATCACCACAATTAGTTTTTGAAATGGACACTGGTTGCAAAACTTTGAGTACATTTAAATACATAAATAAATATAAATATCTTTTACATCTCTCATGTTCGGTAAGTAGGTTCTTATTACCTCCAAATGGGGCTTGTAGGTGACTAATGCAGAATAGTTAGCTTGCGGGTGTAAGCATCAATTGCACCCTCGAACTATAGACACGAGCGCAGCGACGTGCGCCTAAATATCTCGGGCTGCAATTGATGCCTTACAGCCATTGAGTTACTTACGTTAGTAATAATAGCTCAATGCTTACAGCCCTTGGCTACTAATCTACTATTAACATACACACACGGTCGTCCTATGGTAAGAAACTCAATGATTGTGTTATAGGTAACAGCCGACTGTTATACATAGAAATATTACATATCTACATATATAAAATTTTCGTGTCACGATGTATGTTCCAGATAAACTCCAAAACTACTGAACGAATTTTTATCAAATTTTGTAAGCATCTGTAATTTGGTCCAGCTTGGGAGATAGGGTAGTTTTTTTTATCTTAATTGGACCCGGTAGGTGGCGCTGCTATCGGTATGTAAGCAATCAAATTTGGTAGCTGTTTTCCGGGCAGGACAACGTCTGCCGGGTCTGCTAGTATAATATAAATATGTAAATACTCGAATCGAATCCGCAACCCGCGGAACAGAAAGCAGGGTCACTTACAAACTGCGCCAAAGGGCTAGAGTACTGTGTTATAAGAGTGACTAAAAATGAGGATTTTTTAAATCGATTTCATATTGTCAACTGTTTTAAAAAAGTTTTTACATAATAGAGACAATTACTTCATTATTAAAAAAATAATAATTCAGAAACGCCTAATTGTGTTACTTTGCATATTTTAAACGTTCTCAAAGTATATGGGTAATTGATAGGTACTTAGAAATACAGAAAATAAAATCGGAATCACTGTCTAGTTCATCGGATCCTGGTTAACCTAGCGAGGGAGCATATAGGTCGCAGCGAGCGCTTCAGTAAACTCGTCGCGGTCGAAAGGTCAGGTGTATGAGGGCGGGAAATGCCGACGTGAGCCTTCCACCGAGACTGCCACACAAGGAGCCACGCTTTGACTTCCGTTTTATTAGGTCCCACGACCCGCTTTCTAGTTCGCTCCGGGCTACTCTCACGAGCCAGGAAGTCTTTTCGTATCAAACTCGCTTCGTATAGAATTATGTGAATCAGTGCTAACGAATGAACGCGAATACTTTGATTAATGAACAGTTTACTCGTCTAGCGATCCATGAAATTGCATAAAAATAATAATAATTGATTGATTCAAAAAACCTTACCTCATCATCATAACCAGCGAGAGTTCCTCTTGTAGTACGCTCTCCAAATACATCATATCCAGGTCAGATACGATCGCTCCATTAATCACCATTATTTCGTCGCCTTTGATTATACCTGACAAAAAATTGACTGCATAATATCTTTTTTTTAAAGATGTTTGGGTTCCTACACTTTAAATAATCTTTAGATATATTTCAAATATCAATTAAAAAACATTTTATTGTTTTTTCATAAAATTTTTGATGTGAATTACGGCAATGAAGATATCTTATCAACATAGTAATTATAGAGTTATGGGATGGTATCAGTATTAATGAAAACAACTTATATACGTGTATATTTATCGTTTTTGTTTGATTGACATTTCTTACAAATTAATGAAATCAAATTAATATAGTTTATTTGCAAATATACACACATCGCTATTTCAATAGGTATTAAAAGTTTTATAATAAATAATCTATTGTGAGACACATTTAATTTTGCAAGATCATATATATATACATGTTAGAATGACACCCTATTAAGTCTAAGCTTTGTAATTTTTTAAAATTGAACATTGTTAGGAAGTACAAGAATAAACGCTTAATACTAAATAACTCTTAATTAACGAAATTAAGAATTATTATCTCGCTACTTGAAAGTCAGGTGAAATGTAAAAAAATATAAAAGATAAAAAGATTGACGAATATCTACCGCTACTTAATTATACCGCTTAAAGTAATTAAACGAATTATAATTAATTTTTAATTTTATTATAATTAATTTCAATTAGTTTTTAATCGATTCGTGAGAAAAAATGTTTCACTTTTTATCAAAAAATTGAAACTAACAATTACTACAAATACACTTTAAATTTTCTTCCAAAACTAAATTTAAGTGAGTATTTTAGTACTTAAAATAATCTATAGAATAACTTGTATCAATGACAATAATAATAAGTTATCATTTGACTGTAATCACCTTTTTGGTAAGTATTCAAAAGAATTAAGATAAAAGGTATATAAGTTTCTATTTTTGTTGTACTACTCGCATTCAGCCTGTAACATCCCACTGTTGGGCATAGGCCTCTTTCTCCATGTATGAGAAGGATTGGTGCTTAATCCACCACGCTGCTCCACTGCGGGTTGGAGGATATGCTCCCTACTATGAGTAACGATCGCTATCAGGTATCTATGATAAAAATCGGGATCGACGGCTTAATGTGCTCTTCGAGACCCACTAGGACACACCACATCAAAACCGGAAAGAAATATTTGTACAAATTAAAATATCTATCCTAAGCGGAAATCGAACCCACAAACCGTTGGTGTTTTAGACAACTACTCGCACCGCTACACCAGAGCGGTTGTTACACTACTCAACAGTATGACAATTGTACCACTAGATTAGATGTTCTTTGATATGGTATCTTTGAACCAACAAAGTGACAACAAGTGTACTTAAATAAACTTTTGTCTTACCTAAGCTCTAAGTCTCATTATTTTTTTGTGAAGTGTTAGAGAAACTTAATGAAAAAAATTGGTTTTTGGAACAATTTTTTTCCAATTAATCAAAATACTACTGACCAAATTTCTTAGCTTATTAACCTCTTCCTCTAAAATATAGTAATTTATTATATTATAATTGTTCTTACATTGATAACTAAATATCAATATGCTTAAATTTCAATTTACTTGTAAAACTTTCAAAAAATATATTACTTGTAATATAGCTTAAACCAAAAAATACTTTCCCCAGGTCCTCAATTCAACTGTTTTTTTTTTTAATATGTCTGTTACCTCAGAACATTTTACTAGGGTCACCGATTTACATCATTATTTTTTTTAATTGAAAGCTGGTGCTTGAGATGTGGTCCCATTAAAATTTGATTGGAATCTGACGAGTAGTTTTAAAGTTATCCCTAATAATGCGTTTATAATTAAATATTTTTTTCACTACCTACGTTACGAGTATATTACTTGTTGATATAAATTTAAGTTTTTTTTTTTTAAGTGAAACTTCTTTAGGCGCATGAGGGGTAAATTTGAGCAACCGCTAACGCGGCAACGTCAGGGACGGTCAGTACTTGGATGGGTGACCGCCTGGGAACACAGCGTGACGTTGGCTTTTTGTTTTTTTTTTCAATTCGTTTTTTTTTTGTATTTTAAATTCGATTTTTTTAATTAGTTTTTTAATTACTTTGCCAAAGAAGTTTCACTTCTGACATGTGTACTTTGTACACACGCAATTTTTTTTTATGTGCAAGCCAACACAATTATTATATTCTATCTCATTATGAAAATAATTGATTTACAGTATATTAGCATATAGAGGAAAATAGTTGTTCAGCAGCAGCGCCATATTATTAATTTTAATGAAAAAGTTGCAAAATATTATCATGTCTAGATAAAATGCTTTTATGATTTAGTTTCAGACACTGATCTTCAATTTATAACAAGATATTTATATAAGATATTGCAGCAGGCTAAGTTAAAAAATATAAAACATGCAAAACCAGACAAAAGAGGTCAGATTGCTTTTTTGCTGAAATCGGCAATGTACATGAATGTTAGAAGTACATGGAGGTATATCGAGTGGCAAAAAATTCTCAAAGGATTATCGAGGGATGATAGCTGAAAGTAATTGTGATAAATTATCGCTGAGTCCAAATGTAATCCCCATACGGAGACACGCACATGAATGTATCTGTTTAATGTACAGTAACAAATAATTTTGTTAAAAATGAGTTTGTTCTATCGTTATTTTCCAGAATTTGTTCCTAATTAACAATACTATTATTGGATATTGCAATAGTACTTGATTTATATTTCAAAATAAAAAGGAAAAAACGGATTTTTTACAGTTAAAATATAATCAGTAAATTAAAAATCTAGCAACGTGGTTTATATCTTCTATGTAATTTTTGTATTGGCTATGTAATAAAACCAACAAGTTTTTAACTTAATTTCAGTGGGCTAAAATGACTTTCTATTTTTTCTTGTTATAGTATTTTATATAGTTCGTAAACTGTAGCTGTGTTGTAGGTTACAATGGCGTTTTGCTGGATATACATAATTATAGATATGTCTTCATTCCGTACAATGTCATGACTAATTGTTTGTATTTTATATATATCTAAATTTTTTCTTCATCTTACTTTCTGATTGATTATTTATTATTGATTTTGCTTTTTAACTAACTTTAGAACGAGTAGAGAAAAGTAGAACGTTCTCAATTAAGGTGTACTTTTTAATGTGTATTCTCATAACTTTTTACTGCGTATTTTGTTTTAGTCGACCGTTGACGCTTGTCATGTCGTTCGATTTATATTTGATCAAGACCTGACGAGTACTTATCCAGTTATCCCTAATAACGCGTATTCTTTTGACTACTTTTTCGTCTACCTACATTGTCTTACTTGTCAATGTAAATTAAAGTCTTCAGAGAACCATCGAACGAAGACGTCTTTCGTTCGATGGTTCTCTTTTGTTTGAAACACAAATATGTATTATATATTTATAACAATGTAAATATGAATACTTTTATACATATAGCGTACTTAAATGAATAGAATAGAGAAATGAATAGAGAAGGTATTGTTACCGTTCTGCATGGCGACGCTCTTGTCCTCGACGCGGCTGACGTAGCAGCAGAGCTCGTCCTGGCGCTCGGCGTTCTCGATGAGCTCGGCCTCCACGCTGAAGCCCCACATCTGCTCCAGCGTCGTGCGCTGCAGCTCCACCTGGTACAGGATCTTCGCGCACACTTCTACCACCTCGTGCGTGTGCAGCTGTTGAGTCATTCAGATCATTTTTACTGAGGTAGCGCACACAAGGAAATATCCTACTCAAAATCTGGCGCAGCCCGACTGGGGAAGTACCTCGACCTTACAGAAGATCACAGCTAAATAACACTGCTTTCGAACAGTGTTGTGTTACTGTGGTGTACTCAGCACGAGCACGGTACTCTCCGAGGCACGGAAGTTGTAACAATAGTAAGCTCCTATTATTCTCAACTGACCCCTATTTTGTTACGAGAGCTATACATATATGTATAATTCACGCTCAACATTAAGAATAAATAAATATCTATAATAAATATCTACACAATACACACACGGTCGTCTGTTCCTAAAGTACTTTATACGTATATATACGGTGTTATAGGTAACAGCCGACTGGTATAGCTACATATATATTTTTTTCGATAAACATACTTATAAATAATATAAATAAATATGTATATTACACCCAGACTCCGGGAGGGAATCGAACCCACAACCCCCGGAGCAGAAAGCAGGGTCACTACAAACTGCGCCAACGAGCTAGTCAAAAAATGATGATGAATGATGTGTGTCTCACGTAAGTCTCGATGAGGTCGCTCCTGTGGGGCACGAAGTAGTTGTGGTCTTCCATGTCGCGTCGTTTCTTGACCCTAACGAAGTGCTCGAGCGGGTTGAGCGAGCGGCGCGCGCACGCGGCGGCGAGGAACTCCTCGACCGACATCCCGTCCCGCACGCCCACCGTCGCGGTCGTGCCTTCGGGCAGCGAGACCCTCACCGCGGCTTCGCCTTCTTCACGTGACATCTGCTTTACAATGGAACCATCACAAAGGACCACCCACATAAAAGTTTCCGTCCATATTTAAAGAAAGTATAAAACAAAAACAAAAACTTTGGTTTAATAGACAAAAGAACTTCTGACTGGAATATATAACGTTCCTCGAATATAGTGGTCGGTTGTATTCTACGTTGGCGCAGAGCTCGTTGAAGCTGTAAAGACGTCTCAGTGGCGTGGTTTCAACGAGGTTGTTTAATTAGTATTTTCTTTGTTTTTATTGTTCGCTTTCATAAGTTTATTAGGTTACAAATGAGAAAAAATATTTTATTTTAATACTACTACGAACATTTGCCACATGTCACCTTAGTGACGTAAAAACCACGGTAAAGCTTAATTCAGATACTAAAGTAACCGTGTTTGCTCTAAGGCAATTTATTTTAAGTAATTTGTTCTCGTAACAAGGGAGAAATGTCTAACGACAGGCAGTCGGCGGATGTTGGTAACTAAGTAATCGTCGCTTTTCGTGACGGCGTATATTAAAAGTTCCTTCATTCAGGACACTAACTGAATATTTAGGAGCAAAATATTTTTTAGATTCGCTTGGAGAAACTTTTTTTCGTTTTAGATAAGTAAACGCTACGTTATTATACATACTAGTGGTCGTCCAGATGTCGAAATTCGGCCATAATTAAAAATTTAAATTAAACAACAGCAAAAAATTATGAATATAAAGAACCTTTTTTAAATTTTTCAATTTGACTACAGACTTTGACAATCAACAAAAGAGTATAATATGCGTGTGTGTGTCAAATACATGGTAGTGGTTTTTTTACTGATTTAATATATTTTTATGCATAATTAAAAAAAAATAGCATTCTGCCCTCCTTCTCTATATTATAAACTACACTACACTTAGCGTCCGCGTAATTTTCGTAGAAATGGGTACAAAGTTTTTACTTCACGTATTAATATACAGATATTAATATTTTCTTTCATATTGAAATACGATTGATAGAAATTAGCAAGTCATTAAAGATTCACTTTTAAGTACATTCATAAATGGAATATTAAAATATTTGTCGATACTGGGCAGTAGCGAGCGGTGCTCCATCTAATTGGGTACGACGGCATCGACGTCGCGTTTGCCTTTGTAATTTAATTTTTTACCATAACGAGTACTTTCGTATTTTTATATCCGACCTTCGGTAATGAAATAAATAGAATTTTTAAAAACTTCTTTTTAGCTACAAAATAATTATACTACCGACCTGCATAGAACGTCTGCTGGAACCAGAATTGGATCGCGACAGGTTCGGAGCTCTGCGTTTGGTGGCACCGCGGCCGGCGAGCAAGTTGTTGAGCAGCGAGGGCGAGCGCGCGCAGATGAACGCGTGGAACGACGACACCGTGAACACGCCCAGCTTGTTGAGCGTGCTCTTGGTGCCGCGCGACACGTGCGTCAGCAGCGACTGGAACGGCACCCGCGCTTAGCTACGAGTACGCGACTACGATGCTTCTACGACATGCCGTAGCGTGCTACGACACTCTACGTAACCCACGTACGATACGCACTCTTTTACTACTTCTTATCCTTGAAGTGCAATCATTTTACAACTCAAATATTCCACTAAAACTTTATGATCTGAGACTACTAAAAGAAACGGTTTTATTTTTAGTAATATCAAGTTAAATTTTTAAATTTATACACAACATCTATTTATACATTTTAGACATTATATACATATATTTAATTAGACGCAACTTAATTTTTCATCATTGGTAATTTCATTTGATTTAGGTAAAATAAATACTCTGACTAATTAAGTATTAAATAGATAATATAAAATAATATCAGATTGGTATGAAGAAGGAAAAACCAATTTTGTCGAAAAGCAATTACCTACTTTAAATTCTATTAATTTTAATAAAAATTACTTTAAATTAAAATATTGGATGAAGATATAATTAACACATATAATATTTACCTTGCTGTTGTCAAAATTTTCATTGAAACAAAAATTAAATACCTACCTAATTAAAAATTTAATATAAGATTAATACATTTGTTCTTGGAAACTGAAATAATTAAATACTATATGTATTTGTTTAAGCGATGTTGATATAACGAAATCAGTGAATCGCAAAAACCTCCAATACATCAGTTTGATGCGTCAATATAATTGAGTCGAGTATTATATTCGAACCAGGTCGACGTATGGAAATATTGTAGGTATTTTCATTTCAATCATTGAAAGGCAATTTATAGAGGCGTGACATGGGTCGGCGTAACAGATATGATCCACCACCCGGTCAACGGATCTGTCAATTTGGGCAACGAAGCTAACAAATATCACTTTTCTGTCGACTCGATGAAATCATTTCACAACATTTTTATTACTCGTATCGACAGCTTTGATATTCTTTCTCGTATAATAACTAATCTCATAAAACCTTTTCATTCTTGAAGACTTATTTTAAACTTTATAGGTCAATGATGTTGGTGTATTGAAACCGTTTGTTTAGACAAGCAAAAGCTTCAATAAGAAGTACTAAGCGATAAGAACACTTGAAAAGTTTTGTCAATATAATAATCACTAGATAATTAATTTAAATAAAGGATTAAATTGTAATTTACCCTAACTTTCCGTATCTATACCATTTAGATAAAAATATCCTATAAATCTAAAGTTGTGCATGTAAGTTTCCCTTACCTTGGGATTAGGTAACTCGCCGCTCTGCAAGCTAGCCATGTAGCATCGAAGTCGGAATTGTTCGCAGTGTAATCTTTCTAGATTTTCCTCCCATTGCAACATTTGTACAGCCAACTGTGCTCTTGTTTCCGGATCTGATACGACAGATTGTTGAAGATCTGCCATGTGCTTCAACTTGTGATCCTGTTTAAAATGTTTATAATACTTTATTAAATTATATAATACATAATACGAGTAAAATAATTTTATTCATTGATAGTTGAATGGCTTTCAATTGTGTCATCGAAAACACGCTTTATGATCGCCAATGAGATATTGGATGGGAATGACAATAATTATAATCTATACCTATATACATATAAAGGGATTTCCACCCATATATTGACTCATCACGATATCTCTGGAACCATAAGGCGTAGAGACTTGAAATTTGGTAGGAATATTCCTTTCGCCGAGTAGAGGTCAGCTGATAACGGATTTTACGAAACTCCACCCACAAGAGGGGGTTGCGGGGGTATAACATATATGGCAAAACAACGTTTGCGGGGTCAGCTAGTAATTTATATGATATTTTTCCAAGGGCAGAGAGTGACATAATTCTTATGACCGAAAGCAATCAAGGTTCATCACTTATTCAGACTGATTGTCACTTATAATTAAGATTTTTTTATTTTATCTCGATATATAATATTACACATTTAAAAAATGTACCGATTCGCTTAAGCTACTAAGGATATTGTTAAAAAAAGGTCTTATTTTCAATCAAACGCCTAAAATGTTAGCACTGAGTGAAAATATAGTCATTTGGAAGGGATTTATTTAAAAGGGTTCCCTTAAAAGGGTATTTGGACCAAAGCTTATTTTACAGAGTTTAACGAACGTTCATTTAAAAGTCATGAGTGCTAGATTGATACGAACATTTCGTCAGGCATAGTTTTGTGTGTGTGACAAGTATTACATAACGTTAAGGATTACCTTAGCCGATATGAGAATCTGTTTGCGTGATATCAGAATCAGTGTAAGGGCAACATACCCATTCTAACAATTTCATACATCAACTGTGGTTAAAGATAGCTCAGTATGACACAATTTGACGGCAGGCGCGGCCCTCAAACTGTACTAGGGCACGAGGTATGTCATGAATATTAATGAGCGAGCGCCACCTGCCTGCTATCACTAGTCCGCGATAAACCTAAACATATATCTTACCCGATGTGTCGGTGTAAATCATGCGTCAGTCAAAATTAGAAGTGTAATCACGCTATTCAACGTTTGTTTTATTATAATAGTGAGAATTTACTGAAACTGATAATTTGATACGACTGTAATCAAATGGGAGGAAACGAAGCACATCGATCGCACTGAATTGCAATTATGCAATGTAAACGTCAGCATAGGTATTAGGGTCACATAGTTATTACTATTCGCTATTACTAGCAAGTTGTTGCATATTGGTCCGTACACAAATAAATATACTCAATTAACATATGAAATCCTGTGCGGGATTTAATGAATGCATGGAAAATATAGTCATAATTTGCAACAGAAATTCATAAACTGCAATCAACCGTGACACAATATCCAGAGTTACGGGAATTTGGATCCCTTTGCCTTCATTTTAAGCGATGTTTGCTCGCTGTAATCGTGTGTGCACACAACTCTATGTCTGTCGTTATTTAAATACAGCTCATACAGTACGAGCTCTAGGAATTAAAGCATTTATCTGCTTGTGGTGAACATGTAATGATCAGAGACTGCGGCAAAGGCTTTGATGCGTGTTGCGGTTACGCGATGAGGGCCAGAAATTGGCTCGATTCGTACGAGAAATGTCGTCGACCGCACGCCACTAACACAGACTACAATTAATAATAAATGGATCCTGTTACTATTCTTTCATAACTAAAAAATATGTAATGTTTGATATACTTCATCTTTCGTCAATATAAATGACAGAACAGTTAACTGTGTCAAACAATGCAAAATATACTAAAGGTTATTTTATTTTATTAAATTAAAAATGAAGGTCTAGTTGTTCTAAGGTAGTATACTTACGGATTCTATTGCTTTCTCTAGGCGGTATATTTCTTCTTGCAGTAAGTGAAGCGTTCCCGTTTTTCCACGATGTCGAGCAAACGCAGCCGCACATGCACTGTGTATGCTATTCACCCAGTTTTCGAGCTCAATCTAAGGAAATACAATTTTTTTTTAATCAAAGTTGATTGTGCGATTATTATACATAATTAAGAAGAAAAAGAGCTTACCTGGCACGGCGCTTGAAATAGATATGCATCACCAAAGGCAGTACTCAAGCAGAATATGTGGTCACGTTTAGGATGTTCAGGTATTGGTTGCATGATGGCTCCGTCGACTATAATGAGGTGTTTTGGTGCAGCTTCTACTGAACGGCCCTCGCGAGAGTCACAGGGGTAGAAAAGCAGTGTCGTCCCCTTTAGGCACACCCAGTAACCTTTCCATCCTCGCTTGCGAGCTAGCTCAATCTGGTGTTTCTTGCGTAGCAACCACTTTTTCACGCTAAGGAAACTATAAAAAAAAAGTGTGTTAACGAAAAAAAAATCCTTTTGTTGAATCTTCTTAAATTGTGTAATTAAAATATTATTTTTAAAATACAAGTACATAATATTATTTCGACTCTCAATCAACTGAACTTCAACATTTTGTTCGTCATACACGTATTTTCTTCACAAATATGTACTTGTGTGTATATGCTGAATTTTGAATATCAAAACTATTAATTCACGCTGAAGTAATTTCATAATACTTCGTTCGGTACGATAATGAATTCCATACATGTTACATTTATATCTTTAAATGCCTGTTTCACCAGTATTAGTTTAGATTTCTATTTGCAAATGTGAATCTAAAAGTTGTAGTTTCTTTAGGAGAAACAGGTCCTAAGGGCCTCTTTCACCTTCTGCTGTTAAGCGTAACTTATGTGTAGAATAAATTTTATTCACAACCGGTGAAACAAGCCCTAAATGATTTTTTTATATATGTCGGCAAACAAGCGCACGGCTCACCTGATGGTAAGGGAATACCGTAGCTTAAAAGACGTCTGCAACACTGGAAAGATAGCAAGCGCGTTGCCGACCCTATCACCTATTCCCCCCAGGGACTGGTCAGGGACAGGTGACCATGGTCACCTTACTCACCAACACACTTAAAAACAGTATTATTTAGCTTTGATCTTCTGTAAGATCGAGTTACTATCCTAGTTGGGCTGCTCCATATTTTAAATAGGTCCTGCTGTGCCCTACCTCAGTTAGTTGTGCCTTACCTCAGTTATATATTTTTACTAAATATATTATTTTTATCGTTTTCGAAATAAAAATATAAAAATAAAACAGAGATTTTTAAAGTATTTTCTATATATTTAGGAAAATATGGCGATGTAAAGATAGAATAATTAAAAGAGATTATGAGTAATCTGACATTTTGCCACTAAAATAACAACTAAAAAAATGTAAAACTATCATTAAAAAATTAATGATATGAATGATGTAGTAGTAAATAATTTAATAAAAAAATTATTTCATTCTTTATAACTATACATTTCAAATGAATACGAATCCATATAGTCTTATAGTTCAAATGAAGTTGTAGATTGAAAGTGTCTTTTTAGATGCCTTCAAGATAATAAGTTATTAAAGGAACTCATCGAAGGTGAGACATCCTGCCGTCTTACTTTTCCCCGACGTTTTTACAGCGTCTTTGAATGGGTCACGGCTAAGATTTCCCTCCGGTCATTTGGGATTCATGGGACAGGAATTGTTGCCTTAAGGAATATAAAAGACGCTGTAGGCTCTAGGAAACTCGTCAACTTTCTACGACATCGTTTTCTTTGTTTTTCGTTCCCAGTAAGAAAAGAGGATAGGATCCCATTTGCAATAA
Source organism: Melitaea athalia (assembly GCA_905220545.2). Taxonomy (NCBI): domain Eukaryota; kingdom Metazoa; phylum Arthropoda; class Insecta; order Lepidoptera; family Nymphalidae; genus Melitaea; species Melitaea athalia. Next base: position 12,316,222 of record HG992180.1, on the reverse strand, counting down.
TTTTAAACACTACAAAGTACAGGTGCTTTTAGCGAAGTATCATTTGTATTTGTGTAGTTAAAATATGAAGAAAAAAGAAATAATTTTCGATATGGACGTGTTTCCGGATTTTGAGAGCAAAGGTATTATTTAAATACAGAATATGGTTAAATAGCTGATATATATAAGTATATAACAATAATATTACCCAGCCTTCCTGACAGCACCGGTACAATTGAAGGATGCGGCAGCAGCGCCTGTCTGTTTGCCCTTATACGGTGAGTTCATCGCGCTCTCACCGGGTTCTTCTTCATCAGACACAGCGGTGGTCAGCGACATGCGGTCATCGTCCGAAATCTGCGTAATTATATTTATGAGAGTAAAGTATTTAGTAAACACATATTTAGTGAGTAATATTTCGTCTTTCAAATTTTGCTTGCCACTGGGAACTATGTAGCTTGTACCTAACTGTAGGTTGTAGTATAAATTACAATTATGAGTTGTTTATAATTTGTACCTATATATTTTTTGTATAGGACAATAGTTGAAATATATAAACGATATGACATACGTATTTAAGTTAAAATTACTTGGGCTTGAAATTTTATATATAAAAAGTTTCAAATCTTATTAAAAATATAAATTAATTTTTCTTTTAAACTCTTAGTTAACTTTACACTACAGTATGCTGCTTAAGTTACGACATTTTCACCGTCCTTCAAATTACTTCTGTAGAAATGCATAACGTTACGGGCTGGCAAAACGAGGATTTGCTTCACGCTTTCGTGATTTCATTTAATTTTCTTTAAATGCTTTTACCATTTTGATAGAGTCGATAAATAAATAATTATAAAAAAGCTTAACTGAAATACAAATCAGTTTAGATAAGAGAATATTTTAAATTTTAACGAGAATTACACTTACGAAATAATATAATACATAATTTGATGATTCTTATTTATTATGAATGTGTCTTTAATTATCTCACACAACCTTTTTTCTTAGGTTACGAATTTATCTACAAAATACGCCTACTGTGATTCCATTATAGAAACATCTAATTGTGCACACAAAACAAATTTCTATTGATGTCAAATAAATTCGAGTTAATATAAGCAGAAAATTTTATTGAAAAATACTATTTTTGCTTTAGTGTTAAAACAATGTTCATAGAATCGCTATGAATACACACTTAAAAACATTTTTTTAAATAAAAAAAAAATACTGGGAAGAAACAGCATACGTTTATGTATTCTTGCTATATTTTACAGTATAACGCAATTTACCGGCTCTCGCGCCCTCATTTCCAGCACTGAAAATTGTTACCTCTCTTGCCGTCTGTAGTTAGATAGGTAGATATTTGTACAATATATAACTTCAGTTAATATGATGGTCATTAATGTAATACAATACAATATTGGAATAGCGCTAAAATTTTTTAAGCGTAATTAAAACCAGTATGTAACATAAACATACACTTTAAGACACTTTAAACAAACTCAATCTACAAGAACTTTCAACCTAGAAGAATTTCTTTTCAAACGCACGAATACAAAAAATCATATTGTATGCAGAACTTGGAGCAAAGTTCTTAGAGTAAGTTTTTTTTAATTACATGAAGCATACTAAAAAAGGTTTTTTATAAGAGTAAGATTATTAAAATAAAGGTGCAAATGTTACAGAAAAGCTTGTACATCTTACCTTTTTAATTATTTAATATAAGGTGCTTTTTACATATTAGTTATTAATAGGTACATATAGCACATGAAAACTCATTTATAAAAATAAATAAATAAATAAATATCTACACAATACACACACGGTCGTCTGTTCTGCTCTCTGTCTGGTCGTCTGGTCTAGCTAATTTTTTTTGTCGATAAACATACTTATAAATAATACATATATAAATAAATATGTATATTACACCCAGACTCGGGGTGGGAATGGAACCCAGAATCCCTGGAGCAGAAAGCAGGATCACTACAAACTGCGCCAACGGGCTAGTCGAATACAAAATAACTACCATAAAAACTTTTATAAATATAAATATAAGTCTACTACGCTCACTGGATGGAAGTGGCTTTGGATGATCTCAACCCAATACATCAAAATTATCTTCAGAAAACACTAGCGATCTATGTAGGTCTCAAATAACAAAACGTAATAAACGCAAACAGCCTGATGATGAGAGCGACATTAAAGGCGATATTTCAGAATTAAAAAAAACAAATGACAGACATGATGGCTTCCTTAACATCCACTACCAAACTTCAGACGGAAAGTAATAAAAAACTTTATAAGCTATCTCAGGATATTTCTACTACAAAGGACGTGGTATGTGACATTGGAACTACCATAGATAATGTTATTTTAAAACACAACTACCTAAAACTTTAATTGGAGGACCTAAAAGGAACCTCAAGAAATACTGAAAAGAAAATGGAAGCTATAATATCTAAAGTCATCTATTCCAAAACATATTCTATGAGTCCACTCCAAAACCAGCAACATATGAAAAATTACTTGTTGAAGTACATAATCGAAGTAAAAGAGTCAAGAACATTATTATAGTAGGAATCCCGGAGTAATATCCCACTGCTGGGCATAGGCCTCTTTCCCGTCCGTGTAGGAGAAGGATCAGAGCTTAATCCACCACGCTGCCCCTATGCGGGTTGGCGGATATATTCCCTACTATGAGTAATGATCACTATCAGGTGTACATGATAACAACCGGGACCGACGGCTTAACGTGCTCTCCGAGGCACGGTGGGGAGCGCCACAAGGACTGCACAAACTCCCAGACTACGGCAAACATCGGTATGGCCAATACAAATGTTTGCCATGTGCGGGGATCGAACCCGCAATCGTCAACGCAACAGCCACAAACGAGACGCCAACGCGTCATCAATACGTCGTCTGTTCCTGAGAAAGAAATTTCCTGCTGTGCCCTCTACCTCAATTAAACTACCGGCATTAATTATTTATAGCTCAAGTCGCATTGTGTGTACCCTAATTGTTATTGTAATTGTTTTGTTGTGTTTTTCAGTGAGTGAATTAAATTCTGATTAGAAATGAAGTTCCGTTAACTACGAAGTACTGTAACCCCTTATTCAAGATAAGCTAAGTGGGGTTTTAACGTAAATAAGGTTCAAGAAAAATAACAAGCCAATCTTGAAATTATTAGGTGTATAACAAAAGTGTTCACTATTTAAAAAAAAAAAAGAAACGGAAATATATGAAAATTGAGGTACAAAAAATATTTTATATAAAAAATTACAGGACAAGGTTTATAATGAATTTTAAGAAAGGTTCTTTTTATAAAGCGCATGCGGGTCTCGCCACCGTGCACTCCGCTCGATGGCTCTTGACGTCGCTGCCGACTTTTCAAAACAATGAGAAATATATTTCATTAAAAAGCAAACAAAGTTGACCACAATAATGGATAATTGAAATGTGTTTTTTAAAATAATAGTAATAATAAACAACTCACACTGAACGCCTCAATTCAAGTCAGTTTAAATATAAATCGAATTATATAAAATAAAAAACACGAGATACCTCTGTTACTTCATTAAAATCTTTTATCTTACTATTCGAATTTATTTTAAAGAATATATTATTGTAATATATGGCACTTACTATCTATGTGCGTAATAAGAACCACAGTTCAAAATTATGTTTGTACAACCAAGGAAATAATTGTACGAAAGAACTAATCTTAATATATAAAAGAGATTTCCACCCATATATTGACTCATCACGATATCTCTGGAACCATAAGGCGTAGAGACTTGAAATTTGGTAGGTATATTCCTTTCGCCGAGTAGGGGTCAGCTAAGAACGGATTTTACGAAATTCAAAAAGGGGGGGGGGGATTAATAACATATATAGCAAAATAACGTTTGCGGGGTCAGCTAGTATATTATAAACTTAATATTGATTTACTGTCTCTCATATAAAATCGTTGTTTCAGTAGAGCTACTTTAATATAGAAAGGAGACTACTCAAAAGAGAACAACGTAACGTACTCATTATATCTCGATCAAATTTAAAGCGGACCACACGACAAGCACCAGCTTTCGAATGAAAAAAGGATCATCAAAATCGGTGTAACCAGTAGAAAACTATGAAGCAATACAACAAAAAAATACAATCCAGTTGAGAACCTACCTTTTTTGAAGTCAGTTAAAAAGTCGATATTTTGTTCGCAAGTTAATATTAATTTTCTCGCATGCAAAACTTGTAATAAAGTACTCGGTATTAAATTAAACCTATGAAATAAATATTCCATTTTCTTGAAGCCTTGCAAATTGCAATAACAAATTTATTTTTGTAGAAAAAGTGAAAACGAATCACAGGAAATTAAACTTTTACTACAGGTAACTTAACAGCTATTCTAATATCTACGAGATATTAAAAAAAAGCGATACCATAACATTATTATTTACCAAAAATAGATTACGAAGTTTTTGTATTAAAATAGTAACATAAAACTGGATCACAAATTATTCTGCAACTTTATAATGAAATACCGATGTATAGTCTAGTTGAAAGTAGAATTCATAGTTGTGCAACTAACTTTCCGTTTGCTAAATCGTTTGTGTGCAGTTAAGTAGCTATGTATGGTTAAATATGAGTTTGCGGCAACTAATAAGTATCATTTTATTTCCGAACCATTTTCCTCTTTTAAAACTTTAAATTGGTTAATCAGATGCAAGCGGTACCTACTACGCTGAATATTATAAAGGTTTTTTCACTGAAAGGTGATGATAACCATAATTATATTGTGCTTAATTTTAAAAAAAAAGTTTAACCGTTAAACTTATTAAGTCAAGCATCACATAAGAAAATACTTAAATATTTGGTTTTCTTCAATCAATGTCTAGTTCTTTTATATTTTCCGATCTCGATCACGATTACAAACGATTTACAACTTCTCCTTTGAAATTTGTATTAATTAAATTCAAGTAGATAAACGACAACATTAAAGATAGTCAAAAAATATATTGCAAGGATTGACTCTCACATACGTTAATTACGTACGTACATTACGATCTCTGACGTAATCTGCTCATATGAGCAGCCTAGAATTACGTCACAAATCTTTAATTTTATTGTATCATTTTACGGAGAGAGCAAGGGGCAGTTGGGGATCATAGCTCGCCACGAATGTTACGACATCGTGACGCGTCGTAAAAAACACAAATAAAAAATCCATATATTTTGTTGCCCTACGTCATCATTGAATTTTCGCTTATACTAAAAGCGCCTTGTACTAGAATATAAGCTATTAAGCACTCGAAGATTGAATACAACATTTTTTAGTAATTACAATGACAATAATTAATTTTTAAGTTATATTAAATGGACTTAATACAGAGACAGCATTAATAGCCAAACAAATATCGTTGTTACTATCTTTGCAATTGCAATGATATATACACATATATGAAATTATCAATGTTGGACTGTATAAAAATCAAATGGAACAATTTGCATCAAACTAATTTTTGCAGTACAACAATAAAAACGACTATTTTTATTACTACTTGTTATGGTTTATTTATAACTTTTATACAATGTAAATATATTTACTTTACTAAGTTGTTTTGAATAAATCTCAACGAAATATTTACTCATAATTACCGTAAGCGCTGTCCCCTTGAACCACTATGATGGTTCTTTGAGCAAAAATGAACTACTGCTTCTATTACAACTAGTGGCAATGAGTATGGAGTCAATGGAATTTTAAGCAGTCCAATGTTAGCTTCTTCAATCTTCAAGTGTTTTGGCTGCAAACTCTCGAAAGATATAATTTGAAGTAAGAAAAAAAATTGTATCATTTAGTCGATACACTTTTATTAACTCTACTGCATTTTTTCTACAGCTATGAATGAATGTTTAGGTAAGTTAATATTGTCAGTTACCTACAAAGGGTAAACTTAAATATATTTTCAATAACTATGACGTATCCGTTCATTAAATTGATCTCTCTAAATTCAACACAAAAAATTTAAAAGTAGTTAATATTCCATAAAAGCTACCACTTATTTATCGTAAGACAAATCCCTGGCTTTAGTAATTTATATTATCACAGATCTATAGCTCGAAGAACAGTCGAAAAATAGGAAAAGAGATACTTAGGTTGAGCTATAGAGTAGAAAATAAAAGGCCTCATTAGCAGAAAAGGAAATTGCAGCCTCGCAGAGGAATCTAAAATAAGGTCAAAATGTTATATTTTACTGGCTTTTATTTTTCAAGCTATCCATTGTAAAGGTTATTGTGAAACCTATTGAGCTTCACAGGTACATAAGTGGAACTTTAAAACCTCCAGTAGACAATGTCTTTATGTTATAAGACTGAAGTTTATTTTTAGATTAAAAAGATCTTTAAAATTTTTGCATTTACACACAGTTAAAAAATAAAATCTGTATGAGCATTATTTTGATTTGGGATTTAGCTTGACTTCAATTTCAATATTTTAAATGGATATAAAATTTATTTATCCATTTTGATATTTTGGGGAATGAAAGCAATGAAATTTACTGACCTTTCGAAGAAATGCTTCATTGCAGGTTTGAGCTGTGCCTTTCCAATGATAGTGACGAAACCTAACATTTCCAAGGAGCTTTGCACCTTGCAATATTGATACTTCGTATACGATTCTCCGTATGTTGAGAACATCAGTACGTTTCTTATATTTATTAAGTTTACGCCGACGAACTATGCGTTCATCTGGCTCGGAATATTCGCCAGTGCTTGTTAGTCCTTCCTCTGCAGCCCACGCACTCAGAACACTCTCAATGAAACTGAACAACTGTTGCACGTTGGGTTCTAGCTTGCTAGGTATGTAGAGGTAAGGTGAAACTGTTTTTTTTGGTACTACTGATTTTTCCTCTGGTTCATCTTCTGGAGGTGGTGCGACATCGTGGTAAGGGCAATTATGTATCTTGTGGTGATGATGGTGATGGTGATGGTGGTGATGTTTTGTTTTGCGCTTCGGTTCCACTACCGATCCGCTACCGCCATCTCCTTTATCTGCGGTTTCGCCACCACTTGAGTGAGAGTCTACACTACGGTCTCGGTGCGGTTTTGGACGTCCATTTGAAGTCAAAGCCACGAGAGCACCGGCAGCCAAGCAACAATGATGCGCAACGCAGCAGAAGCGCGCGTCTCCTTTAGCAACACCTGTGTGGGCTTTATGACAAAAGGATATATCTGGTACTCTAGCTCCGAGCGCTGTCAAATGGGCGCGGTCAGCGCAAACCTGCATTAAGAGATTTTCTCCAAAATGTACAGTTTTGTGGCGGCGGCGGCGGAGGTGCATCACAGTGCCGCTGCCAGCAAGCGAGGGTGGCGCGGAAGCAGACGCGGGTTTCCCTCGGGGCTCGGGCACGCGCGCACATCGGGGCGGCGGCACGCGGTGCGTCTCCACCATCATTGGCGAGGAGCGGCGTCAGCGGCCGGCGCGTGAGCGTCACCTCATCACGATCAACAAATAATCCGCCTCTTTTTTCTGTTCCCGATTCACCTCTAATCTACTTAACTTTTTTGTAGCATCACATTTGGCGTCGTTTAACTTTTTTAAATTTTAAAGTCATTTTGAATACCGAAACAAGTACACACTAAATGGTTTTAAATTAAGATTAACGTGACGTTATCAGTGTTTAAATTGTTCTTAGTCTCTGCTTAATGTTAATAGGTACCATTGTTTATCATTAGATAAAAGAAAAATATAAAAAATCAACTGTTGATTTGCGTTATTAAAACATGTTCAAAAAAGACTTTACATGAAAAAATTGTACTTTTTCTTTTACACTCGTTTACTTAGCTTGTTAGTTTTTTAGGCGAACCAAACAGGTATTGTATAATATCTAAAATAAGTCTTCTGCCTTACGTGAACAGGTAATAAATTTAATTTTTATTAAAAAGAAACAGTTATGAAATAGGTATGAAAATAAACCTTAACTTTCTACTATTTTGTGTTAAGAAATTAAATTAAATAAAAGTATATTTATCAAGAATGATTTGTACAATTTAATCGCATTTAGTAAGGTTGCAGAAGATGCGATCAAAATAGTATAAATCATTATTATTCATCTTATTAGAACCAGAAGCAAAACAAAGTGAGAGGAGAGAGTGGAGACCGCGTTTTGGTATACGCAGTGTGGGACATCATCCGGCCCGTTGGACCGACGATCTACGTAAGATTGCCGGTGTAGGCTGGATAAAGATTGCGGAAAACCGGGATGTCTGGCGCGAACTTGGGGAGGCCTATATCCAGAAGTAGACTGCAATAGGCTGATGTGAATAGAAAAAGGGTAAATGTTTTTATTTTTAAAGAACCATTGGAGAAATCTTACTAATCTTTTTTAGAAATTTTAGCTTTTTTATTTGCTGATAATAATTGATTTGACTGTCTCCGAGACTTAAAATTTTAAAGAAATAGAAAAGTTGAAACGCAGGTTACTTTACGGAGAGTTTTATTTTTTCGTAAGTACAATATATACGTAAATTTTCAAGGGTAGACGTTTCCTGCCATTTCACCTGATTTTCGTAACTTTTCATATCGTTGTACGTAAATTTTTGCAACTCTCCTAAGTTATGTTTTAGAGCCTATGCACAGCACGTTTTTTAAACGCGCCGTTGACGTGCGTTTGTAGCGATACAGACGCGATACGCACGCAAGTCAGACGCAGCCTACATACAGCAGACATACTGGACTGTAAATAAATCTGTCATATGAGTGTTGTTGTTTCTCATGCAAATGACTGTATGGTTTTAAATGAGAAATAAAGATCTTTAACCTTAGCCCGTAGATCTTTGCACACCTGTATAAATTCAAATACGCGTTTGAATCGATAGAGATGCGCGTGTTTACAGTATACAGATGCGATGCAAACACGCGTGTGTATTGATACAAGCGCGGTGAAATTTTCGTTTTTAAGCAGAACCACGTCAACAGTAGCAAGATGGCATCGGTTGAGACAGCATTGATTGCATGCGCTTTCTTATTAATTTTTACAAAAAGGAAGAAAAAAAAATTACCGACGTTTGGATACACCCATTTATAAGAGAGAGAAGATTGTGTGGATACTAACGCGCGTGTGTATCAATAGTCAATACAGACGTGCCGGTGCCACGCTTTTGTATCGATAGGTACTAACGACAACAAACTGCTCTGTAGGATAAAAGTTTAAAAAACGTGGTGTGCACAGGCCCTTATAGAGTTATTGTTTTATTTTATAACTTTCTTAAATGTCACCGTAAAGTCTGAAAAAGTTAAATGAGATTGTATTTAAATATGTCAAATATGAAAAAATTTAAAATAACATAAAAAATGAAGTGGTTAAGTCATTGCGACTTATGTAGCGACATCTATTTACGAACTTAAAGACTTACGATTCTACATCGCGCTATAGAAGTTATCAGAGCGATTGAACAATTTATACAAGAAACCGACAACAACTGTCAAGGCAGTAGCCCGCCAGACATAACACCCGTCTGGTTGGAGGAACCTCCTTTTGCGGTGGTGGACGAGGAACTTAAAACCTTGTCCCTCTCACCTCCCAAACTGGTGATTATAAATAAAATTGGAGTATCCGTTTGTAATATTAAAATAAATTAAAAGTAAACAACCTTTATAAAAAAACAAACTTTTATTTGAATGCGCTAAACAAAAAAAATAAATTTTTACTCCAAAGCTTTTTAATTTATATGATACAAAAGCTTGTCGCGAGATATGAGTACTTGTATTTCCTTAGTTTGAAAATTTTAATAGTTAAAATCTATAACATCAATTTATTTAATTTACTTGTTTACAAGCAAATCTCGCGACAAGCTTTTATATCATTTAGATTATGTAATAAGTAATAACTTTATAAGTAGATAGTAAAAGCTTTGAAGTAAAAATTTATTTTTTTCGTTTTAGCGCATTCAAATAAAAGATTGTTTTTTAAAAAGGTTTTTTACTTTTAATTTATTTTAATATTACAAACGGATACCTACTGCCTTGACAGTTGTTGTCGGTTTCTTGTATATATTGTTCAATCGCTCTGATAACTTCGATAGCGCGATGTAGAATCGTCAGTTTTTAAGTTCGTACATAGATGTCGCTACACTTAAACCGAAAATTAAAAAGAATTGATTTTAAGTTGAAGTTACTTCTTTTCTGGAATAATAATAACTAGTGGTCACCCAGAGGCCCAGAACTTCGACCATAATTAAAAAATTTAATTGAATAAAATAGAAAAATAATCAAAATAAAACTTTTTTTAAAAGTTTCAAATTGACTACAGACTTTGAGAATCAACAAAATACTATAATGTGTGTGTGTCAAATACACGATATTGTGTGTAATGTTTGTTTTATAAATTTAATGTACGTTCTATTTATAATTAAAAAAAAATATCAGTATTCTGCACTCCTTCTCTATGTAAACTTTAAGTGTGCGAAATTTCATACTTCTCTGTCCGCGCAATTTCCGTAAAAAGGGTACAAAGTTTTTGCTTCACGTATTAATATATAGATGAACCTTTTACTACTAACTTAATGCTTCTCTCGTCTATAATTTAATGTCACGCAATAATTTCATTTCGAACTTTTTTCTTTTCAATACCTTAAGAAACAATATAAACATTATACATATTATATAAACAAAAGTAACAACATGCTTAATTCAAGCATAAATCGAATCTTGCTGTAGCTGCTATATTTATTTTTTGAAGATGTAAGGGTACATTAAATCGATATACAAAAACTCTTCTTTCTTTTTTTAGTGTTAATATAATATGAAGAAAAAAAAAGATCCAATATCCAATATTAACGCCCTGCATTTGAAATAAGTTTCTGTCTGAAATAGACGTTAACAAGGTGTCAAGAAATTGTGTTAAACCGGAAATAAATCATAGATATTATTCTATTGCCTCATTGCCTGTAGTTTTTTTTTACCTCAATAATGACAACAATAAACTATATAGCAAAAACTAAAAAAATTAAAACTATTGAAATATACTCTGTTAAGAAATTATTATAACATCAAAAAAAGATAATTATTTCTTGACATGCAAATAGTGTACATATATTTAATTGGAAACGGAACTTATTTTTTATATAATGCGACATGGTAAAAATTTTATTTGCTAGCAAACGAAAAAAAACCGACTTCAATTACATCGACAAGTAATACAACGTAGGTAAGTAGACGAAAAAAATGAACAAACGCACTAGTCGTCACGACACACGAGTCGATTTTCGAAGGTTCCCCTCGATTTCTCTGGGATTCCATCATCAGTTCAATTGTATATATATATATATATATATATATATATATATATATATATATATATACGGTCGAATTGAGTTACCTCCTCCTTTTTTGAAGTCGGTTAAAAAAATAATTTTTAAATTAAAATTACCAACAAAAACGCTTAGTTTGTTTTTGTATAATCGCTAAATTTATTCTGTGCTTTTTACCCGACTGCCAAGGAAGGGTTATGTTTTTTTGCTATTGATTTAATTATAATAATAATGAACATAACTAGAAATATATATTGAATAAGTAGTGGCCTTGTCGCTAAAGAGCGAACTCTTCCAGGCACCCTTAGGGTAGATGAAATGATACATTAATGTAGGTGTACAGTTTTTTTACGAATAAATATAATAAAATTATATAAATTATTTGTTTGACTATTCGTTTTCAGAACACGCTAATGTAAAAGATTATACTTTTCTAGCTATAGTAGGTATGTTCACTGGGAAAGGTTTGTCATATTTAGTCCTAACGAGACAAAAAATTATGACGAGGATTGGAAAAATTGGGCATTATAATTTTATTCTTGTTATTTGAACTGAACTGAATCAGCCTACAATGTTTTAGTTGTAAGCAAATACCTCTTAATTCAAACAGGAGAAAGTAAGGACTCTTCCTTTTGTATATTTACACTATTGATTATTTCGAATTTTACATTATAATAAGGATTGATTTATTTACTTTACTTTTAACAATAAAGCTTTATACAATAAAGATTTTTAAAAAGGATAGGAACTAAACGTTTTACTGTTGGCATGTTGACGAGCAAATGGATGGCATTGAATATTAATTTTATAATTTGATTTAATGAAGATATGTTTCGTTTTTTTTTCTTACATCTAAAATTAGTTCAAATATATGCTATTTCTCGTTTATTCAGATGAAAATGATGATTTTTTGTAGTTTTGTCTTGTTTTAATTACGCTAACAGCCGACGCGTCCCAAGAGAAGTAGGGCGAGTTATATCACAGCAAAGCAACATTGCATTTGGTCTATCGTGTTAACATAATGTGTTACCAATATTTAATTTCTTATCATTTTCATTTTTGGGCAAGATCAATTTATATCTTATTTTAATCCTAGGTACATTCAAGTAGATATATATAACATGTTAAATTTTACTTGAAATAAAATTAAAAGTTTTACGTACATAAGGTATAAGAACCTCCAGCAAAATATACCCGTCTAGAATATCACAAGAGAGCGATTATTGTTAACAACCTTCACAAAATCACAGCTCTGCTTACAATTTATTTGTAATTCAAATCAGCAGTTAAAGTTGAATTTTTAGATGTGGTACACCGTTTATAATTTCTAACTAATTTCTGAAGATTTTAATAAGTAATCTGTTGCATAACTGTAGTCTCTGTCAACAGATACCTATTCGTAATAAAAATCTATAATTGAGGGAGATTTTTATTTACCTTTTAATTTGCTGAATTGTATTTTTTTTATTAAGGGATTGCATTATAAAAAAAGTTCATTATACAAAAGTAACAAGAAACTCTTTCAAGTGACATAATTAGCACCAATGTTATTACGTAATAAAGTATCCGTACTGTTGTTCCCAAATTGACCTCATAGTTCTTTCACACTACCTTTTATTTCTCTTACACCTAAAAGAACTTTTCCTAGCAGTTAGGCACACAATACAGAATCTAATTATGACTATTAACTTTTATCCGCGGAAATATATTTTTATGATTTGACCTTCTAATTTTACATCTTTACTAACCATAAAGGTGAATATTTAATGAGTTCACAAAAGTTTTGTGTGTAGCAAAGAATAATCAAATATTACGATAGTATCAATATCGTTAAAAAGAAAAGAAAATATTACAAAAATGGAATTCATTTTATTAATTACTTCTAGTCAATAAAATAACCCAAGTCTATTATAGTCTTTCTGTAATCTAGGTCTCTAGGATATAAAAATAATCTAATTATTAATCTCCTGTTTTTGTACAATTAAATTTAGAGGTCAGTTAATCTATACTAATATAATAAAGCTGAAGAGTTTGTTTGTTTGATTGTTTGTTTGAACGCGCTAATCTCAGGATCTACTGGTCCTACTTGAAAAATTCTTTCAGTGTTAGATAGCCCATTTATCGAGGAAGGCTATAGGCTATATATCATCACGCTAAGACCAATAGGAGCGTAGCACCAATGAAAAATGTTTCAAAATGGGGGTTTTCCCCTTTTATTCCACGGGGACGAAGTCGCGCGCAGAAGCTAGTATTTAATAAACTGTAAGTTTATACTATTTTATTTCATATATGCTGCATCCGACTGAAGGTATATATTTGTTATTGTATATATATAAGTAAGTACTATGTATAGGTACATCTATATGTATTTAAATGCGTAATTTTTATTATTTGAAATACGCTTCAGAATGTAATATCCCACTGCTGGGCAATAGGCCTCTTTCCCCATGTAGGAGCAGGATCAGAGCTTAATCTACCACGCTGCTCCAATGCGGGTTGGTGGATATATTCCCTACTATGAGTAACAATCGCTATCAGGTGTACATGATAACAACCGGGACCGACGGCTTAACGTGCTCTCCGAGGCACGGTGGGGAGACCCACAAGGACTGCAAAAACACCCAGACCACGGCAAACATCTGTATGGCCAATACAAATGTTTGTCATGTGCGGGGACCGAACCCGCAATTAGCTTTTAATCAATTCTTATGCATCAAATAATCTATACGTATATAAATAAAATTTAAATGTCTGTCTGTAATTTCAAGATAACGGTTTTTTTAAAGTGCAGTTATTATTTACACTATAATAAAACACAAACAAGCGATTTCAAAAATTTGTCTGTCTGTCTTACTGTATGTCCGGGCTAATCTTCGAAAGAGCTCAACCGATTCTTATGGGACTTTAATTAGAAGATAGAGGATATTGTGGAATAAAATTCAGATTCATCATTCATTCGGATATGAAATAATTATAAGTTTTCTATATACAGTCTATACTAATATTATGAAACTGAAAAGTTTGTTTGTTTGTTTGAACGCGCTAATCTTAAGAACTGTTGATTCGAATTAAAACAATATTTTTTTGTTGGATAGCCCATTTGCCGAAGTAGCCTATAGGCTATTTTTCCTCAAATTAACGCGGGTTAAACCACGAGATTACAGCTAGTTAAAAATAAATTGGGTCATTACTCATTACACATTCGTTTCAAAAAGATTTGATTTTAATTTTATTTATGCTAAAAATATAAAGTATAATTATATCACCTTAATTTAAAGCGCAACGAGATAACCAGATTATATATCTGCTAGATGTACCTACGTATACCAATACGGATATTTATGGCATTCTATTTAACTTACATGTATGTTAATATTTTATTTCATTATAATAACAACCTATTCATAAAATGTCTTTGCTCATCACAATCATCATTTGACGTGTTATTAGTGTTAAATACAATTTTTATTTATTCTATTCCAATTAAGTACCTATTATAAAGTATATGAAAACTAGAATTAAATGTTGATATATTTAATATTTTAAGTAAATAACAGATGCCTATCATTGTAATATATTTATTATGTTAACATTTTCAAGAACAAAGTTTCGTAATCAGTCACGAAAATCCATTGAAATGGGGCAGAAATCTGATTTTTTTAAAACTGCAAATTGGATTAAAGGTGAAGGTGCACAACGCAAAAAATAAACCTCAAGATTAGATAGAATTCTCTGTGTACGCTTTTAGGTCAAGTATTGTCGCCGAGTTTTGCATCATACAAATGTTTGGCACTTGTGTTTGCTGATTCTACACAAGTTTAAAGAGCTAAAAGCTCTTCATTTATTTACGAGATAATCCTCCTTTACCTTGATCTATCTGTAATGACAGTTACAATTTCAAATCCATTATTTGATCCGTTTTATAACCACAATCATTCGTCGTCGTCGTCGATTCTGTGTGTTTTTATTAAAATTTATTGAATTAGCGTTTTATAACTGAAACAAATCTATGGCATGTAAATATCATCCAACAAATAATCAGATGGTCAAGAATTAAAATCGAACAAAGGTTAATGACTCATTGATTTTACGAAGCAGATACCGTTGTTGTCTGCGTTTTGACTCAATGACAGTACTAACATTAATAAAGTGTAATATTATAGCAAGAGTACGAATTATTAAGCAAACAAATTTGTTTACGAAATACAATCAAATTACAAATGAGCAGTGAAAAACTTTATAGACCTTTTTCATAAAAGCGTCCTGCATTGCGCCAAATTTCTGTTTGTGTTGTTCTATTTGTTCTTTTAATTGGAACAGCTACTACAAGCATGACCTGGCATGTGAAAAATTAAAAACGTTCATCGTATTTCGGTTCAATACGATCATTTGTATTTTTAAAAATAATTTATCACCTAATCACATCGATATATTTGTTAGGTTATGTTTAAATAACACAAATACGAACAGTTGAAACAAATGATTACGTTCGAAATAAAATTGAAACAACATTTTCGAACGAAACGATAAACCTGTGCCGATGTCTATTGCCGCGAGGATAGGCGGAGGTACACATCACTTTTACACACGTTTTCGAAAAATATATGTAATATGATCTTAATATCAGAGACGACAATTTTTATCACTAATGTGCCTGAAGATAATTCCAAGACTTTTAGTTGATAAATAAATAAGTTTATTGAGTTACATAACCGAGCACCGGGTACACATTAAAGTGTTCCAACGCCCAGGCGGACCTCACTGCGACTGGATCCGGCACGCGTCGACAGAGGGTGGCTGCGATCGTCGAACTTCGTTATGGTTCGGAGAGAAACGATCGTAATTCCTCGGGCGGATTCGGGACACGCGCGCCTGCGGGCGGGCGGCACCGCGGCGCCTGTGTGCCCTGCATTACTCGCCTAGTACTACACAATTCCGACCAAGTCTTTCATGAAAATTCCTCAAATCGAAGTAAATTAATGTTTAATTTATCAAATCTCTGTTAAGGTAGCACGTAGCACGTAGCACGTTGACGGAACGTACGGAATAGTGCCTTCAATGTAATTGAGGAGTGTCTTTACAAAAGGGGATATAATTATCCAATTTTTCACTTTTTTCAGAAAATGACAAAAACCGCCTGAGACAAGACACACAGATCTACATAAAGACTGCATAGCTATGTAGGTACTATGTTATAAGATTAACAAAAGGGCATGTTAAAAAAAAATATTTGACTTTCTAATTTAGTGGTACAAAACAAACAAAAAATGAAATATTGCACACCCTTTTGCACAGAATCTTAATGAATTCCCCATTTATTGTGTTCTAGTCATCAATATCCCCTTTAGTTATGTACTTATAACTTTTTACTGGGTGGAACGATTTCGATGATTCTTTTTTTAATCGAAAGGTGGTGCGTGACATGTAGTCCCATTTATATTTAATTGAGATTTAACTAGTACTTTTTGAGTTATATATAATAATTCGTTTATGCTTGACTATTTTTTTGTCGACCTATTATATTATAAATTATTATATTAAAAAATTGTATTATAACGCATAACTTTTCACTGGGTATACTGATTTTGATGATTCTTGTTTTAACCGAAAGCTGATACTTCTTTTGTAATCACGTTTAAATTTCATCAAGATATAATGAGTACTTTTTGAGTGATATTTGATAACGCGGATTTACTTCACTATTTTTCATCTACTTACGTTAAATATAACGTAAGTAGACGAAACGTAAATATACTTTTTTGATATGATATCAATTCGGCCTGAAGTTAGCTATATTTTATGGGTCGAAATATTTCAAAAATGAGTTTTTGAAAAAAAATCTCATTTTTGAAGTTATTTTACTTGGAGAATATCGCGTTTTATTAGGTTTTAAGTGACGAAATTGTGTGATTTAGCATTAAGAACAAAACTGTATATCTACTTAGTTTAAAAAAAAAACAAATATGAAAATATCCCCTTTTGTAATGACACTCCTCAATAAAATTGTAATAGGAAAATTTTACATTTACTTTCGTTTTCGTTTCAGAGAGAGAGTTTCGTTTAGTTTAAATTGATATATGATATCTTAAAATTTTAATAATATGAAACCTTGGCTTCCAAGCCGAATTTATCAACAAAGTTAGTAGAGGCGCCCTAATTTATGCTTCCATGAAGGACATAACATAAAATTTTTTTTATTATTTTGTTACATAGGAACATAAAATATGTACATAATATAATATAGTAGTGTTACTAAAGTTCGTCCGCAAAATCGAGCGTAATCTAATTTACTACAAAAAATTATCTCGCGGCCGTAACATCCATCAAGTGCGGATCACGGGGAGAATATTCTTACAGACTGATATTTAAATCGAGAAGGCAGAAAATAAAACATTTTGTTTATACTGGCGATAAGACGACGAATGTATCAGTATCCGTAACCTATAAGGTTTCACGTATAACAACATGTAAACACATTATTTATGTCATTAATTTAAAAGTAAGTAAATATACGATAAATAAATATATACGATCGTTCATAGGATACAATAATTGTTAATTACGTTTAAAATAGATTTCTTCGGTAAGTAAAAACAATAATTTAATCTTTTACATATAGCTGTAGGAAATTGTAATAAATATGATTTTAATTGAATACAAACGCATATATATATATATATATATATATATATATATATTATAACGAAACTTATGTTATAACAGTGTCTGGTTGTGTAACCGAGCATATAAAATGTGTCTGGAAGTAAGAGGGGTGGCGACGACATCCTCTTTGAAAATTTGTTATTACATTTTTCTTCACCCTTTGATATTCTGCTTCAGATGAACTTTTGAAAAACATGACATTTATACATTTTTACGAGCTATATTTCTTAAGTTTGTCTAGAACCATGTTTACAATTTTTACTGCCTTGCATAGATGATAGAAATAACTATCCCTAAAGATATTTGAAATAAGATTGAACATCTTTCTATCTATCATATCATCTGATATGATAGATAGAAAGATGATGACGTTTGAAAACACTTTTTTTTTGTAAAGTTTAGCACACTACACAACATCGTCGTATTATATGTATATTGTTGAACTAGCTGTGCCCGCGACTTCGTCCGCGTGGGATTTAACAAAAAGTTATTGTTCAGTTCGCAGAGTTATTAAATAAATAAATTTCTAAAATAAAAGTAGCCTAAGTTACTCCTTATTACATCATCTATCTGCCAGTGAAAGACCCTTAAAATCGGTCAACGCGTTTCAAATATTAGCTAGAAAAAACAGACAGACAGACAAAAAAAGTGTGTGTGTACTTATGTACGCACGTAAGAAGTTATATTTCAAGCTAGAGTATTAAAATACTTCCAAAAAAACCTACCACTTAATAATTAGACAATATGTCCACAACGCCATCTCTTAGAAATGATAAAGACTACTTTCTTGTCTGCAAAACTAGCGGCATTTATTCATGCATGCTTGAATTACTTCGTATCCACACGCACATTGTAAAAATTTACTCTCATTATTTTTCTCTAACGCGCCAAAAGAAGTATAAAATTATATTTTATATAAAAATTTTATTTTTGCATACCATGTTACATCCATATGTATTTAGTAAAAAGCGGTTATTTTAATATTACAAACAGACACTCCAATTTTATTTATTTGTACAGATGTATATGGTCTAAAATCCGGGATATAACAAAATATTCCTTCATCTGTTAATTAGATGAAACAATTTTTTATAGGCAGATTTCAATATTGTGAATTTATAAAAACAACCTCTGCCACCATAAGCCTGCTGCAATTTTTTTTTAAATCTTTTCCCTCTCAAGCTAAAACCGTTAATATTTCACATTATATACCTGACTGTAGTAGGCACCCATCTCTATGATTGCTACATTTACCTGCAGCCAGGTTACTGCTGACTGAGGTTACTGATAAATTCACAATATTGAAATCAGCCTATAAAAATTGTTTCATCTAATTAACAGACGAGGGAATATTTAGCTATCTCGGATCTTAGACCAATAGATGAATTAAGAGAGAAGGACGATGTCTTAATGACAATATTATCAAAAATGATTGGATTTTTAACTTAAAATATATAACAGATTAAACATGTAACAATTATATCCGTATTACGTTTGTACGATATTAAAAAAAACATTTACCCCACAGTCTTATTAAATAAGTTAGTAAGCTTAACAAGATTGTTGGGAATCTCGATTTAAACTAAGTGCAATATTGAATAAGTAAAAATAACATTGAGAATGCAAGAATAAATTTAAATGTAAAAAATTGAATTTATTAATCCAGTTTCATGTGTGTAAAAAATCTATTAATGATTAGTTTATGTAAAGCCTACTGGTTAAAGTTCAGTATAAATTATTATTTCAAAAAAAAAAAAATGGAATTTTATATAATATTTGGTCACTTTTACAATATGTGGAAGATAATTGACCGAGTAAACGAACTGAAAGCACGTTACAAGGGAATAATATGGCGTTGGTTGTTAAGCGCAGGCGTGAGTTCCTGTCTCCCTGCACAGTGCACGGAATGAGGCGATGCGACGTCGAGGCCACCACCGGCGTCACTAGCGTCACAGCCGCCAACTTCAACACTATCCATAGCCATTGAAATCTAATGCAATCACGGATAAATGGAACGGAATCGTCGGAACGTGATGATACAAAGTTTAAGCTTTAGGGAATGACGCGAGAAATTAATCAAGAATCTTGTCAAATATCTATATTGCGCAACAATGTTTGTTAATTATTTAACACGCTATTGAGTCTCAAGTATTTACCGTAGAAGCGTGCATATTGTTTAAGAGTTACAAAGTGCTTCGGGTGACTTTGTTAGGTTTTAATTAATATTGTCACTTTATAATCTAAATATGTATATTATTTAAATAATAATGTAGTAAATAAAACTGCTAAAAATTTGATATTGTCGAATATTAAATATTTAAAAATATGTATATGAGCCTACACCAATGTTCGCAACCGTGCGATAATTATCGTACATGTGCGATAATTTCATACCTACTTGCAATGTACGATAGTACCCTAGTATCGTACATTGATCTAGATCGACAAAAATTTGACGGATACGATAATTTTGATCCACATACGATAATTCTACGGCCCCGGTACGATAACTGCCTCGGTTCAGGTTGTGAGCACTGGCTTACACACTGGCGGTTTTCAGGTTCGATTCCCGTTCAGGATGGATATTTGTATTTTATAAATATTTATTTCCGGTTTAGATGTCTGTCCTTGTGGGTCTCTCCATCGTGCCTCTGAGAGCATGTTAAGTTGTAGATCCCAGTTGTTATCATAAATACCTGATTGCGATCATTACTCAGAGTAGGTAATATATCTGCCAACCTGCAGTAGAACATCATGGTGGATTAAGCTCCGGTCCTTCTCCTACATGGAGAGGCCTATGCACAGTAGTGTGGTGTTACAGGCTCTATCTATATACTAAATACATCTTATATATTATATTTACTGTAATCCTAGCACAATATGTATTTATAAAACGTAAAAAGACAACAAAAACCACAAATAAGACAAAAACTGTGAAGAGTTTATTGAATTTATTTTCTAACAGTACAGTTGTGTTTCATGAATATTCAGAACATGTTTATTTTTAGTGTAGATTTAAGAAAAACACGACAAGAGTGTACGACTTCAGTATTACCATTAGGAAAGGTAAACCAAGCCGTACATTTTCTAAAAGCTTTTACTCTTACCGGCCTGTCCGAAACATTGCCAAAATGTGAGAAAATAAAAATGTTTTTTCGCTGTGTCTATACTTTATTCGAACTTATTCCGTATATAAAGGCTCCTCCCACACACTCGTAATAGAAAATTGCATGCGTACTTACTTTTTAAAAACGAAAGCGTTGATATTTAATTACCTGAAAACAGAGAGATTAGTTATTAGAAGGTTTAACGAAGTTAAAGTTCAAGGCCTACGTATATAAACCTATTTTTAGTAAACTGAGGGAATTCAAGGCACTCGTAACAAAGTTAAAAATAGGTATCGATAGAATATTTATTTATATTCAATCAGTTGTAATGTGACTCACGAATAATATATGTAGGCATGACCCTCGTTATTAGATCCAAATAACTTGAAAATCAGATTAGAAATTATTGAACGTACAGTTCTTTTTTAACTGGGTCATGTAGTTTTTTTCAGCTAATGAAAGGGATGGTATTTGCAAACATAGTCATGTGTGTGTTGTTCCTTACGTATTTATTTATACATGGTGTTTAATGCGACGGCTTATGCCGCTAGCGCTTTGCTTTCTTCAAATTTTTAATCTATACATATAATAAAATGATAGGAAAGTCAATGTATGTCCGGGATAAACTCAAAAAGTACTGCATGGATTTACTTCAAATTTGGCATGAATATTATCTATACATATAATAAAATGGTAGAAAAGTCAAAACTGTACATTGAATATTTTTTTAAAAGAATACTTGGGGTGTGATCTACAATCGATACCGAAGCCAAAAATATAGTTTTTAGAATTTTTGTCTGTTTGTCTGTTTGTCTGTTTGTCTGTTTGTCTGTATGTATGTCCGGGATAAACTCAAAAAGTACTGCATGGATTTACTTCAAATTTGGCACGAATATTGTTAAGAAGTCGGGTCAGAACATAGGCTATATATTATCACGCTATCACCTACGGGGAAAGAGCAGTGAACCTTTATTTCTTCAAATGTATGTCCCGGATAAACTCAAAAAGTACTGCATGGATTTACTTCAAATTTGGCACGAATATTATTAAGAAGTCGGGTCAGAACATAGGCTACATATTATCACGCTATCACCTACGGGGAACGAGCAGTGAACGCACGCAGACGACGTCGCGGGCAGCAGCTAGTTAATCTATACATATAATAAAATGATAGGAAAGTCAATGTATGGCCGGGATAAACTCAAAAAGTACTGCATGGATTTACTTCAAATTTGGCATGAATATTATTAAGAAGTCGGGTCAGAACATAGGCTACATACTATCACGCTATCACCTACGGGGAACGAGCAGTGAACGCACGCAGACGACGTCGCGGGCAGCAGCTAGTAGTATAATAATAATAAAAACGTCGATTAAAACTAAACAAAGATTAAGTTAGTCTACCACCCAGACCTCTTCAAATTTGCGAATACGTATGTACGTATAATAATTTCTTAAAAAATGTGCAATTTTTTGTGCTTTTACTGTGGAATGAAATATAATTTAGAAAGTTAGACGGCAGAAATAAATGAGTTTAGGTAAGATCAACATGTTTAATTTACTATGCCACCTTTTCTTTTTACGATTAATTGTAGTCCATTATAAGTTTAAGAAAATGTTTAAGAAAACCAGATATAGTAATAAAAAATGTACACTTCCTATTGAAATGTAAACAAGATTTTTCTTAACTATGGTTTTGTAAATATCTTTGTAAGGCTGTTTTACTAATATAAAAGTTACTTAAATAGAAGAAAGAATATAAAAAAAAGTTTACATATTTATTCTGTTCGACTTTATTAAAGTAAAATGGTACGAATGAAAGCCGACATTGTGGAGACTTATACTTTTCATGTGATCATACAATGATACTGAAGATGAACATTAATATAATATAGGTACCTACATACAAATACAAAAAAAAGTTTGACTTAGGTATCAATGGTCGTTATTGTTAGATGTTTTATATTGACCCAAAGGTCGATGTAAAGGAGAGTTAGAAGTTCTCTTTAAATGGCTAATAAATAATCAATAAATACAATGTCAACACATAATTAAAAATTTATATAAAAATATTAAAACGCAATTTTTAATCATTACAACTTTTTAAAAAGTTACTTTAAAACATTTTAATTTCTGACAAAATTGAATGATCCACGTCTTAAAACAAGAGGCCGGATTCATTAGAAGTATAATGAAGCACAAAATTAAGGGATAACTTTAGCCAAGACAGCTAAAGGAAATGAGGACAAGTTATTTTGAACTGTTTAGGAGGTTAACTTTTACATTAGTACAGTTAAGAGTATTGTTACTTATACATTTATTACGGAAAAGAAAAAGCCTGATTCCTTTTTTTAAAGTTTTTATTTAACCTGCAACGTATGTACGAGTATGCGTGTATTCGTTTGTTACGGTGGAATCTTGCAATACAATTTTGAATAATTTAACTTTAACCAATTGAGCTGCAATTTTGTATAAACATAATTATGTAATATACAAAATCTAGCAGGATGGAATACCCATAACACACAGAAGATGTCGGACTAATTAGTTTTAAATGCTTCAGATTTACCTGTGTAGATAAATAAGTAAAGTAGCAATTAAATCACTTGATCTGATTTATTTTACTTTTTCAAATTTTCAAACTATTTGAATACGAGTGCTCTCGCGACAAGCTTTTATATCATACTAGCAGTTACCCGTGGCTACGCTCACGAAGAAATTGATAATATTCACGTAAAGGGGCTAATGTAGTGTATAATCAACAATTCATGAACTCTTTGTATAGCATATTTAAGGTTCAGCTTTCGTGCGTTAGAACTATCAAACTGCTCGTAAAGCTCGCTCTCGATCACGCTTCATGGAACGGTTGTGCGATAAACAGTTTTCCCTTAGTACTTCTCAAGCCATTTTAGGTAATGTCAGTAATACGAACTAATCTCCTATTTAAATATAGAGAATTTTCGTAAACGCTGGAATACTAATTTATCAATCAATCAATCAGTCAATCAATCAGTCAATGAATAACAAATTTATATAAAAATAGGCTTCAAAAGTACTTTCCAATCGTCACTTCACAAATTAAAGTTTTGAAGTGATTATTATTTTTAAAAGTGAAGCTACCGCTGAACTCTTTTGAAAATAGGTACTATAAAAACTGTGTTTTAATACATACAATAATTAGTATCTAATATCTTGGATGAAATATGGCGTCACTAAGACCACACATCTTTATCAACTATTAATTCTGCACCGAATAATATACGCTTCATCTATTAATTTCTTTTTAAAAACTTTTACACAAAATGTCAATGATTTTGATGTGATTTTCATGGATTTATGTACATATTTCATCCTTATTTTACCCATTTAAAGTTAGAATTTTGACAAAAACTGAAACACGTGTTAACAACACTTTTGAAATGACGAATTTCCAACCTAAACTATCAACCCCTATTTCATCCCTTTAAGATTGCCCATTAATGTTGCAATGTAGGTATATTCATTAATTTTTAACAAATAGTGCAAAAATTAAGTTGCATGCTTCTAATAAAAAAAATGACGGACGGATAAAATGACAAATACAAACTTTCAAGTCCTGTTTTGATTCCCTTAGAGGTATAATTTTTCAAAGTATGTTCCTGTTGGACGTCTATAACAATAAATTTGTAGTATTTGTATCACAAAAAGTGAAAGACCTGCCTACAAACTTGTTCGAGACCTTAGACCACCTTAATCTAGTACTGTCACAAAATTCGTTCTTAGTGAACGTTTACTAATAACTATCTCCTTGCCAAATTTCAAGCTAATAACATAAAAAATGAATGATTTTCATACAAACTTGTGAGAGCGCGTAGACCCCTTTATTGTTATTAGCGGAAATCTACTAACTATAAACTACTAACTTCTTTCATTACTCATATACTTCGTCAGTCGGGTTACTCCAGATTTTGAGCAGGATATATCCTGCTGTGCCCTACCTCAACAAAAATGCATCGTGCATGTTATTTACTACAATAAATTTAAGAGAAAAAAAACATAGCCACGATTCTTACGTGTTTGCACTAATTTTCATTGCAACACGAAATTTAATAATTACATATATTTTTTTATGTAACTAGGTTGGCAAACAAGCGTACGGCTCACCTGATGGTAAGACCGTAGCCTATAGACGCCTGCAACACCAGAAGCATCGCAAGCGTGTTGCCGACCCTATCCCCAATCCCCCCAATAGCTCTGGTCACCTTACTCACCAACAAGAAACAATACTGCTTGAAAACAGTATTATTTAGCTGTGGTCTTCTGTAAGGTCGAGGTACTACCCCAGTCGGGCTGCTCCATATTTTGAGCAGGAAATTTCCTGCTGTGCCCTATATACCTCAGTCTCTATATTAAGCGACCAAGACCATCGATTCTAAAACCATAGCAGATGCATCATAATAAACTTTGAATAAATGGAACAATACTAACTACTAAACTTCGACAGTAGTACGACTACTTTGTCGTTCTCCATTTGGAGTATGTACTAAAAACTATCACGCGTTATTATGAAACTTCTCCGACGGTAAAAAATATTTTTTTTCTCTATTAATATTTACGTTCCATCAAAGCGTTTATTATATTTTTATAAATTATAACTTTTTTTAAATATAATATATTATTTTGATACTTTTTAAAAACTTGTCAATCGAATAAAGAGACTAGGTTACGATGAGGTATTTCCTATAAAAAGGGAAAGTGGTACTTTCGCAGGAGTAAACAATAAATTTATGAGACAGTGACAAATACATTTTGTACCTTACCTAAAAAATCTTTCTTGCGAAGTTAAAACGCTAAGTCCTTAATTTGAATGGTAGAACAAAAGCTTGATTTGAATTTATGTTCTTTCAACGGTCCTTTGTTTGAAAAGTCGTAACTGTGTGCAATGGACCAAGAAAAATAATTATTCCGTTTATTAATTAGTCCCGTTCTAAACGTAAAAGACAGTGAACGGCTCGACTGTCCCAGTGAAAAAGTTAAATCAATAGGAATCGACCCTGACACAAATTTCAGTATCCGTAAGGCAGACAGAGTTGCGGCGTTTAAGAATAAACATTCAGCTTCTGCATCCCGTTACAAAGTGGAGGTTGTCGAACAAAGCGTAATTTTTAGGTTTGCATAATAGTGTTTGCATCTCGACTATTATGTTTGTTCACCGCCTAAAATTCTATTTCTGATATGACCAAAAAGGCTTTATTAAAAGCGTTGTGCGCTATTATTCTCTTTACTGCGGTTTAAACAAATCTCTAAAAACCAATTCACTTAGAACTTTTTATTATGTAGAGTATGATTTCAGAGTTATTAAGTTTTGTAACTATATTATTTTGACGTACTTTTACTATAAATTATAGAGGTAGGAAATACGTTCTTTGAAAAGTGTCATTAATTTTATAAATGACCTATAAACGTTACAATTCTATTATCTTACAAAATAAATACAACTTTATATAAAAGTTACGTAGTTTTCTGTCTGAATTTGTTGATGTGATTTACTATATTTAATTTATTAGCTGTGCCCGCGACTTCGTCCGCGTGGAATTTAACAAAAAAGTTTTTTTTTTCAGTTCACAGAGTTCTTAAATAAATACATTTCTAAAATAAAAGTAGCCTAAGTTACTCCTTATTATATTATACAGCTGAAATCGAAAATCGACATAACAGACGGATAGACGGACAGACAAAAATTAAAAAAAAATGTTATTTTGGTATATGTACCGTGTATACATTCATATGCATTTAGTAAAAATCGCTTATTTTATTATTATGAACGGAAACTCCAATATTATTTATTTGTATAGATATAGATGTATAGATGTATGGGGGTATAGATGTATAGATAACATTATGTACATAAAACATAATCGATCACGATCACGATCACAATTCAGCCTGTAATATCCCACTGTTGGGCATAGGCCTCTTCTCCATGTAGGAGAAGGATCGGAGCTTAATCCACCACGCTGCTCCAATGCGGGTTGGCGGATATATTCCCTACTATGAGTAACGATCGCTATCAGGTGTACATGATAACAACTGGGACCTACGGCTTAACGTGCTCTCCGAGGCACGGTGGGCATAAAACATAATATTTTTATGTTATTGACACAGCAAATATAATTACGTAAATTTGACGTAACGTTCGCGACGTAAGTATAATTGTGTTTGCTTACAATGGAAAAAACGACTTTAATTACATCGTAGGTAGACGAAAGAATAGTCAATTAAATAAGCAGTATTAAAAATAACTCAAAGAGTACTTGTCAGATCTCGATTAAATTTAAATGAAACAATGTGACAAGAACCAGCTTTCAACTATAAAAGAATGATCATAATCGGTACATCCAATAAAAAGTTATGAGGTAACACACATAAAAATTACATCGTCCTAGTTAACAAAAATGCTTATAAAATAAAAACTACCAATCTGAACCAATTTGTATTTGATCAAATGGCAATTAGTCTGCATCGAATAAAAAAAAGAATCACGTAAATCGCATCAGAAAACTCGGCGTAATCAGTATAGGTACAAATGAAGAAAAAAAAAACAACCGATTTGAAAACCTCCTACTTTTTGAAGTCGGTTAAAAATAAATAGATTGTTGATATTTGCATGAATTACAAGTTTAGATTAATATGAGTCAAAACTTTCTTCATCCAGAATTACTTTGTAAAATGACACACTAAAGTGAAAAACTATTTCTCCAAGTATATACAATGCAAATAAAAAAAAGTAAATATGTACTTAATAAGTAAGTGTCTAAAGTGTATTGTAGAAGAAATTTATGCATTTGAAATAGAAGTCGTTAATTTTGTTATTACAACCAAGTAAGGCTATAAATTAATCATCATCTTTTTTAGTTGTTAATCATCATCTATTTCTAATTATAATAACACTTCGAAACTCTGTAACTATTTAAAATCATAATCAAAAATAACTTTATTCAAATAGGCCCCAAGAGCACTTTCGAAACGTCATTTTACAAAAACTAAATTTTATAGTGATTAATTAGTTTTTCAAAGTAAGCTACCACCGATTTGCTAATCCAAATTATTTTGTAGAATATGTTATCACCTATATATGATAACTTATCACATATTTTGTGTGAATACAAAGGCTAAGAAAGAAACAGCCATCCACAAACGGGAATGTTAGCCTATCGCCTATCAGGATCAAGTGGTAGATCTTTAGTGGAATCAAGCATACTTTAATAATAGTTCTAAGAACTTGTTATTGAGTTAAGACACAGCAGGAAATATTTTGCTCGAAATTTGGAACAACCCGACTTTGAAAATTCCTCAACGTTTGAAATCGTGAGTCCAAATTAATAATTATAGCATGGCCAGTTTTAAACTTGATTCAATTACGGAAATTTTGATGTTTGTTTAATTTAATTATTAGCTTATCTAGACGTGTATTTATTTCTCTTGTGTAGACTCAAATTTTCTGGTTTTCTGTTTTTCGTCTTCAAAATTCTTGTTTTCAAATAGTTGTTTTAAGATTCTAATTTTTTTAAATACTAACATAATCTCTAATTATTTAAAATAAAACTGCAATAACTTTCTAATATTTTTTCTATACATAGAAGACATACATAGAAAATAAGTAATAGTGGGGACTATCAAATTTCAGTAAACCAAAAACAAGAAAAATATGAAAGAGAAAAATAATAAAACTATAAAATAGCTCACTACAACACTTACATAGTACTTTAGTTATACAAGTTTGAAAGCCACGATAAATTCACCTGATTGCTACAATACTATAATACTACAACTTAATAAGATTTAAGGGTGGCAGAAAAAAGGTGTGTTATGGTAGTAATTAGATATTTATATTATTAAGAATCATTTTTACCTTTATAAACCCAGCATTCTTCGATTTGATGGCCCCCATGCAGTTATCATATAATATTTTTAGCACCTTATATTTAAGTTTCTATAACCTTTCACTTAACTATGTAAATAAGATTTGTAAAGGCAGGTATATACAACTTTCAACAATGGATATACATAGAAACACTATACACAAAATGAATTTTATTCTATATTCCTAGTTTTAGTTACAATCAATTTCTAACACCCAATAAACACAATTTAGCAAATATTGAGAACTATTAAAAGGTGTTATTGTTTGTATTATTAACTAGCACTTAGAAGTAATTTACAAGAGTCAACAGTTACTTAGAAAAGAATATCACAGGTGAATCAAGCGACCTACAAGCGAGAATTCTAATATTTAAAAATCTATAACATTTATTTCTATCAACTAATGGAATCACTTCAACAAGAGATAAGTAGGCCTTACAATTGACGCAGGATATGTATGTACAACACTATAACTCAATAACATATAATTTGTAATCAGTCTACAGTTTAACTGTATTGTAACAACCATCAGATATATTATCCATTAACGAAAAATGTACTGAGGATGATAAAATCTTCTTTGTCCGTGCACTTGACAGTAAAAGCTTTGTATTTACACAAATAAAACGTCTTAGTTTTCGGTGCAATGTTCTCTTTCGCGACATTCGACACGTCAATGTTTGAACAAATCTATGTTTCGGAACACACGTTTGTCATCAGTTCATTTTATTCTAAGTAGAGAAAGTTAACCTCAAAATAATATTTGTAATGTTACGTTTAGGATACGATTGTGGTGCCTACGGCGCAGCCCTGAGCGCCGCGGACTGCGCACGCCCCACCGAGCGACACCGAACTCTCCCAGATCTTACTTCGAAACTACCTCGAGTATATGCTTCTACTTTACAATTTTAGATGTTACAGTAGTCTTAATTATTTTACTGATATTGAGCGAAATTCATACATTAAAGGGTAGAGTTATCTACTTGTGTAATATGTACGTTCATTTCATAAAGACAAGTGGCAGAGAAGTAAGTTATCGGAATGACCGCTATTATTGATTTATCTTTCCCCTGACTGACCGAGTACCTACATTAAGTAACTTTGAATTGTAACAATTAGCCCTACAGGTAAAGGGCGTAAATGAATATTTTCTTATACTCTTTATAATAATTATAGGTGATTGGCGTAAGGAAGGACTATAAGTATATTAATTAATCCCGGTTTTTCGTTGGTTACAGAAAAAAATATTAATACAAATGTAATCACTTTATTCAAAGCGGGGTCGAAACGTAGGCTGTAATAAAACTTTGGTCACTACAAAAAATTATGTTAGTAGTGAAGAAAGTTTTGTCAATACGGAAATGTGTTTTGAGTAGTTCTACTAATCGATGCCTTGGATTTTAATCCATCATCATCATCATCACATCAGCCTATCGCAGTCCACTGCTGGACATAGGCCTCCCCAAGTATTAGGATTTTAATCCAGTTTCACATATTTATATCGTCTGAAAATTTTCAAACTTCATATTATTTAGAACCAGAAATAAAGTAGAAAAAAGTTGAGTATTTAGCCTCAATTTCGATTAAGCAGTACAGTCTACAACTAGCAGTACAGTCTACAACTATGTAGTTTTATACTTTGTTTTATTCTTATTTAAACAAAACTAAAAAGTCGTTTAGGTATACACTTGACCATGGCTAATTATATCCACATTGAACATTTGGTAATATTATGTAAAAAATAGACGAATGTAAGTATATTTTATTATTCGACTTCTAATGATAAAGTTGATTGAATATAATAATTCAATACTATTAATTAAATTACTAATAAAGAATTTATAAGTTGCTATAACTCACTATAGAATGTAAACGTATAAAGGTGTTTACTACTTTTTTATTGTGAATTTAATACAAAAATAGTTTGTATATTTGGTGCCAACTTAGGTAGATCTTTTTTCAGCGGTGAACTGCGTTAAGAAGTTTTATCATCTTGACGGAATAATAGGGTACCTACTTGTTTCCTGCTAACTTTTCAAAGAAGTAAGATCTTTATACAACCTTTCCTTAAATTATATCTCTGTGATCAATAGCGTTAAAGCCTGTAGCGGTTACAAATAAAAGGATTTTTTTTTTAAAATCTTATATTTAAACTGAAAAGAGCGCACACCCCCACGCCCACATACTTTATCCAAAAAATTTCAGACTCCAATTATAAAAAGGCTGCTTGTGTATTGAAAACTGTTTATGTGTGACGATTTTTACCATAGGTTGGTAGAAATTGTCCCAATGTGATATAATGCCCATCTATACTAATATTATAAAGCTGAAGAGTTTGAACGCGCTAATCTCAGAAACTACTGATACGATTTGAAAAATTCTTTTAGTGTTATATAACCCATTTATCGAGGAAGGCTATAGGCTATTTTTTTCAAATTAACGCGTGTGAAACCACAGGGCACAGCTAGTTTAAAAATAAAATAAATAAGTTTTCAAACCAGATTTACAAGCTAATGAAAAAAAAAAGATTATATTTATAGCAAGTTTTACCTCCAAAACATTTTAACTCATAAATGTGAACATAAATTTATTTATTTTTTCAATATTTAGGATTAAAATGAAAATGTATTACTATCTCCATTAATGTTAGTGTTATTGATTTTTTTAGGATTTGTTTTTGTGAACAATAAAATAGTATATTGGAAATTTGGAACCCAAAATCAAAAAGAATAACGCACACAAACATTAATAAAGATATCTTCACTATGCTATGGTGCAAATTATTTTATTCGTTTGAAAGTAGAATGAAGAATATAATTGGAAACCAGATTAGATATCAACAACCCATGTGAATTAATTTTGTCAGTGCATTGGGGAAGTATTCGACGAGTCGAGTATTATCAAGTCCTAAATTCTCAATTCAATCAGAAACTAATTCGTGTTTCGATGGCACTTGTGATCTTCATCCTGCGCTTCAGGTCCGCTCACACGTAGTTAAATTGAAATGTGCGCAAACTATTTATTACAAGATCATACACATATGTAATTTTTGTAATTAAATACATTAAACAGGGCTTAGGATAAAATTAAGCATCTAATCGAAAATGTACAAGCATAGTTCAAGCCCCTGAAAAGCTTTATAAAGCCAAAGACTAATTTCTAAAGCATTACTGTCTGCAATTTAACCCTCGTTACGTTCTATTGATGCAAGATAAAATGTTAGAGTTTACCGCATAGTAACCTTTTCTACAGAGTTTCGTACGTTTAAGTGCTCATGAGGCTTAATAACTGTATGATACTTAAAATAGTGCACTCTATTTTTAGACATAAATGCGTTATTGAAATCGTTTTTAAAAGTGCTTCAATACGTAAGAACACTCTTTTATCTTTCAATTTAATCAGACAAAATATCGTCCTTTTTCATTCTTTTAAGAACAACCATATTTCGCCAATTAAATGTCAGCTGACGTAAATCGGACTTTCCACTTTGAAGTAAATAAAGTTTGTGAAAATCTAAACTTTATTGCTGTAAATTAGTCTTTGTGTGTATTGAAGACAGGCATTAGCCTGTATATCTATTTAGTTGTTAGTTGGTAACTCATAAAAAAGTATTATTGTACAGTATGTTATGTGATAACGCCCATAACATGATATGTATACTCGTAAAATAAATCAAGAGATTTTGTGTGTGACAAATTTGTGTTTGGCAGTAGTAGCCAATGTCAGGTAAAGGAAACTGCTAATAATCGGAAGAAATTATAAGAAATTCTTAAAAGTTGTGCTTTATTAAATTTCCACTAGAGTACGAGGCACATTTAGGCTCTTATCTTTACTTTTCATGGAAAAAAGACATTAGCATGCTGTTAAACATTAACAAGTTATTTGTTGTTGGCCATATAGATGTTTGCCGTGGTCTGGGAGTTTGTGCTTGTGTATAATGTGTGTTTTCGCCCCTCGACAAAGGAGTAAATCCGATTGGGGGCCGTTGAGTGTGAAAAGTTAAAAAAAAATATTTGTAATTTTTTTTCTTGTATGCAATTGGGAGTGTAGTGTATGAAACTATTTTAATTGAGATATTTAACGATATTGCTTGGCGATTCAGGTAAGAATAATAACCTGAATGGATTTCATCCTTCTATTTAACAATATTACGAGTGAATATAATCAAAATCGCATAATAATCTGTCCACTAATAAAATGACTATGATAGTTGGACTTTATAGTGTGATTTTACTTGAGTTTGGAACACTTATGAATGATAGATTTTTATGTGATTCGCTACTTAAAATATAATAGACAAGATATTATTGTTTAATTTCCAGTACATCCCATTTTAATTTTCCTTAATATTGTAATATTTCTTTATATTAACAGACAATATTAAAATTTACTTATAAATATTTCTTTATCCTACGTAAATCCCTACAGGCTATCAGATCTAAGAAAGTTTAATTTTGTATTATTTCGTCTAATTTTGTACGATCAAATCTATTTTAGCAATTACAATCAATTTATGTAACCAAATTTTTTCTACTATATTAATATGTTTTTATTAACACGTACAAAATGTATAAATAATTCAAATAATTAAATATTCGAAAACGAATTTTCGATATATATATCTATCTACAGATAATCGGGTGGTTTATGTAATATGTCTTGTGGTAAAAAATAAGTAAACATTTAATTTCGTTCGGCTTACCTCGCTAGATGTCAGGTAGCAGATCCTGGAGTCAGTGCTGTCAATGGAGGCCTGCTGCACGATGCCGTAGCGCGACGACTCGCGGTCGCTCGTGTACTCGGACCGCACGCTGTCTTGACGATCGAACACTCCTCTGTAACCAAATTATTTGCATTCTTCTTTCCTCGGATATAATAAAGCGCTGTATTTTTTCATATAATTTCCTTTAATATATTACATTTCATAAGAGAGTTCATGGAAAAATTTGTATTAGCCAATTTTTGACAAAAATTATAATTATGATACACTAGCTTTGTGCTTGCGTTTTCGCTTGCGTGGATTATACAATTTTGGCTGCTCCATTTTCTTTCGTTA
The DNA here is from genome assembly GCA_905220545.2 of Melitaea athalia. Lineage (NCBI taxonomy): Eukaryota > Metazoa > Arthropoda > Insecta > Lepidoptera > Nymphalidae > Melitaea > Melitaea athalia. The sequence continues at coordinate 12,282,217 of HG992180.1, read as the reverse complement.
AATGTAGCCTATGTTACTCAGTACAATGTAGTTTTATATTTGTGAAATTATACAAATTACAAACAAACCAAAATATCAAATCTTTCCACTTTATAATATTGGTAAAGGCATATTGATTAGGTTGCATATCTATACATTTACACTATTATATATGCATATCTATAAATTTTTACTATTTTGGGCAAGACACCCACTTTTTCAAACTGAACTGATACCTTAAATCCCCATAGTCAAAAAACTTTAAAAACTCAATGTCTAGTTTTATCTCCTATTGATTTATCCTATTGATTTTAACTGAGGTAGGGCACAGCAGGAAATTTCCTGCTCAAAATATGGAGCAGCCCGACTGGGGTAGTACCTCGACCTTACAGAAGACCACAGCTAAATAATACTGTTTTTAAGCAGTGTTGTGTTCCTATTGGTGAGTAGGGTGACCAGAGCTCCTGGGGGAGATTGGGGATAGGGTCGGCAACGCGCTTGCGATGCTTCTGTTGTTGCAGGCGTCTATAAGCTACGGTCTTACCATCAGGTGAGCCGTACGCTTGTTTGCCAACCTAGTTACATAAAAAAAAAAATGATAAAAAACACTTAAAATTAAAAAACCAACTTTGACCCCTTGAGGTCTTTGGAACACTTTGGAAATCCCTGGTAATGACATAATATCTAGATATTTAGCATTTATTAATTAATGTTTGTCAATAATTTATTAATAATATATTTTCCATTACATACTGATTTTGATTTTGATTGTTACGTGAATAATACATTATATCTATGTGACCTATAAAATCACACACTGAACAAGGAAAGCAATAAAAGTTGGGGTAATGTTCTTGGTACGTGACAACTAAAGGAAAATAAAAAAGAAATATTTATTTTTACAGCTTTCTCCATTACTTCTTTTACATGAGCATTATTACTTTTGTTTTCCATTAGCTATTCTAGCTATCTCCCAGACTTCGGCCAAGAGACATTAGGTACTTGATTATAGCATTTTTTTATGTTTATGAAGATGCGATATAAATGAACAAATAAATAAATATCTATAACATATACATACTATTGTCTGTTCCTAAGGTAAGCAACTTATTGCTTGTGTTATAGGTAACAGTAGGCTGATACAGCTATATACTTTTTTATATAACTAGGTCGGCAAATAAACGTACGGCTCACCTGATTATAGACGTCTGCAATACTAGAAGCATCGCAAGCGCGTTGCTGACCCTAACCCCAATTCCCCCCCAGGAGCTCTGCTCACCTTACACCAGGAACACGACACTGCTTAAAAACAGTATTATTTAGCTGTGATCTTTTATAATGTCGAGATACTACTCCAGTCGGGCTGCTCTCTATTTGGAGCAGGAAATTTCCTGCTGTGCCCTACCTCAGTTAAAATATATTTAAGATAAATACATATATATATTTGTATCAAAAGGTTTTTTTTATTAATATGTCGCTTTTCATTACGTCGCCCTTCATTACCTCCCAGTAGACTTCGTAAACTTTATATATAGGTAGAGCATAATTACCAAATCTAATAAAAGAGGTCAGGTATACACACAAATGGATCAATTTATCACGCTGAAATTTCAAAAGGACGCTCGAGTAAGGAGGCCATTCAATTCATTGGAATAAATGAATGATTAACATGATTTTCTTTTATAAATATTAAATATAGGTACGAAACGATATATGTAGTCTGTAATATACATTGGTGAAGTAAATGTGTAATAATTATTTAACGTAGCAAGATATATCAGAAAAGTATACCAAACCATACCAAAGTCATGAAAGCTATGGTATGACATAATATTCTAGGTCGCTTCACAACGAGTCGAATGACAGTACCAGCTATTCTATTGTTACGTATCACAAAGGCTGATCAATGCAGAAAGCCTACACGAAATGGAATAACACTTTGAAATTCAGTTGTAATCTTTTGTAACAATTACTAATTTTTAAAATCTGTACTGAAAGATTAACTCATTGTAATCAATGATATTTTCTCTCTGATCCCTAATATTTCAACATTAAAATTCCATATTAAGAAAGGTACTTATTTTCAATATCAAATAATAAAAAATGAAATTTGGGTGTTAGCACAAACTTTTTATTAAAAATTAAAAAATAACTTGTTCTTTTAATACGGGCGTAAATATAATTTTAACTTTTAAAGTTAATTTTTAGAACAAGAGTTATTGTAATCTCTAGTGTAATCTTTTTGGATTTCTATCAGCGACTACTTACAAGTCTGAATATTAAATCGTATTTTAGTTAAAAATGTGAAAGTTTCGCACAAATTTAAATAGAATAAATTTTTCCGACCCTAAAGTTTAAGGATATATCGGCCACGATTTTGTTGAATGGATAAATTATGTTTTAAAAGCTATTATCATATATAAAGTTAGCGTATTACGTGTAATTATAAAAACGTAAAATTGTGTAATATGTAAATAAATATATTTGTAAAGCTGTATTTTAAAAAAAATGTCAAATAATTTTATAATAGGTTTTACTAGAGTTCGTAATTTAACCTAGTTGATTTTTTTCTTTTAGATTTTATTGCCATCATACATATAATATATAATAATAAATATTATGTAAAATAAATAATTTATATAAAAAAATCTACTTTAATTTAGACGAAAAAATGATTTTAATGAATAAGATGTAATGTTATTATTTATAACTTTAGTTAATAATCTAAATTAATATGTTTTTTCTTACAGCTTTCTGTGCTTTCCGTTCCTGACATTAAAATATTAAAGAATGGACTGGACTGGAATGGACTCTTGAGAACGCCACGTAGTACTTCCCGACAGTGAAGAGTTTTTTAAATACTTTTGCTACTTTCAGTATTTATTATGGATATCGCTTTATATAATGAGAATCTTATTAAGTCCCGTAAAAGTAAGTGTTCATAGTAACCGTGAAAGTTTGAAAATTTATATAAAAAACAAAACGCTTTGGTTTCTATTGCTCTCATAAAGACCTGCATAGTTAACTTTTTTCTAAATATCCCTCCTGCACAGACGTCGGTCTGCCTAAACTTAATTGTATTGTATCTAAAAAAGCAACTCCAACTTCTACATAATTATAAAAGCAAAGTTCATCTCCTGAAATTTAAACAAAAAAAAATTGCTTCGTCAGATTAAAAGCTTTTAAAAGACATTCCTTAAGTTACGAAATTAAATATGGATACTACAGTAATTTATTCATAAAACTTTTACAATTCACCGTATTCTAAGATTTACCCTATACTACTCTAGACTGTAGGTACAGTAGAGGTAGTATAAAAATAAAGTGGTTACTGTTTAGTTGTTTTTTTTTCACTAATAGTCTAATAGTAGTTTTCTAGTAGCGGCATCGCGTGGTATATGACGTCGCTATTTTATTCGTTTATTTACCATTTGATATGGTATTAACCTTTTTCATAAGACTAGTAAGTCTTTTTTGTACCTATGTAGTCGATCTGAAGGGTTAAACTCCAGTCGTGCGGCGTAGCTGACACACACATTTTTTTTTTCGCAAAGCGAAAATAATAAACATGGTAAATATCCCGTTTTCGAATAATTTTCGTGTTTAGTTGTTGTTGTCTTAATAAAGGAAATCCCCAATAATGTTAATATTTTGATACCTATTATTGTACTTTAGCTATACTAATAAACAGTTTCAGGTAATATAACATTTAAGCTAATAAAAGTACTATTTTTAATTATAGGTACTACAGGAAGGCATTTCGTATACCGACCAAACAATTATTTGAGTACCTAATATATTATCTATACTAATATAATAAAGCCGAAGAGTTTGTTTGTTTGGTTGTTTGTTTGTTTGTTTGTTTGTTTGTTTGTTTGTGTGTTTGTTTGTTTGTTTGTTTGAACGCGCTAATCTCAGGATCTACTGGTCCGATTTGAAAAATTCTTTCAGTGTTAGATAGCCCATTTATCGAGGAAGGCTATAGGCTATATATCATTACGCTAAGACTAATAGGAGCGGAGTCCACGCCGACGAAGTCGCGCGCAGAAGCTAGTTATATTATATAGTGTTATCGTTACGGGAATTTATATCATTTTATTTATATGTCAAATAACAGTTTAGTAAGTTATTAATATCCAATTTGTGAAGTTCTATTCATTATGTTAACGAAGGGACTTATCGGAGTAGGTTGAGAACTTTCCAGTTAGTTTTATCAATAAATGTATAACTAAGCGTTCATTATCACTATCTAAATATCTTGTATCTTCTTTACAATAATAAAATAATAACATATATATGAAATTATAGAGATTATACTCGTACTATATTTGATTATTTGTTTATTATAAAACTAGCGATCGACGTTTTGTTTTGTTTACTTTAGTAAAAAAATCCAAACTAAATCTAATATTACTGAATCTATTATTAATTTTTTTCTAAGAAGTAATGGATCGAGTCCTAATCGAATAGCCAAAGGTTTTGATACTCATATAAAATAAAATATTAACCATTTTCATAGTAATTTGAAATAGCGTATTCTTTCTTCGACAGTACATCTATTAGAACTTACCGTTGCTCGAAGCTGTCAGCTCTGTTGCTCCTGTATCCGGAATCATTAAGGCTTCCTTCATGGCGCAGACTTGGCAGCGAGTCCCAGGGAGAGCGGCGTGGGCCGGGCGCGGGCGCGCCGCGCCAGCCGTCCGAGTGCCGGTACCACGCCGAGCGCGCTGACTCCCCAATGCAAGACGCGCAGCGAGACGCGCTCACGAAACTACAACGTAGTATTAGAGTTCAGACTATTAAATACTCATTTATTTAAATAATTTTAATGTATATATATGTACAATAGTTGCTCAAAATCTGAGCAACTCGTCTGGTGAAGTACATCAACCGTATAGAAAATTATAGCTAACTGCTCTCAAGTAGTATTGTGTTTCTGTGGTGAGTAAAGTGGCCAGATCTCCTTGGGAGGGTTAGAGGTAGGGTTATCAACACGCTTTCGATATTTTGGTGTTGCAGTCGTCTATATGCTACGGTAACCGGATATGATTAGCATCAAAAATTGTATATATGTCTATTTTCTTCTATATATATATATACCTATATATATAAATCAATTTCTGTTCGTTAGTCTCGCTAAAACTCGAGAATGGCTGGGCCAATTTGGCTAATTTTCATCTTGAAATGTTTTCGGAAGTTCAGGGAAAGTTTAAACGGTGAGAAACATAAATAATATGTAACGGAAAATACTAAAAACGACGATTTAGTTTTCCAATACAAAATGTTCCTAGCGGGGAAATTTAATGTCTTTTGTCGAAAACGTTATCAATTGGTTGTCAAATATTTATAGGTGCGTTCAGAAAGTCTTATGTGTATATTTTTCACGATAAACAAGTAGCTGATACGAAGTTCACCGGGCCATCTAGTAATTAATATAACTTATTTGTCATTTATGTTCATTCATTGCTTATTTATTCCATCTACCATATTAGCACTAGCAAATTCTCTACCCTATGCTTATGTAGAAGTGATTTGTATAAAGCGTTATGTAAAAGTGGTCAGTGGTACTTTGTTTATATTACAACGTTTATATCTACCTATACTAATATAATAAAGCTGAAGAGTTTGTTTGTTTGATTGTTTGTTTGTTTGATTGTTTGTTTGTTTGTTTGAACGCGCTAATCTCAGGATCTACAGGTCCGATTTGAAAAATTCTTTCGGTGTTAGATAGCTCATTTATCGAGGAAGGCTATAGGCTATATATCATCACGCTAAGACTAATATGAGCGTAGCACCAATGAAGAATGTCTCAAAATTGGGTTTTTTTCCTTTTGAGAGCTTCCGCTGCGTAAATGGTTAAAGTTTCGCACAAATCATGTATGACAGAATTGGCCCTATTCCACGCCGACGAAGTCGCGCGCAGAAGCTAGTATACTAATATTATGAAGCTAAAAAGTTTGTTTATTTGTTTTAACGCGCTAATCTCAGGAACTAGTGGTTTGAATTTAAAAATTATATTTAATTTGGGTGGTCCAATTACTGAGAAGAGCTATAGGCAATTTTTTCCTTAAATTAACGCGTGTAAAACCGCGGAGCACAGCGTATTATTTTAAAATGAGTAAATATTTTTTTATATGTAGTGTACAGTAAGGTGTTTAATAAAAAAATTACAACTTGTTACTCGTTTATGTTATGACTGTGTCAGATACCAAACATTTAAAAAAAATATTTAAGTATTTGAAAACGTTCGTAGTAACATTCTTAGTACTTGAATTCGAGAACATTCAGTGTCGATTTAGATGTTTCTACTAGTACTTGCCGATCGCAGCTTTTCATGCATAAGATATAAGAAGAGTTGTAGGAGTTAAGGCGAGCTAGATTACATTCTGTTTATTACTAACGGTAAGTGTGCTTAGAACTTCTCCTAAAAGGAAAGTTAATCATAAATTTTCCGCATAATGCACAATTCAGCTTCATAAACACGCTCGGAAACTTTGTTGTAAAGGTGAACATTCAATAAAACGAGATGGTTTAAGAGAGAGACAGTCGAGATAATGCGCTATTTCAATGCATTTAACACAGCCGTTCTCTCTTCGAAGTGAAATGAGATGACTATACTTAGAAATGTTCCCCGTTAAGAAAGTACCACATTTCTGAATTCCTTGCGTTTATCTAAAGATTAACTGTTACAATTTTAATTTTAGTCGGAGATTAACAACGTTGCATATAAATACATGAAATTCGAAAATGTTTTTTATTAACATATCAAAATTTTCGACCCAGCGGGATTCGAACCCGCACCTTCCCGACAATCCGTGTCCGGTGCTCTAGCCGTTAAGCTATGGGCCTATACTCCGCGGAATCGAAAATCTTGATATGATTTTTATTCGGTTTTAAGCAACCGTGGTGCCATCTATAGCGAGACCGTCCTTTACAGTACTTCACTATTCAAAGTTTCATATTACAATGAAAATCTTTTGACAAGAGACGACACTAAGCTATTTTTAATTCGTATTATTTTTATTTTTGTGTTACCCACACATGAGGAAATTCGTAAATGTTTTTTATTATCATATCAAAATTTTCGACCCAGCGGGATTCGAACCCGCACCTTCCCGACAATCCGTGTCCGGTGCTCTAGCCGTTAAGCTATGGGCCTATACTCCGCGGAATCGAAAATCTTGATATGATTTTTATTCGGTTTTAAGCAACCGTGGTGCCATCTATAGCGAGACCGTCCTTTACAGTACTTCACTATTCAAAGTTTCATATTACAATGAAAATCTTTTGACAAGAGACGACACTAAGCTATTTTTAATTCGTATTATTTTTATTTTTGTGTTACCCACACATAAGGAAATTCGAAAATGTTTTTTATTATCATATCAAAATTTTTTTTTTAAATTATTAAAATAAACGCTTTAAATTAAATTTTGCTTTGTTATTACGCTAATTAAATTAGTACAAATTTTCTTATCAGTTCATTTTTAGGGTTCCGTACCCAAAGGGTAAAAACGGAAGCCTATTACTAAGACTTCGCTGCCCGTCCGTCCGTCCGTCCGTCCGTCCGTCTGTCACCAGGCTGTATCTCAAGAACGGCGATAGCTAGAGAGTTGAAATTTTCACAAATTATGTATTTTTGTTGCCGCTATAACAACAAATACTAAAAACAAAATAAAATAAATATTTAAGGGGGGCTCCCATACAACAAACGTGATTTATTGCCTATTTTTGCTCGATATCAATAAATGGTAAGAGATAGGCACTTGAAATATTCACAAAATACTTAATTGTGTATTTACTTTAATAATAAATAGTAAAATTAAGATTAAAAAAGTTGGGGGCTCATACAACGAAAATTACTTTTTTGCCGATTTTTGCCCGATATTGAAATCAATGTACCTACTGGTGTTTACCTAGCCAATGGTACGGAACCCTTCGTGCGCGAGTCCGACTCATACTTGGCCGATTTTTTATTTATTGTAGACCTATTGAGTCTTTGTTGGTACTTACCATAGTCTATAAAATAAGCTCAAATATATACCATAATCTACTTGGCCTGACTCCACCTGACTCAGTTCTATACATGATCCTGTATTTCTAACTTTGGGGGGGGGGGGACCTGGTGACTTATAGTACAGATATTTTATACCTTTTTGAGCACCAGTTCTTTGCTAATCGTGTTGTCAAGTCTTGTATTGTAGTTATGTTATCAATAAGACAAAATTTCAATGTATCAACATGACTGTGATGGAAAATAAATCATTATTATTATTTCAACAGGTAACTAGGGTTATACTGTATATACAATCTCATATAATACAATTTAATATTCTTATAAGTTTTTATAGCAGTTTGAAAGGTATCGTGTACAAGTAACAAGTAGCTTTTTTCTAAATTCTAAAGATTCGAAGCTAAAAAGTAATCACGAAATAACGTAAAGAGGAAAATCGAACCGTTTCCTCCGTCGAGTAACCCAATTTAGAATGGACGTTTCGGCAATCCCCAGGAGTCACAACAGCTTCGTGTCAGGTTGCAACTCGCTTTGGATCTATTACGAGTTTAACTTTACCGATTTTATGAGAGAAAATATATATAGGCTAACATGTTTGTGCCTCCACGTACCTTTTACGTGAGTACTGTCGCATTTTACATATTCTAATAACATTTTCAAACTTGATTTATAATTTTGTTTTAATAATTTATTCGTTGTATTTGGCCATATATTTATATCTAAACAAATCTCTGCAGCTTAAGATCTTTAAAATAGTTGTAATTCTATTAAAACTAGTGATCACCCAGTGGTCGAAATTCGACCATAATTTATTTAAATTATAAGTTTGAACATTATTAAGGTTGTCAAAAACTATACTTCTATAATAATAAACAAAAGAGTATATGTATATGGGTGTCTGTATCAAATACATGGCAGTGTATGTAATGTTTTTTTTTATTGATTTAATGTATTTTTTATGCATAATTAAAAAAAATCTAGAATTCTGCACTCTTTCTCTATATAAACTATAAGTGTGCGAAATTTCATACTCGTCCGTTTGCGCAATTTTCGTAAAAAGGGGTACAAAGTTTTTGCTTCACGTATTAATATAATTATAGAAGATACTACTTTGCGTGACGCCGCGTTGGCGCAGCGGTTACAGCACTGGATTGTGATTGGCTGTTGCGCGGGCGGTTGCGGGTTCGATTCCCGCACACGACAACATTTGTATTGGCCATACAGATGTTTGCCGTGGTCTGGGTGTTTGTGCAGTCCTTGTGGTAACTACCCCACCGTGCCTTGGAGAGCACGTTAAGCCGTCGGTCCCGGTTGTTATCATGTACACCTGATAGCGATCGTTACTCATAGTAGGGAATATATCCGCCAACCCGCATTGGAGCAGCGTGGTGGATTAAGCTCCGATCCTTCTCCTACATGGACAAGAGGCCTATGCCCAACAGTGGGATATTACAGGCTGAATTGTGATCGTGATCGTGACTACTTTGCTATTAATAATTACTTACTTTAAGTTTTTTTATATTTTTTTATTAGTTATTAAGAGGAAAATTAGTCTATCAATAATTCAATTTTATGTAGCAAAAATATTTTAAATACCACCGTTCGTTCAAAAAAAGACAAAACTGAAATAAGAAGGCCAACTTACGCCCCGCAGCGGAAACTGTCCTATAAACACTACGGGCGTTCCTTAATAGAATTGAAATTTGTATGACGCTTTTTTATCTACTTCTACGGGATTAAAATAGCTCACGATTTAGCTTTCTATTAACGTTTTATTGAGTGCTACAGATTGTGGATTTGATCAAATAAAATATTTATAAAAACAAAAGTGTTTCTATAATCAAGAGAATATTTATTATGCTCGATTTTATAACATAACATTTACAATAACACCTATTCATACTTATTTTTACTGTCGATGTTAATGTGAGTTTATACGCTCTTTTTAGTTTTCAGTAAATTTAAAGTTAACTTTTCTATTTTTTTTACTAGTTTAAGTACGGCAAGGTAACAATTTTAAGTTTATTTAAGTATAACGATTCAGCCTGTAATATCCAACTGTTGGGCATAGCCCTCTTTCCCATGTAAGAGAAGGATTATTATTAGGATTATGTGAAGGTTATTTAAGTATAACGGGTGGGGAAAATTATGATACTTCATACCAACCGATAAACGAAGACAAGACACGTTGTTATTTAATTTTTTTTCAACAATAACAGAAAAAAATGTAAACAAACAAAATGTATAAAAAGTATTTAATAACAGAAGACATGATTGGAATGGCAACATTTTCCGTGAGAAATTCTATAAATATATTATACACGATTGATATTTTGTGCACCAGTTGCTACGATGTCCAACGACCATATGTAAGCGTACCTATTTCAGTACTTGTTACTATCATGGACACTTTTGTGGGTTAGCGGATCCTTTTACTGGTGGATTATGCTCCGACCCTACTTCTATATGGAGAAATAGAACTATCCCCAGCAGTGCGATGTTAAAGGCTGAATCAATCAAAACACAATCATTTGAAATCTCAAATTCAACGTCCACACCTTTAGTTTTAACTTTGACTGTCAATGGTAATGAAAAAAAAGATAAGAAAAAGTGAATAAAATTAGTTTTTACTAAGTCAATAAATTATATGACCCACGTGTAGTCTACATATTACTTACCAGACTTTATATTTTAACACTAACCAAGTTGTTAGCTTCGGCATGTACTTGATTTAGTATAAATTATATTATATTCAGACGCAATTCATGAACAATATAAATATGATTCTTTTATTTAAGTTAAAAAAAGGTGTAAAGTAATTGGTTATTTTACATACACCAGTGATAAAAGATTCTTAAAAGTCTCATTTATCTAATAAAAGACAATTAACGAGATGAGAGTAGAGAGAGATAATGAGTCACGAAAAGGGCTTTCTTAAGACAAACACTCAGAAACTAAGATAATATTTTGTAGATATTTCGTTATATAGTACTGTGTAAATTATAGTTGATTTTTACTTCCAACAATTCTTGATAAAAATTTCCTACTAGTGTCCATACAAAATTTAACTATATAACTGTAAATTTAGCAATTTGTAATGTGACGCAAATTTACATTGAGGTCTCTAAAAAGTATTTCTTTTGCAGCATCATTATTTTCTGTCGTTTTCAAAGGCTACGCCTGGAAATGCCTCGCAATGCCGGCAAAGCTTTGATGAAAGCAACATGGATGTATTATAACATCATTCAAAGTGTTAGTAACCGGTAGCACGTTTGAAAACAATGCCTCACATCCCACAGGAACGCAAATTTAACGCATACGTTTTTTCTTTTTTTATTTCTGCTTTGTCAAATTATTTGTATGACTTGACATTAAACTCCAAAAAAAGTGTTAACTAGAAAACATGAAAATATAAATTTATCAAAGGTTAACAGATAAACATATTATTTACATTTTATTAAGTAGTTGAAGGCCTATCTTTTGGTTTTCGTCAAATTACAATTAAACTAGAAAATGTTTACAGATATTAATAATTTATACTGCGATTTTGTATTTTTGCTGTTTGTACTGTGTTATTTCTTATTTTTGTTAAACAAAACTAACTGTCGCTCTTATCAGTACCATAAAATAGATAGAATGTTAGATATATATATAACTTTTCTTACCTTGACTGATGGTCACTTAGGTATCCTTGGTCTCGATCTCGTATACGATCCCTATAAATAAACATGTAATTAATCATATTTCTTTTTATAAGAAAAGAGTTTATTATTGATGGAAACCAGGTTTTTGCAATCGTTTGTCGTTAATATTAATTAAATATAAATTAATTATAATATTATTATTTATAATATTAATTATATTAATTTATAATAATATTAATTAATTATAAATTTATAAACAAGGTTTACATATTTTATTTAAGCTAGTTTTATTTTTGTTCCTTATTATTTTTAATTTATTATCATATGTACGCTGTGTTGATGAGATAAAATTTCAGACTAAAAATTTGGGCAAAAGCACGAGCTATGTAGCATATGTCTATAATTTTTTTGGAAATATAAAGGGTTTCTTTCTATAATAATTTTATTAAAAATAGCAACAATAAAAATTCTTAAATCAACTTCTTTAGAGTGCAGTTAATATAGGGAAAAGAAAATAGCTTTGTTTTCCTCTTGCTGATGTAAGATAAACAATTAAACAGACCTCGTATTGTGGTCGCTGAGGTAGCCGCGCTCGCGCTCGCGGTCTCTCTCGCGCTCCCGCATCAGCTCGTTTCGATCGCTGGAACAATGGCGGATTTTAATCAAACCGTAGATTAAAAATGAATCGATTTATAAGAATCGACGAAAATAGGAGTTCGTTATAATTGAGAATGAAGAAAAGAATTTTAGTTTTGACAGCAAACTGAGTTTTTTCTCTTAAAAATTTCGACATAATAACTAGAAAAAAACAATTGGTAAGTCTTTAGATTAAGACCCGTAGACCGTTTATCGGCATAATTTGGTTACAAAAAAAATTCCTAACCTATCTAATTTCAAAATTAGACCGTTCATCGGCATAATTTCATTACAAAAACTAAAACAAAAAAATAACCTATCCGCCAACCCGCATTGGAGCAGCGTGGTGGATTAAGCTCCGATCCTACATGGGGAAGAGGCCTATGCCCAACAGTGGGATATTACAGGCTGAATCGTGATCTTGAACCTATCTAAGTTCAATATTAGACCGACGCGGGTCTTAATCTAAGACTAGCCAAATAATTTTATACAGTAAATCGATATGCATAGTCTGGCCATAAATATTGTAACAATTAAAAATAAACAAAATATTATTACATTTGAATTTGGAATTTGCCATTATTATGTGATTGTTCATTGTGTTTTCTCATAAATAACAATGTGTAGGTACAATAAAATATTAATAAAAAAAATATTCATTCTTGTAAGATAATTCACGAGTTAATCGCTTAACAAAGAACAACAACAAGGTATTGAGAACAAATATTTCGTATTTACGAAAATATTTACACAACCAGAGTTTCTCATAACATTACTCTGAATTCAATCGCCTTTGAGGGGTAATTTACATATACTTAAAAATATAAGCAAGCTTTAAATTCTTATACAAAATTTTAGTTACTACAATTTTCAAATACTAATCAGAGATTAAGAAAAACAATGAAAAAGTAATTGCCTTTATCAGACGTTATACTAAAGAAAACTGTTATCTTCAAGAGAAAAAGATGGTGTATTTTTATACACCATCTTTTTCTCTATTTTTTCGTCGATCGTTAACCTAGATTGAATGTTTCAAACTTATTTTAGTTTCAAATCGTATAATATATAAATAGTAGGTATGTAATTAAAAACTACATTAAAAATGAATATGACAATATAATTATGTTATATACAACAGTAAAATCATTACAATACAAATAAAATTATTGTCTCATAATATTTTGATATGTATTTCAAAGAGTTTCATACGTAACTATTTATACATGAGATATGAGAAACAATTTGCTTTAACTTTACAACAGAATATTATAAATGACAGTGAATGACATAAACTGTCAACAGCAACCATTACGAAGGCATCTATCTTTGTTACTCAAAATTTAGTAGTGGTAGTTTTAGTATTCAACCCGTATTTTGTTCAGTAGTTATATGTAAATGAATTTTTAAAATTTACCTTCCATGCCTACGTGTTTTGTATAGTTAGTAACTCCTTTATATTATAAAAAATCAATTAAAACTAACCATTAGTGAAAAAATGTCTTACGTACTTTAATATCTAATTATCTACATAGGTATACGAGTATTAAACACTAAAGCCCGCCAACAAACCGATTTAGAATGAAAAACTCGCCTACTTCGACAACAAAAAAGATAATTTGTAACATATTCGGATAAAATAAATATATGGGTATTAGTATTATGTGTATGTCATGTAAATGTATACAATTTTTATATATTTTATACGTGGGTAACGTATGAATATAACTCTAGGAAGATATCTATAACAGTAAAACATATACAAAATGCTTCAGTTTAGTTTAGTCAATGTGCGTCACTGCAGTTCTCAGAATGCTTTCTTTTTTCCAACTTTTTTGTCCATGGATGGTTTAATCTTACAGTTAGACGGCGGCATCGCTAGAATTGGGTGGATAGATTTAGCCTAAAGGTTTTGTTACTTAATTTGTTAATCAATGAAATAAAAACGATTTTAAACTATAGTTAAAGTGGAAAAATTTTATGTACTTTAACTCAAAGCTGCTCTTAAAATTTTGAAAATTATTGAACAAAAATGCTTAAGAAAATAGTGAAAACATTTTAATATATTCCGTAGTTTATATAAGCAATATATATATTTTATACTATATAATTGTTCATATAGAATAATTTAAATTGTAAATCAATGGAGACAGCCTTTGAGATCATAGTCGAAATAAAAATCAAACGACTGAAATTCAATGATGAGATTGCTGTAACAAATAATCTCTATATACGTGAAGCAAAAAATTTATTTTAGAGTATTGAAATTTTATACACTTATAGTTTATATAGAGAAGGAGTGCAACTTATCTACACTAATATTATAAAGAGGAAATTTTTTTTTTGTTTTTTTTGTTTGTTTGTATTGAATAGGCTCCAAAAGTACTAAACCGATTTAAACGATTTTTTCACTAATAGAAAGCTACATTATTAGGAAGTAACATAGGCTATATTTTATTTCTTAAAAACTTAGACCTGTGCAAATAAAACGGGTTATGTTCACCAAGGTGTAAAAAATCGTCTCAAATATTTATTGGCTTCGCGTGCGCTACTTAAATGCTTGAAGATAAGATAAAGTGATGTACGACTGAATTATAGGACTAAAAAAGATCTAAAAAAAAGTTCACAAAATAATTATTTTACCCGAGCGAAGCCGGGGCAGCCTGCTAGTAGTTTATATAGAGAAGGAGTGCGGAATGCTAATATTTTTTTTATTATGTATAAAAATATATTAATTCATATTAAAACACTAGCTGACCCGGCGTACTTCGTACCGCCTAACAGTGGATTCTTTAATTTTTTATTTATTTTTAATACTTATCCTCTCCGAAACCCCTCCACTAACACTTAAACTTTATATTATGGTATTAAAGTTCAAATTGACTTTTAAGTATTATTACGAATCTTTTGTATGAGAATATAGAAAATTGTTGTTTTTAGACTTATTTAGGGAATTTTTTAAAATTTTCTCTCCGTAAAAACCATCTTTGTACTTCTAGGAATATTATAAAAAAAGAATTAGCGAAATCGGTTGAGCCGCTCTCGAGATTTGCGCTTAGCAACACATTTAACGATTCATTTTTATATACAGGGTGTGTCGTAAATCGTGGATAATCCGTTAACTGGGGGTAGCCCTGATGTTGACCTCCAAGAAAATGTACTTTTTATTTCAAGGTTGCCAACATTGTGAAAATTATGAATATTTTTGTGTTTTTTCAAAAAATTACTACCGCGACTAGAAATTTGGTTATAATTTTTAAAAATTAAGGCATTTTCATGTAATTTTTATTTTATTTTACTCGGGAATACTTGTACTATCTAACGAAATTACTATTTCAGGCATAATTTATTCTAAACTTATGAAAATTAGCGTTAGAAGTTTTTTTTTATTTTTATTCGTTACTTTTTGTCAAGATTTAACCATTGATTGTGAAAATAAAATGTATGGCACTAGAATTGCCCAGTATTTAAAAAAAATGCTTAGTTTGTGTAGTTTCTAAAAAGGTATAACAATTAGTGCTTGACAAGCAAAATTATTTTGTAGGTGCGAAAGAACTTATCACGGTAGGTAAGTTCGTTTTGTATCATTAGCATTTGTGTCACTTAAATGTTAGGATAAAGAAAAAAAACAAAGATTTTTTTAGTAGAAATGCATTTATTACATCAAACTAAATGTTCAAAATGTCCTCCATTGGCAGCAATGCAGGTTTGGCATCGCCTTATAAAAGACATCTTGATACGGGCGTGCATAGCCTGATACTTCAATTTCACGAGTGGCTAATTGCACACATGTGCGCAATTCTTCGATTGTCGACACTGCTTTAGTATAAACTTTTTCTTTAATGCATCCCCCAACAAAAAAAGTCCAGGGGGTTCAGGTCAGGCGATCGTGGTGGCCATAAAATTAGACCCAAGCGCCAAATCCTAGGTGGATTGGGCTCTGTGTATGTGTCGTTTAAATATTCCCGCACCCGAACAGCAAAATGCGCGGGACACCCGTAATTTTGCAGCCTCATTCCTTCTCTTGTCTCCAGTGATAAATTTTGCAGCAGTTCAGGTAAATTATTTTGTAAAAAATTTAAATAGATTTCAGCATTTAATGTTGCTGGCAACTCATATGGGCCTTTTATTTTCTCACCAAACTGCTGCAAAATTTATCACTGGAGACAAGAGAAGGAATAAGGCTGCAAAATTACGGGTGTCCCGCGCATTTTGCTGTTCGGGTGCGGGAATATTTAAACGACACATACCCAGAGCCCAATCCACCTAGAATTGGGCGCTTGGGTCTAATTTTATGGCCACCACGATCGCCTGACCTGAACCCCTTGGACTTTTTTTATTGGGGGATGCATTAAAGAAAAAGTTTATACTAAAGTAGTGTCGACAATCGAAGAATTGCGCACATGTGGGCAATTAGCCACTCGTGAAATTGAAGTATCAGGCTATGCACGCCGTATCAAGATATCTTTTATAAGGCGATGCCAAACCTGCGTTGCTGCCAATGGAGGACATTTTGAACATTTAGTTTGATGTAATAAATGCATTTCTACTAAAAAAATCTTTGTTTTTGTTCTTTATCCTAACATTTAAGTGACACAAATGCTAATGATACAAAACGAACTTACCTACCGTGATAAGTTCTTTCGCACCTACAAAATAATTTTGCTTGTCAAGCACTAATTGTTATACCTTTTTAGAAACTACACAAACTAAGCATTTTTTTTAAATACTGGGCAATTCTAGTGCCATACATTTTATTTTCACAATCAATGGTTAAATCTTGACAAAAAGTAACGAATAAAAATAAAAAAAAACTTCTAACGCTAATTTTCATAAGTTTAGAATAAATTATGCCTGAAATAGTAATTTCGTTAGATAGTACAAGTATTCCCGAGTAAAATAAAATAAAAATTACATGAAAATGCCTTAATTTTTAAAAATTATGACCAAATTTCTAGTCGCGGTAGTAATTTTTTGAAAAAACACAAAAATATTCATAATTTTCACAGTGTTGGCAACCCTAAAATAAAAAGTACATTTTCTTGGAGGTCGACATCAGAGCTACCCCCAGTTAACGGATTATCCACGATTTACGACACACCCTGTATATAGAGACTAGCTGACCCGGCGAACTTCGTACCGCCTACTACCGATACTAACGTCACTCAATTGCTTTAACGGAACCCCTCCACAACTCTTAAACTTTATGGTATGGTAGATCCACCACCACCACCACTTCAGCCTATCACAGTCCACTGTTGGACATAGGCCTCCACAAGTTCGCGCCCGACATTATGACGCGAACTCATGTGTTTTGCCCATAGTCACCACGCTGGGCAGGCGGGTTGGTGACCGCAGGGCTGGCTTTGTCGCACCGAAGACGCTGCTGCCCATCTTTGGCCTGTGTATTTCAAAGCCAGCATGGATGGTTATCCCGCCATCCGTCGGCTTTTTAAGTTCCAAGGTGGTAGTAGAACTGTGTTATCCCTTAGTCGCCTCTTACGACACCCACGGGAAGAGAGGGGGTGGCTACATTCTTTAGTGCCGTAACCACACAGCACATGGTATGGTAATCACGGTATGGTAATCATGGTAAGGTATGGTAGATATTAAAGTTGAAATTGGCTTTTAAGTATTATTACGAATCTTTTGTATGGGAATAAAGAAAAGTGTTGTTTTTAGACTTTTTCAGGCAATTTTTTAAATTTTTCTATCCGTAAGAACCATCCTCGTACTTCAAGGAATATTATAAAAAAAGAATTAGCGAAATCGGTTCAGCTGCTCTCGTGATTTGCGCTTAGCAACACATTCAGCGCAATTTTATATATATAGAGACTAGCTGACCCGGCGAACTTCGTACCGCCTAACAGTCGATTCTTTATTTATTTATTTTTAAATACTTATCCTTCTCGGAACCCCTCCACTAACACTTAAACTTTATGGTATTAAAGTTCAAATTGACTTAAGTATTATTGCGAATCTTTTGTATGGGAATATAGAAAAGTGTTGTTTTTAAACTTTTTCAGGGAATTTTTTAAATTTTTCTCTCCGGATGAATATTAACCAAGAAACCCTGAGTGACGTCAGCTGGCGCTGATTACACTAAGCTAACACTGAAGCTGTTATTTGTTTAATAATTATTACAGAATATACATTTCTAAATATATGATTGATTCAGCCCGTAAAATCTCTCTGCTGTGCACAGGCCTTTTTCTTCATGTAGCAGAGGGTCACAATTTAACCCTTATTCTTACAATACATAAACAGCACAAATAGTGGACTACAGTCTTGTGCTTGCGCGTGTTACGTTTATATATTATATGTATATTACATGTACCCAATGAGCTAGATCTCTATTTACAAGAGACTGGTTGCTTCTATTAGACGAAAAATTCAGTGAACTGAATGATGTTCTGTCCATTCGTCTATATAGACGGTAATATATACATATACATGTACCATATATATTTCATGTCATGTATAAGTCGCATTACAATTCGTTTCTCTCGCTGCCGAAATCGCTGGGGACTGACGGGTGAAAAAATGTCTACATTCTACGTTCACGTTAAGAAACCAAGAAAGTGTTATGATAATAATAACGACGAAAAATATAACTGCTCCAACATTTGTAAGTATTCTTTACCAAAAATTTAGCGTTGAGTTTAGAGGTCAAAATACATAGCAGTCATATTTAGCTTGGTTGTTACCTGACGGTGATATTTGTTATGTTATTTCTACATATTTTCATTTTCGATCCTTTTATAAGTTTAATTTTAATCAGGGGAAGATATAAATAAAAATACACAGACTTATTTTAAAAGTAAATGATTATTGTAATAAATATAGTACACTGGCAAAAATGTCAAGCAAGAAAATGTTGCAAAGAAATGTTTTTAATTATTGAGATAAGGCTGTTTTTTCTCCAACAAAACTAGTTAATATGTGAGTTCAAGGATCAGGCAAAGACCATATTTCACTGGTCTCTGACATATGAATACGACTTATGGACTTACAGGTTACGAAAAATCTAAATAAATCTTACGGTGTCTGACAATGAAGGAGCTTCTAGTTTAGTCAATCATGACTGATGAAAAACATACCTTTTAAGATTAAATTATAAATTTCATCTACAAATATTAAAAAATGAATAGTCCGGGATCCCTAGTACATTTTTTCACTTGATTACTATCAAGCTAATTTTCCGGGAGTAGCTTAATTTTGATGAGACGAACAAAAATTTGCTCTACGAAAACTCTCGATTGTGGTAGGTAATGGGAGTTAGCAGGGGATAGAGCAGCAGTGAGCGTAGGACCAGGATAACGTACCATGCAATTTGTAGGACAATATTACTACTAATTTGTAAGAATCGTGGATTGGTCCCACACCCGCTAAGTCAACATAAGAAGTCTATAACCACTGCACACATCAATCTTCGTCTCTATTTCTATACTATATAGGTATACCAATTATAGAGAGGTAAAGTGT
Source organism: Melitaea athalia (assembly GCA_905220545.2). Lineage (NCBI taxonomy): Eukaryota > Metazoa > Arthropoda > Insecta > Lepidoptera > Nymphalidae > Melitaea > Melitaea athalia. Next base: position 12,262,462 of record HG992180.1, on the reverse strand, counting down.
ATAACGTAGCTTGAAACCTACACAGCAATATGTAGGGGCTTACCTCTGGAACTGATAGTCAATTTGTAAAATTCTTTTACCAGTAGAAAGCTTAGAAGCTTTAGAAGCCAAGAATATATGATCCCTTCCAGTATTCCTTCCTTCTAGGGATATATAATAACTTTCATAGGCAAAATTTAAAACAAGTTTTTAATCAAAAAAGTTTACATTTGACAAACAAACAGAAGAAAAAGCTAAAGCAGGTTCACGTAATTTCTGCGTTAACATCATCTATATATATAAAAATCAATTGCTGTACGTTGGTCTCGCTAAAACTCGAGAATAGCTTGACCGATTTAGCTAATTTTGATCTTGAAATGTTTGTTGAAGTTCAGGGAAGGTTTAAACGGTGAGAAACATAAATAATATGTAACGGAAAATACTAAAAATGATGATTTAATTTTCCAATACAAAATGTTCCTAGCGTGGAAATTTAATGTCTTTTGTCAAAAACGTTGTCGGGCATGACGACAGTATCAAAAAATCGTCAATTTAATGATCTTACGGGAACACTCATATTAAAAAAGTTCAAAATACTGGTTTAGTTTTATGTAAAATAATAAGATTATTGTGATTTTCAATAAAATAAAACATCAAAATACTGCAATCGGCCATTTTGATTGAAACGCAAATTACAGCGCATGACGTCTCACTATAAAACGTTGGGCGCGTTCCACTTAAGACCCACAATTCTGACCACTGAAAACCACTCAGTAGTATAGTCGATAAGTTTAAAATGGTCGAAAATAGAGATACTGCTCTTAAAATTATGTGTGATAGCTCATTTTATTCGGAATGACGCCTAGAAAATTTTTCTAAAAGCGTATTTTAGCACATAAAAATTGTTTTCAGTTTTCACTTTTCAGCGGCCTTAGGTGGAACGCGCCTGATGACCTTGATTTGGATATAGCGTGACGTCAGAGTATGATCAGAGCCGACGCCATGACACCTGCTGCCGTTTTGTCGCGCTAATTGAAAACATATTAGAAAAATAGTTTTAAACTACCTATCTTAAACTTAAGTTTATTACCGAAATATAGGTAGGTATTTTCGTAAATAGTAAACGTGTACCCACATTATAGAAGAGGTTTTCAAAATCTTTCAGAAAGTGTTTTGTGTATATTTTTTACAAATACATAAAATGTAGGTGGTACGAAGTTCACCGGGCCATCTAGTTTAGTATAAAAGTATCAGGTTAATAGCTATAAGTTTAATTAAGCCATAATATAGAATTTTTAATAAAATTTAAAAAGAGATTTATTAGCATTCATATTTAAGATAACCTGAATTAGTCTGTTGTTTGGACGCATAGAGATATAGAGTAATGGGAAGTTGAACATTAACGTAGGTTACGCAGCTGCTGGAAGGAAAAAATAGTATTCGATAAAATCGGAGTCATTAAAATGTTAGTTACACAGCAAAATGGATACAAGTCAGTAGTTATTTTATTTATTCGTTTTTAGTGTTCCGTACCCAAAGGGTAAAAACGGGACCCTATTACTAAGACTTCGCTGTCCGTCCGTCCGTCCGTTCGTCCGTCCGTCCGTCTGTCCGTCCGTCTGTCACCAGGCTGTATCTCAAGAACGGCGATAGCTAGACAGTTGACATTTTCACAAGTTGTGTATTTCTGTTGCTGCTATAACAACAAATACTAAAAACAAAATAAAATAAACATTTAAGGGTGGCGATAATTTTTTATTAGTCTAAAACGCCATATATCAGAAATTAGGAAAACTTCGTCAATAGACTAATAATAATAGTTTTTAGGGTTCCGTACCCAAAAGGTAAAAACGGGACCCTATTACTAAGACTTCACTGTCCGTCCGTCCGTCCGTCCGTCCATCCGTCCGTCCGTCCGTCCGTCCGTATGTCACCAGGTTGTATCTCAAGAACGGCGATAGCTAGACAATTGAAATTTTTACAAATTATGCATTTCTGTTGCCGCTATAACAACAAATACTAAAAACAAAATAAAACAAACACTTAAGGGGGGCGATAATTTTTTATTAGTCTAAAACGCCATCTATCAGAAATTAGGAAAACTTCGTCAATAGACTAATAATAATAGTTGTCTAATAGCATCATAGATGGCGTCATAATTAAATAAATATTTTACAGAATAAATATTTTACAGAAAATTTACTTATATTTAGTTTAGTCAATGGTACGGAACCCTTCATGCGCGAGTCCGACTCGCACTTGGCCGATTTTTTTAATGTATAGACTGGCGACAGAAAGTTTCCGGACAAGCTTCTTGTTTACTTTTTAATTGAAATATAATGCATAAACATGTTAAATTGGTCTATAACGAAAATGCTATGTTAGTTTACAACGTGTGTACGATCGTGTCTTCGACTTTCCTCCCTGTCCCCGCGCACTGTTTTTGAAAAATAAAATAAAATCGTCATCCGTCACATTTCGTACGTATCTGGCATGCGACGAAGTGAACGTATTTTAATTATTTTTTTTCTATTTGTTATAAAAATTGGATAATTTTTTGCATTTTTTCGATTTCTAGTACTGGTTTTATCATTTTCCTATAATTATATTACTTTTAAAGTAAGTACATTTTTTTGTTTTGTGGCATCACTTCCAGTAACCTTGTAGTCAAAATAATTATTTTTTTTGTAATAATTTATTTAAGAAAATGGGAAGGCACCCTAATACAAGTATAGAACAACGTGCATGTATTGTTGCTCTTCACAATGAAGGTTTTACTATACGTTATATTGCGAAAAATTTAAAAATACGACGTTCTACTGTCGGAGATGCCATCACTCGTTTCGAAAAAACTGGTTCAAATCAGGACAGAAAACGCAATGGGAGGCCCCGTGTAACTTCTAAAGCAGAGGATAAGTCTCTAATCATCATGTCTAAAATGAATAGGAAGCTTACAGCACCGGAAATTCAAATGCAGTTCAATAAAAGTCATGATAAACAGATATCAGTATGTGTAGTAAAGGAACGCTTACAAAAAGATGGCCTAAATGGCAGAATTTCTACAAAGAAACCACTTTTGCGACGCAGAAATAGATAAAAAAAAAGACTAGAATGGGCACATAAAGATTGGACAGTAGAAAACTGGAAACAAGTTCTGTGGACTTATGAGTCCAAATTCGAAATGTTTGGGCAAAAGCGAAGAATTTATGTTCGTCGCGGAGCTTCAGAAAAAATGCATCCCGATGCTATAACTCCAACTGTTAGACATGGAGGTGGCTCCGTAATGGCGTGGGGGTGTTTTTCATATGCCGGAGTAGGGGATCTCTACAGAATTAAAGGAACCCTGGACAGAAATGGTTACCATTACATATTAAAAACGCATGCTAACCCTTCTGGGATGCGCCTAATTGGCCGTGGGTATGTGTTTCAGCAAGATAATGACAATGATAGAAATGATAGAGTATTGAATCCCACTTCTTCGGATGATCTTTGGAAGGCTCTTCAAAAATCTTGGAATAATATTCCAAAAAGTGTGTTAGAAAAACTTATAAAAAGAATGTCCCGTGTAGTTAGAAAATTAGTGGCGGTCAGAGGTGGTTTCTTTGATGAAAATGAAATAAAATAAAATGAAAGAGATAAAAAATTTTGATGGTTTTAATTGTAGAATGTTGCCTTTTAATATTTTTAAAATAAAACTTGTTTTAACTTAATTTTTTTTTATTCATAAAATAATTGTTTTAATAAATTTTCATCATGTCCGGAAACTTTCTGTCGGCAGTGTATATATTATATTTTTGTATAGTTTTAAAATAAAGAGGATTTTACTGTAAGCTATTAACAACATACATTTTCAAGTCAAGAACAATATAGGTATAGTGAAAATGATATTAATTTACTTACAGGAAACAATGGAAAATTCGGATTAAAATCTAACGGCTCCTTTTCGACTACAACTTGTTTCATTAGTAAAAAAAACACAAAGAATAATTTTCCCGCCGTGGTTTTTCGAGAATTAGGTTAAGGAGGTAAGCAATAGAGTAAAACATTAGTAAATCATTTAGCATGACGTAATATATCACGGGCAAATTACCCAGAAGACCAACCGAGGGTAGTAGGCAGTATCCGTATATCGTTACGGATAAAATGCGAAAACTTGTAAGAAACCACATCACTCTTAAAAGCGAGTACCGTAATGAAGACGGCGTCTCACAAAATAGGTACATTTTATTTCTCTCTTTACTATAATATTGTGAAGGCAGTGTAGTGAGTACCGTATTTACAATAAAATAAAATATAATATTTGTAACATAAGGTAATAAATACGAATTTATAATAAATACGCGCAGTTAATGATTGTAAGCGGCTACAACCTACAACATGATCTTAGCAATCTATTTGATTACTATATAAAGAATAATATAAATATTAGTATTCAGAAATGTTAGTACCTACTTCAACAATCCTATTGTGTTTAAATATAATTTTAATGGCGTTGAGACTGGCAGAGCTAAGATGGACCGTGATTTAGGTGTATTATCTATACTAATATATAAAGCTGAAGAGTTTGTTTGATTGTTTGTTTGTTTGTTTGTTTGTTTGTTTGTTTGTTTGAACGCGGTAATCTCTGGTTCTACTGGGCCGATTTGAAAAATTCTTTCAGTGTTAGATAGCCCATTTATCGAGGAAGGCTATAGGCTATGTATCATCACGCTAAGACTAATAGGAGCGGAGTCCACGCCGACGAAGTCGCGCGCAGAAGCTAGTACTTTATATGCCGAGCTTACAACCTTCTGACGTTAACGGAACGCAGAAAGGTGTTAAATATGGGGTTATTCGATGATATATATCTTGGCCGCCTAGACGGTTCGGAGCTAACTGAACGCATTTTGCTAAACAACACGTCACAGCGCACGAGACACACTCCTTTATTATGTGTCCCGAACTGCTACGATATCTCTGTTCTATCTGAACATCAAAGTAAAGATGAAATATAAATTATACTAGCTTTAGAAGCTTTCTGCGAGATATTGAGAGTACTTTACTAATTGCATTGTCTATTAAATACTGGGTTCCCAAGTTGTATGGACACTTTTAACCGACTTCCAAAAAAGGAGGAGGTTCTCAATTCGACTGTATTTTTCGCTCAGAACTTTGACTGGAATGACCGATTTCGATCAATTTTGTTTTATTTGAAACGTTTTACGTGTCATGTGGTCCCATTTTAATTTAATTGAGATCTGACAAGTACTTTTAGAGTTATACCTAATAATGCGTATTTACTTGACTACTTTTTCGTCGACCTACGTTGTATTATACCGCATAACTTTTTACTCGGTGTACCTATTTTGATGATTCTTACTTTAATCGAAAGCTAATAATTATCATGTAGTCTTGTTTAAATTAGATCGAGATCTGATTACAACTTATTGAGTAATCTTTAATAGCGCGTATTTACCTGACTATTTTTTCGTCTTATTACCTACGTTGTATTAGGTACTTGTCGATGTCATTGAAGTTGGTTTTTTGTCGTTTGCGAGCAAACACAATTATACATTACATGGATTCAATGTTAGCTCAGAACTTTTGACTGGGTGGACCGATTTCGATGAATTTTGTTTTAATTGAAAGGTGTTGCGTGTCATGTGGTCCCATTTAAATTTAATTGAGATCTGAGAAGCACTTTTACAGTTAGATCTAATAATGCGTATTTACTTGACTACTTTTTCGTCGACTTACGTTGTATTAAACCGCATAACCTTTCACTGGGTTTATCGATTTTGATGATTCTTATTTTAATCAAAAGCTGATACTTGTCATGTAGTCTTGTTTAAATTAAATCGAGATCTGATTACTACTTTTTGAGTAATCTTTGATAACGCGTATTTACTTGACTGTTTTTTGGTCTTATTACGTTGTATATTACTTGTCGATGTAATTGAAGTCGGTTTTTTTCATTTGCGAGCAAACACAATTATATAAATTTCCACTCTTAGTCCTTGAATAAAAGATACTAGAAAATATACTGTACAAAACAGTAAATAAACACAATCTGAAAAAAAAAGCTTCAATGAAATGACAATATGACCTCTGCTCAGCAGAATCCGCTGTTATTTCCCAGTATCACATTTGCAATGAAAGAGTAAGATCCAAGTTTTAACTCAAGCTGTTTTTCTCAAGTTTTTTCTTAAGCCATACTACTGGTCTAAGATTCGGGATATAACAAAATATTCCCTCATCTGTTAATTTGATGAAACAATTTTTTATAGGCTGATTTCAATATTGTGAATTTATAAAAATAACCTCTGCCACCATAAGCCTGTTGCAAATAATAATACTTTAAAAAAAAAGTATCTTTCCCTCTCATGTTAATTACATGTAGTAAGCTAAAACCGTCAATATTTTACATTATATACCTAACTGTAGTAGGCAACCATCTCTATGATTGCTATACTTACCTGCAGGCCTGCAGCCAGGTTACTGCTGACTGAGGTTACTGACCCCCAGTATTTCGATCCCAGTATTTCGATGCCAGATATCGAACGCCATACGAGAATATCATCATATTAGAGAATAGCATCGCATTGTCAAAAATTTGGAATTCATCCGTATCAAGTTACACGTGTACAAACGATGCAACAACGCAACTGCCGAGCACGAATGGTTTTCTGCAGAGAAATGTTAAGAATAATTGAAGATCAAAATTTTTTCAGAAAAATTTCTCAAGCACTGTTTGCTTCTTTCACGCAGTTTAGAGTTCATCTGTATAAGCCGAGCAGGTAGTAAAATCTAATTTTAGGGTCAAAGCTCTATTTACTTAATAAAAACTCATTAAAAAAAACTGCAAATAATTTTGCAATTTTTAATGAAATGCCTATTTTAACATATTAATGCCTATAGCTCAATAATTTTACAATATAAAGTAGATAGTATGATACTGTTTTAAAATCCTTATGAAGTAGACTATTTTTTCAAGTAGTTGGCCACGACAGCTCCGATACATTTTTTAATACCACAGGTGCTCAAACTTAGCAGTTAAGTAAATTTTAAAATTAAAATTGAAGTTTAGCGACTTCTTGTAAACTACTATTCATAGTAATTGAGTTTTTTAAACATAATTTAGGAACAGCATTACAGCATTATTAAGAAACATTTTAAAGAAAAAAAAATCCGATCTAGGCCTCAAATAGCGGACGTGGTGCCCACAAATGTGAGAAAAACTGGGATTTTTCTAAATTTTACAAAAAATGGCATAGACCGCGAACTTTTTTTTGGTTTTGTAACCCACCTCTCCCTCCACACACGCACGTTCAGAATTATCCATTCATTACGGGACATCCTGTATATTTGACGGCGCTGCCATTAGGCAACGAGCAGATTTTATAAAAATAAGTGCACGACTTGGCGAGGGGCATTCTTTGTTCTATAGTTAATCGGTGCACACGCTGTATTGATTTATTTGTTTATGAATGATCACATCATTATTACTATGTAATTTTTAATAATAAATTAAGATGTCGTATTTAAAATCATAAATGGCAAGTAATACCTGTAATATCCGTCGCGCTCGGCGCGCGCGCCGTGTGGTCGCTCCAGGCGATGCGGCAAGGGCAGCGTGGATGAGCGACTGCCTCCACCCGAGCACTGTGACGCTGGCCCTGCACATACCACATCGTATCCATATATATCCATGTTTTTCGTCAATTTACTCATATGTCTTATTATCAGAGATATGTGGATAAATGAGATGACTTTTGGAAAAGAAGAATGAGAGGTCAAGTTTCGAAATAATTTTTTTTGTAAAAAAAAAAATATATATATCCAGATGGGGAATGTAATTTTGGACTCTTGTGATGAATAATATAATACATAATCCACCGCCAAATTTTCTACGGATGCAAGAATTAATGAAGATAAAATTAAAGTCATAGAAATGAAAATATGGGACGGGACTAGTTTTAATAAAAATTATATTCAGAAAAAACAATATTTATATAACTAACTAAGGTTTAAATTGATATTAATAAAACTACCATTACAAAATAATTTGAAGAATTAATTATATAATTATGTTACAGTATTTAGTAAACGACATAATATTATAAGTCGGATTTATGCAGTACACGTGTGTGTTACTTCGGAGAAACAAGTTTAAAAAAATGCTTTTGCTAGATTAACACTAAAAATAACTACTTAGTCTCATAACCACTATCAACAATATCCCCAAAAATCGAAAATACGATTTATAAAAAAAAAGTGATTTAATTCACTGACGAAGGGACTGGTCCACAAGTTTAAAGTCGCTCAACGTGCAATGGAACGGGCTATGCTTGGGGTTTCTCTCAAAGATATAGTTGACCGACCCGTTGGACCGACGATCTTCGTAAGATTGCCGGTGTAGGCTGGATGAGGATTGCGGAAAACCGGGATGTCTGGCGCGAACTTGGGGAGGCCTATGTCCAGCAGTGGACTGCAATAGGCTGAACTGATAATTCCTGCTACTATTTCATGAAATTCCTTTTTTGTAAATAAAATGCATTTATATACATTTTTCTAATAAAAACCAATATTCAAAATAAATTTGTAAATTGTATTTGTAAAATAATACATATGTACCTACGAGTTACCGCACACTAAGTAATGTAATTGTCTCTGTGATCTAATTTACGTTAGTTCTTGTGAAATAGCTGTTTTGCATATTGTTACGAGTACACAAATTAAAGGAGCTTGCGCCATCTAGCGGGGAGCGGAGGAACCACGTTGTGTGCTGTACAAACCACTTTGTTACAAAGACAACGTGAAACATCCACTCAATACTAGATGGCGCTAGAGGACTTATATAGGGTGAATGAACTCAAGATCGAGTACACGCACGAACATTCTAGAACTGTCTGGGAGTAGGCTCGGCCCGGTATAAAAAGGCCGCGGGAGGCCGAGCGGAGCCAGTTCAGTTTGAGCTAACGACGAAGCGACTTCGAAGTGAAGACTAGTGATCAAGAAGTGATACCAGCGGAAACCTACGACATTGGCTACGACCTCGGACATTGTTAGTGCTTAGTGAAGTGTACCTAGTGATAAGTGAGTGTACCTAGTGCTTAGTGCTTGTACTTAGTGCGTAGTATTTGTACCTAGTGCTTGTGTCGGACCTAGTGCTAGTGAATAAAGTCTCTAAAAGAGTCAGCAGGTCTTTCTCTCCAAATCGTTCGAACCCTAACACGTAACAACTGGTGTCAGAAGTGGGATTTAGAGATGCCATTGACTCCGAGAGAGAACCCCAAGGAGGGGGTCAGGACGAGGACACAACGAGCTGCGGATGCCACTGGGGGCCAAGCTCCGCCCACTGTGTCATTAGGTTTGGTTTACCTCATGACATTCCCTCACATATAAACCGGTTCATCATGCAAAATCTTTACCAAAATAACGATTTCATCTTGTAATTGAATAAAAAAAAAAAATTACGACCTGTCTTTACCAATATTAAGAGTGCATTATAAGCAATGAACTACTAAATTCAAATAAATAGGTACGGGTATTTCAGGAATAGCAAACGAGTGAACAGTATAATCATAGTAATATACAATCATTAATTAACTTATTAATCTAATTACTAACGTCTACGTGGTGGATATGGGCTGCGTTGGTTCGAAGGCGGTAGATTGTCGTTGTATTCTATATAAGAAAAAAAAGCCATATTAGTATTTTTATTAGTATTTCATATAATTATACGTGTGTTTTAGCTAACCCAAATCAAAAATGTTAAAATATGAGAGTGCATATTTTCAAGTTTTTAGCGATATCCAAGGAACCCATTCATTATTTCTAATACTAACACAACACTCGTGAAACAACATCATACCTCTTCGTTCTCGCGCAAGCTATCTATTCAAAGTGCAACTTGTAATTAGCACATAATTTTGGATATCTCACCCAAATCCTCCATACTCTGGCTCAAGAGAGCTTCGAATGTGTGTAGGCTATAACTCTCGGCGTCCATACCCTTGGCGAGCGTATTGCGGAGGTGCATCTCATACTCGAGCAGCAGGCGCGACGTCGGCGAGCCCGGGGCCGGCGTGGCGCTGGACTGCGACGCCTGCCGCGACAGACACGGCTTTTGCTGGAGACAACATGTTTAGATTAGCATCTGTTCAAAAACGAATATCACACGAACTGAGAAAGCAAATCTCAAAATATATTTTATACATTTAGTAGGCTTTTAAAAGTATTTCATCATTTTGATGGAATATACTTAAAAATCATAATATCAGTGCAAAATTTTCTTAAGTAAATCAAGAAAGAGTGACTATTTTAAAATATTGACATGTTTTAAAAAAAATATTCATACCATAATGTAATGTTAGTAATCATTTTTCTTAAAACTGCGTCTAGCTCTCACGTGATTTTTTAGCAATTTATTAACCTCTACCCCCCCCCCCCATTGGTGATTTCGATAAGGCTATCTGTACCAAAAAATAACGTGAATTTTTTATGCAGAGTAAATTGAAATTTTTAGAATGTTATCTTTTAACACAGATATAATCTGATTAAATTTTGGAAAATTAAGCATCGTGATAGTAATTTCTAGACATGCGCAAGGTTGTGTTTGTTTATTTTCTTATTGGCTTAGAAAAGTTACATAAAATTTTAGACTAAAAGTCTAATAATTCTTCTTCTTCTTCTTCGTGACACTCTTGACAGAGCGGTCGTGGTCATCACGTAGCGACTTCCGTAGGGGCAGTTGTGATGCTCTTCACGATTGTTCGCCACTTCTCTCTGTTGGTTGACATCCTGGTGCACTCATACAAGGGACCGCCCACAGCCGACTTAATTTGGTCGGTCCATCGCATGGATGATCTTCCTCGCCCTCTGTTGCCATCAACCCTGTCCTGCACGACAAGGCGTTCAATGGAGTCACTCTCGCGACGGGAAACGTGTTCAAAGAACTTCAAAATGCGACCCTGTACTACCGCCGAAAGGCGTTGTTTAATACCGAGTTCTTGGAGAATAGAGACGTTCGTTGGTGCGAAATTCGGTCCACGATATTCTTAACATTCGCCACCAGCACCACATCTCCAGAGCATCTATTTTCTTTTTCTCGATTTGTCGCAATGTTCACGTCTCCGCAGCGTATAAAAATATGGGGAAAACAAGGGCTCGAACGAGCCGGATCTTCGTAGCCGTTGTTATGTTTCGGTCTCTTCATACTTTCTTCAGCCTGTCCATCGCAGCTCTAGCTATTGCCATGCGACGCTTCACTTCTTCTTCGCAGCCTCCTTCATTCGAGATTAGAGCTCCAAGATATATGTAGGAGTGCACAACCTCACACTTCGCAATCTGAGTGACTTCGGGCGAATTATTATTAGCTCGGTCTACAATCATCATCTTGGTTTTACAGTGGTTAATCTTTAATCCGAATTCTAGGCTCACACGTTCCAATCTGAGAAGCAACTCTTCCATATGATAAGCACTAGATGCGAACAAGGTTATATCGTCAGCGTAGCGCAGATTCGATATCCTGTAGCCAGCAATAGCTACACCATCAGTCCAGTCCTCGAGAGTAATGCGCATTATGAGTTCAGTATAAGCATTTAACAAAAGCGGTGATATTATGCATCCTTGACGAACACCTGCGCTTGGGTGGAAGTTTTCTAACATAACGTCATCTGTCCGCACGGATGCAGTTCCATCTTCATAAATGCGCCTGAGAAGATGAACTTACTAAGTGTTGGGGTGTACCCATGTCTAACAGAACACTCCATAGCCTAGGCTATTTCACAGAGTCAAAAGCCTTTGAGAAGTCGACAAAGCATATATAAGTCGGTTTTTAAAACTCCCTTGCTTTCTCTATGATCTGGCGCACAATAAGTATCTGCTCACGTGTACCCTTACCCCTTACAAAACCGGCTTGTTCTGGAGCTATCTCTTTTGACAGGAAAGTCTTCAGTCGTTCATTTAGAATATGTAGCATGATTTTGCTGGCGTGAGATATTAATGCAATAAGGTGGTAGTTGCAACATTTCTTGGTTGAACCCTTTTTATACAAAGGAACGAAAACCGTATGAGTCCATTCCTTCGGCCATGTTCCCGATTGCCATATCTTGTTGCAGATGGTATGGAAGATATTGACATTTATATCGCCTAGAGCTCTAAGTGTCTCAATGGGGATTGCATCTCTACCGGTAGCCTTTCCATTTTTAAGGTGCATAATGGCAGCTCTGACTTCAGACTTGAGTATGTCTGGCTCTAGGTTTTCCAATTCGGTTCCTGTATTAGGAAAGTTGATTGACTGACTGTCGTTGAACAGGGATTGACAATAACTTTTCCAAACTTCAGTTATATGTTCTAGCCCAGTAACTACTATACCATCATTGTTTTCAATGGTCCAGGTCTTAGAAGTGAGTGATTTTGTAATGGATCTTATTTTATGATTGAGGTCCCTGGACTCATGTCTGTTAGCGTGAAGTTCGATTCCTTCACATATTCTGCATAGATAGGCATTGTAGTCCTGTCTGCATCTGGTTTGGATTTGTGTTGACACCCTATTCAAGTTCTTACTATCAGTCGTTGCTACTTTCAATGCGCGTCCGGCGTTTCCGCTAAACTAGCTCTAGTTTGCCATTGGTCATCCAGTGTTGTCGCTTGTGTGTTACACTTGGTGATTCAGAAGCCGCAGCACAGACTCCATAACTAGCTTTTGTGTTCGTTCCCACAACTCGTCAGGTGTCTTCTCGCTGATATCTGCGCCGTCCCATTCCAACCAGATACGTTTTGCAGCAGTATAAAACTTTGAGCTATCCTTTATTTCGATTCTCTTCTGTTTTTGGAGACTTCGAGCCGCTTTTAGTTTTAGCTTAAGATTTGATATTAGCAGTTGGTGGTCCAACCCACAGTCACCACCAGGAAGAGTATGAGAATTTCTAATAGATGTTTTCCATCGCGATCTAACCAGGATATCTATTTGATTGCGATGTTTGCCGTTTGGCGATGTCCAAGTATAGAGCCTGCGTGGGTGGTGTTGAAATAGGCTATTTACTATCACCAGATCATTTTCAGTTGAAAACTGTATGGGACGTTCACCTCTTTCGTTGTATGCTCCAAGACCAAACCTGCCCACGCAATGGCCAAGCTGGTAAGAGTTTTCTCCAATTTTAGCATTAAAGTCACCTAGTATTAGTAGTATTTCTCTATTAGGGACTTTTGTGATGGTGGTCTCCAGTTCTAAATAAAACTTCTTTACGACTTCATCACTGGCAGTGCTGGTGGGGGCATATACTTGTACGATAGTCAAGTTAAATGGTGATGCCTTTAGCTTGACGCTGATAATCCGGTCATTTACTGCTTCAAAACCGATCACACAGTTCCTCTGGTGGGCGGGTATTAATAAAGCAACACCATTCTGGCTGCTGTTGTTATTGCCAGAAAAGCAGACGGCATGGGATTCAGTGAGTGAGTCTAATAATTAGGGAGTGTTAAAAATCTAAAAAAAAAAATGTGTTTCGCCGTTATTACTCGTTCACTGAACGTAAGGTGTATAATATTTTATGTTACAATTGAGTTACATTATTTTGATAACGTTGTACCTACAGATTCTACACGCATTTCAAATCGATAAAACTTATAGAGTTTAAGTATCATAAATCTTTTTCCCACGAATGATCTTTTTTCATTATTAAAAATCTAATGCGCTTAGTGTGTAGACACTACTAATCTTTCTAATAATAGGCAAGTGGTAACTCATGTTCGGTAATGCTCCTGGGCATTAGATTATATTTCAAAATATATACATACATATATATAAATCACGCCTCTTTCCCGTAGGGGTAGGCAGAGACCACTTCTCTCCACTTGCTACGATCCTTACATACTTGTTATTTTTTTTCTCCATTTCAAAATACAAGTCGCTTATGCTGTACTTACTCCGTGGTGGTGCTGACGCAGGTCACGATCACGGCGTTGACATGGCTCCTGATCGGAGTTCCCGTTAGAGGATGAAGGCGTAGTGGCGTAGCACTGATTGTCAAACATGACGTTGTCGGAAGGCGGTGACAAATCACGCTCACCACCACCTAGCTCCAAGTACAGGCCGCGCCCTGGGTAGCCGCTTGGTGCCGCACCCACGCCTACGCCGCGGCTGTAATACATTTTTTACGTTAACTATTGATTTTCAGTGCTATATCATGAAAGTATTTGTGGCATGATCTGACTTGCTAAAGCCGGAAACCTACCGAAGTTCATAACAGTTTGGATAATATTGAGTTTTTTTCGAGCTTAGAGTAAAGAGCAAAAAAGTGTAGGGTTGTACACAAGGCCTTATTTACAATTTGGTACTCGTGGCAGTAATTTTAGGTTATCACAACAATAACTATGGACCTGACATGACATTATAAAGACTTCACTTATTTATGTTCCTACATACATGTTCAGCTATGCTATAATTTTGTACATGTACACGGACTAGGTCGTGACACAGATAATTAATCTATACTAATATATAAAGCTGAAGAGTTTGTTTGTTTGTTTGTTTGAACGCGGTAAACTCTGGAACTACTGGGTCGATTTGAAAAATTCTTTCACTGTTAGCTAGCCCATTTATCGAGCTAGGCTATGTATCATTACGCTAAGACCAATAGGAGCGGAGTCCACGCCGACGAAGTCGCGCGCAGAAGCTAGTTGATTATAAAGCTTACCTAGCCGAAGAATATCTCTGCGAACTCTGCCGACTGTTGTTATTGACGATGTGCGCATAGTGCCCGTGATGCATGTGGGGCTGGTGGCGGTGGCCGTGCGCGCCGCAAGTCGGCGGACACGGTGCCGCGCCGCCGTATCGCCGGCGGCCCATCTCCGGTGACGTCACCGGGCTCTCCGTTGATGGCATTGGCTTCAGCATTCGTTTCAGTGTGCTCGAATCTAAATTGTAAAATTATAACAATTTAATTTTCTTATAATATTAAGTAGAACACTATATAGATGTTTGTGTGTCAACAACAGTGACAGTGAGAGTGACACTGGCGAGTAACACTTTACAGCGCTTTTCGCTATAGCAAAATAGAGGTATAATAGTATACTAGCATTCACTGTACCTATACAAATAGCGAGCGTCAATTTATCTTTAAATTTTAGAGTTTTAGAATTTTAAATAATTGTAACTTAATTAATTTAATAGAATATTTTAATTTTTTTAATATAACCGTAATCATTCTTAAGGAGTAAACTCTAGTCGCTTGTCGGAGTTAACACGCACGTTTTTTATATAAAAGATTGTATTTTGTAAGTACGTGTTTCATTAATTAATAAATAACACTACGACAAAAGAAACAAAAGATGTTATCATAGAGATACAACTATCTATAATCTATACTAATATAATAAAGCTGAAGAGTTTGTTTGTTTGTTTGTTTGTTTGTTTGTTTGTTTGTTTGTTTGAACGCGCTAATCTAAGGATCTACTGGTCCGATTTGAAAAATTCTTTCAGTGTTAGATAGCCCATTTATCGAGGAAGGCTATAGGCTATATATCATCACGCTAAGACCAATAGGAGTGGAGTCCACGCCGACGAAGTCGCGCGCAGAAGCTAGTATAGATATAATAGGCCAGTAAATAAAGCCGTTTTTTTTGGGCAACCTCGCACTAAATTTCCGATCCAATTTTAATTTTTTTTTTTAGGTTAAGGGTCACTTACTGACTATAAAAACACAAAATGCTGACAGATCCATGTGGAGCTTCGATCGCAATCTTAAAGAAAAGTTTTTGGCCGATATCTCGGAAACTATCCACTTTAGGGCAAAAGTTATTTAGACCTTTTTTGTAGAAAAAAAAATTTCGCATCTTTTATTTTCTGTAAACTTTTTTGTTGGCTTTGAAATAGACAGGCCAAAGACGGGCAGCAGCGTCTTCGGTGCGACAAAGCCAGCCCTGCGGTCACCAACCCGCCTGCCCAGCGTGGTGACTATGGGCAAAACACATGAGTTCGCGTCATAATGTCGGGCGCGAACTTTTGGAGGCCTATGTCCAACAGTGGACTGTGATAGGCTGTAGTGGTAGTGGTGGAAACTTTTTTGTAAAACTTACCGTTTACGATTTATGGCCCATTTAATGAACCCGTTTTTCATTTTTGGCCAATAACTCTTAAAATATTGAATTATCAATAAAATGCATTTTTAAGATCCTTTTTTAAGATCACTTTATTTTCCACAACTTTTGTTTAAAACTTTTTTTCTAATGTCCATACTTTTTGAGTTATAAATGTTTAATGTAGAAATGCCGACACTCGGCGGGTGACGCGGCAGTTAGTTGTACGAAATATAATAAAACAAAATATAAAAAAGTTAATTACTATTGCAGGTAAGTAAATGTACTATCAATTTTGAAGTACATAAATAATCGGGATATTTTTTTTAAATTAGTTTGTTGAATTTGTACCATTATATTTTACCTATGCGTAACTTGAAATTTTCGACTTTACGCCCGATAGTCCAACATTAACGTTTTATAACTCAAAAAGTATGGACATAACTCTACTTTCTGTCAGGAATTATATAATAAATATTTTAGTTTTTTTATTTTCAGGTGTCAACACACTTAAGATGTGGTTTGTAAATGTTTATTTTTTTGAAGTGAAACTTCTTTAGGCTCATGAGAGGTAAAATTTTTACCGATCAAACGCGTCACGGCGTCACGAATTTTTAAACGTCCCCATACCACGTTGAATACACCGGTTCTCGTCCGATCACCGAAGTTAGCAACGTCGGCCGCGGTTAGTACTTGGATGAGTGACCGCCTGGGAACACCGCGTGACGTTGCCTTGCGTGTACTTGCCTTTTTGTTTTTTTTTTTCACGATCACGATTCAGCTTGTAATATCCCACTGTTGGGCATAGGCCTCTTCCCCATGTAGGAGAAAGATCGGAGCTTAATCCACCACGCTGCTCCAATGCGGGTTGGCAGATATATTCCCTACTATGAGTAACGATCGCTATCAGGTGTACATGATAACCACCGGGACCGACAGCTTAAAGTACTCTCCGAGGCACGGTGGGGATACCCACAAGGACCGCACAAATACCCAGACCACGGCAAACATCTGTATGGCTAATACAAATGCTGTCGTGTGCGGGGATCGAACCCGCAACCGCCCGCGCAACAGCCAATCACAATCCAATGCTGTGACTGCTGCGCCAACCCGATGGTTGTTTTTTTAATTAGTTTTTTTTTGTTAATTAGTTTTTTTTTATGAGTTTGCCAAAGAAGTTTCACTTCTGACATGTTTACTTTGTACGCACGCAATTTTTTTTTAATTTGAAAACACATAAACGTTAGAAATGTTGAGTTTATGTATAAATTTAAGAAAATCGTAAATCAGTCAGTCAGTTCAGCCTATTGCAGTCGACTGCTGGACATAGGCGTCCCCAAGAAAAACGTAAAACAACCTAACCACTTAGTTCTATCAAAAATATTGTAACTTTAATAACAGGCGCAAAATTATGTGTTTTACAAGTCAGTGTAAAACACACAGCAAAAACAGATAAAATAACTAGAACATAAAATGATTAAAAGTAATTAAGTATGAATTTATGATGTATATGAGTCATTCCATGTCAAACCAACAAGGCACTCAACCTGTCCCTTTCAGATTTGGCTGAAACTTTGTTTATTTATACTCTCTGACATCCTGAACTCAAATATAGTTTTCAAAAAATTTAATCCCTGATAGTTTTTTAGTTATAAATTTTTTAAAATCACAAAATCCGCGTTTTTTGACGTGCACTAAAATCTAAAATCTGCAATAACTTTGGTTCTATTAGAGATAGAGAGCTGAATGATAGCTCATTTTAAAGAGGGTTTAATGGGATTTAATGTGATACCCAATTTGAACACATTAATGTACAAAATATTTTTTGAGTAAAAGTCAAAAATCGTTTTTGAAAAATCATTGTGTTGGTGTTTTTTAATTTTTTTCAAATTTATATATGTTTTTATGTATAATTTTGTGAGTACACCATAAAAATTTCAGAGTGGGACCATGATGGGATCAGGAGATATGTTAAAAATACATCACTGAAGTATCACATTTTTTTTTTATTTCAATTTAATTTGAATAATTTAAGTTATGCAGGCCTAATTCTTATGTTTTAAATATAAAAATAATGTATTTTTAATATATTACACTTTATATTCACTGAAAAGTAATTCAATGTAGGAAGACGAAAAAACATTCAAGTAATTACGCGTTATCAACGATTACTCAAAAAGTTGTAATCAGACCTCGATGATTTTTAAATGTGACCACATGATAAACATCAACTTTCGATTAAATCAAAAATCATCAAAATCGGTACACCCAGTAAAATCTTATACAGTATAATACAACGCAGGTCGACGAAAAAATAGTCAAGTAAAAACGTATTGTTAGATATAACTCGAAAAGTACTTCTTAGATCTCAAATAAATTTAAATGGGACCAAATGACACGCTCCACCTTTCTATTAAAATATTTGTTATCGAAATCGGTTCACCCAGTCAAGTTCTGAAGTAACATACATTTAAAAAAAAATACAATCGAATTGAGAACCTCCTCCTTTTTTGGAAGTCGGTTAAAAATAAAGAAATATCTTTGTATTTCATTTCCAAAGTTTTGTTTCATGTAGCCTATGTATCAGAACCAGGCTATTAGCACTAAAAATTTTGTGAAAGGTACTTCAGTGATGTATTTTTAATATATCTCCCGATCCCATCATGGTCCCACTCTGAAATTTTTATGGTGTACTCACAATATTATACATAAAAACATATATAAATTTGAAAAAAATTAAAAAACACCAACACAAAGATTTTTCAAAAACGATTTTTGAGTTTTACTCAAAAAATATTTTGTACATTAATGTGTTCAAGTTGGGTATTACATTGAATCCCATTAAACCCTCTTTAAAATGAGCTATCATTCAGCTCTCTATCTCTAATAGAACCAAAGTTATTGCAGATTTTAGATTTTAATGCACGTCAAAAAACGCGGATTTTGTGATTTTAAAAAATTTATAACTAAAAAACTATCTAGGATTAAATTTTTTGAAAACTATATTTGAGTTCAGGATGTCAGAGAGTATAAATAAACAAAGTTTCAGCCAAATCTGAAAGGGTCAGGTTGAAAACATTTTTTTATTGGTTGGTTTGACGTGGAATGACTCATTTGCCTATTTTTTTTTTTTTGGTTAAAAAAAAAGAATAACTAGAACTAGAACGCGTAGATCTTAGCTGAAAACTAATCGGTTGAAATCTGAGCTGAAGGCGCGAAATATTGATTTATTTAATTCGTTCACAACTTCATTCTGTGTACGGTCACAGATTAGGAAATAGTACTGGTACGGTAGTGAATGAAAATATCATGTAATGAAACCTGTATGTCTCGAGAGAAATCTAAATAGGTACATATTCCGATTTGCAATAAACTAGGCTTAATAAGTTGAAGTCTTTTCTTTAACAGGAAATTATTGATACATTTTGTTTCCATTATATTTTAGCAAAAAAATCAGGCTTGATTGCTATATTTATTTCTGTTCATTGAAATAAAAATATTTAAACGAAACTTACCCATATTCATGTCTTCTGTGCTCTTAGATTTAGTACGCCGCGACCCAGACGTATTATTATTAATTACGTTGTGATTATGCATAGTGTGTCTGTCTTGCTCTCGAGACTGTAAATAAAATACGTTAAATATAATTAGTATATTATTTGTTACATTTTTAATTAATCACCTTCGGGTAAGCATAATCCATGATAGTTAAATTTTTTATCATAATGTATGTATGAATTTTTTGACATTAATATTATATTACATTATTTGTTATTAAAAATTCTATTGTCAAAATTCAAAATTCAAACCATTTATTCATATTAGTCTGATACAGCACTTGTGAACGTCAATGAAGCTACGCCATCGGCTCGCAAATCCTACGGCGGGAGACCTTGTAACGAGAAGAACCGACAAAAAACTCGTCAAGGGCTATTTTTTTCTCCCTGTCATATTTCATACAGAGTCGTCAAATTGAAAAATGACTTTAACTTAATATATGTAAGGTCACTTTCCATCACAAATTTATTTTAAATTATTGTCGGATTCCTTCGACTTATACTTTCTTTTTTAAATACTTTTATTGATTTGCACGTAAGACATCGCTGTAAGTGATAAAGCTGCTTGTGCATAATAGCATTAATTTGTATTTATGTCATATTTTTTTGTAATTTTCAATGTGTTTGATTAATGTTTAATAAGTATGTAAATAGTTCATCCAATATTAATTAAATACTTAAGCATCAACGATATCTAAAGATCGTAGTGCGTACATTTTTACTGCCTTGGGTTTTACGAAATAAAATCTTATTACATATTTTATAGTATTTATTCTTATTTGTTATTCATGTGGAATGTGTTTGTTGTGTCAGTCAATGGCTTAATAGTGAAGAGTAAGAAACTACTTGAATGTTAGACCAAGGGTAAGTTAGGAGTGTTGCTTGGGCTGTCCCAATTTGAGGAGATTCCACGGCCGGGACCCCTGATTATAGGCAGCCTTGGATTTATATTTATCATTCTACCCCATCCATGTTTCTAGTATATTTAAAATATTTTTATTTATATTTCTTCTATAGTATGTAAGATTTTAAACAAAAGCCAGAATAATCCTCTGTTTTTGTTTATTTTGTGTGTAGTGTTTTTGTTTTTCAGGTCGAGTCGACAACGGATCATTCTATGAAAATTATTTTGTTATACGAGTATATGAAACAAAATAACAAGTAAACAGAAAAATATACTGAATTTTAATTTAAATCTTTTTAATAGAGAATATAAGTTGTTAGAAAACTAAAAATGTGTTATTTTTTTTTCAGACGACTCTCTGAGAAAATCCAAAACCTTGGTCTATAAATAAGTTTCTTAAGGAATTATGTTAGACATTTTTATTTTTGATAAAAACTTACAGTAAAACTAAAGTAACTTACGGATTCATTTTCATCTCCGTAGTCTACACTCTTGGGCATGTGTTGCAGGTGCTCTTTTGAACGTGTAGAAGTTGCAGAGGATTTCGAAGAAGTTAACGTACCGCCCGCCTGTACGCCTTCTGACTTTAGATCTTGTCCATGCTGGGTCGCCTGACCAGTGCTTACTTGTGATTCTTCGTTAGTCTGAAATTGTTAAATAAACATCTACTGTGGCAATTTTTTTCCTCCTTAAAACATGAGAAATAAAAAAAAAACTCTGTTTTGAAAATACTTCTAAATACTAATACTAAGCACTAAAACTTGTTTTTGATACCACTCTTAAAAATATAAATTTATACTTTGGGAAATTAGAATATGGGTTGTCTGGAAGAATTGTCTGGAATATAAGTTCGCCCATTGTACTTCACAGTCTGTAAATGTCTTTATGGTCTAAGATCCGGAATATAACAAAATCTTCCCTCATCTGTTAATTAGATGAAACAATTTTTTATAGGCTTATTTCAATATTGTGAATTTATAAAAAAAACCTCTGCCACCCTACGCCTGCTACAATTGATAATACTTAATTAGTTAATCAGTATTTTTTTATGATCTTTTCCCTCTCATGTTAATTACATGTAGTAAGCTAAAACCAGCAATATTTTATATTATATACCTTACTGTAGTAGGCACCCATCTCTATGATTGCTATACTTACCTGCAGCCAGGTCAGAAAAGGTTGATAAATGTAGATTATTACCCTCACATGTTAATTAAAAAATCCAAGTACAATAATAAACGGCGGCGAATTCTAAACATAATAATGTTTGGCTGCCGTATTAAAAGCTGATGCAGCCAAAGATAAATAGTAAAAAAAATTTTTATGATGACTATGGGAGCTCATTGCGAAGAGTAAGACAGAATAATACTAATTCCTTCAACGAAAAGAGACAGCGTAAAATTCATGCGCGCGCATCACAGGCTCATTTAAACATATTAGAAAATTCGAAATTTTCGAAATCCCTAGTACATTTTTTTCACCTGATTAGTATCAAGCTAATTTTCCGGGAGTAGATTCATTTTGATGAGATGAACAAAAAATTCCTCTACGAAAACTCTCGATTGTGGTAGGTAATAGAGTTAGCAGGAGATAGAGCAGCAGTGATCGTAGGACCGGGATAACGTGCCACGCAATTTGTAGGACAATATTAAATTATATAAATATTAACTAACTAAAAGAAAAAAAATCAGCTGGTTAGTAATAATTTTTGATGACCTCGTAAGGTCATCAAAAATTTATTTATTTGTTGATTTTTTTTTGTCATCAAATCAAATATTATTACTAACCAGCTGATTTTTTTCCTTTAGTTAGTTAATATTTATATAATTTTATGGTAATCCTGGACTAAAATAATTGATTTTCGCCTTACAATTATTATTTCCAACAAAATTTGATTTCACTAATTTTCTGTTTGTAATATGTTTATAATAATGGTATGTATAATAATAAATAAAACAAATATTTTTGTGTTTAAAAAAAATAATTAATTTCACCGTATCAGAATTATAATTAAAGAACTATATAAAAACAATTAATAATTGAACCATCAAGAAAATTTCACGGTAAGGGTAACTCAAAAGCATAATATATATTTTTTAATATTGCACATTATTCCGTAAATTAAAAAAAAAAATCTTAAAAATTTGGAGCAATTTTTTTGTCTTTATCTTTCTTATACTTACTCCAATTCTCATCTTCTCTCTCTCTATTCTAGTATACATTTTTCTTAAATTTTTGAAATTTCGAATTCGCGAATTTTCTAGTATGTTTAAATGAGCCTGTGATGCGCGCGCATGAATTTTACGCTGTCTCTTTTCGTTGAAGGAATTAGTATTATTTTGTCTCATTCTTCGCAATGAGCTCCCATAGTCATCGTAAATTGTATCTTTTTACTATTTATCTTTGGCTGCACCAGCTTTTAATACGGCAGCCAAACATTATTATGTTTAGAATTCGACGCCGTTTATTATTGCACTTGGATTTTTTAATTAACATGTGAGGGTAATAATCTACATTTATCTACCTTTTCTGACCTGGCTGCAGGTAAGTAAAGCAATCATAGAGATGGGTGCCTACTACAGTCAGGTATATAATGTAAAATATTAACGGTTTTAGCTTACTACATGTAATTAACATGAGAGGGAAAAGATCATAAAAAAATACTGATTAACTAATTAAGTATTATTAATTGTAGCAGGCTTAAGGTGGCAGAAGTTGTTTTTATAAATTTACAATATTGAAATCAGCCTATAAAATATTGTTTCATCTAATTAACAGATAAGGGAATTTTTAGCTATCTCGGATCTTAGACCATATTTATCTTTGGCTGCATCAGCTTTTAATACGGCAGCCAAACATTATTATGTTTAGAATTCGCCGCCGTTTATTATTATACTTGGATTTTTTAATTAACATGTGAGGGTAATAATCTACATTTATCTACCTTTTCTGACCTGGCTGCAGGTAAGTATAGCAATCATAGAGATGGGTGCCTACTACAGTAAGGTATATAACATAAAATATTGCCGGTTTTAGCTTACTACATGTAATTAACATGAGAGGGAAAAGATCATAAAAAAATACTGATTAACTAATTAAGTATTATCAATTGTAGCAGGCGTAGGGTGGCAGAGGTTTTTTTTATAAATTCACAATATTGAAATCTGCCTATAAAAAATTGTTTCATCTAATTAACAGATGAGGGAAGATTTACCTTCTCGGATCTTAGACCATTAAATGTGTATAATGTTTAAAATGTAGTTGTGGTGTACAATAAAGTGTAAATAAATAAATAAATAAAAAATAGTCACGCTATTCAGCTTTTTCGTTATCAACGCGGACTTTTCATCGTTTCTATACAACAGAGAAAGGAAATCATACAATAAAAACGAAATTTATCGTAACCAACACCTTGTCCTTACTCAAATATCATTGAAATTTGTAATAAAATAAACTAACACGAGCTGTATAATTTAAACGTCAGAAGCAAGTTATCTTGAACAGCTGATTTTCAAGATAATAAATAAAATTAGATCACGATTACATTAGGTCTAAGAATTTTTTTATTCCTGTCTTGTATTTGCAATACTTTTTTTAAATTTTTAGTACATTTAATGATAATCTATATGAGCTATTGCGACAAGCAGAGTAGAGACCGACCGAACAAGTGAAAATCTGAAGATGCAAATTCAGGTTTACAAGGTGGATGCATTGACCATCTAGCTCTATTAATTTTTTAATGTGTTGCCAAAGATTGTTTTGGCCTAGCATTATCATAATGAAAACCACTCCTTTTCTGTTAATTAAATCCAACAACTTTTTCTCAATTTCTTCGTTCAGTATCATTAGCCTTTGATAATGGATATCTTATAATAGAATTCCAATAATACAGATAGAGAATTAATGGTTAATTAGCTCAGTGGTAAAAGCTTGTAACAAACAATGCCCTTAGGTACTACCAACCATACACTTAGCATAGCCTTGTTGCGTTTTTTTTTCAGTATTTGCTACATACAGTCTTGGAAACTTAACTGCCCCTTGATTATGATCATTTTTAAACGTTTTTGTCCTAGGTTTATTACCAACTAGCTGACCCGGCGTACTTCGTACCGCCTAAAAGTCGATTCTTTAATTT
Source organism: Melitaea athalia (assembly GCA_905220545.2). Lineage (NCBI taxonomy): Eukaryota > Metazoa > Arthropoda > Insecta > Lepidoptera > Nymphalidae > Melitaea > Melitaea athalia. Next base: position 12,237,825 of record HG992180.1, on the reverse strand, counting down.
TTTATTTTTTTTAATACTTATCCTTCTACTAACACTTAAACTTTATGGTATGGTATTAAAGTTCAAATTGACTTTTAAGTATTATTACGAATCTTTTGTATGGGAATATAGAAAATTGTTGTTTTTAGACTTTTTCAGGGAATTTGCTAAATTTTTCTCTCCGTAAGAACCATCCTCATACTTCAAGGAATATTATAAAAAAGAATTAGCGAAATCGGTTCAGCCGCTCTCGAGATTTGCGCTTAGCAACACATTCAGTGATTCATTTTTATATATATAGAGATAATCAGTTTTTTCAGAAATGCTTCAGTTTCATTACATTTTAACAGAAAATCGCAAATGAGTATAATGAATTCATTAGGTTTTCTTTAGTGAGATCGCGCGGCACCTAAATATCGAGCTTTGTTGTATAGTCCGACTTTTTCAAATAGATCAAAACTCTTTTGCAGCTAATCCCCAATTCTAGTAGGCCATATCGTATTAATATGTCCATATTAATATATCCATAATTATGAGAGCAATTTGATCGAGCTACGTCTTTAACACCAAAATCCCCAAAATGAAAACGCTTGAATAAACTATGTTGTACTTTTATTGACACTGCATAATGTCCATACATGCCTCTTCTTCTTCTTCTTCTTCCTCTTGTTAATGGATTTCAATAGTGCCAAATGAGCACAGATGATTTTTCCAATGTCAAGTAGAAAAAATGTCTCAAATTTGTTTGCAGCTTAAGTATCATTCTTTCTTTTGAATTAAAACTTAAGAATATTTCGAAATTTCTCGTTCAATTAACTCATTATGACTGACAATTATATTATATAAATTAAAACTAGTCAGATAACCAAGAGACAAAAAAGAGATGAGATAGACAAACAAAGAGATTTTTCTTCGATTTTATGAGTACAAAATACGATAATCCTCGATCCATTATTATGAAAGAACCTTTATGAAACAATATCAGTAAATGCTATTAAAAATGGATGACGATACACCAAATACTAAAGAAATTTAAATTTCGATCAGTGTTTTCCTTTTTTTAACCTATTACTATAGTATAGTTTTGTTTTACCGTCATTTCCGTCTTCTGGAATTGTATCATATGTGTCGTCAGGCAAGCCTTTACGCCTAGATAAAGAAAAGTTGCCCCCAATAAGAATTACTTGAATATTTGACTAACCGACTTAAATAGTGTATTCTAATATCTATCTAAATATGTATTAAAGTATTATTACGAGGTGTGTATAACTTAAACACATTCCTTAATGTTTATCTTATACTATTAAACGAGCAATTCTTGTATATATGTATATATATATAGAATCTGAATCTCGGAATCGGCTCCAACGATTTTCGTGAAATTCAGTATACAGGGGATTTCGGGGGCGAAAAATTGATCTAGCTAGGATTCATTAAAAAAAATGTCGTTTTATCCCTGTTTTTAGGCAATGAAAAAATATCATTAGAATACGAAGCTTAATTTCACTACTGTCAACATAGCTGTAACAGCGTACCTAATTAGGAAATCGGCGGGTGTCAAATCGTCTTGACCCGGGGTCGAATCTCAGTCTCCAGATTAATTTTTTTTCTTTTTTTTTTTCGTTTCACTCGTGATTTATTATTTAAATAAAATTAAAATATAAAAATAACGAGAAAAAACAAAAAACAAAAAATAAAATGAAAATACCGAGCTAGGCTCGGTCACCCAGGTACTATTTCAAAATATCGTCAAGCTTACATTTGTGCCATGTGTGCCAACAGAGGCAGTGACAGTCTTCGGCGCAGTTGAGGTGTTGGTGGTCATAGTTGAGGTCTCTTGTGACTTAGGAGGTCGTGATGGAGGCTGCGTTTCAGTTTGCCGAGCAGCCGCTGCGAGAAAATTATTAAAGAATATTATTTTTGTTTGTCACACTACTAACATTTTCTGCTATTAATAAACAGTAAAAAAAATCATTTATTTTAAACATCTATTAGGCATATAACGCGTAATATATAATTTCGGTTAAAAGCTAGTTTTTCTTATTAAGCTATTGCATAGCTTCTTTCGCGGGCCTTGAGCGCGGGGACAGTTTCAAGAATTTCAGTAACGAAAAAACCTCACGCTCCCCACCCCGACGGGCGCGGAGGTGTGGCTTGAAGGCCGTGCATCGTCTAACGTCGTTTCAGTTCAGCAGTCTTCGACACGGCGTTGTGTGCGTGCGATTAGACGTCTAGGTCGGCGCGGCTAGGCGGTGCGCTTGACCTCTGAGCTTCGACGCGAGTTTGCTGGCATTTATCAATGAATGCGTGATGAAATAAAAAATATGACCTACATGAATGGGATAGCACCGGCGTTAGTATTATCTAGTTGAGCGTATTACTCATTGATGCAAATATGATATTGCCTATAATGTTACTATTTCCGGATAAAATTTGGCATTTAATTTTTTTAATAAAAGAAAAAAAATTGTTTTCTTATCGGTCACCACGCTCAAAAAGTGTAACTTGAATTAATATCAAAGAAAAAGAAATACTGCATAAATAAAATAAATAAATATTATAATTATTGCATAAGTTGATACAAAATGCTATGCAATAGCTTTACCGCGGCAGTCTCCGAGTGCCACACGTCTTTTTTATATAATATATTTGATTTATTTATATTATTTATATATGTGTAAAGCACTTATTAAAAATATTTATTCCCTTTTTCGCTTCAGCCTGTAACATCCCACTGCTGAGCATAGGCCTCTTTCCCCATGTAGGAGAGGAATCAGAGCTTCCACCACCAAGCAGCTCCAATGCGGGTTGGCGGATATATTTCCTACTATGAGTAACGATCGCTATCAGATGTATATGATAACAACTGGGACCGAGAGGACCATAAGGACTAACAACCAGACCGGAAATAAATATTTGTATAAACACAAATATCCACTCTGAGCGGAAATTGAATTCTCAACACCTGGTACTTAGGAATCTATAATTCTATACAGCACATGCACCACTACACGAGATCGGTCGTCTTAACATTACAATAAATATAATTATATATGTCGATGTTTAGGCGCCGCCAACACGGCGCACGCACTATTACACCAGAGCGGTCGTCAAATAAGTGTGTGTGTGTGTGCGACGCACGACTGGAGTTTACTTCTTCAGATCGACTGTCTAAATATGCACAAAAAAGGCTTTACAGTCTAAGAAAAAGATTAATACCATATCAAATGGTATTTAAACGAATCAAATAACACCATCCATCGATTGCATTATTAGAAAACGTCGTAACCGATACCGTCGTAAACGTCGTAGGCCGTAGCCGCTATTGTCGTAAACGGCGTAGCAGATAGATGGTGCACAAAAACGTAACGAGGTCATTCGTTCAGTATTTTACTGCTCATATTTTTTTCATACTGGGGGCCTTATATGAAAATCGATTCTTAAGGAGTAAACTCCAAAAAAAATTAATTATGTTTTTATTATTGGGCGATAATATTTATACATAAAGAAAGTAGAAAGCACTAATACTTTGTAATAAAAATAATTACGTTTCGGTGGTGCTTGATTCGCGGGTTGTGAGCCGGTGACGTTGTCGTAGAGCGACGTGGAGGAGGTAGCCGCAGCGACCTTATCAGAGCGGCCGGCGGCTCCCGCGCCCGCATCTGTTTCAATGGCACGTGTAGTTGTACGCGGCAGAGTAGATGAGCCTATTCCAAAAGAACACATGATTCTTGACTGTAAACTTTATTTTAGATCGTGCCGCTCTCAACTTAATTTCTTATGTAAATTTAGGTCATTTCATTTTAGTTTTTTTTTTGCCAACGTAATTAGTTGGATACAGAAGCGACCGATATGAAATCTATTAAATCAAAGAAACTAAAATCTTGTTGTATAATTTAATAAAATTTGAACGTAATGAATTTTAAGGTTTATAAATTTTAGTGTAGGTACTGATTTTTAATGCTTTAATAATGTAGTAAAAAAATCTTCGTTTACTTACGGTATCGTGGATCTTGAGCTCTTAATCTAGCATATTGCTCTTGTGTCATGCAGGTGCACTGTGGCTCGCGGCCGTAGGTTAGGCTGTAAAAAAGGCGATATTAATACCATTAGTCATACTTAAGTCTTATTTGTCAGATTTTAAATATTTAATAAAGGATTGAAATTTGAGTTACCTTGATCGGTTTGGACTCGCCGGCGTGGAGACTGGTTTCCTCTTCGTTTTGAATTTCTGTTTGCTGCCTGGCGGCTCCAGCTTGAGACTGTAGCTCGATGAAGCCTTACGTGAGAATTTGAATGACGGTGACTAAAATCACAAAATGGCAGCATTTTGTTATTAGTTTTTAGTTTTTATTGCGAGGGTGCTTATTTACTTTCTCCGTGTTATGCCAGCCTAATATTTTGACAATCAAAATTTATACTACATAAGTATCTTATTAGTGAGTATTTGTTTAATAATGACCTATACTGCTGTAGTTTTTCTGATTAATTTAAACTCAGTATTACGTAATGCAACTTACACAACACTCTCTGAATTGTTTGGCGTCGATGGGAGAAGTGAAGTTTAAGCCCCACGTGTCGTTGGTCATCGGATCTTTCCAATAGACGAAACATTCTGAAGCCTGCCCGATACGAGTGCCTGGAAAAAATAGTTAAATTAAACAATTATTATTATAGATCCTTTACTACTTATTTAATTTAATTTTACACATTCACACAAAGTGTAGAATCCTTTATTACACCAATATTAATACAAAATTGAAAATTGTATAATTTGAGATTATATTAGATACTTTTACAGTCTTAGAAAGAATCAATCTACAAGTATATTGTATTTCCAAGAAGTTCTACATGCTGTTAAAGTAGTCTGTATCTCTCAAAGAGAATCAATTATAAATAGTTACAAAGCAGAAACAGTGTTGGGTCTCGATCAATAACGCACTTCACTGAATACAAGTAGAGCTAGTGAGATTCAGCTTATCGTAAACACACACAATTATGTATGTTATTCGAAGAACTTGTAGGTTGTGTGACTTCCAAAATTGAAAAGGGAACAGTCGATTCAATATTCAGTTTCACGTATATGCGAAATTCGGTCAATTATACCATCTAGTGTAAATTTAAAACTAGGTTAAACAGCGGCCGCCGTTGCTACTTTTGGATTTGCTCGTAAAATTTACTACCACGTAACTCAAAACAATGCACTCGAATAAACTAGAATATTACCATAATATCAAGAAAAATCAAAGGAAAAACGCGTGAAATATTATTAGATATAATTATACGGGTAGAATTTATTAATATAGACAACTAGCTGACCCGGCGAACTTCGTACCGCCTAATGGTCGATTCTTTAATTTTTAATTTTTTTTAATACTTATCCTTTTCCGGAACCCCTCCACTAACACTTAAACTTATTAAAATTTAAATTGAATTTTAAGTATTATTGTGAATCGAAAAGCGAAAGTGTTGTTTTTAGACTTTTTCAGGCAATTTTTTTAAATTTTTCTCTCCGTAAGAAACATCCTAGTACTTTAAGGAATATTATAAAAAAGAATTAGCGAAATCGGTTCAGCTGCTCTCGAGATTTGCGCTTAGCAACATATTCAGCGATTTATTTTTATATACTTATATAGAGATAAGAGATAGAGATTTGTTAGCTGTTTCTTATATTCATTCCCTATTAATAGCGACGTTTAGTAAAACCCAATTTCCAAAATACCTGCGCAAATAATAGTATGAAGATATAACTTTGAATTTACAACATAAAATATGATACAATAAATATGAAATAATAGATAAAAACATACCGGGTTGCAATAGTCTGACGTCAAGTATTTTGTCGACCTGCGAGTTGTAAGCGGTGATGTGAAACACGCACTCGGGTGAATCTTGTATGCATGTGATGTTCACCGGCACTAAGTCCTCGGAAACCTGCTGCCATTTCACAGTGCCGGCCCCACTAGCTGACACGTGAAATACTTCTGCCCATAATCTGAAAGATAAATTATTATTTATAGTAATTATTTATAGTAAAAGAAAAAAAATCAGCTGGTTAGTAATAATTTTTGATGACCTTACGAGGTCATCAAGTTGATGACCATGGATGGTAAAGGTAAGATGTTGATGAGTTGAAAAATTGATTTTTTTTCTGATTTTTTTTTTTCTTTTAGTTAGTTAATATTTATATAATTTGATGGTAATATTATCCTACAAATTGCGCGGTACATTATCCCGGTCCTACGCTCACTGCTGCTCTATCTCCTGCTAACTCTATTACCACAATCAAGAGTTTTCGAAGAGGAACTTTTTGTTCGTCTCATCAAAATGAAGCTACTCCCGGAAAATTAGCTTGATACTAATCAGGTGAAAAATATGTACTAGGGATCCCGTACTAACCCATTTATAGCGTTGTCTAGTATATACTCGTAGTTGGTATATGTACGTTAGCTATAATCAAGGGAAAAATCCACAACACAATTGTTAATTTGTCGCTCTGCTTTAAAATGTATATATTTTTACAATAAATTTATGATAGTAATTAAAAAACATATACAGTGTGTCCGGTAATTAGTGGACAACCCCGCAGGTGCTTATGGGGGGGGGGTCCAACTCAGAAAAAAAAATCTATCTGCGGACTATGATTTTTTTAATTTTTTTTTTAAATACGAAAGATACCTTCGTTTAAAATCAGGTGTGATGTACGCTTGTTTGCCGACTTAGTTATAGAAAAAAAACTAACATATCAAGACCAAAAATTAAATTTTGTTAATTCAGAGTCAAAACCATAATTTTGTTTTGATCCTAGCTAGGAGGATGTCTTTAAGACCTTGGATTGAGGTGACGATACATCAATGTCAACGGTGAGTGCATCTCTCACCTTCGTTTCGACGACGATATTGTCATCTTTGATGTTGGAGGAGCAAGAACAAATACTGGGTAAATGAGTCCTCCCGAAGAGCTGGTCTCGGTATGAATTTGGACAAATCGAAAGTTATGTTTAACAACTAAGTCATACCGAGACCGGTATCAGTCGGTGGTACTCTTCTGAAAATTATTCAGTATTATATCTACTTTCTTTCTATGGGTTTCGAAATGGCTACAGCACCGTAGACCACATCCATACTGTTCGGCAGATTATTCAAAAAACAGAAAAATATAATCAGCCGCTGTGTATGGCATTTGTGGACTACGAGAAAGCCTTTGACTCTGTAGAGACTTGGGCTGTCCTGGACTCTCTGCAGAGATGTCATATCGACTGGCGATATATCGAGGTACTGAGATGTATGTACGACGCGGCGACGATGACCGTTCATATCCAAGACCAGAGAACGAGACCTATTTTCCTCCGGCGTGGGGTAAGACAGGGAGGTGTAATATCACCGAAACTGTTTACCACTGCGCTAGAGAATGTCTTTAAGACCTTGGATTGGGGGGAACGAGGCATCAACGTCAACGGCGAATACATCTCTCACCTTCGTTTTGCTGACGATATCATCATCTTTGCGGAGACGTTGGATGAGCTAGGTCAAATGCTGGCCGACCTAAACGAGTCCTCCCGACGAGTCGGTCTCGGTATGAACTTGGACAAAACGAAAGTTATATTTAACAACCAAGTCATACCGAGACCGGTATCGGTTGACGGTATCCTTCTTGAAGTTGTTCAGGATTATGTCTACCTTGGCCACACCATTCAGCTGGGCCGAAACAACTTCGAGAAGGAAGCTGATAGGAGGATTCGGTTGGGCTGGGCGGCATTTGGCAGGCTTCGTCGAGTCTTCACTTCGAAAATTCCGCAATGCTTGAAGACAAAAGTCTTCGAGCAATGCGTCCTGCCTGTGTTGACATATGGAGCCGAGACGTGGACACTGACGAAGGGACTGGTCCACAAGTTTAAAGTCGCTCAACGTGCAATGGAACGGGCTATGCTTGGGGTTTCTCTCAAGGACAGAATAAGAAATGAGACTATCCGTGAGAGAACGAAAGTAACCGACATAGCCCACAGAATCAGCAAGTTGAAGTGGCAGTGGGCTGGTCATCTGTGTCGCAGGACCGATGGCCGTTGGAGCAGACGTGTCCTGGAGTGGAGACCGCGTATTGGCAAACGCAGTGTAGGACGCCCTCTGGCCCGCTGGACCGACGATCTACGTAAGATTGCCGGTGTAGGCTGAATGGGGAATGCGGAAAACCGGGATGTCTGGCGCGAGCTTGGGGAGGCCTATGTCCAGCAGTGGACTGCAACAGGCTGATATGATGATGATGATGATGATTATATCTACTTAGCCATGTAGATGTTTGCCGTGGTCTGGGTGTTTGTGCAGTCCTTGTGATTCTCCCCACCGTGCTTCGGAGAGCACGTTAAGCCGTCGGTCCCGGTTGTTATCATGTAGGTGCACCTGATATTGATCGTTACTCATAGTAGGGAATATATCCGCCAACCCGCATTGGAGCAGCGTGGTGGATTAAACTCCGATCCTTCTCCTACATGGGGAAGAGGCCTATGCCCAACAGTGGTATATTACAGGCTGAATAGTGATCGTGATATCTACTTAGGCCATACCATTCCACTAGGCCGAAACGACTTGGAGGAGGAAGCCGATAGAAGGAAAAATGTTAGGAGTGAAATCGTATGAAAAGACTGAGGATCGGTGACTCTGACGCTTATTGACGCGGAGTGTGACGTTTTCTAACGCTTTTAATTGTTACGTACGGTATAATTATAATATTAGGTCCTAAGGTCCTATGCAAACCACGTTTTTTAAACGCGCCGTCGACGCGCGTTTCTAAAACGCGCGTCGACAGCGCGTTTGTATCGCGACATACGCGCGTTTGCATCGCGTCTGTATCGCGTGACACGCGCGTCGACGGCGCGTTTTTATCCCACAGAGCTGACAGAGCAGTTTGTTGGCGTTTGTATCGATTCAAACGCGCGTCGACGGCGCGTTTGTATCGCGTCATACGCGCGTTTGCATCGCGTTTGTATCGCGTCACACGCGCGTTTGTATCGCGTCTGTATCGCGTTTAAAAAACGCGGTTTGCATAGGCCCTTACATATGAAATTGACGTTTTGTCGTACTGGCCACTTTGATCTCAAATATTTCCTCTTTGGTTAAGAATATATACTCTATTCTAATATATAAAGCTGAAGAGTTTGTTTGTTTGGTTGTTTTTTGTTTGTTTGTTTGTTTGTTTGTTTGTTTGAACGCGGTAATCTCTGGAACTACTGGGCCAATTTGAAAAATTCTTTCACTGTTAGATAGCCCATTTATCGAGGAAGGCTATAGACTATGTATCGTTACGCTAAGACCAACAGGAGCGGAGTCCACGCCGACGAAGTCGCGCGCAGAAGCTAGTTCCAAAATAGAATTTATACAGCTATTTACTCATGCATAAGTTGCGTTTCGAAAACCGTAATTCATTGGTTTTTTTTTCCTCTTTTTTTTCATCTTTGGGTCACTCAGTTTACAAAATGGAAAACTTGAAATATCGTGTTATTTAGGGGTACGAGTTCCACCGTAGCACCAAAGCTGCAGAAACGGCTCGAAGGGCTAATGATGTGTGAATGTGTGTGTGTATGACTGCAGTGTCACAAAAGAAAATACAGTGCGTTTTTGGTTCCAACGTTTTCGTTCTGGAAATTTTGACCTGCAGAACAAGCCCCGTGGACAAGCTGTCTTAAATCTGGCCAGACGATTACAGCAGCTGTCTATTTTCAGCAACTTCAAACCATGATGGAAAAGATAGCTGCTAAACAACCGAGGCTAGTCAATCGCTCCAGGCCACTGCTGCTTCAGGACAACGTTAGACCACACACTGCACAAAAGACGGCTAACAAATTAGAGGAGCTTCAATTAGAACATCTAAGACATCAACCAAACTCCTCGGACCTTGCTACAACAGATTACCATTTTTTTCGAAATTTGGATATTAACTCCGATGGAGCAGTCCAAACCGCCTTCAAACATTTTATTGATTACCGTCCGAATGGTTTTTTAAGTAAAGGTATGAACTACCTATAAAATGGCAAAAGTGCATAATCAAGAATACTTGGACTAATTAAATATATTTTATATAAAAAAAATCGACATTATGTTCCGACCATACAAAACGCCAATTTCAAATGTAAGGACCTAATAGTATGCCATTGTTTACTACCGATACGTATGACAAGCGGCAATTTATGTTTTGAATTTTAATTAATAATAATATGATAGAAAATAGAATTTAATAGAAAATTTTAATTTTAAAAATATCATATTAATCGCTTTTAAAGAGTGAACTCTAGTCGCGTGTCGAAGCTGACACATATACACTTTTCTTTTAACTTTGAAATATTTCATATTAAAAATATTTCTGGCTGTATATAAAAGTTTGAATTATTACCGCAATAAGTGTCCATCTCGTCGGCGGGAGTTCTGCCACGGGCTGTCTTCGTAGCGGTACGCCTTGCGGAGGATGGGCGCGCACGAACACGATGATAGTTTGTTGCCCATCGTGCGCTGGCCGCACTCGGCGCACGTTACTACACTGCCTGTAATATATTTTGATTTAATCAGGTATTTCAACTTGCTTCATCACAAGTTTTCTTACTATTAAAGGCTTTTGTAAACTTATCGTTTGCAAATTTATATAGAAAAAACCAAAGGGCTCGACACTATACATCAACTTCAAGAAACAATTTGTACGTTACAACTTTAAGTATAGAGTTACCCTTAAAATCTTTTAAGTACTAATTATCGTTTTACAACAATATATAACATGAAGTAGTTAATAATAGATCTATTATATCATACGAACGTATTTTCTTTCTGTTAAGTTTTTTTTTTTTTAATTTTATTTCTATTAGGTCTACTCTAATAGGTTTACTTATTTAATAAATAATGTCTATTTTTAAAAATGTTTTAATGATTTTATGTTTCCGACCAATTTAACAACCTTTTTTAATCTATGTTATATTTTTAAATACTTTCGAGCGCTAGTTTTTTAACCATATAAAAGATGTCGCATGTATTCGAATGGAAGTTTTTGTTTACGAAAGCAAGTTGTACTTATATACCCGTGGTCCCGTGATGTCACCAGGTGCCATCGGATCGAGAGAGCGAATGTCCACGATTGAGACTCTGTGATCGCTGAGTGCCGTGTCTATGATGATGTTTCACAACTCCATGCTGTAATCATAAACACACTTAGTATTTTGTTACGTGTCTCATAGAGACTTAAACCTTCACATTCACCATTTCCCACAACAATTTCACATACACTTTTTCAACACACATACAATTTTAATTTAAAAAATTAAATGCTTTATTTTTTATTTAACTTTTTCGATGAACTTAGAAAAATCAATTCATGCTTATACAATATTTGTTACATTGTTTTTATATTAAAACACAAAATAAAGGTTTGTTAAATAAGGTTAAAAATACTATATTATTGTTTTACTTTAGTTTTTATTTTATTTTAGGTATTAGAAACATTCGACTATAAGCATGCTTTAAAAGGAAATCATTCGCAAGTACTATACATAATATGCAGAATTTACAACAATTTTGGAAATTTACAGATACAAAAAGAAAGCTGAATATCAGATGTAGCAGCGGATGAGTTGACATGTATGTTCCCTTAAAGCTTTAAGTGTTAATGCCAAATGGTGTGATCATGCATGAAAAAAACAAATTTCTTTTTTTTTAGTTTAACTGTAATTCATGTAACGCTATTAGTTTATGAGGTGATGATGTAAAATATTTATCATGAGTTTTATACTCGACTAGATAGATAATTATGTATGAACGTACTACATACGTTTATTCGTTAATTGAATTTTTTTATTTTTTTTTTGATTGAGCTTTCTGTAGCAAATGCGACCACTATACTATATCTACTTGTTTTATATTTCTATATCTATTCGATGCAGTAACAAATTTAATCTACAGATCATTTAAGTGCGCTACATCAAAGCTATGTTTTTATGTAAGTTTAGGCTTCTGTCTTGCACAAGCATTGTATCTATTGTCGAAACGGGATTTCTAAATATTAAAATCGATAAATTGTAATTTTTGAAAATCTGTCGATATATATTGACTTTTCGAATATAGCTATTTTGAAATGGATAAGAAGCCATAGCAGTAATGTTAGGAATGCGCGACCTCCATTTCCAGACATCAAGTAACCTACCTGTACTATCATAACACAGATCGCGTAATCTAAAATATTTGCTTAAATCATTTGAGATGTTTGAGTCTATTATGATATTTTTTTAATGATTCTTTTTAATAATTAATTTTAATCGTATGAGATATGGAATATGTAATTAGGATCAAATGATGTCAAGAGTATATACAACTTCAGCACCCAGTTATAGTTTTTAGGTCAGCTAATTTTGACTTTAAAAAATTATAATTCTAAATAATAAATGACATTTTTCCTAAAATATTGATTACTGTATTTTAATTTAATTTTTATTAGAACATTTTTTATTTTTTTACAGGATCATCGTTAAAATTAATTCACATACAACTTCTTAATATTTTGATTACATAGTCGATAAACTCTCAAATTAAGTCTTTTAAAATTATTATTATAAATGATAGTTGAATTCAAAATTTATAAAAAATTACGAATTAAAATATAACATTTCTATGTAATATTTATAGTTTGAAATTTTAGTATTATAAATCTAAATTAATCCATCCCATTTAAATGTATTTATTCTGAAATGTTTAACCGTTATTATATTTAATCATAATGTGTACATGCATAGGGTTGCGTTGCTTTACTGTGCATAAAATTTATTATGTTTTTATTATATTTAATTCAAGTAATTTCACTTTATTAATTATTCAATGCCCACAATACAAAATACACGGGACGAAGGGGTAACAAACACTCCATGTGCAAATTAATTTAAAGGTACTACGAACCTCAAAATTGTTCCAATTTTGCGCAGAAAATTTAGCAGCCTCCACGCTTTCTTTAGCACCCATACTTATGTATTCGTGATATCCTCGAATGAACTATGACAATTCGGTTTCGATGCGTATGTTTTACGTTTCGTGACACTGTGAAAATATGCGCTACAACTGTGCTCACTGTGGATATTCGGGTTGAATAATTATTAAATACCTCTAAGTTGCTGGTTCGTAATTTAAAAATTCACAGCGTCGAATCTTATATTCCGGGTGGGTTGCAGCGAGCAAGCGCACGGGTAGAGCGGGTCGCGGGTGCAGGCGCGGCGTGTAAACACCGCCAGCTGGCTCGGAGCGCTCGCCCGTCCGCCGCAGCCCGAGCTGCTCGCGCCGCACGCGCGTTCCCGATTGACCTCTGCACCACCCCTACGACTACCTACGATTGCGACGCTATTTCACACTACTCGCCCTAACTCTGCTATGTATAACACCTTGTGTCTACAAAATCCGCACAAATTAATTTGCGGCGGCACGGTAAAACCAATAGATCGACACGGTGGCACCGGCGACTACGTAAAACGTCAGAGCGGACTGGGTCGCGAGGCGAGCGTGCGTGGCGGCTGTCGCGCACGGTTGCCGGCCGCCGCCGCGCACCGTCCGCCCGCCGAAAGCCGAGACGCAGCGACGCCCAAACTTAGCGAATACGACGGCCAGCGCCCACCGTTACAAAATGTTTGTTACTGAACAATTCAGTAATTCAGCGTGGTGCTAAGAGATAAAAACATTTTTCATCAACTCTTATTATTTTCATATTGTATCTTAACTATAAATTTGTCATCAGTGAGCTTCCATACAAATAATGTTAATAAAGTATATTGAGATTAAGAAGATCATCAATGGGCGTTTGGAGCGGTGCGGCGTGAGAGGGGGATGCGCGCGCAATTTGCCTGAGACATTCGATTTTGGTCCATGACTGTAGGATGCTTACTGTGGCCCACCGAGTGATTTAATAGTTCATTCTGAACCATGACACGGCTTGCGGGTGTTCATCATATTTTATGTTATCCTTAAGTAATAGGGGTATATATATTGAAAGAAACGTTTTAACAAAACATTTTTTGACTTAATGCTAACACTTAATTAATATAATCTTATTAAAGTTGCGTGTACTTAGCTTTTTCAAAATAATTTACTTAAATATTACTTAAGCATTTTTGATAAAAATAACAAAAACAAGTATTATAAAGTATTCATAAAGTTTTTGCTGAAACGTACAACCTAATTTCAGTTATGACTAAGATAAGGAAAATTTCAACACAAAATAAATCAAACACGGCTACACATGCATTTCCTGTAACCTTTAATTCAGTTACAATTAATAACGTAAAATGGCTAGTCGACTACGAAACATGAACAATGGTAACATAAAAAACTAAAACGGTTTATCTATATAGATACGTTAATGTAGTATTACCTAATATAATATTCAATGGCACAATTATTTATTTTTTTAAATCATAATTTTTCATGTCGCATAAATGTAAAATTTAACTGAGGTAGGGCAAAGCAGGAAAATTCCTGCTCAAAATATGGAGCAGCCTGACTGGGGTAGTACCTCGACCTTACAGAAGACCACAGCTAAATAATACTGTTTTCAAGCAGTATTGTGTTCCTGTTGGTGAGTAAGGTGACCAAAGCTCCTTGGGGGGATTGGGGATAGGGTCGGCAACGCACCTGCGATGCTTCTGGTGTTGCAGGCGTCTATAGGCTACGGTCTTACCATTAGGTGAGCCTTACGCTTGTTTGCCAACCTAGTTACATTAAAAAAAAATGTTTTTTTTTAAATTACAGATAGAAAATGCTAAAATTTAGTGCACAAATTCGTGCTGAAATAAATTATTTTAGAAAATATTATATATTATTTATAATATTTTGTATATATTGAGTATATAATATTTTGTATATATTGAGTATATTTGTTAATTTATCATATAACGATTTACAGATGCACATTTACTAAAAAATCGGTCAAGTACGAATAAAACTAGCTCACTAAACATTCCTTACATGACACGCATATTACCTTACTTTGTACAAATATGTATAAGTAAAATATTTAATAATTTACACTAATGAGTAAATACACCAGTTACAAGAATAAGACAGATTAATATTCGTACTATTATTATACCCCGTCCGGCGACTAATGATCTTTTTGACACTTCAAGAAATTTTGACATTAGTGACTGCCTCACACGTTATTTATTCGATTCGAAATAATAATCGATTTTATTTAAGAAGAACTTTCAATCGATTTAATTAAATTCATTTAGTTTAAAAATATTATTTATTTATGCGTTTATTAGTTTTTTTAATTATAAATGAAATATATAAATAATAAATTAAATGAATTAACAGAGTTATTGCTCTTTATTCTTGGTTTGCAATTAAATTTCAAGATTTCGACTTAATTCCTTGCAAGTAATCAATCTTGGGGTCATAGATACTATTTTTATTTCCTTTTTTGTAATAAATTTATAGAAACAATAATCACATGACGTAAAATTATTTTTATCATATGATCGATTTATTATCGATTTATTATTTCAAGAACTGTTTCATAGTCTGTGGTTGTTTGTTATGCACAGGGTACTTCACTCAATCAATCAAATCGTCAATAAAGTATGACATTACAGTAGAATTTTAGTACGTTATTCCGAAAAAAAAAAACAACTGTAATTTATAGGCGTGGGCTGTCAAAAAGATCATTAGTCGCCGGACGGGGTATAGTAATATTATTTTAAAGTGATGTGAATTTAAAATTTCTGTTTTACTTGGCTTGTAGACCGGGAGATGGTGACACAAAATATTAGGTCATTTGTACCAGTATTTAAATAAAACAATTCAACCATTTGTACCACGCTAATTTTTGCAAAGCTAATCATCGTCGAGTAGCCATTCACGAAAATCACCTTGCCATACTTTTCCGACAGTTCCCAATGGCCGCCATACCACTGCAAAGGAGTAATTTCCTTTTTTTTCGCCAAACGATTTGTACCAACCTGAAACTTTTTTAACAGTTCCCTGTATGATCATAAATAGAAGTCTGATAATGCCATACCTGTGGGAGGTGGCGAATGTGAACAATATTTTTTCAAAATGCTAAGATTTTATTCGTAATTCGAGTTTTTTTTCAAGTATGGCGCCACTTTTTCCCTCTACTACAAGTATGGCAAATATAATAATGGTCACATTGTATCGTATAATTTCCAAAACTCGAAATGCCATACTGGTACAAATCGTCAATTTTTTTTATTTTTTTTCACCTTTTAGCTCAAGTCATCCGCCCGATGGTTACAATCTGTAATAATTTTTTTTAGGTACAATTGCATCCAAATGACGAGAATACAATGATGCCATGATGTAAAAAATGATTTTACGTATTTTACAGTCGTATTTTAAAAACGTGTCAAATAAATAAGTATTTCAAGTATGGCAGCACTTTTCCCCCTACTAGAAGTATGGGATAAATAATAACGGTCACATTTTGTCAAATACTTTCCAAAAATTCAAATGCAATACTGGTACAAATCGTTTGGCGAAAAAAAAAAAATATTACTCCTTTGCAGTGGTATGGCGGCCATTGGGAACTGTCGGAAAAGTATGGCAAGGTGATTTTCGTGAATGGCTACTCGACGATGATTAGCTATGCAAAAATTAGCCTGGTACAAATGGTTGAATTGTTTTATTTAAATTAATGTATTCGCGTCGGTATGGCGGGCTGTAAGTCACACCCGAGAAGTATGGTATTCCGCTACCGCCTACTTCTTTTTTTCGACTATCTGAAAATACAAGCATTTTTGTGGAACAAATCGTTCGACACTCGTTATTTATCCGACGCGTTCGATAAATGCCCACGCGATTGGGCCGCCGGTGCGAGCGCTATGACCATCATTTTCCTTTTTGCCTTAACGTAATTAGACCCCTGACGAACCGCCATACTGGTACAAATGACCAAATATTTTGTGTCACTATCTCCCGGTCTATTGGGACGGAATAAAAAATTAATATGTCAGTTATGAAGTATAATTATATTAAGTTAAAATTATAAACAAGTAAACCAATATTGCTGGGTAAAATTGATATGTGTCTACCATAACGTGTTCGGCACATATTTGATATACGCTTCAGCCTGTAATATCCCACTGCTGGGCATAGGCATCTGTCCTCATGTAGGAGAAGGATCAGTGCTTAATCTACCACGCTGCTCCAATGCGGGTTGGCGGATATATTCCCTACTATGAGTAACGACCGCTATCAGGTGTACATGGTAGCAAACGGGACCAATGGTTTAGCCTGCTTTCCGAGGCACGGTGGGGAGACCCACAAGGACTGCACAAACACTCAGACCACGGCAAACATCTGTATGGCCAATACAAATGTTTGTTATGTGTGGGGATCGAACCCACAACCGCCAGCGCAACAGCCACAAACCAGCGCTGTGACCGTTGCGCTAACGGGTCACATATTCGATATGTAAATATATGATTTTTGTATGTCTATTAAACTATGTCAAACCTTCATACAGAAGGCTTAACATTTTTAGAAAATATTAATAGTTTGAATTTGAGATCATAGGTGTAAAAAAAAAACAAACATCGCACATTACACACAGATATTTTGGTGGCTGAAATGAAACTTTTGATATTTTCGAAACCATTAACTTAGTTAAAAACCATTAACTTAGTTGTTTAACCATTAGCTCGTTAGTTTTGAATTTTAATCAATTTCTCTAAGAAAAGCATGTCATAAAATAAACACAATCTAAATATATATATATTTAGATTGTGTTTATATATATATAATGCTTTGTTGTACGTAAATACACAGTTTTCTCTATCACCACAAAACCCAATCAACTTCCCGTTGGTGTGGTAAATACCCTTTGGTCTCCAGGTGGGGAGTTTGGTCGCAGTTGGTGAAAGTGGGTGGTGGTGGGTGGTGAAAATGTTAAAAAAATATATTTCTGTCCTTTTCTAACCTTGTCCTTTCTAAAAGATCTCAAAATTTCTATAATGGTCTAAAAAGTTTCTGCAATGTATTTTAACCCGAGAAACACCGGGCTTAGCTGCTAGTTAATAATATTTTTACTTTATTGCTTAGCGTTTTTTTTTTCTTTGGCAAATTGTACGCCTTCTAATATTTAATGGCAAGCAAGCAGCTACTACGAGTAAAATAGAGACAACACTAATCTATTCGTAAAATTTAATACATTATATACAATAGGTATAATATGTATCTTATTTAATAATCAAATTTTTATTTAGTTTAGTTAGTCACGATAGTAATTCCAGTATATAATTTTAAATCCTAAATTCAGTATCATCTGGTAAATTAGAGGTCTACTCCATTGTATTTTCCAGTGCGGAGTCATTCCAGAAACTAAAGACCAAACACTATAAGTTCAACAACAGTTCAGCTCAACAAAAATTTAATCCGATTTTTCGATGGATCTCATGATTTCTGGTTTGATCTCATTATGATACGCTCTTTTCATAGCTGATCCGCCCATCTTTTTCTACAACTGACAGTCCAACTACCAATACGGTGATTTTGGTCTACAGGTACTAAGAAATCTTGAAGATCTTATAAGGGAGCTTAGCGAATAGTATCTTGCTCTATGGGACGATACTTTGTTGTCACTTAGCTAATTAGAGCCATGCTTATGTTGTATTGACTGTAGGCAGGAATGTTCTTCGGTATCCATTGGCAAATCTTCAACAGGCTTGTGTGCTGTAGTGTATAATTTTCCGTAGACCCTCTTGACCTCTCTTAGGATCCGAGTTGGAAGAAATGAGGCTACGGTTGTTAGTCCACTGCTGTTTGTCCGATAGTCCCTTTCTTTTGGCACTTTTCAAGCATCTATTTTGCGCGGTATTACTTTTACAACTAACACTGCATAAGTTGATATGCCAGTAGACCTACGTGTCTGTTAGCAACTTGAACCTTATTTTTGTCTCCCTTCCATATGTTTAAGATAAATATATATTTTTTGCTATACTTATACAGTACGTTATAACGCCCACCACGTTCGACTCATTCGTATAAATAATTTATTAGCCTGTTGATAAATCTTCTTCATTTGTCTCATACTCCGGATATTATCAAAACGGTTTTTAATTTTCTAACTGTAAAGGCGACACCACATTGAGACTACTGGACCCTCTGCTTGTGATTAGATGAACTGTTTCTATGCCCACAAATTTCGTTGTGACTGGATATAATTATAATTATTTCATATAAGTTTGTACATTGTAAACATATGTATTATGTATTTTTATAATATACTTAATACATAGTCAAGCTATAAGTTTTTTAATCTGTAGCAGTTTTTTATGTTCTTAATACTTGTAAAGGTTTCAAGAGCTTATTAAAATGACACAGTTTTGGACATTACTCATTGTCAAAATATAAAATATAGATCAATCAATCAATCAGGAAGTAGTGATATAATTATATATTTTTTTTAATCCTGTTTACTAATTTTTGCGCTATAAATAGCGAGTGCAAAGCAGCAACTATAAATGCTAGTGAAACAACGCAGAAAGTTTAGTATGTAAATAAATCGCCTTGTGATAGCTAGAAAAATTTTAAGCAAATTATTATTAGTAGAGGAGACGTAGAACCTCGACCTTCACCGATCTGATAACTCGATGAGACATATTTTTTATCAATTACAATTTATAAACAAATATGCCTATGATACTTGCCTATCGAAAAGTGGTCATAGCTATTTATTTTTTTTAGTTTTTGCAGGCAAGCCTATATGATTGGTTTTGTAATTACAATATCTTACCTATGATATCAATTTCGATTCGAACAGATCGATGTAGTATCGAATATAGGTATAGGTATATTGACCTACCTGTTCACATCTACTTGCCAGGTAGCCATGACCAAAAATAAGTAGGCAGCCTACCTAGGCATATTCTGTGTGTTAAAAACTATCATTTGAGATAAAACTCATTCGGTTATCATATGAGTGAAGGTGATGAAAAAAAATTGATTAAAATTAATTAAATTAAAAGTAGCTATGACCACTTTTCGATAGGCAAGTTATTATATTAGGCATATTTATTTATAAATTATATTGGATAAAAAATATGTCTCATCGAGTTATCAGATCGGTGAAGGTCGCTCTTCCACGTCTCTTAGACCATATTGTATTCCATTTAAATTTGAGCGAGACTTGACAAGCAATGGTACCCCTAGCATATGTAATATTAATATTTAATTAATTATTTTTTCAACTACCAACGTTGATGATATTCTAAATTTTTGTTTTGTTTTTTTGTTTAATAATATACACAATTATTTCGACTTATTTCCATTTTGCTTTAGAGACGACAACAACAAATTTTATAAGATTATTTAAGCGTGTTTGAAAAATTCATAGATTCCTGTTTTGCAAGAAATTTTAAAAGAGTTAATAAATAGCTCTAATCAAAAGAGCAATAACATAGTATTACACGTAAATTGAAACTATGCAAAAACTAAGACTGCTTTGAAAGAATAAAGACAATTAATAATAATAAATTCTAGAATTAAATATGTTACAGTTCTTAAAAAGTCTTTAGTATTTAAAAGGTTTTTGAAGGAGCTGCTTGTAAGTGTTTACTTGCAATTAAACTGTGTCATATTGAGTACACATTTTACTTGTGTAAAATTTTCTAACTGTAACGACGCTGTAAGCTTAATATAAAAATTGAGTAGTAAAATAAAATCCACCAAAAGCTACAAGTAAATAAATAAACAATTACGGACTGACATGATACAAAATAAATCAACAAACCTTAAACTATTATTCCTACGATTTACGATTCAGCCTGTAACATCCCGCTGCTGGGCATGCATGTAAGAGACGGATCCGAGCTTAAGCCGCCACGCTGTTTCTTTGCGGGTTGGCGTGTATATTCCCTATTATAAGAAACGTTTGCTTATCAGGTATCTATGGTAACAACCGGGACTGACAGCGTGTCGTGCCCCCCGAGGCACTGTGGGGAGACCCACAAGGACTAACAAAAAAAAACTTAAAAGAAATATTAGTACAAATACAAATATCCATTCCGGGCGGGAATCGAATTCAATGAAATTTCGATTGCCGCTCCCATACAGGAGGGTCATGGCACATGCATCATTACACCAGAGCTGTTGTTATACTATTATTACTAATGGTTACGCTTCAGCCTGTACTATCCCTCTGCTGGGCATAGGCCTCTTTCCCCATGTAGGAGAAGGATCAGAGCTTAATCCACCACGCTGATCCAATGCGGGTTGGCGGATATATTCCTTACTATGAGTAACGATCGCTATCATGTTTACATGATAACAACCGGGAGCGACGGCTTAACTCACTCTCCAAGGCCTCTCTCTCCAAGGCACGGGGGAAGGGAGATCCACAAGGACTTCACAAATACCCAGACCACGGCAAACATCTGTATGGCCAATACAAATGTTTATCGTGTGCGGGGATCGAACCCGCAACCACCTATGCCTAGTCCTAACGGTTAGTAACTATATATATCTAATATGTTTTTGATTCACAGTAATGCTGAGGTGTTTCATTTTTTAAAAATAAAATAAATGTGTTTGTTCTTAAAACGAAAGAACCGACTTCAATTTACATCGGCAAGTAACAGAATAATAACATCATCAACATATGTAGTAAGTCGAAAATATAATCAATAGGGTATTCCACTATGTTTGAAAAAGTACTTCAAAATGTTGATTTTCTAATAAAAAGCCACAAAAAAATATATTTCGGCAAAATGAACACGCTTTCATGCCATAAAATTAAATTAAATTTTAAACCTTTTTTATTACCGCGAAAACGCTACAGCCATTTTGGTGACGTAATATGTGCAATAACAAAAGTGTTTGACGTATGTAAGAGAGTAACATAACCTACAATTACTATGACAACCATCAACAAATTAGTAATGAATGCATATTATTTCAGTTGGAACAAGATATGAAGAGTTATTATACGAAAGAACACAACTATTACTCCTTGAAGTTAAAATTGATAGATATTATTGATATAGATAGCTGTTGAGAGCACTGACAGAACTTTGTTATTGCCCGTATGACGTCACACCATGGCGGCTCGTGTTTTAGGTCACGTGATATACAGATTAAAATATACGACTTTTAATTTCAATATAATAAATCAATAATGTGCTTTTATGATACCAAATCAGAATATTTAGGTGTATTTTTATATAAATTTTAATTTTTGTCAAATTTTATAATTTATTTTTCACTACGGAAAGTACCCTATTATTACTTTATCTGGTACTTAGAATTACGGCATTTTAGTGAAACCAAATACGTATAATTACGTAAGATAGTTATACATATAATATGTTAGCCGCTAAGCACGATTTGAGGTCGATCCAGTTTTATATGGATTTTTTTTTAAATATAAAATCTAAAAGATTTATTATCTAAAAGAACTAAAAAATTATATATTTGTTTCAGTACAAACCCTATACTTATGCAATGTTAATTATACTATGGCATAAATGTAATTCCATTAATTTTAATTTTGTATATAATGTAGGTAGAGTCTATGAATATATTGGAAAAGTTTGTATGTTTTATTATTAATTTTATTGAGTTCATATTTTTTGTCACGAACATATTTTAAATGTTCTGCAATGTCATTGTTATTTTAACTGTTACAGCCTACGTCATTTTTTTTTTGATATCGCAGGGTAACCCATTTACGAGTGATATCTAGGACGCCCGGGTAGGCAGTCCTAGACCGTATGTCGGACTCGGCATTTGGGGGTACCACTAAACACCGCTCTACCGCACTAAACCTCTGCGGGAGCCTTCAGTCGCTTTAATTGGAGGGTCCCGGATCTGCAGGCAACAGGATCCCTCCAGCGACAGGCTGTCCAGCGAAAAGGCCAGACTTCTCCCCTCCATGGGAACTGTCTGGTTCACCTCTGAACAGTTCCGACAACGCCGTGTCTAGCAGGACCGGGTTCCCATCCCGGTCCGACACGGACACAGGGGCGTTACTGGAAGCGTATTAAGCAGCGCCTCCTACGCACTCCCATTCGTCGCCCGCGGGTGGAAGCCACGTCGGCGGCCTCCTCTCTCACCCGCTCGTCGGCCTCCTTCTGGGACAGCACTGTCTCGCAGAAGGAGACCATCGCCTTCCAGGACTCGTCGTCGCCGAGCATCGCGGTGATGTAGCTCGGGAGCGACAGGTTCCCTCCGAGGACCGACGTCAGACCATGACGCAGTGCCGCCCATCTCGGGCAGACCTCGAGAATGTGCTGGGCAGAGTCCACTGCCAGCCTACGTCATCAGCATGATTATGTTAAGTTACAAAATTTTAATTTAATTATGTAAATAATATTGTTTTCTAATTATATAATTCATACTTTTACTACATTTAATATGTTTCAAGATATACATATAGTTTTCATCCTAGTAAATATGATAAAACGAACCTAGCTTCATTATTGTAGTACATATAGTACGGGATTCCTAGTAAATATTTTTCACCTGATTACTAGTTAGCAGGAAAAAAAATCAACTGGTTAGTAATAATTTTTGATGACCTGACATCTGACGGTCATCAAAAATTGATTTTTTTCTGATTTTTTTTTTCTTTTAGTTAGTTAATATTTATATAATTTTATGGTAATATTGTCCTATAAATTGCGTGGTTCGTTATCCCGGTTCTACGCTTACTGCTGCTCTATCTCCTGCTACCACAATCGAGAGTTTTCGAAGAGGAACTTTTTGTTTGTCTCATCAAAATGAAGCTACTCCCGGAAAATTAGCTTGATAGTAATCAGGTGAAAAATATGTACTAGGGATCCTTACCTAATATATACATATACCTACCATCTGACTCTCGACACAATGACATGATCCTTAAACTTTGAGTAGGATTAGACAGGAGTACTCAAGCATTAGTGACATAACAGTTACCCACTACGCTTATTTGAACAATGTACCTATTAATTTTTTTTTAAGTTAATATTTGCAAAATGTCAAGAATCAAACATGACTTGATAATGGTTTTTGCTGTTGTAATTAATAAATTTTAGTATTTTTATTTTTATTTTGGTTAATATTCTTAATTTATTTTCAAAAGAAAATTTATCAATTTCAAATGACCTTTTCCAGAAGATCCGTGAAGACATGCCAATCACATTTAGCAAATAAAATAATAAACTTTAAAACCCCATTCATACAATCGTTATTCAAGTTTAATTAATAAATTTATTTAATTTTAACGTTATATAGGAACGCTAAAAAGGAAGTATGTATTTTTCAAATATTTATATATGTTAAAAAGACTCACGTTTAAAATAGGAAAGAAAAGACTTCTTAAATTTTTAGTGATGCCATGGAAGAATTCGAGATAAAGCTAACGAATGAAAGCACAAGTTCCAAAAAAAATATTAAATTTAATATTATGTTTAATTCAATAAAAACTTTTAGTGAAATAATTAAAAAATAAATAAAAATATGTCACTTATGTCCATTATAAATAGAGAATAAATAAATAAATTAAATAACTTCGTTTTCGTTGAAAATCATAGCCATATTTAACACACGTGTTAATAATGCCGACAGAGAACCAATTACATCTCGTGGTCCATTTATATCACAGGAACTAGGTATAAGAGCTATGTAATATGACATAGATTAACAGTATGACAAAAATGTATGTTAACGTTATAAGTCAGAAATTTCTGGACAAATTTAAAAAATATTTTTTACGTAAACAAGACTTGTCATTGAAAATCTCTAGAAAGTATCACGCTAAGGTTTAAGTATTAACCATAAACACGTGTTAAATGGCGTGGATTATCAAGTTCATAAAGGAACGAAAATAATACAAAATACTAATTATTATCTTATTCATTTTATTTGTTCTATAAGAATACTTTTGCCTCATTCTCTTACGTATTCCGGCCGATGTTGATCACGCACATAATTATTACATACTAACTGCTCATACGTTCACTCAATGAAAAACATTGCAGAGGTTGATCACTTCATTTTTGACCGACTTAAAAAAAGGAGGAGGTTACTCAACTCGACCTATATACTTTTTTTTATGTATGTCTGCGGATAACTTGGTCGTTTAGAAACCGATTTTGATGATTCTTTTTTTTTTTTTGTGGAAAGGAAATATGCCAAGAGTAGTACCATCATAAGGATACCAGGATCTGATGATGGCATCATAGAGTAATCGAGGGTAACATTCGAAAATTATAGTGGTGACTAGTGCTTTCGTTAATTTTTTCCGTCTACTTACGTTGTATTACTTGTCTATGTAATTGAAGTCGTTTTTTTTTAGTTTGCGAGCAACATGATTATAGCATTAAGAAGTTTTATGTATTAGATATTTATAGAAAATAATTCGAACCTTTCGATTACAATTTATTAAACTATTGTATAAAATTATATGAACAGATTTGTTAAGTCTTACCTTTTTACTCTCGTAGTATGATCTTATTTATTTTATAATTTTACTTCTAAAAGCACACTAAAATCAAGGATTGTCTTTGATAATGTAAATATTATAATAATAATTAAAGTTAATTTTATAATGTTCATATAGTTGTGACTCGTTTTAGAATACAAAATGATTAACACTAAATATTTCTTAAAAATGTTAAATTACCATCTTTAATTTTTCTTTTTTATTTATTACTAGCGACCCGCCCCGGCTTCGCACGGTTGCAAAAACTATCAGTGTTCCTCTACTTTATTATGCATGTATTATACATATAAACCTTCCTCTGAACTCACTCTATTTACTAAAGAAAACCGCATCAAAATCTGTTGCGTAGTTTTGAAGATCTAAGCATATATAGGTACAGACAGACAGCGGGAAGCGACTTTGTTTTATACTATGTAGTGATTATAGCGTCTGTAAAAATAAAAATTCTATTTGATTTTTTAGGTGTTTAAAAATACAGCTTCTCTAAAAAGAAATTTTACCTACCTTTTAAACTATTAATATTCCGTAATAAAATCGATTGTTTTAGAATACATCATAATAAGAAGAATTACTACCTATATTTTTCTATTTTTATATTTTATTATATCAAACTTTTTAAAAAGAAATCAAGACATGAGTGAGTTAATAGTTGTAATTACTATTGAGACCTAACATAAATGACCCTTAGTAAACTTTATTAAATAAAACTTTCAAGTTGATTATAAATAAATAGGTAAAGCTATGTTTTCCTAAAAAAGCTAAATAATTAAACAAATATACCCCAGTACATATCGTAAAATCTTGCTAATATAATCTGTGTTAGTTCTGTTGACAGCAAATTGCATGTTTCTGTTCGAATGATTTATTCATCCTAATTATAAGGTCATCACATAGCCAGGCGCATTTTACATCCATGCGATACTGCAGGCGTAACTAGTTTAAATGTTAAAATGCGAAACCATATAATTGAAAAGATATAATTAATAAAACAATCGAAGATTTTCCATTAATACCTATATAATATGATACTAAAATTGTCTGTTAAATATCAACCAAATCATTCTATCGTCGTTTCGAGTAAGGTACATGATTAAGAGGCATTACAAATACTACAAAATTATGATCTACATGCTATACTAACATTCAGCTAAGTATTTATAATACGTTTATTTTCTATGAAATGGATCCACCATTATTTTAATATGGTGGTACATTCAGTCAAAATGAATTCCACTTTTACGGTATATTTAAGTTAGACTACTTCATGGTTGTGAATGATTTGTTATATGGCTTTCGAATTTAATGCATTGATTTATTCAAATTGACGTATGATGATGCTTCTAATAACTAAAAAGCTTAATCTTCAACTACCAACGCATTTATCAGACATGTAACTTACCATAAGCACATTAATGCCAATTATTGTCCAAATTTAATATTTTTTTTTGATTTGTTCGACGATCTACGTACACATCGCATTTCGATACGCTAGTGATTAAGATATATCTGTATTGATGAAGTTTATCATGTGTACTCGTATACTGTGGAACATTGCGTTGTACAAAGTCTTAAATCATTTACTGAACGACTTTAAGGGTTTGTGCTGATCTGTATTACATAAACTTATACATACATAGCTCTATTACGCCGCACTCTACACCTTAATAAAAGTAGAGTAAAATATTTCATAATCATTACAAATTTCTATAAGAAACGATACAGTTTAAAATACTAATATGTTGATAAAGGATTTTTAAATTTTACATTCATGATCGAACAGATATATCTTAAAGCACAACACGTATACCTATATTCCTCAGTTAAAAAATGAAAACTAACCAAAATAGCTTAAGGCCCGTAAAACCTAAAAATAATAATCGATAGACTAAGACTCTAAACGGTGCTGAAAAGGAAATTTTGCAACGATGTTAACGAGTAGTTATCGAGGAATGACATCGATGCATCCGGTTACGGGTCGCAGAGGATCCTAAGATAAGGGAAAGCACATGAGCGCGTGCACAGTTTCGTTATGCAACTTTTAATAGGTCTCGATACCGAATCTGATGGTCCAGAAAGTGAAACGTCAAATGATTTGCACTAAAGACTAGCGGGCGCGTGAGTGATGCCCAGTCGGTCGAAGCGCGGCGCGGCACACACTAGGGCGGGCGGACACGGCAGCGTTACGTCAGCGAGGGGTACGGGGCGGCGGGGCGTGTGAGGTCGCAGGGGGGAAAGGGGAGCCCCGCACTGCTGCATCCTTGGGCGCCTATCTTCGCCCGACTCGCCTAAAAAGTGACATCTTTTGCCACCGAACACCACGTTTTCCAAGGACCGTAACGTACACACGTAATTTTGCTTTGCAAAATTACGTGTGTGTATCTTAAATAACAGTTTTTGAAGTAAAACTTCTTTACGCAAGCTTGACTTGGGGAGTAAACTAGTGAATACGTAACGAGAGCGTTACGAAAAGTGTGATTGGGTAAGGCGGACGGAAGTTGAGAGGGAGATATAAGTTAGTGAAGATGAAAGAGATAGAGTTACGTTTCGTAAGTTTTACTTCAGTCGTGTGTGGTCTAAATCACACACTTTTTTTTCTTAATTTAACGCTAGCTTAAATTATATTTGATTATCTACTACGAGTAAATAAATAGTGTCTAATAAGAACATTGTAAATAAGAAATGTGATTACTCTTCAGAAGTCTATAAGCTACACTTAACATAAACATAAACTTTTGTAACAAATTTAACCTTAAGATCAAAATTCAAAAACTAATACTCCTAGAATTAGTTATATTTTTATGAGAATTCTTTCCAATCTTTTAAAAATTCAGTAATATTGTTTTTTTTAATCCTGTTTTTATTTAGGAATTTATACAAAATTTAGACTTAGCTTTAGGCTTTTTAGTCGTCTTTTCGCTTAATGTTACACATTAATTGAGGTAGGTGTAGGTCATATTATGTCTCTTATTTAAAAATAGCTGCTTCGCAATAGTAATCGACTTATTGATTACAAAACATACTTCCAACTCGTGGTACATTGGGTCATTAATACAAAATGACAGCAATGTAGACCGTGACGTGAAAAATAGAATAAATGCAGGATGGATGAGATGGCGACAGGTCTCTGGAACAGCTTGTAATACACGAATGCCTCTTAAACTTAAGGGGAAAATCTACAAAACGATCATAAGACCTGTTGTAATGTATGGATCAGAATGTTGGGCAACGAAAGTGACGGACGAAAGAAGAGTACACGCAGCCGAGATGAGAATGCTGAGATGGATGTGTGGAGTGACGAGGAAAGATCGAATTAGAAATGAGTTTATAAGGGGAAGTTTGAAAGTAGCACCCGTGACGGAGAAAATGAGGATCTAAAAATAAAGGGTAAAATAATATTTATAACCTCAAAAGCAGTCCAGAAAAAAAGGTTTATGCAAAATCAGACGCACTTTTATATGAAACATCAATGATTTTAATGCGAGTGATTTTCTCCCAATTTTAATAATGCTAATTCCTTTTGATCAGCATTAGATTGTAGTTGGAAAGCAATAAACTAAATTAGTTGGTAGTCAGTAAAATTTATTTATTTTTGACGCCGCGTTGGCTCAGCGGTCACAGCAATGGATTGCGATTGGCAGTTGCGATAGCGGTTGCGGGTTCGATCCCCGCACACGGCAACATTTGTATTGGCCATACAGATGTTTGCCGTGGTCTGGGTGTTTGTGCAGTCCTTGTGGGTGTTCCCACCGTGCCTCGGAGAGCACGTGAAGCCGTCGGTCCCGGTTGTTATCATGTACATAGCTGATAGCGATCGTTACTCATAGTAGGGAATATATCCGCCAACCCGCATTGGAGCAGCGTGGTGGATTAAGCTCCGATCCTTCTCCTACATGGGGAAGAGGCCTATGCCCAACATATTACAGGCTGAATCGTGATCGTGAGCCCATAGACCCTTTTAATCTCGTCTTATCGAAAAATCCGTTCTTAGTAAACGTCTACTGACTATAATCTACCTCTCTAAAAATTTCATTTTTATCGGTCCAGCGATTTTTGAGATTTCATGAGTTTACCAATTTTTATATAGAGAAGGACGAAGATAAATTGGAATGGTGGACATCTAGCAGATAACAATAATAAAAATTAAAAAAATAAACAATAATAATAATAATAATCCATATTTCCATCAAGAAATTTATAAAACAATTATCACAACTATTAATACGAAATAAATTAAAAGTAAGTAAATAATCTTTTTAAAAACAAGCTTTTATTTGAATGTGCTAAAACGAAAAAAATAAATTTTTACTTTAAAACTTTTACTATCTACTTATAAAGTCATTACACATAATCTATATGATAGAAAAGCTTGTCGCGAGATATGACATATGAGTACTCGTATTTTCTTAGTTTGAAAATTTTAATAGTTAAAATCAATCACATCAATTTATTTAATTTACTTGTTTACAAGCAAATCTCGCGACAAGCTTTTATATGCAGGCGCTGACATGCTTACTCTTGGAAATATGCACAGAAAGATGGAACACGAATGAGGCCCAAATGCGCGATTTTAAAATCGCAGTGCGCGCGGGGTCATACAATTTCATACGCTGCATTTTATTTTCGCGATAATCGCGTCGCGAGCAGTCGCGAGAAAATGTGACGAATCACGATTTTAAAATCGCCGCGATTTTTCAGTCACGGTGCGCGCACTGTCATACTAACTCATACGTTGCATTTCTGCGATTAAATAATCATCATTCATCATCATCATCATTTCAGCCTATCGCAGTCCACTGCTGGACATAGGCCTCCACAAGTTCGCGCTAATAATGGCGTGAACTCATGTGTCTTACCCATAGTCACCACGCTGGGCAGGCGGGTTGGTGACCGCAGGGCTGGCTTTGTCGCACCGAAGACGCTGCTGGATTAAATAATAGCGCGATTAAAAATCGTGGTGCGCGCCAGCTCTAAAAATAGTAATGTCCGGTAAAACTCAAATGAGTTTATGTGGCATCTTATAACTAATAAGATGCCACATAAACTCCATACCACATAATATCCATCCATGCCACATAATAATAAATAACTAATAAGTTATTATAATTTATATTCTTTCATGTATGTTGACAAATAAATAAATAAATAAATATTACAATTAATTATTATGAAGCTGTTATACATTACATAATATACAGAAACTTTTTTTTGTCAATATTAATTTGAAATATACTGCTGTCACTGTCGCAGCTTCAGCTAGTTTCAGTTATTAAGAAGTAAATATCAGATATAATCAAAAACATACTTTTTTTATTATTACTATGGCGGTGGGCTCCAACAATTTCGAAATATTAATAGCCTTACAGGTACTCTAAAGCTAAGTGTATAACGTTTTAGAGCTGGCGCGCACCACATGCGCGCACCGCACAGAAATGCAACGTATGAGTTAGTAGGACAGCGCGCGCACAGCGACTGAAAAATCGCGGTGATTTTAAAATCGTAATTCGTCACATTTTTTCGCGACGCGATTATCGCGAAAATAAAATGCAGCGTATGAAATTGTATGATCCCGCGCGCACTGCGATTTTAAAATCGCGCATTCGGGCCTCATTCGTATTCCATCTTTCCAAGAGTAAGCATGTCAGAGCCTGTATATAAAAGCTTGTCGAGAGATTTGCTTGTAAACAAATAAATTAAATAAATTGATGTGATTGATTTTAACGATTAAAATTTTCAAACTAAGGAAATAAGAGTAGGTACTCATATTTCGCGACAAGCTTTTAAATCATATAGATTATTTATGACTTTATAAGTAGATAGTAAAAGTTTTAAAGTAAAAATTTTTTTTTTCTTTAGCACATTCAAATAAAACCTTGTTTTTTAAAAAGCTTATTTACTTACTTTTAATTTATATAAATAATAATTTGGTTTCTGTGAGAGTTGTACTACAGTATACTGTAATAATTGTAAATATAATAATTCTCATGTTTCGTACATTCGTCGTGCTATTGTAAATATTGTGTGTTCGTATTTCAGTAATCTGTCGAATGTTCATTCTATAATAGCCAAAGAATTTTTTGGGATACATCTGAAGTTCATGGTATTTCTGATAAAAGAAAACTTTGATAATTCTATCCGCTGTTAAAGGATGAATCCAGTATTGGCGAATTTCATTTTTTTTCTTCTGATCCTCCGAAGTAGTAAATAAAGACAAGCGACTTGTACGAAGTCCATGGTGCAACTGAGCAAAGATCGCGATTTTTTTATCGCAGTGCGCGCACCCTACTTTCTGCGATTTTTTATAGCGCGATTTTAAAATCGTGTCGCAAAACTGAAAATCGTGGTGCGCGCCTGCATTTAATGGGCCCCGTAAACGATCAAACTTCTTTGACAAACATGTTTGATCAAACTTCATGTTTCATATAACAAACATTTTAAAAAAACCCGCAGCCCCGCACACGATCAAATAATTTGACAAACACGTTTGTCAAACCGAAATTTAATATGAAGTTTGATCAAATATTTGATCGTCTACGGGGCCCTTAAGGATCATATTTAACGTCTGAATTCAATTTTTTTTTCTTTCTATAAACTACAATTTGTTTTTAACCATTATAATTATATAAAAATATTTCATAAAAACTAAGGGTTATTGTTTTTAAACAAATGGCTTCGATTGAAGAATACTCGTAATCATATAGTATGGTGATGAAGTAAATGAAAGACCAGTTACATTTTATATTTTATTTTTCTTTGAAAAATAATAAGAAAACAAAATTTAAACTCTAAACATTAGACTTACAAAACCTTTAATCATCCCGCATTCATTAATAGAATGGCAATAAGAGCTAGACTTTGTATACGTTTACAATATTAACTTAATAATAAACTCTAAACTTTATTAAATTATGAGGTAGATGATTTCAAATAGTTTTTAAAATCTTATAAATAACTACATTATTATGTCTATATATTAAAAATAGAAACCCGTATTTGTAATACCTAATTTCAGATTTCTTTTCAAAGTATTGCTTACTGAAACATTAATACCCGTTAAAAGTATTTAGGTTAAGATTTAGTTTTGGTTGACGCCACATCTCAGTATGAACTATAATTGGTTAATATTTATAATAGTAATCTGAAACAAAATTTAATTGATATTTGTAATTTAAAACTACGTCAAATGTTACATTCGTATAGAAATTTAATGACTGAGCAATATTATTTTTTTTTCATTCACGCCGATCCGACGACGTTTCGAATCTTTATAGTAATTAAAAACTAGTTTGTGTGAACAATTTTAAAAAATATTATTACGCATTTAATTTTGGTTTTGGGTTATACTGTATGCGATATGTGATAAAAAAGTGTTGCAGGATCTGTTCTTGGTAATACTCATATTTCAGTGTCAATATGTAAAACTAATCAAAACCTACCGGCTAAATGCGACAAAAGTTTTTATCGATATTTTTGTAATTTAGTTTTAATTCTATGTATTTAAACTTCACTTAGAATACCTAAACTAATTTATTAAAAATCGATGGGATCTTTTCCTTTTATTGGCATATTTATTAGCTTTTCATTAAAGCTTCTTATTTAGTTAAAATAGAATAATTGTACAATTTTGATTTCTATTAATTTAACGTTTAACTTGTAGCGTGACTGACAACTTTGTTTTATCTTGCTTTTTTCTTTAATTACCAAAAAATTTGGTTTTAATTATAAGTTCACTGTCTTCATACGAACTATATTACCATCGCCATAATTATCATAAATATAGTCGTATCAGTATTTAGTTAATGTAAATTATTACAATCTAAAATTATATTATATTTATTGCAATAGCATTGAATCCGCTTTGGCACATAGAGTTGCACTTTATAGACAGTTTAAATTGTATGAAAAAATTACAATAATAAAATAAGAGTATATATAGTTGTTGTAATTTGCGAAAGTTTTAACTTATTGTTGATAAACTTATATATTTATATAGTTTTTACTGTTTTATTTCAAATTACTAACGGATTTAACTGATTGTTACACAGAGTAAATTTAATAATATATATTTGTATAAATAAATTTTATATTTTGCTATATAATTATGTATTAAACTCAAAAGCAGTACGTATCAAATTAAAACATCATATTAATTAGAGCATTTTTGTTCTAAATTTTATAAAAAAACAATAAAAAAGAATAACCATTGCCCAATTTATATCCAAAAAAACATATTCTTTATATATAGATACTGTTGCAATGTATTTTTTTATTTTGTATTAAATAACTTATATACGTTAACAAATTACAACATGAAAAATTTAACAAAAAAAGTAATATATAATAATTATGTTTGTCTTTCTGTTGCTTTATAAAAAATTGACCAGTAATCTAAACATTAATTCTCGGTCACTGATCATATAATCATGAGGGTTCATTCTAAGACATGTTTTTTGTGATATTGTCATCTGTAAGCTTCAATTTATATAATCTGTTGATTATCTTCGTCCAAATGTTGAAATTGTCATACAATTTTAAAATATTTTAACTTTTTCTTAGTATCTCCCCGCGTGCCTCTAAACGAGGTGATATTGGGCAGAGGTTTTAAAAACAAGTTTAGGTGTACTTTAATATGCGTCGAAAGTATAAATATGTAGTATAATTTTATAAATGCCTGCTCATTTTATGTTTAACTTAAAATAGTTTTATACTTAACTATAGCTTAGAATTGATTGTAAAATAATATAGCAACAAAATTAATAATAATAATTAATTATACAAACACACACAACTTTGGGTATACAATA
Organism: Melitaea athalia; assembly: GCA_905220545.2. Lineage (NCBI taxonomy): Eukaryota > Metazoa > Arthropoda > Insecta > Lepidoptera > Nymphalidae > Melitaea > Melitaea athalia. Next base: position 12,203,599 of record HG992180.1, on the reverse strand, counting down.
ATATTATGTAATATTAAAGGTATTGAACACTCGAACACATAAAATTTGTACTACGTTACATTCGCAAACTTAAATCGTAAAACCTTAGAGTAAAATATATTTGTACTTATCAGTCTTCTACATTTAAATGTACATTAAATCTTTGTAAAAATGAGGTAGATAGTTTCATATTAAGTATATAATTGCAATTCACGTAGACTGCTCCGTCTGTTCCGCTGTTCGTTCTAAATTCTATTAAAAATGATAAATGCCGCAAGAAAATAAGAAATTGAACAAAGTTTCAATTGGGAATCAAACACGAACGACGAATAATTACGGCTGCTGAGGGCTTCCCTGCGGGCTTTCCTGAGAGCTGCTTGAATTCTTCGATTGCGAATCATCCTTTTTCTTCTCCACCTTAAAAATTATATTGTAAGGCACTTCAATATACACATATATTACAGCATTAATAAATATTTTAAATACTAAAATTTAATTTATTTATACTGTTAACGTATCTTCATATATCTATATATATATATATTCTTTATTGCACTAAGTAATTACAACAACACATTATAATAAAGGAAGTAGGCAAGGGGGCGAACTTATCTCTAAAAGAGATCTCTTCCAGTCAACCCATGGTGGTGAGAGATGATGTGAACGCGGGGCAAAGTAGTGCAAGAATAGACGATAGAAATAACAAGAAGATAAAAAAACAAAAACATAAAATACATACACTACATATACATACATAATCATATATAAACATACATATACATACACAAATCTACAAACATACATACATAAAATATAAATATACTACATATATACACATCTCATGCATCTGTACTGATTTTGGAGAGCAGATACTTCTTAAGATTGATTTTAAAAGTGGACAGCGATGAACTTTGTTGGATGAATTTAGGGAGATTATTCCAAAGGTTAGCAGCGCGTACAGAAAAGGAATTTAATCGGAAGGTAGTGTTATGCCGAGGAACTTCAAGCATTGTTGTTATGCAAGAACGCCTAGAGCGCTTGGGGGTAGGAAGCAGTTTGAAACGGGATCGAAGGTAAGGAGGAGAATTTTGATCGTGGAGTATTTTATAAAGGAAAGAAAGGATGTGCATATCATGGCGAAGGTGGATAGGGAGCCACTTTAGTTTAGTACGAAATAGGGAGATGCGATCATATTTGCGTAAACCAAAAATAAATCGTATAGCAAAATTTTGTAGACGCTCCAATTTACTAAGTAGATCCTGTGTCACATCTAAATAGCACACATCTGCATAGTCGAGAATGGGTAAGAGAAGGGATTGCGCAAGCAAAATTTTGGTTTTGAATGGTAAGAAGAATTGGAGACGCTTCAGAGAGTGAAAGGTATGGTGCATTTTTCTGCTGACCTCGCTGATATGAGCTATCTAAGATAAGTATTTGTCTATAATCAAGTCCAAGTTCCTGGCTTTGTCACAATAAGAAATAGGTGTGCCACGGTACAAAATGGGAGGAATAGCATTCCAATCGATTCGGTTTCTTAAACGACTGCTACCGACAATTATTGCCTGTGATTTCGATGGATTAATAAGAAGACCAAACGATTTAGCCCATAGGTTAATAGCTGAAAGGTCTTCGTTTAGAGATTTAATAGACTCATGCAGCTCGGTCAGCTCAAAATGACGATATATTTGCAAATCATCGGCATACAGATCGTCTTGTATAAACATACCCAGTTAACTAATTCTATTTCGAATATACATAAAGATCATCAAATTACTCGTAGTAATACCTATAATTAGAACGAATTGTAACGTATTATATTATTACCTTTATAGGACATTCCGCAATGAGGTGATCCTCGCTTTTGCAATTGTGGCATCTTTTTGGTTGAGGGCCCATGCTGCACTTGGCGGCTATGTGATTTGCGAATTCGCCACAGTTGTAGCACCTAAAATGAAATAGTTTGAAATTATGGATTGTTTAAGGTAAATAAAAAACATAACTTACGACAGTTACTGACTAAAAATACATCTAATGTAATGCATCCAATACAACACATCATTAATAAAAAAAATTAATAATGAGGCCTCTAATTTAATAATGAAATTTAATATTATACCGTATTTTCCTGAATCGTTTTTTCGACAGAGGCCGTCGATGTGAGCCTTGACAATCGACAGAAGACGGTCCAGATACGCGGGTAGCCTCTAGTCCTTTATCGGACTCTTTGCATTCGAACTCCACTAACTCTTCATCTCCCAACGATCTAAAGCCAGGCATCTGAATAACGCTCTGAAATGAAATGATATGCATATTGTAGTATCCGAAAAAAATTTTTTTCACTAACTACAATGGCTTCTCACAGCCGCCATGTTTTTTAACGTCACCTGTCTAAGAATACTTGGCTTGCTAAGACAAATCTAATTATACGTCGTAAGTACGTCGGCAAACAAGCGTACGGCTCACCTGATGGTAAGCAAATACGGTAGCCTATAAACGTCTGCAACACCAGAAGCATCGCAAGCGCGTTGCTTACACTATCCCCAATTCCCCCCCAGATATCTGGTCACCTTACACACCAAGAGGAACACAACACTGCTTGAAAGCAGTATTATTTAGCTGTGGTTTTCATAAAAAGGTATGACACAGAGACAGACTTCTTGGCCATCCATGGGTTCACCGTGCGGGTGCCGAGTCCATCGTATGGCAGAGAAAGAAACTCAGAGCAGTTCCCAGGACTTGCGACCTAGGTGTAGGTTTAAGAGGGCCCCCTTTGAGATGCGCATCAACGCTTACCTTCAATGCTCGAGTTGCCCGCCCTGCCTTGCCAAATTTGGTAGAAACCTGTTAGTGAAGCTATACACACTTGTTCTAAAGTAGAATTTACTGCAGTTCTCGACAGGCCAAGGTCTTTCAGAAGATTAGAAATTTTTCTGATATACCTCTCGCTCCTACTTCTACCGCGTATAAATTAACCCCATAGCCATTTTTGTATAGTACATTTGTTAGACCGTAATATTCATTTAATTTTGTTGTGTGGTCTTTAGGAATGTTGGTTTCCCATGGTACATACAGTAAGCTCTACTAATATTATATGTTTACATATCAATATGATAGGCGACTGTTTTAACCGACTTACAAAAAAGGAGGAGGTTCTTAATTCAATTTTGTATTTTTTATTTTATTTTATGTATGTTACTTCAGAACTTTTGACTGGATGGACCGATTTCGATGTTTTAATTAATTTAGGTTGTATGCGAACTATAGGGTTAAATCAACATCAGCATTTCTTACATTAATTTTGAGTACATTAAGAACATTGAGATTTTTCCTTTATTTTCAAATAAACCTAGGAGATTTGTCTCTTTTTACCCGACTGCCAAGGAAGGGTTATGTTTTTCGCGCGTATCTTGTATGTATGTATGTATGTATGTATGTATGTAATATTCTTAATTACCTCATTTCTCTAGAACCGCTGAACGGATTTGCATAATTGAGATATCGTTAGATTTGTCTTAGCAGCCCAAGTGTTCTTAGATAGGTGACATTAAAAAAAACAACAACATGGCGGCTGTGCGAAGCCATTGTAGTTAATGAAGAAATAATTCATGACAGACGTGTGTCAAATTTTGAAAATTTATTTTAATAAAATAATAAACCATTTGGAAAAATTCAACTAAATTACAGTGTGTTTGAGAAATAAAACAATCCATACTAATATTATAAATGCGAAAGTATCTCTGTCTGTCTGTCTGTCTGTCTGTCTGTCTCGCAATCACGCCAACACTACTGAACAGATTTAAATAACATTTGGTATACAGATAGTCTAGAGTCTGAGAAAGGACATAGGCTACTTTTTAATGCGAATAAAAGGGTGTAAGGGGTTGAAAGGTGGGAATGAAAATTTGTATGGAACTATGTTCGTGTTTCGTAACTGTCAAACATTTAATGTTCATCCCGTCGATATGGTAAACTCTCCGATAAAATTAAAGAACGTATTTAAATAAAGGTTTCGAATCGACAACATATATCCACAATATACGGATAGTGGCGTATTTTACATTTTAAAAATGTATAATAATGTCAGTAATGAAAACGGATTGACATAATATATATTGGTTGTCAAATATAAAACGTAGTGGCTATATACTCTTTGGTCAAATATTTAAGCGTGCGTTCAGAAATTTATTTATAAAGGAAAATATATCAAGCTAATTAAATATTATACTATTGAAAAAAAGGAAAGCATTTTTTTCCCTCAAATCAACGCAGGTGAAACCGCGGGGCACAGCTAGTATAAAATAAATCAGGGAAGTCACCCTTCACAGTCATACATGAATATAAACCTATAGGGATAGTTGGAAAACACCGATTCTAAGATACGGGAAAATGGATAAAACAGCAACATCCACGGATTACGTTAATACTGAACGTGGTAGTAGAAAACCAAATGTGTCATACAAGGCTGCTAAAGAAGACAGCATTATGGAAGCGATTCGGGAGCTTCGCTTAGAAATGAAAGTTCTCATGGATAATCAGATTAAGGAATATGAAATACTACGGTATAGATTTATAAATACAGAGACAGAACTAAAAGAATTAAGAAAAGAAATGAAGGTACTTCAAGAAAAAGTAGATAAAGTACAAATATTGGAAGCGAAAGTAGACAATCTAGTCCGGAAGGATGGAAAATTAGAGAGCAACACGGTTGGGGTAAGTCCAAAAATTGATAAAAATGAAAAAGCTTATTTACAAAAAGAAACTATTCAATCATTTGCAGCAGTAGCGAATCAAAACCAAAACCGGGTAGTAATAAATAAGTTCCCAACGAAACAAGTGAGTGTGGCCTCGAAACCATCTAATAAACCGACTACCGAAAAAAGTACAACTGTGAAGGAGATACCCGAACCAAAGCAAGGAAGAAATAATTCTGAGCAAATTATCGAAAATGAGGATATAGAACCTCAAAAGGAAGGAAAATGGACAACAGTAAATAGAAAGAAGAAAAGCAGATACCCTAATACTGAGGTTAAAAAAGGTGGAAGCACGAGTGCAGTTGAGATTAAGGGGACTGAACGGAAGAAATTTTTGCATGTGTGGCGTCTCCATAAAGACACCACAATTGAAAATTTAGAAAAATACGTGAAGAATATATGTGGACAGGAAGTACCAGTCACAGTTGAAAGAATCAGACATAAAACGGAAAGGGATTATTCTTCCTTTATTATTGGTGTACCTGAAAGTAGTTATGACACTTTATATCAATCGGATAATTGGGCTATAAACATCGAATTTAGTGAGTGGGTTTGGTTTCGTAGAACAACCAAATAAACATGTAATAAATAGCACACCTATTGAAATTTACTACCAAAACGTGAGAGGTTTACGTACGAAATTAGAAGAGTTTTATGTAGGCGTCTCATCTTCAGGAGCAGATCTATTCGCTATTACTGAAACAGGCTGTAACGAATCAATTCACGACGCAGAACTTGTACCGCCGGGATACACAATAATTCGCTGCGACCGCACGGATGGGCGAAAACAAGGAGGCACGTGTCTCGTGGCCACACCGCGCTTAGAGCTGCGGCAAGTGTCGACCACGAGTGATGTCAACATCAACGACAAAATTTTTGAACTGGTCAATGCCACGGTTTACTTGCATAACAGACTTTTATTTTTATTGTGCGTTGTCTACATTCCGCCGAACAGTTGTGAGGATGATTATATGTTACTGTTTAGGATAATAGAACAATTGTGTAGTAAATATAGTAATGTTGTCGTGATTGGTGACTTCAATATGCATTCATGTTCTATAAATGTATGTAATTATTTTGAATACTTTTTATCTTACTGTGGATTTACTCAGTGTAACACGATTGTTAATTGTAATGATCGGTGTTTAGATTTAGTGTTAAGTACGCTTAGAAAGGGAGAGAGTGTGATTGTGCGCGAGGCAGGGGCGCACCTCGTACCTGTGGATGCGTACCATCCGCCACTGGAGGTGTTAGTGCAACTATGGCCATGCCGGGTTGCAGGTTCATTCCAGTACGGATCGAGTACTATACCCACATCTTGGAATTTTAACAAAGCTAATTTCTTATCTTTGTACGCGTCAATAGCAACAATAGATTGGACTGATATTTACAACCTTGATCTAGAAATGAGTTTAGATTATTTTTATGAAACAATCAATTCAATAATAGATAACTGTGTTCCTAGAAAACAGCGATGTCGTGTAAGCTCGAAGTATATTTACCCCGAGTTTTACACTATTGAAATAATTCGCAACATACGCCGGAAGGCTATTCTCCACAAACAGTATAAGTCAAGTAAAACCAAAAATGATTACGAAGCGTTCGCTCTATGTAGGAGTAAAGTAAAACGGTTAATAAAATTAGCACAAGAGCAATATAGTAACAGGGTTCAAAATCAGCTACAAAAAGATCCAAAATCTTTCTGGAATTATGTAAAGTCCAGAAGAGGTAGTCGAAATACACAAAAGATATTAAAAGACGGGGCAGTGTTGTCTGATAAACAATGTGTAAAAGAGTTCACTCAATACTTTCACTCGGTTTATAGTACGACACGGCCTGAGTTGAACGTTCATACTGCGATAGAAGGAGCGGGTGGCGAGAATGGTATGGCGCGAGTTCACCTAGAGAATTTACAGTTAGGGGATGTACAGAATGCTCTTAAAAAACTTAAGCCAAAGAGGTCCGCAGGTCCGGATGGCATTCCGGCGTACATCTTCAAAGACTGTGGATCTGTGCTGGCTGAACCGTTACTCCATATCTTCAATAAATGTCTGAGCGCGGCTGTGTTTCCCGAGAGATGGAAAACTACTCGTGTCGTACCAATACCGAAAGGTATAGACAACGACAACGTTAGTGGGTACAGACCCATTGCGGTACTATCGTCACCGGCTAAAGTGTTGGAGTGCGCTATTCATAATATTATTTTTATGCAGGTAAAAGCGCAACTTTCAGATGCCCAACACGGGTTTCAACCAATGAGAAGCACTACAAGTAACTTGCTCAGCTACATGGGTCACTTGCTGCCGACGGTGGATAGCGGAGAGCAGATTGACGCTGCTTACTTCGACTACAAAAAAGCATTTGACCTAGTCGATAATGACGTATTGCTAAAGAAGTTAGCAGGTGTTGGTTTCACACCGCATCTACTTAACTTTTTTGCCAGTTATATGAGGGATAGGCAGCAGTATGTAGAATACGCGGGACACAGATCGGAGCCGTACTTTACATGGTCTGGCGTAAGTCAGGGAAGTAATCTCGGTCCTCTGCAATTTATAATCATGATGAACGATTTGCCCAAAGTTGTTAGAGATGCAAATTGTTTAATGTTTGCAGATGACCTTAAGTTATCTCTGGCTGTGAAGGAATATGACGACTGTGGACGGTTACAAAATGCCATTGATAGCGTAGCTACTTGGAGCAAGGAGAATCTTCTACAATTCAACATCAAAAAATGTGTCACAATCACTTTTTCGCGTGCGCACAGGCCTATTATGCATAGTTACAAAATTGATGGAATGCCAATGGTCAGGGTCACAGAAGTTAAGGATTTAGGAGTCACTCTCAACGCAAAGCTAACGTTTCGTGATCACATTATTAAGTGCTGTAAAAAGGCTTACAGAAATTTAGGGTTCCTTTTACGAACTGTTCGTAATTTTAATAATATAGCAGCGATTATCGCTTTATATAACGCTCTAGTGAGAAGCCAATTGGAATGCAACGCAGTCATCTGGGCTCCGCATGAGAACAAATATAGTCTCATGTTAGAGCGGATACAAAACAAATTTACTAGGTTTTTATATTTTAGGCTTTATGGAGTATATCCTTTTTATCCTCTTATGTATCCAACTTTGTTTGTGTTGGGCATGGTGGGATACAACGAGCTACGAGTCAGGCGGGAGTTCGCACTTGTATTATATTTATTTAGGTTAATTAGGGGTGAGATACATCACGCAGATATATTAAGTTCACTGTGTTTCTGTGTGCCGGACAGATATGTGTGGCGACGACGTCGGCCTCACCTACTGGCTGTACCTCGTGGTCGCACTAATTTACTGAACAAGGCGCCACTGACGCGGGCGCTTCGCACTCTCAACCTTATAGCAGAGGAGACGGATATTTTTACTTGTACACTGAGTGAATTCACAAGGATAGCGTTATATGTTATTTGTTATATATGTATAAGTTAAATTATGTGTGCTTTACTATCGAATTAGGTTATACCACCTGTAATGATAGTAGTAAGCTATGATTGAAAAAATAAATAAAAATAAAATAAATAAATAAAATAATTTTTTTTTTAGAATACTATAAGTAGTATGGGTATCAAATTAAAGGGCTCAATACAAGAATTTTAAAAATGTATATTATGATTATTATTACCGTAATAATAATAAAGAAATACAATAAGAAAGTTTAAAAAATGTTGACTTTGCTCTTTCCGTTTTTACGCAGGCGGGTTTTTTTATTTTGTTTTTTTTTTTAATTATATTATTTTAAAAGGAGTTTTGTGTTTGCAAGTTTTCAATGCATAAAGCTATTACCTACACATATTACGCCAAGATATCTTTATTTATGTTGGTATGTAGAGTCGTAAATACGGTGTTTCATGAACGTGTCTCTCTCAGGGTCCAAAATTATTCGATAGTTTCAATGTCAACCTTAATCATCTTTATATCTTTTTCAGAGTAGGTTAGGATTATGAAATTATTTTAGTCTTACATTGCCTCTTCAGGACTACTAACATTGGTTTTTAATTTCTTCTATATGTAAAGTAGAGAGAGATTGTAAGAAACAATTAAAGATAAACAAAAAGTTTAGCCTTACATATGTACAAAAAAGAACCCGGCTTCACGAAAATGTATATAATAGGAAAAACATCAAATTTTAACTATTAGTTGTAAGGTTTTTTTTAACCGTCTTCAAAAAAGGAAGAAGTTCTCAATTCGATAAAAAAAATTTATGTACGTTACTTCAGAACTTTTGTCGGGGTTCATTTGTTTCGGTGACACCGATTACGATGATTTTTTTTTTAATCGAAAGGCGTAGAGTGTAATGTGGTCTCATTTAAATTTAATTTAGATCAAGTACATTTCGACTTTTATCCAATAATGCGTATTTACTTGCCTATTTTTCGACGACCTACGATACCTTTAATCGAAAGCTGATGCTTGTCATGTTGTTCCATTTAAATACGACTGACATATAATGAGCGATTTTTGAATAAACTTTGATGACGCGTATTTATGAAACGTTGAAGAGTCTTCATCACAACGTCAACTATCGGTATCAAGTAAAACTAATTCAGTGAATATCGATCAAATGATGTTACATGGCCACATCTACTATAATGTAGTGAGCTGTATTATTCACTAGGGTAGCAGTTTTTTTTTTTTATAAATAATTTTGATGATTCTTATTTTAATCAAAAGTCGATGCTTGTCTTGTGGTCCTAATATTTAAGTTTGATCGAGATCTGATGACTTATTTTTGAGTGATCTTTGATGACGCGTATTTACGCGCGAATGTAGCCATTCCCTCTCTTTCCCTCGGTGTCGTAAGAGGCGAGTAATAGATAACACAGTTCCACTACCACCTTGGAACTCAAAAAGCCGACCGATGGCGGGATAACCATCCAACTGCTGGCTTGGAAATACACAGGCCGAAGACGGGCAGCAACGTCTTCGGTGCGACAAAGCCAGCCCTACGGTCACCAACCCGCCTGCCTAGCGTGGTGACTATGGGCAAAAAACATGAGTTCACGCCGTTTTTGGCGTGAACTTGGGGAGGCCTAGTCTGTCCAGCAGTAGATTGCGATTAGCTGAAGTGATTTACTAAGTAGTGATTACTACTAAGTGACACTTCTGGTGACCGTTGGAAGTGGACGTGTTACAAATATCGTAAAAATATTTTAAAATTATTGAAAATTTTGCCAGCCAAAAGTATTACTAATTATCAAAGATTTAAAGTTTTAAACAGTGTATTTGTATAAAATATTATCAGTGCTAATATCATTGTGTTTATACCGAAGAACGCGCTACGGTGCATCGGCGTCAGTGCAGCTCCCTTCACCCCCTCGAGTAAAGAGTACCGCTGCTATTTTTGATCTTGTTCGCTCCTATTGATATATACACAATGAGCCTACAACAGCGAACGCCGCCAAATAGCATATCGATAAGCGGTAGCGAAAGCGTGAGCGGGTCAGTACCCAATCTATCTACATATGACGACGAAGATTCATACATTAATGTGAACCTAAGAAAGCGCAATGAACGCACCGAGATATTTAATTACCAAAAAGACCAACAAAATTTTCATAAGGAAATTATGTCATTGTTAGAAAAATTTGGCCAAACTCAAAACGAAAACTTGATTATGATAAAAGAAGAAATACACACGATAAAAAATGAAATAAAAATTATCCAATCTAGCAACGAAAACCTTATACAACAATTTAATCAAATAAATTTGGAAATAGAAAAAATGAAATTAAATTATACTGGAACTCAAAATAAAATTAAAGCTGTGGAAGATGAAATAACAATAATCAAAAATCAAAAGTGTACATGTTCCTTATCACCAAACTCGCTTCCGCTCGTGAATGAAAACCTAGTCTTCGAAGTAAAGGATCGTTTCGAACGCGAAAAAAATATCATAATAGTGGGTATTTTGGAAAAACATGATAACAACTATAAAAATAGACGCCAACATGATGAGAATAAAATAATGGAACTAATATCACCACTTTATGTTAACTGTCCTAAACCAATTAAAACAATGCGCCTGGGAAAATATATTCCTAATAAGTCGCGACCTATAAAAGTATTTTTTAACAGTACTGACATCCCAAAATACCTTGTCTACAACAAGCACAAATTACCGGAAACCATAAAAATATATTCTGATCAGACACCCACGCAAAAACTATTTATGCAACAGTTAAGAGACGAATTGCAAAAAAGGACTGCTAATGGCGAGAAAGATCTCATTATAAAATATATTAAAGGTATGCCCACTATTATTACTAATAAAACCAATCAAAAAAACTAACAAGTACAGTAAAACAAAACGCAGAAACATTAAAAAACATAAAACCAATAAAAGAAATAAATCACTACATTATAAAAAAATACGAAGACATTCCCTTACATTCGTCATCACTAAGAATATTTTATGCCAATGTACGTAGTATTCGCAAACAAGGTAAGCTCGATGAGATAAAATGTATACTTAAAGCGATACCGAAAACTACGCACTTGTGTATATTCACTGAGACGTGGATCACGTCGGAATCCGATGCAAAACTATATCATTTACCAGATTATAAACACATATACAATTATAGAAAGTACAGTAAGGGAGGCGGAGTGTCAATTTATATACACAATAGTATAAAATATGACGTTACAGAAGAATTAGAAGAAAATGGCAATCACTACCTATGGATAAGAATTGATAAATTATCCCTCAATATCGGCGCTATTTACAAACCCGGAGAAACTAACTTAAAGGATTTTTTAAATCAATACATCGCACAACTAAATAATAGAAAAAGATCGATCATCTTAGGAGACTTTAACATCGACCTTCTAAGTACTGGAACAAACGTTACGCAATATTTAAGCAACATTCAGGAGGCTGGATATAAAATTATAAATAAAATAAGTAAAACACACAATACCCGTGAAACCACTAAAACCAGTACATCATTAGATCATATATGTACTGACATTAATAATCATTCATTTAACATATCAATAATTGAATCCGCATTGTCTGACCACAAGCAAATATATCTTGAAATTGGCAGTTTACCGCCGCAAAGAAATAAAAAGATAGACTACCAGGCACTTAATTATAAAAAACTATACAATGATGCATTAGCCGCTACATACAATAATGAAAGTGACGATTATGATTATTTAGAAAAATTTATATCGAAATACATAATGAAAAATAAAATCAACAAAACGAAAATACTTAATCCACCTCGAAAGGACTGGATAAATAAAAATATAATTGAATCAATAAATGTGCGCAATAGCCTATGGGAGCAAATGAAAGCCTTACCTGGGAACGAAATTATACATAAAAAATTTAACACAGAACGAGACAGAGTAGCGAAACTCATTAAAATACATAAAAAGGAATATTATAGTAATCTATTCGATAAGACAAATAACAATCCAAAAAGGATGTGGGAAGTAATAAATAAATTAGCTTTAAATAAGATTAAGGATAGTCTTGCTCCTCCCAAACTGATGTCAGATTCAGGAATTATTTCCGACGGTAACGAAATATGTGATCTTTTTAATACTTTTTTCTCGTCAATTGGCACGGAGCTAGCTTCTAAAATACCGAAGTCATACCATGAAAGTACAGAGAACATTTTCATGTATGAAGATAGTTACACACATAATATTACATTAACAAACTTAACACCTTGTACTACAGATGAAGTTTCTAAAATTATTGATAAACTGGACTGTAATACAAGCACGGGATTGGATGGAATTAGCACAAAAGCGATTAAATGTCTTAAAAGTATTATACTTGTAAGACTAACAAATTGTATAAATGTATGTCTTGCACAAGGACTTTATCCCGATACACTTAAGATCGCAAAGGTCAGTCCTATATTTAAATCTGGAAGCCGATCCAATCCAAGTAATTATAGGCCAATATCTGTTTTGCCAGTTATGTCGAAAATATTTGAGCGTATTTTATATACTCGCTTAAATGGATACTTGTCTGAAAAAAAGTTTTTAAGCAAACGGCAATATGGGTTCCGTCCAAAGTCAAGTACTCTCTCAGCTGTTGTAGACTTAATTACTAAAATTAAAACTAATATTGATAAAAAGAACATTGCATTAGGTATCTTTATTGACTTAAAAAAGGCCTTTGACACAGTAAGTCATCAAAAGCTTTTATCCAAATTGTGTAACATTGGCGTAACAGGAACTGCCTTAGCGATGTTTAAGTCATATCTAACAAATAGACAGCAAGTAGTTAAAATTAATAACTTTTCTAGTGCTTCCCAAAATGTCACGTACGGTATCCCTCAAGGATCTATTTTGGGACCCTTATTATTTTTAATTTATATCAACAACATAGAAAAGTTAGGATTGACTGGCCACCTTACACTATATGCAGACGACACTTGTCTTTTTTACTTCCATAAATCTATTCATGAAATTATAATCAATGCACAAAATGATCTAAATTTGATAAATGAGTGGCTAAAACACAATTTACTAACAATCAATACAGCTAAAACTTCATTTATTATTTTCTCTGCTAAAAATAAAAAGATACCTGACTTTACTCCGCTGACGATAAACAACGATATACTACAGCGCTCTCATCATGAAAAATACCTTGGCTTATGGTTAGATGACAAACTAAATTTCAAGATACATATTAACCACATTAAAACAAAGTTACAATCAATATTAGGAGCAATCAATAGGATCTCCACTTGTGTACCAAAGAGAATCCGAAACATTTTATATAATTCATTAGTAAAATCACATCTAGAATATCTAATACAGGTTTGGGGTTCCGCTGCCACTTCAAATTTAAATACTTTACAAAGAATACAAAATAGGATAATCAAAATTTTATATAACTATCACTATCTTACTCCAACGACACAACTTTATAATAATACAAAAATAATGAATATATCACAACTTTACACATACAATACATGTATTCTAATCAAAAAAATTAAATCAGGTTCCGTGCAATCAGAAATAAGGATTTATGAGAGATCGCATATTTCGAATTTAAGAAATAAATATAAACTTCATATTGATAATGTAAGAACTAATTATGGTAAAAAAACAATTCTGTTTGAAGGAGTACAGCTGTTTAACAAACTACCAGATGAAATAAAACTATGTGATAGTATAAAATCATTTAAAATCAAACTAAAAAATCATATTGTATCCTCACTATAGTAAATAAGAAAGCCTTCTATATCCAACGGCCCAGATGTTAAAACTGTCTTCTTACAATTGTATAAAAAATGTCATTGTATCTCATTTTAAGTGAATGTAAATTCTTATGAGAAATAAAGTTCTTTAAACCTAAACCTATTTACGTGACAATTTTTCGTCTATTTACGTTGTTGTACTTGTTGATGTGATTGGAGTCGGTTTTTTTTCGTTTGCGAGCAAACACAAATATACCTAAATAATATACTTATATCACTTATTCGTAGTATACAAATTTAAAACAAATTGAGAATAGAATATGGCTTCTACATGAAATTACATTTAAAATGCATAACAGTTTCATAGAAGTGATGAACAATTCACTGTATGTATAAAATTACGATTTTATATACTCTCAAAAGTTTCTAAGAATATAAGAATATGGTACACTTTAATTAATAACATAAAGTCGAACAGAATTATATTCGAGATATAATTTCCAATAACATAAGTAGTAACTATCCGTTTATATTCTTTGAATGTATAAAGTTGATGTAGCACGCTAGCGTAGTAATTGGTACTTTAGACAAGATGCTATATTCGATATTTTGCTAATATTAAGGGCGCGTTTCCACCTTGTCGTGACGATTAATTATCGTTCTACGACTGTCGTCTCTAGCTGTTCCCACTATAACGATTGTTTGTCGTCATTTTTTTAAATCTTTTAGTAACTGTCGTGCTAGCCGTTCCCACTGTCACGACAATCTGTCGTCACTGCAAAAGTGTCGTAGACGACAGTAAATCATGTCGTACTATATGTGAACACCTCCATTTAAACATATGAGCCACGACACTTAAAACTACACGATTATCCGTCGTCACGACAAGGTGGGAACGCGCCCTAATGGTACGTTTATACGCTTGCCAAGCGTCGGCAATCGTCCACAATCCCCAAGCGTTCACAATTGTTTGGAACAGGGTTGCCAACCATACTGTTTTAAACAGTATAATACTGTTTTTCACTAAATTATACTTTTTACTGTTGAACAAAAATAAAGTATACAAAATACTGTTTTCAGTATCAAAATGCTAACACATTATAGATAATCTAAATTTGTATAGACTCAATATTGGTATGAGTGATTTATATTCAGAATTAACAAATTTCAAACTAATTTATGAAAAAATATTAGAAGACAAAGATTTTCTTGAAATGAGTACTGACCAAAAGTGGAGCCATTTATTAGTAAACACTTCAGAAGAATTTAAAAACATAACTAAAATTGTCTCATATCTACTTTCTGTTCCCGCCACCCCAGCGTTTACTGAAAGAGTTTTTTCAGTAATGAATGCTAAGTGGCGGGAGGATAGAAATAAAGCATCTATTAATTTAATAAAAAATGAGCTCCTCATTTATTTTAATTTCAGTTATGATTGTGATGAGGCATATGAAGTTTTTAAAAAAGATTTTAAATTTATATGTTGTACGAAAAGTTCAAAAAAATATGTATTTAAAACAATAAATATATGTAAAATACTGTTCATTTTTCTAAAATACTGTTTAATATTCTTTATAGACCTGAATATATACTTTATTTCTTGTAAAAAAAGTTGGCAACCCTAGTTTGGAAGTAGTTTACAGTTTACACGCTTGCGAATGCGTCAGTGTGCTACGGATATCCAAGCATGGCGGACGTATATAGTTAATAATAGTTTCATTCACATGAGCTTACAATAGAATGTCAATGTTCTTTTAATTACAGGTTATCACAACATATGTCGAGTAATACAAAGAATTAGTTTATGAGTAAATTTATCAATAAGAAATCATTAATAAAAATTCAAAATGATAATATCGTTATGTTATGACATTAAACTCTCTTCATTCGACCAGCCACTCATTTTGTATAAAAAAATTAGACGTGCGTTCGTCACGAAATCACAGCGGCTACTAAACGCGCGCCAGCGTGTAAACACCTCGCAAGCGCTTGCCGCAATCGCCCTTTGATCTGTGTCAAAAAACCGACACTAGTCCCGATCGGATACAATCGTCTGCAAGCGTCCGCAAGTTCACGCAATCGCCTCTTTACACGCTTGCGATTGTGGACGCTTGCCGACGCTTGCAAGCGTGTAAACGTACCAAAGGTTTGCAAGCGTCCGCAATTTCACGCAATCGACCTCTTTACACGCTTGCGATTGTGGACGCTTGCCGACGCTTGGCAAGCGTGTAAACGTACCATAGAGCAGTGGTCGGCAACCTTTTGGTAGGCAAGGGCCACAAGGTGGCCAAATAAACTAAAGACGGGCCGCACTTATGATTTAAACCCTAGACTCTACGTGATACCTACATATAATTGGTCATATCCCATAGAAAAAATGAAAATGCTATTAAAATTTTTAAAACATGGAATTTAATACGTACACGTACCTAATACTTACATTATATGGATTTTTTTTATGGAACTAGCTGCGTTTTTTACCCTAATTCTAAATTTGTACTCAGATTTTTGCTAGCAGCTCTACATTTTGAGATATGAAGGGTAGCTATTTTTGTCAAAAAAAACATGGTTTCCCGTCATATAACAAATTAATTAAACAACATTTTCTTTTATGTAACTTTCTTGAATAAGTTGGAGTTTTACTACTATTCTGGATAATCCAACAGTAGTCAGCCATCATACTTTCAGTCCAATAGCCCTGGTAGTACTCCTCCATGAAGCGAATATCCTGATGCTAGCGTTCTCCCTGCTTCTCGCTTAAATGTCCAAGATTTACAGAAAATCGATCAAAGTGGCTACAAATGAAATGCATCTTAATGCTCATGTTGTATCCAAGGTTCTGAACGTATAATGGTAACTGCTTGACGTGGTCAGGAAAGTCGACGGACTTCTTATTTCCCGAAAAGTTTTTTACAAGCAAAAAAAACTAATTCCAGGTATTTTTTCAGTAATTGTCATACTTTCAGTAAAATTTGCATCGTTTATTAATTTTCTAATTTGTGGTCCTTCGAAAATTACAGCTTTTAAATTCTCAGCACTCAATTTTGGAAACGATCTGGATATACAGTGGCGTGCAAAAGTTTTGGGCCACCCTGTTTTTTCCATATAACTGACAAAATTTGTGTGTTTCACCATTATTATGGGAATGAGAGTAAATATATTTGTTTTCAAACATGCATGTTTATAGAAAAAAATGTTTTAAAATTTATGAAAAATAAAATGTCCAAAAATCTTGCGTAGTAATGTCCGGCGAACTCGTGAATGGGCATGACGAAAGATTTTGAAAACCTCTTTCATAATGTGGGTACACATTTACTATTTACGAAAATACCTATATTTCGGTAATAAACATAAGTTTAAGGATGTTTAAAATTATTTTTCTAATATGTTTTCAATGAGAGCGGCAAAACGGCTGCAGGTGTCATGGCGTCGGCTTTAACGTCACAATATAAAGTGGGCCTTACTTTTTACTTTACTTTTTGAAGCGCGCCTGACATATTATGTTATGTTGTGCCGTCATGCGCTGTAATTTGGGTTTCAATCAAAATGACCGATTGCAGTATTTTAATGTTTTATTTTATCGAAAATCACAATAATCTTATTATTTTACATAAAACTAAACCAGTATTTTCAATTTTTTAAATATGAGTGTTCCCCTAAAATCATTAAATTGACGATTTTTTGATACTGTCGTCATGCCCATTATGGTGGCCCAATACTATTTTGCACACGGCCGAAAATAATTTCCCGTGGTAGAAAAAAAAATATGCCGAAAAAATAAATAATTTATGATGTTATTATTTATATCTCGATATTCTTAAACTGCTCAAATGATTAACGAGTGCAGCAATGAAATATTTTATTAATTATACGAAAAAATCAGGGTGGCCCGAAACTTTTGCACGCCACTGTATGTACTGAGATATACGAGTACTTGGTAGGGGTTTTAATGTATCAGTTGAATGAGACAGGTTAGTAACTGACGGTACAGTAGGATAAACCCACTTGAAATGATTTTGGGGGTTAATTCCTGTTATGTTTACAACGCAGAAATAACAGTCGTAGTGGTGGCTCGACTGTTCACGCCAAATCATAGGACTAATGAGGTTCAAGGGATCCCTCTTGTTATTTTTCCATAATCGCAAAAACTCCACACAAGTTTTACACACTATATTGGGTATCCAGTGCTTGTTGTTTGTTTCCAATGGCCGTTGATAGTACTCCATGTAGGCATTTTTAACGAAGTCTGACACATTTAAACAGAATTTTTTGAATGTATATTTGCCACAAATGTAACAAAATCTATTTGGATTGTTTACACAGGTCTTTCTAGACGCATGTTGTGATTGATCTGCAATGTAATGACATTGCAGATCAATCACGTTCATTTGTAAATGACTCGGTACTTCCTGAATATCACAGGAAAAAGGGTTTGCAAAAATCTTCTTTGCTTGAAACTTTTCAAACTCACCAAATCTGTCGCTGAATGAAAAATGTCACATCATATATCTGCCAGTTTCGTTATAATTCTACGTGTTACGCGATCGCGGTTCGTTCATGCATTTATTTTGATATTTATAACTTATTTACAAAACATTCGCGGGCCGCAAGTAAGACCTCCGCGGGCCGCATGCGGCCCGCGGGCCACGCGTTGCCGACCCCTGCCATAGAGTAATAGCGTAAGTTTTTTTGTTGTTTTATTGTTGTATTCATTCGTTATATTTAAAGCTAATTCTTAAAATATGCGTTTATGATGTTTTATTATATTTTATTTATTATTTTCCATTATTATATTTTCATTTTAATAGTTGGCGTCTGGGCTAATCGATAATAAGTAATAGAGAAAATATTCTAAATAAGGAGAGACGCAATCTTGGCCTAATATCGATTTCAGAGAAACGTTGTTGCAGCGGTCCGAAGTACAAATGATGGCACAAAATTTATAGAAAAAACATCCGGACGTGATAAGCCGAACAAACAAATAAGCACGCTATCGGTTCGAACGCTAGATACGTAACGTGTTTCCAATGAATATTATTTTATCAAACACTAAAAAACTTTAATGCAACAGTTGTGTAATAATACAATTTTATAGTTTTTACTATGTTTTTTATCATATTTTCTGCAAATCTATATAAAGAGATTTCCACCCATATATTGACTCATCACGATATCTCTGGAACCATAAGACGTAGATACTTGAAATTTGGTAGGAATATTCCTTTCGTCGAGTAGAGGTCAGCTAAGAACGGATTTTACGAAATTCAAAAAAAAGAGAGGGTTGAGGGGGTTAAACATATATGGCAAAACAACGTTTGTGGGGTCAGCTAGTTATAATACAAAAATTTACTTAAAAATAACATATATAATTGTAAATATTTTTATATATGTTATAAGTATTTCAGTAAATTTTAACAAAGGACATTTGCCATCTTCCTTTACGTTTTCAGAATAAAGTTAGTTATATTACACATTTCATTATTACTAATTATAATAAGTCAGAATAAATTTAAGAGTATTATTTACTCACAATATCAATAATAAACAGTAAGGTAAATATATCTTATTATATTACTTAATAAGCGAACATATTTTTAATGTAATCAAAAAGATTTACAAATTGTTCGTCCTTTTTGTAAAAAACATAAAGTATGAGGTGTACAAAAAATAGTTTATGACTGAGTTTGCCAAAATCTATATTATACTGTTACACAACTATGCCTGCCTGTATGGTTTTGCAACAAAAACAAGAGATTAATAAATATATGTTAAACGTATGTTAGACGTGTATGTATGTGTAGACGACCGTGTGTGTATACACATGGTCGTCTATTCTTAATGTAGGCAACTAAGCGTCTGCATTTCAGACCACAGCCGGCCGCTACAGATACGCATTTTTTGGAGCAAATGTGTATAATACATATTCTTATAAGTAAACTAGCTGACCCTGCAAACATTGTTTTGCCATATATGTTATTAACCCCCGCAACCCCCTCTTGTGGGTGGAATTTCGAAAAACCCGTTCTTAGCTGGCCTTTACTCGGCGAAAGGAATATTCCTACCAAAATTCAAGTCTTTACGCCTTATGGTTCCAGAGATATCGTGATGAGTCAATGGGTGGAAACCTCTTTTATATATATAGATATATATACTACTTCAAGATCCAGAACAGGAATTGAACCCAAAACCTCTAAAACAGGAAGCAGAGGCAGTGCAAACTTTACCTACGAGCTAATCGATATTTTAATACAACTTTTAACTTCAAAGCACGAGGATAAAACTAAGAATAGAAAGTATCCGTATATATTAACATATCACAAAGGTTGATTGAAAAAACTAGTAATCACCTGGTGAACAAAGACGTCTTGACCACCATCATCTGGAGTGATGAACCCCCAGCCTTTAGAAACATTGAACCACTTGCAACGACCCCGCCGTGTCACGCCGGTCACCCCGCCACCGCTCGCAACTCCCGTACCTGTAATAATATTAATTTATATTATTTATACCTGTAAGGTTACTATAGTTTATTACTCACATATTTTAGAGAAATAATAATCGAAATAACAGAAGCTTTTTTTTGGATTTTCAAACAAAACAACTTATCTTAATATATAATATAACAAATAGGCAGTTTCATTCGAGGTAATAAATAAACAATTATTATTATCAACTCATTGTTGATACACTAAATTTTAAACTTCTCAATAGATATTGACCATAATCTTTCCTAAATATTTTTCTATCGTATCTTGTACTAGACTTCTAAGAAAAAAGTCATAACTGAACCTGTTTTTGTAGAGAGCCATTCTAAATCTTATACATCTGCCTATATTATGTACTAGAGCAGAATAGTGAAATAAGCTCTGTATAATTCTTTTTCAAATGAGAAATAGCCTTTCTTTTACTAAGTAGAAAGTCATTAAAAGATCTTTCTTACATACATTTAATAACTTTAACCCAACAGAGTTGGGAGCTCATATACAGTTATTGGACAGATCAAATTCGCGTTACAGCAAAAAATTGAAAAAGCTATCAGCAAAAAATTGAAAAAGCTATCAGCAAAAAAAAGAAGAAGCTATTCCTTGTAGAATCATAATTTCGTTGTTTTATATTTTTTCTATCATACGTATTTTTCGTTACTTTTATTACGTCAAAATATTACTACTTTGAAATGGAACTAAGACAATTATGAGTCACGAATTTTTGATTTTTGATTAAATTTTGCAAACTTTAATAAATAAACGAATGCATAACTCATTCGTTCTTTAAATAAGGTCTTCGACTACTAACTGCGTTCATTTAATCGTAGGTTCTGTAAGTGTAATAGATTACGTACCGTGTGAAAAAAAAAATTCTAGCCCGTTTTTAAATTTGACTCTTTACCTTTCGTGGGTGCGTAAGAACGGCTATACTTTAAAATGAAAAACATTCTACGAAAAAAAGAATTCGTCTCCAGATGAGGTTATTTAGTTGTATGCATCAGTTTATTCGCCTTATCAACGTTTTAGGGCAAAAAAATAGTATTGAACGGTTTTGCAGAAGAACGTTGCCAGAGTAGCTCGTATATTAAGACAAAGTAAAACTTAAAAAGGGCTAGGTATTTTTTCACATGGAATGTAATATATTAAACCTATAGAACCCCCATTTGAAGGAACACAGTAGGCATGAGGCGTATTTATCGTCACTGGTATAAATACTCGTTATTTAAAAGTCACAGTCTGTCACTGTGACTAGATTCGAAAAATACTCGTTACTGTGATTAAATTATTAGTTTCATCTCACTTGTACTTAAACGAATACACTAAGAGGAGATGAGACAAGCTTAGTATTTTGTCTGTTATCCGTGGTTACAAGGAACGCTTGTTATTAGAAAATATCATCACCATCTCGCTCGTGCTTAAGCGTTTACACTAAGAGGAGATGAGACAAGCTTAGTATTTTGTCTGTTATCCGTGGTTACAAGGAACGCTTGTTATTAGAAAATATCATCACCATCTCGCTCGTGCTTAAGCGTTTACACTAAGAGGAGATGAGACAAGCTTAGTATTTTGTCTGTTATCCGTGGTTACAAGGAACGCTTGTTATTAGAAAATATCATCTCAATCTCGCTCGTGCTTAAGCGTTTACACTAAGAGGAGGTGAGACCGTAGTATTTTTAAGTATGAATTTAACAGCGCCATCTGGTCTCCGTTATTTCTAGGAACGCTAGTTTTTACAAAATATCATCACCATCTCGCTCGTTCTTAAGCGTTTACGCTAAGAGGAGGTGAGACAAACTTAGTATTTTTAATACCTGAGCTCTGTGACCTGAGCATACACTCATACAGCGCCATCTTGTTCTCGTTCATATAGTTTTAAGAAAATATCATCACCATCTCGCTCGTGCTTAAGCGTTTACAGTAAGAGGAGGCGAGATAAACTTGGTATTTTTAGAATACCAATATCGAGTATTCGAGAACCTAGTATTTTGTCACTGGTATTTGTCACTGATATTTTGAAGTAACAGTCACTGTGACAACTAGTATTGCCATGTACCTAGTACGACACAACTCTAGAACACAGAAGTCGCATACCTATATGTGTCGTACTTATAGTCATAAATAACAAAGCTAAATTAAATGCAAAACTGAATATATACGTAAAGAAAATTCAATTATTGCAAAAATATTCTATTTCCTTTTAGAGTTATAAAGATTAGCAATTTTAATACTTTCCTGTGCCATTTATTATTAAGCATTTCTAACACTTATTAAACCTATTTTTATACGATTTTTAAAAACCTTGTTTTTGAAGTGAAACTTCTTTAGGATCATGAGGTTTAATTAGTGTTAATTCCCAAAACCTTGTCCAACACAACCAGGAGCACAAATAAAACCAGTACTAGAGATGCTTCAACTTGATGTATTGGATTGTTCAATAATTACACAAATGTATGATGGCCTTATACTAACAAGAAATAATTTTGCCACCGCGATTTAATCGACTACTAGCGCTATCTAGTCATAGACGCGGTAAACCTCGAACAAAAATTTTAAACAAAAAAAAACTTAAATAAGTTTAAGTTGCAGCGTTAACAATTACTTTTTTTTTAAATTAGTTTGCCAAAGACGAGAAGAAGACGACACTTCTGACATGTGTACTTTGTACGCACGCATTTTTTAGGGTTCCGTACCCAAAGGGTAATTTTTCATAAAACTACTAGCAATAATTTGCACTAAGTAAATAAGTAAAAAATGTACCGATCGTCAATCTTGTTGACGTTGATTCAATCAAAAAGTTGAAAATTAAAACCGGCATATAGGTATATAATTTTAATAATTAATTAATATACAAAAACGAAAGAAATAATAAAGTTTTATCTATAAAATGATATATAAATAACAATTTATGTGGAGTAATTGGGAGGTTTTTTCTAAAAAAGGGAGGCAAACGTCTTATTAACCTTAGCGTATTAATATATACGAGTATGATGTCGGCAAACAAGCGTACGGGTCACCTGATAGTAAGCGATTACCGTAGCTTATAGATGCTTGCAAGACCAGAAGCATCGTCAGAGACTCTACCCCCAATCCCCCCCCCTCCCCAGGAGCTCTGGTCACTTTACTCACCACACACAACACTGCTTGAAAGCAGTGTTATTTATCTGTGATCTTCTGTAAGGTCGAGTTACTTCCCCAGTTGGGCTGCCAGATTTTGAGCAGGATATTTCGTGCTATGCCCTACCTCGGTTGTTTTTAGTATTTGAAATATTAATGACTAACCATGTTAAAGTAACCACCCTTTCCGATCTACAATAGATAAAAAGTAATTATATGCATAAAAACACATCATATAAATCAGATTTATTTATAATAAATACACCGATGGTCAACCAGTCCGAAAAAAAGAACAAAGATTTTTTTATTTTTTTATTGACTTTCATATTTTAGGCATAATGTGAAACAGTAGTTTCTTTAGCAAAAACTTATAGGCGCGTAAGACTATAATTATAACTGTTGCAGTAGGTCCCGTCCTGCTCGGGGTGCATGTCGGTCACCTCCTCGTGGTGCACCCTGGGCAACGGGACGGGCAGCAGTATCGCAGTCGCGGTACTGTTGCTCGTCGGGACTGACTGACTCGAGGGGTGCGCTCCGTGTACTGCTCGACCCGTGAGTGCACTAGAGGGACGGGGTGGGTGGGTTCGCTTGCCCGCCCTGTAGCGCGAAGGCGCGGTTTGCCGGCCGGGTTATGCTGGCTCCCTGGAGCTTTGCTCGGTTGTTGGTGCAGTCCGGCGGACCCGTGGGGTAGTTGCCGGGTCATGCTGGGCTCCCTGGAGCCTTGTTCGGTTGCTCGGTGCGATCCGGCGTTGAAGGTCGGGCGGGCCTGACCCCCAACGCCATGATGCCGGACGTTGGAGGTCAGGCCTGCCTGACTTGGAGGGGGGGACGCTCCTGGACATGTGTCCCCATTCTGCAGACGGTAGACTGGTCCGGTTGAGCGTCCCCTAAGTGGGGTGGCCGGCTGAGGATCGGGGGATCCTCGGCTGGCTTGAGGTCCCACGTCATCGGGATGGGTGGTCTTGTGGGTGCCGCCCCTCTGGGTGCCGGGGCCCGGATGTTTACATTCGGGCCAACCGCCGGGGCGGGGTGGAGACTGCTAACGCGACCCCATCTCGCCCCACTCAGGCGGATGTCTGCTCACACATGGATGGTTTTTGGTCATTAGGAGTCTGACATAACCCTCTGGTGCCCCCGCGCTGGAGGGTATCCATGATGGATTTTACCCACGTAAAAAAAAGGTCCCGTCCTGCTCAAAATTTGGAGCAGCTCGTCTGGGGAAGTACCTCAACATTACAAAAAATCACATGTAAATAACAATCATGCTCTCGAGTAGTATTCGTGTGGTGGGTAAGCTCAGAACCAAGGCTAGATCAAGGTCAAGGCCAGAGCTCCTGGGGTGGAGTGAAGATACGGTTGGCAAAGTGCTTGCGATGCTTCTGGTGTTGCAGGCGTCTACGCTACAGTATACAGTATATTACGTCTATGGACTACGCTTACTAGGTATCATGTGGGCAATAGGCTTGTTTCCCAACCTAGATGTATAAAAAAAATGGTACAGCAAAATTTTATTAAGTATAAAAATACCACAAATTACTGAAAAAATTCTTTTTAACGCAGTCGACATTTAAAATAGTTTTGTTATATTCTTATTCTTAACTTTCTTTTAACCTTTTATTCTATATTTTATACCATTCAGCCTGTTACATACTACTGCTGGACGTGAGCCTCTTTCTCCATTTTGGAGCTATCAGTTATTATGATAACAACTGGGGCCGACAACTTGACGTGCTCTTCGAGGCACGGTGAGGAAACCGAAAAGGACAGACATATTTGTACAAATACAAATATCCACCCCGATCGGGAATCGAACCCGCAACCCGTCGGTGTTTTAGACGCCTACACGCGCCACTACACCATAACTGTTGTTAATATTCATGTTGGGGAAAATAGAATATTCAAAGTGTAAATTAATTCAATATTAATTAGTAACTTGTAAATATTATATATATATATATATATATATATATATATATATATATATATATATGTGGTGTGTGTGTGTGTGTGTGTGTGTGTGTGTGTGTGTGTGTGTGTGTGTGTATATGTATTTGTTTACAACATGCGCCAAGCATTTTCTTATGACTTAGATATATTTATGTATAATGAATTGAGTACGCATAACCGTAAGTAGATTCACGAAAATGATACATTTGAGCAGTTCTACAAAATTTCAAACTTCATTCTTCAAAAGATGCCTTTTTTTATGTAACTAGGTTGGCAAACAAGCGTACGGCTCATATGATGGTAAGACCGTAGCCTATAGACGCCTGCAACACCGGAAGCATCGCAAGCGCGCTGCCGACCCTATCCCCAATCCCCCCAGGAGCTCTGGTCACCTTACTCACCAACAGGAACACAATACTGCTTGAAAACAGTATTATTTAGCTGTGGTCTTCTGTAAGGTCGAGGTACTACCCCAGTCGGGCTGCTCCATATTTTGAGCAGGAAATTTCCTGTTGTGCCCTACCTCAGTTAAATCCTAAAGCCTAATAAAACATTAATGTAAGTAGTTTCCTTATAATAACATTCTAAAAAACTTTTAAACAGTATTTTTGCATTTCTATACGAGTAATAATAAGTATTGATTTGTATCTTATCAATTACAAAAAATAATCCTAATTTTTGTTTATATCGCATTAATTAGTAACATTAGTAATGTAGGCCAGTTATATTTAGTACGAACATATGTGTATAATGACTAAAACGATTGCATTTCCTATGCTTATCGTTGACCTTATCTACTTAATTTTAAACACATTAATTAGCTAAGCCACCTGAAGGAATTTAGAGAAAGTTGTAATTGAATTTCAAAACGAAACACATTTGACTAGTTGTGTGATTACATTAAGTGGATCGTCCCCTCTTTTAAATGCATACGTATTTAGACATTTTACCGTTCGGAAATCTATTAGCAATAAATAAGGGCCCACGATCGCTTACAGGACTAAGAAAGGGTATACTATTCCCCTTATCGGCTTCTGAACAAAAAATAACGTGGGAACCGAATGAAAGAATGAATTCTTCTTTTTATGCGTAGATATGACTATAGCTGTTAAGGTTGAAGACCTTTATTTCAAAGGAACTAATAATACCTTGCGTACTTTAATTAAATATACCACAAATAAAATGACATTTAAAATTAATCATAATATAAGTATTTCGAGCTGACCGAAAAGGAAAGATGACTAACAAATATGATTTCATTTCCGTAAATAACGACCTATTTTAGGAATTCGAATAATTTCCGGAAAACTCAGTAATAATTTGAAAGAACAAGTGAATGTAAATTGAGATGAGGATACAGAATTATCTTTCATTCACTATATCTAGTACTACTATAGTTTATGCACATAATAAATATAAAATATGAAAATTGTCAATTAGGTATACAATTATACGGATGCTATTATGTTAGCTCAAAAATAATTTTACACAAAATAAAGTATACAAAGTCTAATACAAGTATAATGCAAACTAGTACTTAACTGCAAGAATTTCACGTCTTAAGAAAGAATATAAACCAATTGTTACATTAAATTTGGTTTTCCGCCTGCTAATTCGAATGCATTTGTGTGGTATATAGTATAAGCAAAGCTATACATAATATCATTTAGGGCGGTAGCGGCGGTAGGTAAAAGCGACGACACACGTGGCAACGACGGCGAAGAGTGAAGACTCGAAGAATGTGCGGTATTTAGGTTGCGTTTCTGGTACCTCTTCATTCATTGCCGTAACAGTGCACCTTGCCGTGCCTCGCCCCCCGGTACCTTGTCGTCAATAATCAACCGCGCCGCAGTATCTACATATTATTTATTTATTTATGCCCTATACTGCATTAATGAGGAAAAGTAAACATTCGTTTGAATTTTATTATTATAAATCAATAAATTAAAACGAGATCTACAGTTTTATTTATAACTTGCATTATTTTTTAAAAAACAATTTAACACTACAATTAATATTATTAATATAAAAGGGAAGTGAGCATTAATAAAATAAAATACTAATAAATAAATTATTATCGGTGTATGTATAAAATTTTAAAATTTTGGTTTTTTATCTAAATATTGATAGTACTAGTATGACGAATAATAACAATGCATTACATTATTTTATTACGCTTATGATAGTTTGTTACTACTATGTGTTAATATCATCAAAAAAAATTATACAAATTAATAAAAATATATATATACTATGTACATTAAATATTAAGCAAATCAACTTAATGCAAAAATGAGGCACTTATATAAGCTATTTTATTTATAAAATAATTATTTAAGCTACTTAACAAGTTATTATCCCTAATACCGCATTTTTTTAGTGTGATGGCATCGTACAAGAACTCATTGAAGATTAATTTTATCTTTTTTTAATTTCAAGATGAATGAGTTTACGTACAAAAACACGCTACTATCGTATTAATGTAATGAACTAGTGGACTAATATTTGTTCAGAACATTCCGAAATAAAGGGAAGTGATGTATTCGTATAAAAGGGATTGACGTACTTCCTCAAGTGATTGTTAGTCCGTCTCGAATAAAATATATAATAAAGGCTATGTGTTCCCTTTTATTATTAACTCGTAATTTCAGAGACGTAATAGGCCTACCTACAAAAACGGCAAGGATAACCTTACTTACATTGGATGACAAACCTTCAATTTTATTATATTTCATAATTTAATTTCGTAATTTAAATTAAAAAGTATAATTATTTATATAATTTTGTATAACCCGGATAATTTCTATTCATAAAAATATAGTAATTGATTCTTCAGATACTATACTATTCAGATCAGAGAGAGATTACGTATTCTTTAATTCGATAAATCATAAATGTTACTAAAACATCGTATTTAAGCAACGAAGACGAACCAATCAAAAGATTTATTAATCAACAAAGCGGATAGAATATTGTTGTGTATAATGCGCCTCATCTATAGTTATCTATATTATAAAACTGAGGAGTTTGTTTGTTTGTTTAAACGCTCTAATCTCAGGAACTACTGGTTCGAATTGAAATATTATTTTGTGATGGATAGTCCATTCACCGAGGAAGGCTATAGGCTATATAATATTTCAGTAATGTTTTTCCTCAAATTAACGCGTCTGAAACCGCGGGGCACAACTAGTTGTGTATATAGGACAAGTGCAGGCATCAGTAGCGCAGGCGCATCCCAGTCGTGTATCTGTTATGTTTACTCAGCGCGGCGCGCGAGAGTCGACGCCCGACAGTGCGCGCCCGCGCCGCTTGGCCCACATCTACGCCCTACTACTAAAACATACACTTAGGAATTTCAAACTTCATACGCCTGCTTAAGGCGCCTGGGGGGGCAAAACGCCGCGCTAGCCGTTTTTTGTGCAGTTTTTTGAAGCTATCTACTTTTTATTGGAAAGAAATATAAAACTAATACAAACACATTTAATTTCTACATAATTTTGATTACATGATGGTCCTTTTTTTTAATTTTTTTAAAGGATTACATTTTAAATAATCGCCTTACAACGAAACCACAAAAATGAGAAATAATTACTGATACTGTGCGTCTCCTCGTGAAGTAAACATTATTTTATTTTGCTACCGACACTAATGGATTGACAATTTAATAAGGAACAATTCGCATGAAAATTTTTTTCGAAAAGACCTAAATTTGATGTGTTATTGATTTTTTTCTAAAATCTGGGCGTATTCACTACTGTACTCAAGCGCGGTTGTATTGGAATTCAGTCTGCCGCAAGGTTTGGAGGGAGAAGCTTGTGTCGTTTGTCACCGTCTCGGCTAGCGCACGCTCACGTCATATTATAAATCTATACGTCTATACTCTATACATACAAATAAATAAAAGTGGAGTGTCCGTTTGTAATAATAAAATAATATCCTTTTACTAAATGCATATCCATGTATACACGGTACATATACCAAAATTACATTTTTTACAATTTATTGTTGTCTGTATGTCTGTCAGTTTGTTCCGGCTAATCTCTGAAACGGCTTGACCGATTCAGACGGGACTTTCACAGACAGATAGCTGATGTAATAGGCTGTTACTTTTATTTTTATTTTGTATCTCTGCGAACTGAACAATAATTTTTTTTTAATTCCACGCGGACGAAGTCGCGGGCACAGCTAGTAAACAATAATAATTTATTAGCAATTAGCATATTGTTAGCATTTTTTGTTGACTTTTGTTTGGGTTAGTTTTTTTTTGTTTGTTATTTATTGTGAAAAAACGCTCTGTGTGTGTATTTAAAACTATTGAGTTTTTTTTAAAAACGCTATTGTTGTGTAGGTATCTAAACAATGGTTTTAGCACCTTTGAAAATTATAGAAACGACACCCATGATAAAGAGTTTTGCTAGCTAATTTAATTTGACCATGTACCTATAGGTTTTTACTTTTTACCTAGACCTACGTTAAAATAAAAAAAAATCTCTATATATGTATATAAAAATGAATCGCTGAATTTGTTACTAAGCGCAAATCTCGAGATCAGCTGAACCGATTTCACTAATTCTTTTTTTATAATATTCATTGAAGTACGAGGATGGTTGTTACGGTGAGAAAAATTAAAAAAAATTGCCTGAAAAGTCTAAAAACAACACTTTTCTATATTCCCATACAAAAGATTCGTAATAATACTTAAAAGGCAATTTGAACTTTAATACCATACAATAAAGTTTAAGAGTTAGTGGAAGGGTTCCGGAAAGGCAATTGAGTGATGTTAGTATCGTATAAATATTAATGTCAATATTTGTCAATATATTAATTTATATATTTTTTTGTTTTTACATAATGTAATTGTTGACTTATCAACTTTCTTTTTTCTTTTTTTTAATCTTTTTACTAGCTGACCCAAATTGCCGTTATCCCGAATAGCAATTGAGTGACGTTAGTATCGTATAAATTTATATTAATCTCAATATTTGTCAATATATTAATTTATAATTTTTTTTTCACATAATGTAATTATTGACTTATCAACTTTCTTTTTTCTTTTTTTTATCTTACTAGCTGACCCAAATTGCCGTTATCCCGAATAGCAAAATAAGTATTTAAAAAAAATAATTAAAGAATCGACTGTTAGGCGGTACGAAGTTTGCCGGGTCAGCTAGTTATTTATAAGTTTAAGTAATTATACTTCATTGTTAGTATTTATTGAACGTAAGTGTAGTCACTGAATTCATTACCTAAAATATATACGCACCAATTAACATTTATTTCTTATAAAAAAATAATATATTTTTTTATTGAATGCCGTGCGGTCTGCGGATCCCTAGATCTGTAATTTTTACGTGTATTCGTAAGTTGTAACCAAATGCCGCTAGATGTGCCGCGAGAGGTGGGGTGCGGCAAAGAGGGATCGAATGCTCAAGGTTATTTGCTTGGCATACCGCCTTAAGTTTTGATTGCATTCCATTAGACTGTGCTCTCAAATATTTGTAGATAAAATATTCACTAGTTTCATTTTCAGTCTGTTTAACGCCAGTATGCTTCGGTTTCTTTAATTTATTAAGTACGCTTAGATATGTCAAAAGGGCATTTTGTAAAAACATTAAATCTAGTACATTTTTGTGGCATTTAGTGAGTAGCGAGTGGCATTCGAGTTGTAAATAAACAACTTTAAGATATAAAATTTTGCACTTAACAGACAACAGAAATACAACAGAAATTAATTCACTCATGTATTTTAAGATAATAATCAAACCCATCATTATTTGCCAACCCTTCTAAGACATAAAATTATTTACACGTATTTTATTTAACGTATTCTTTAATTCGATAAATGTTACTAAAACATCATATTTAAGCAACGAACCAATCAAAAGTAAAGTTATAAAACAAAATTAACCTTTTTCTCCCTTATTTTCCCGAAACAAAAATAGTGTGTGAAGTATTCAAAAATTTTCTTTTATACTATACAAAATATACTTAAGAGATATTTTAAGATTCTTAGTTTATTGTCAGTCCCCACAGATTATCCTAAGAATGTTTCGAAGCCCGGACTAATTTAAGCTGACTTATTTGAAAGGATCCCAAGCATTTCCCAAGCAAGAGTACATTTATAAATTTTAATTGTTGATAAATGTAAGTTTAATTTTTGTAGACGCTAAAACTCTTAGGACTTGATTTGTCATAATATGTATATATACATACATACATGTGCTGTGTGGTTACGGCACTAAAGAATGTAGCCACCCCCTCTCTTCCCGTGGGTGTCGTAAGAGGCGACTAAGGGATAACACAGTTCCACTACCACCCTGGAACTTAAAAAGCCGACGGATGGCGGGATTACCATCCATGCTGGCTTTGAAATACACAGGCCAAAGATGGGCAGCAGCGTCTTCGGTGCGACAAAGCCAGCCCTGCGGTCACCAACCCGCCTGCCCAGCGTGGTGACTATGGGCAAAACACATGAGTTCGCGTCATAATGTCGGGCGCGAACTTGTGGAGGCCTATGTCCAACAGTGGACTGTGATAGGCTGAAGTGGTAGTGGAAGTGGTATACATACATATATACATAGACGAGTATATTTGTAACAATGCCTGTAAACAGTCGTAACTTAAAATGTATCGCAAATAATAATTTGTTACGTTTAAGAAACTATACTGTCAAAAAGTCCTGCAAGAGTTGTACATCAATTATAAACTATATAGGTACAGTATAAGTTATACGTTTTTGGAATAATCACATATCTATAAATTATACACAGAAATAAAATTGAAGTGTCTGTCTGTGATTTCAATGTGGCTGTGTTTTTTTTAAGTTAATATAGTTATTTACATGATAATAAAACAAAACAAAAAACTATTTTAAAATTGTTTCCGTCTGTTTTTCTGTTTGTCCGGGCTAATTTCTGAAATATCACAAGTTATGGAACTTTCGCTGAAGGATAGAAAAAGTTGTGGAGTAACATATAGGCCAGTTTTTATCACAAAATTCTCGCGAAATGGGGATTTACGCGGGAAAAACCGCGTTTACCGCGCGCGAGCTTTTATTTCAAGCTTTTATTTCAAATGCGCTAAAAACACTTTTTCTTTAAAACTTTTACTATCAAAATATAACGTCATTACACAATTCATATGATATAAAAGCTTGTCTCGAGATTGAAGTAGGTACTCGTATTTATTTATTTTGAAATTTATAACAATTAAAATCAATAAGATCAAGTTACTTAATTAGGTTTACTCGTTTATCTACATAGGTAAATTTCTTAATAAACAAAAAACTTTCAATTAATCGTGACAATTTTACTAGCAAAACAATTAAAACTCCAATTTAAAGTATAAAATAAAGATATATAAAATAAAATATATAAATCTATATAATAAAAATGAATGATGCTAAGCGCATAACTGGAGAATGGCTCGACCAATTCGGCTAATTTTTTTTTTGTATGTTCCTTAAATCCCACGGAAGGTTTTTATACTAAAAAAAATACAAAAAAAAAAACATAGACAGAACGAAGTCTGTCCGGGCAGCTAGTAGTAAATAAACAAATAAAAATATTAAAATACTATATTCTGCAAACCAATTTTTTTTTTTGTTTTGCCAAGTCTAAAGTTAATTTTTTTATTTTAATGATAAATTAAAAACATTTTTAAATGTTTGTCTTTATGTCTGTACAACTGTCTCTGAAATGCCTAAAATAAGATAAAGAAGGTCACATAGCAACATACACTTTATCCCATAGTACCCACAGGGTCATCGTAAAAAAAATTATGAGTATCCAGGTAGAATCTCGACGAGAACGCGAACGATGTCGCGGGTACAGCTAGTATCATATAAAATAACATATAAAAATAATTGACAGAATAAATCTATATGTATATATAAAAATTCGTGGGCATAATATACTTTTTCGGATAAATAAAAAATACATTGTTTTTTTACATTTATGATAAATTTACCTCAGATTACGTGTTTTTTTATCTCACGATTGGTGTGAATTAATAAATATTTAATTGAGGAATGAAGAGTAGACACTTCAAAATATTTTTATGTCTGAAGAGATGATATGACGATAGATGAATTAAAGTTTTTTCATTACTTTAGTTACTTATCTCTATCTCTATATATATATATATAAATGAATCGCTGAATGTGTTGCTAAGCGCAAATCTCGAGAGCAGCTGAACCGATTTCGCTAATTCTTTTTTTATAATATTCCTTGAAGTACGAGGATGGTTGTTACGGAGAGAAAATTTTAAAAAATTACCTGAAAAAGTCTAAAAACAACACTTTTCTATTCCCATACAAAAGACTCGTAATAATACTTAAGTCAATTTGAACTTTAATATCATACCATAAAGTTTAAGTGTTAGAGGAGGGGTTCCGGGAAGGATAAGTATTTTAAAGAATCGACTGTTAGGCGGTACGAAGTAGGTAAGAAGCGAAGGGACAGCTAGCTATAAATAAAAACAATGAAAAATATATCTATCGCAGTTTCTTTTACACACTTTTACCTAACTGGCATACGAGTATTAGTTGTATATACAAATACTAGCTGACCCTGCAAACGTTGTTTTGCACTATATTTGGGTTATTAACGCCCGCAACCCCCTCCTGTGGGTGGAATTTCGTAAAATCCGTTCTTAGCTGAGCCGAGTAGAGGACTCGGCGAAAGGAATATTCCTACCAAATTTCAAGTCTCTACGCCTACGGAAATCTCTTTTTTAGAGAAATAGATTTTATAGAGATTTGCAAATGTAACTACTTGCTGCCGTCTGATTTAGCTAATACTTAGCAAACTTACATATTTTCAGGGTTCAGTAGAACTTTAAATGGTTGTTTTTTTTTTGTGAATTTAGGAACATAGCTAACATGATTTAAGCATTCCCAATAAAAGTAAGTATTTTGTCTGATTAAGGATGATAATTTTAGACAGCTCAGGCCTATAAAGTTTCATATTCTCTTCGGTAAAATATACTACAAAATGTTGTACCTACATCATCCGAGGATACTCCCCATTAGTGAAGTCATGAAGTGCTAATGCGTTAACCACAGATCTAAAATCAGCTTTGAAAAAAAAAGTTAAATAAGAGAGAGAATATTTAAATTGTTTACAACTCATAAAAAATACTAATTAACACATCTAATTATTTTAATTTGTACTCTAGCTTGACTCACTGAAAAAATGTCAATGAGGTGCCATTTTTCCTGTGGGTTGTTAGAATCCTAAACCCTAAAACAATTGAATAATTTTGTTAACAATACCCAATCGATTATGTGAGTTTTAAAAATTATCATACTAAATTAGACAATCGTAGGTACTGCGATTCTAAAAAATGTCAGTAACAGAGTAACACTGAACTTCCATAAGAACTACTGTTTATGAAATAACCTCGCAATATTTAAAATTTACCCGTTACGCTGCATTAAAAATAAATTAATTTTATACGACCTGCCGTATTCATATGCTATTTAGATTACGAAAAATATCTAGAATATCTATAGTAAGATAATGTTTACCTTGGATGCAGCTCAACTAGCTCCACAAATACTTAGAATTGCTTTTATAAAATTAGCTTTAATATCAATGACCAACAAAAAATATTGTCATATAGATTTGTAGAGAACGAAATTGAAACAAATTTAATCTCGTATACTACTGACAAGTATAAATTGTATTCTAGCATGAGTCTGGGCTAGTTACTTTTGGATATTGTAAGTAGCAGTAAAGATTTTTGACTATCCATCTGCTCCTCCAATTTTATATATTCTTCTTTGAACTCAAATATTTCTTGTGATCACAAGTTACTACCTATACAGTAGGTTTAATTAACCGAGAAAAAAAATGCTAGGCACATGATGTGTATTCTAACGCATAAAATTTACAACCAAATATATAATTATGATACTAGCTGTGCCCGCGTCTACATCATCATCATCATCATTTCAGCCTATCGCAGTCCACTGCTGGACATAGGCCTACACAAGTTCGCGCCAAAAATGACTTGAACTCATGTGTTTTGCTCATAGTCACCACACTGGGCAGGCGGGTTGGTGACCGCAGGGCTGGGTTTATCTCACCGAAGACGCTGCTGCCCGTTTTCGGCATGTGTATTTCAAAGCCAGCAGTTGGATGGTTATCCCGCCATCGGTCGGCTTTTTGAGTTCCAAGGTGGTAGTGGAACTGGATGCACGTATTAGGATTGCGAGTTTGATTTATCTTTATATGCTTTGTTGCTTACGTAATTCTGTAAGTATAATAAAAGTAAATTTGCCTTTAATTTTAAAATTTGTTTAGTGATGGAAAATAGTGCAAATTTTAGTCTGTGCTGAATGCGAGCAAAAATTGTTTTACTGGTATTGCGGCACCGCAAATTAAATTTATTGATTATTTTTTTATAATTATAATATATCCGGTGAGTTAACTTTTAATTCTCCTACGGTAGAAAAACAATCATTTGGAACAAAAAGCGCAATGATGGACAAATTCCAACAATAAAGTATTTTCTTAAATACTTTGGTTAGCTAGTTTAAGAAAATGAGAAATAATGGAATTATGCCTCTATATAGTAAAACAAGTTGATTGGTCATAGGGATAACAAAACAACAAATTAGCAAGTGGTACGGTCGTTTAAGTTCCTTGTTGTGATAATACCTAATAGTGATTATTGTATACTACTGCTACTGCTCTTGGGATCTTTATAGTAGAGTTTAGAAAAGAGAAGGATTAAAAAATGATGCCTTCTTTTCTGTTTGAGCTTTCAATATAGTAGCGGTCAAACATCTGACACATCAGCTACAAAAAATAAAAAAATATTAAACGTAATTTATTTTTAAAGTTTCACTTATTTGCATGTCAAATTAACGAAGTTAGAATGAAAAACTTACAATATACAGAATACGTAACAGCTAGGTTGCCTACCTTCTTCTGGTCTCCAATTTGACTTGTCTTTTCAATGACGAAGTAAAAAATACAATACGAATGACTTGAATTACACAAAATTAAGTTGTATTCAAATTAGTTGACATTTATCGAAAAATTAAATAAATAAATAAATTTATTTGTAATCTATAACTTTCATAAGTAAGCAAGCTTTCTAAGGCAAAAAGTTGATCTCCCAACAAGAATATGTATGAACACAAACAAATTCTTTTACTTTTATGTATATACATACTAAGAAAGATCGCTCCAAAAGAAATGTTTTATAATTTAAACTTAGTAATAATAATTTTTTTATAATGAATATATTATAGCAATTTACCATAAAGCATTAAAAACCTAACGATACTTTAAATTATATACATATTTATTTCCGGTCAAAAAATATTTTTCTATAATATTACACATTAGGGCGGCGCGGATCAAGTAAAGCATTATGCCAAGTATTTTAAATTGCTGTAAAGTATAAACGAAAACGAGTCGTAGCTGTCTCGATTGACGCGCATTGAATAAGAATTTATTTAAATGAAAATGCACATAGTTCAATATCCCGTTATGTTTTGGTATCGTCATTTATACATCTATATAGAATCGTGTAATTTACATTTTTTCATACGTATGCTTTTTGGTAAGAATATTTATTGACAAATTAAAAGTAAATTTTAATTTTTACAAATAAGTGATGTAATGTAACCAAGAGTACACATTTAAAAAATATGCTCCGTAAACAGATTTCAAGAATGTTGTGCCATTCATTGCCTTGTCGCTATTATCAATCGCAGCCCGCAGGTATGGAATTTAAACATGAATCACCGTCAAGTGGCGCTTGCGTTCGGGATCTTTAGGTAGGAGTGAAAGAGATGGTTAAATGTACCACCATTCAAACTTAATTGACTGGTTACGGGCTCGTACCCTGCAGTAGGGACGTAGCGATACTTAACATCGACTTTCTAAAAATTTCAAATAGGTATTTCTTATGCCACTCTGTATGAATAACAATTCCTTTTAGAAATAACGCCCTCATGATTTACAGTTATTTATTATAAGTGAATAGCATCATTTTTTTTTATCAAAGTTGAACAACTGCTCAGTTAAATCCATATTTTAGTTAATTGTTAAAAATAATACTGTTAAATGTATATTATAACATCAAAGATATGTATCGATAAGAAGGCTCCTTACTAGTTGTTTGTTTGGTATGTCAACTACAAAAACACGTAGTAGAGGAATGGTGGGGAATGCCGATTACAATCCTCCGAAAATGCAGTCGGTCGAAAACGCACACCAGCTTCTGTATATTTCACAAATTAAAATACAGTTAAGCTATTTTTAAATATAATCCTTAATGTCACGTTTCTAAAGTTTAAAACAAAATACCTTGTCCTACGCCTGTGAGTAATCTAAACGAAATTGTATGGTTGGTACGAGTATAGTAAACAATTTACGGCATGGTGCGTACCGTGTTTGATAATACGTTCCCAATTCAGTTTTAGTAAAATAGTTATGTTTATTTTAAGATAACTGTACTACGCAACAATATCTGTTTACAAGGCAATAAAACTACGCTTATATTGAAAAACAAAAAAATACAATCATAGTTTTTGTAAGATGTTATAAACATAATCGGATTAAAAAATAACAAATAATATAATAGTAATCAAATTTCTTATACGCAGTATGAAATTA
Organism: Melitaea athalia; assembly: GCA_905220545.2. NCBI lineage: Eukaryota > Metazoa > Arthropoda > Insecta > Lepidoptera > Nymphalidae > Melitaea > Melitaea athalia. The sequence continues at coordinate 12,165,474 of HG992180.1, read as the reverse complement.
TCTTTCAAGTAAAATAAAAAATACATAATTACATAAATGTTTTTATTGATGTACATGATACGACGAAGTAAACATGGTACGCATATGTGCGACATCAATGAACGAGACCATTAACCTCAATTCGAATAAATTCAATGATGTTGTAAACAATTTCTATGATTGGCTTCCCAGGCCATACGAGGCACACATCCGCCCGATAAGGCTACAAGTTCCATTGCATAGAGCAGCTTTACATGTGAGCTCCGTAGAAGCCCCTAAACACATGGCAGTAGAGGTAACAAGCACATTAATAGCTACTACTATTTAAATATGAATTTAAAATGTAAACAAAATATAGAAATAAATAATACGATATATTTTATATACTTACTCGAAGACGGAACTGCATTTCCGCCTTCCCTCCCGCTCATATTAACTGAATTATCTCAACTTGCACCACTAATTTCACCTATGCGTACCATCCATCCTCCGCAAGCACGAAATACACTCTTATTTATATTTTACTTGTATTTGTAAAATAAAATTTAGTTACTAAATTCGTTAAATGCATGAGACAGGGCGCGCGTGCGCGCGAAGCGACTGACAGCGCGTACGCAGGTCGACTGCATCGAAAATGAGTGGCAGTGGTGAGGAGTCGACGACGCGCGGTGATGTGGTCCGTCCCTTCCCGGATATAGCTAAGCAAGTAGTTTTTAAAATAGAGAAGCTAACGGAACGTGTACGCCGCCCGAAAGCGCCGGCTGCTTTACCCCAACCCAAAATATGTCACTTGTCGATGAGGTGTAGTACTTTAGTGAGCTTTTGTAGAAAATACTTTTGCTTTAAAAAACGCTTTCATTGAAACATCGTCTTTGTCTATTAAAGAGATTTAAGCTGCTTGTTAGAAGGAAAAATATTTTTATTTGATTATCATGATTATTATTATTTTACTATAATTATGTTATTTATTTAAAATAACATTGTATTATTGATAAATGTTATACTAAGTTATATAAGTTTTAAAATAAATTAAAAATATATAGTTGCTAAAATTTGTCACAAAAAACAGTCAGTACAGTCTCTACCTAGAATAAAGCTATTCTATCTACAGTAGGTACTACGCAATTCATTGAGTCGTAAGAAAAATGAATGGAATACATAAACATGCACCACGTTGTAAGTTATTCTACTATGGCAGATTAAGTGGGACTTTATATAAGTATTGAAATAACTCTATGTTGTGTCGTTTATATTTTCATTATTATTTGACATTGATAATAATTTACGCTCTTCGAAATTTTCTTTTTCGCGACATATATCTTAAAGCTTTACACCAATGGCATGTTTATATGTCATTATGTTAATTATTTTATTCATAAAAGCAAAGAAACAAAATTTTACAAAGCACAATCCAATGTGCCTGAAAGTAATAAAAAGAAAATGTATAATGTACTTATAAAATTCAGTGTAATTAGATTTCAATTCTTAAATGTTTTCATATGTATAGTGTAGGTACTTCAACACAGTAATAGAAAATTTAAACGTTAAACATATACCAAGTAAAAGGAATTTGACAAGACGTTTTTTTTACCCTAAACGGTTAAGGAAGTCCCCTTCACTGACTTGTCAAATTTTTACAAACTTGCCCGCTCGACCCATTGTAGACGATTTTATCCATGATTATGCACCAAAATTGTACGACAATGGGACGTACACACGAAAGACAAGTTTTGGAAATAATAGAACTCAACTGATTGTCGCTCTCACTTTCTCTATACTTCTCACCCCTGTAAACTTCGTTACTAGTTAGTGATATTATTTTTTAATATACATTCTGTACTTTAACTTGAAGTAATGTATTCAATTGTCATCTATTTCTGTGATTGTAATATACATAGCGTCTTAAATTTAATCAAACAAGTTAAATTTTGTCGTATTTTTTGTCTTATTAGCTCCTATATCTAAACTAATACAATTTTTACTGATTTGTTAATCATTTCCTCACACAAAAATATTTTAAAAGCCTACTCAGCGAATTCCTTAACATACAAATTATTTGTCATAGCTCGAATGTTTAATGAGTCATTACTTAATACTAAGAAGTATTATTACATTAGGGTTGACTCATAGTGACCCCACGTTGAACTTGAACAACTCAGCTCTATGAATGATCTTAAAATTATGCTTAAACTATTTATTTAGTGATAAAAACAATTTTTTTTTTTGGGCCAAATGATAGGAAAATATTTGACTCCAATTTAAATTTATATTTAATATTGTTTTTATGTTTTGTGAGTTTTGTTTATAAGTTAATAACAATTATTTTGATGATATTATTTATTTATATCCGACATAAAATAAATAATGAAAAGTTTGTGATAAGCGACATCTGTCCAACTTAAAATATTTTACATATAAGTCCCTTATAATAAGAACGGAAAAGGTATTTAAGTTATCATAGAGATGGCAGCACTGAGTTACCAGTGCCATCTATGCTCGAGAATGGAAAGTTCTAACAACAACAAATGAACTGAGAAAAACGTACCTACCTATTAATGTATAGCTTCGCCCTTCGTTCTAACAAGGCAGGGCGGCACCCCAATTGAAAAATGGGTGGTGCTACTTTTATCACAAAACTCATACTTATTGTTACGTCAGATGTATCTTAATCGGGATGCATAGTTTCAAATATAATACATTTTATACAATAAAGAAGTAAAAATTAATTCTAATCGAAAACTACTTTAATAACGAGGGCATGTTAGTAAGATTGCATAATACATACATACGTTTTTAGTGGGGAATCTTTGGATTTACTTAACCTATTTTAAAAATGTTTCACTAGTATAAAACTAAATTATTCTGAGTTTTATTTACTATTTTGTCAATTTTTGTCCTTGTAATAACAAACAAATAAATATTCGCCTCACACTCAACGGTCCACTCTAGGATTTACTAAGGACTAAATATTGATTAATGAAAGTCCGGAAACACAAACAATACATAAACCATGTGCGGGAATCGAACTCGCAACCACCAGCGCAACAGCCACAAGCAAGTGCTATGACTATTGCACTAACGCTTCGTTATAAGTTTTCAGATAGAAAAAAAATACAGGTGTAAAACAAGTTGGAAGGAAAAGTACTACTGATTTTTCACTTACTGACGTTCTAGTAATTTTTACCTAAACACAATGTTCCTACTATGAAACTATTAGCTTATTATTTAATACTTATTAATAAAAATAAGTCATCATTGATACCATTGTGCGAAGAAAAAAAACATTATTTATTAAAATAGTATTTTTAGAGATACAGGAAGATGAACATTAACGTGGATTATCGCGCCGCCGCGGGGCAGAAAAAAATATTCGACGCCCAGCGAAGTAGGCACGAGTTGAGTGAGTCCTGTGTAATGTAGCTAAGCGGGCTAGAAACTTACAAAATATATTCTTACACTTTAAATGTCTAAAAAATACGCTTCAGTCTGTAATATCCCACTGTTGGGCATAGGCCTCTTCCCCATGTAGGAGAAGGATCGGAGCTTAATCCACCACGCTGCTCCAATGCGGGTTGGCGGATATATTCCCTACTATGACTAACGATCGCTATCAGGTGTACATGATAACAACCGGGACCGACGGCTTAACGTGCTCTCCGAGGCACGGTGGGGAGACCCACAAGGACTGCACAAACACCCAGACCACAGCAAACATCTGTATGGTCAATACAAATGTATTTCATGTGCGGGTATCGAACCCGCAAATGCCAGCGCAACAGCCAAAACTTTTTTTTATGTTTTTTTTTTTTTTTTTTTTTATGTTACTAAGTCGACAAACAAGCGTACGGCTCACCTGATGGTAAGTGACTACCGTAGCCTATAGACGCCTGCAACACCAGAAGCGTCGCGAGCGCGTTGCCGACCCTATCCCCAATCCCCCCCAGGAGCTCTGGTCACCTTACTCACCAACAGGAACACAATACTGCTTGAAAACAGTATTATTTAGCTGTGGTCTTCTGTAAGGTCGAGGTACTACCCCAGTCGGGCTGCTCCATATTTTGAGCAGGAAATTTCCTGCTGTGCCCTACCTCAGTTAAGTCAGTGCTGTCACCGTTGCGCCAAGGCGTCGTCGTCTAAAAAATAAATAACATAATCTCACAGTATAATTATTATGTCTATGATATTTAGCGGCTATTAAATACCCTTTTAAGCTGCCAGACTCGATTGGTTTGTAAATCGACAACTATGTAGAGACATCAAGTTTATATTTAGTTAAAATAAGAAATAAGTTCGCTGATACTTGCATCTATCATAATAGTGGTTTAAATTTTACTCTTATTAAGAATTACTTAATATTTTTTGCAGGGAGCTTAAAGTATAATCAAATAGGTGTTTGGCAGTATCAATTTTATATTGTTTACAATATCCCCTACAACATACGTACGAATCATCCATTATAATAAAAACTAGCTGACCCCGCAAACGTTGTTTTGCCATATATGTTATTAACCCCCGCAACACCCTCTTGTGGGTAGAATTTCGTAAAATCCGTTCTTAGCTGACCTCAACTCGGCGAAAGAAATATTCCTACCAAATTTCAAGTCTCTACGACTTATGGTTCCAGAGATATCGTGATGGGTCATTGGGTGGAAATCTCTTTTATATATATAGACTAGCCGACCCGTTCCCACTTCGTTGGGCGTTATAATCCATTTCACATAAGAAGGGTACGGTGAAATTTGATATGTTCCAATACACTCACTATTTTCAGCAAATCAGATAAATATAAATGTTTTAAAATCACCAATTAATTTCTAAGGCAAATAATAATGCTTGATTATATTGAATTGTTGACGCGGCACGTCAGAGGACGCAGGTTCAAATCCTGCTGATTTAAAATATTTATATATTTTTATCTTTTTCCTTTTATCTTGTCACTCCTGAATAGTGTAGCTTTCTGTTAGCGAAAGAATTTTCATGATCGGATCAGTATTTGCGAAGATTACCCCGTATATACAAACAAAGTTATAAACTTTACCTCTTTATAATATTAGTATAGATAAGATAAAAACCATTTTACGTACTTTTAGTACTTGTATACATATATATACATACAATATACATATATGCTTTGTTTATTGAAAAATAACTAAGGTGTAAAAGCCTGAGATCTTGGACTATAAGCAGCATTGTTTCCGGTCAAATGCTATGTGAGCCTAGCAAATTTTATAAGTATTTGTCACACTGCTGTAGTACTACTACTTTCAGATAATTGTACAATTGAATATATTATGTTCTCGTATATATATATTCTTACCATTCTTGTTATAGCGTAAACTTTCTCCGTTAATAGTTCCATTTGTCAAGAGTGGAGGGGAAGGTTTTCCTAGTTCAGGTTCCTGTGACGTATTCCATGATGCTGCTGCAGCGGCAGCTGCTGCAGCCGCTGCTGCGCAGACGCTGCATTCTAAACGAATCAAAATATACACATATATTAAAATAAACATATATACAATTACACATTTATAAAAACCGTTTTCCGATTTTGAATGACATACTTAGTTTAATCGGTTCTTCATGAATAGGTATATATGTATATGAAAAGTGTATTGGTTTATATACGAAAAATCTTTTTTGCAGAAGATCCGAACTAGAAACGACCTGAAATTTTTCAGTCATCTCGTTCGCGATTTATTTTTTAATACACTAAAGTAGATATAAAATAATTTTTAATCGGATCTTAGACTATTTAGACAGTTTTAGACATAATATTTAGTTAGTATTTCTGTGGTCTGTGGACATAATATTGTAGAAGGTGGTGATTTTAGTTTTGATTTTATTATTTTAATTTTTCTTGTTGGACATTAGGCACTGTGCTTAAATTTATCTCTTACAAATAAGGATCATGATAAAGAGTAAATTTCAATCCTGTCCATCGTAGCTGTAGAGCCACAATGTTGTCCAAATCTAATAATACTACTGGATTGGCTTGTAGTCACCTCATATTAAAGTGCAAGCTCTTTACATTCGACTGAGGTATGAACTTTGTCAATGAAGTAATATCATAATAATTCAAAGGCCCGGTCATCTCCGTATAGACATATATATCGCTTCAGCCTGTAATATCCCACTGCTGGGCATTTGCCTCTTTCCCCATATAGAAGAAGGATAAGAGCTTAATCCACCACGCTGCTCCAGTGCGGGTTGGCGTATATATTCCCTACTATGAGTTACGATCGCTATCAGATGTACATGATAACAACCGGGATCGACGGCTTAACGTGCTCTCCGAGACGCGGTGGGGAGACCCACGAGGACTGCACAAACACCCAGACCAGCCGGGCTAGCATGCGCGCCACGACAAAAGTTTGTCTACCCCTTTTCTCGTATTATCTCTTTATGTCTACAGTAGCTAACATGCGTGCACGTGATACTCTTCTCGTCACGACAATTGAAGAGATAACAAGAAATTTTAGTTATCGTAGTTTTGTCGAATTTTGACGTGATTTTGACGTTTTAAGAAGATAAACTACTCGTTGTCAATATTATCGACGAGAAAGACTACGATAAACGAAATATATTAAAATTATAAATATTATTATAATATATTTTGTATACCATGGCGTTTCCATTCCGTTTTGACTTCGGAAGAGAATTATGTCTCTCGTATTGCGCATGTTAGGGTAATCGAGAAAATACTCGATGTAGACATTATCTATATCTCTCGTCAAGAGATTATCTCGTTGTACGCATGCTAGCCCGGCTGGACAAACATTTGTATGGCCAATACAAATGTTTGTCATGTGCGGGGATCGAACCGGCAACCGCCAGCGCAATAGCCACAATCCAGTGCTGTGACCTTTGCGCCAACGCGTCGTCTATATATATGTATATGTATATATATATATATATATATATATATATATATGTGTGTGTGTGTGTGTGTGTGTGTGTGTGTTCATCTATTTGATATTGTTTTCATTATTTATAAAGGTTTATTTCATATGATAGATTAGCACTACCTATTCGGATTTTATCTTCTTCTTGCGGTGCCTCTCCGACTAGCGATGGTTGGCAGTCAGCTTCGCATACTCCGATTTATTCTTCGCGAGGCGAAAGAGTTCGGCGGTGCTCGCGATGCCTGTCCCCTTGCGGATGTTGCGTAGCCAGGACTTCTTTCTGCGACCTACGCCTCGTTTTCCAGCAACTTTTCCTATCACGATGAGTTGTAACAGTTCGTATCTATCGTTTCTAATCACGTGTCCCATATATGCGACTTTTCTCATCTTGACGGTCTGCAAAAGTTCGCGTTTCTGATTGATGCGTTGCAGAACTTCCACGTTCGTGACCTTGTGAGTCCAGCTAATGGCCAGCATACGCCTATATGCCCACATCTCAAAAGCTTCTATTCGTTTCCTGAGGTCTTCTTTAATAGTCCATGCCTCACATCCGTAAAGTATGGGCCAGATGTAACAACGTAGAAGTCGAATACGCAAAGGGATCTTAAGTCTGCGGTTGCAGAGTACCTACTTTCTTCATTTTGTTAAAGGTACTTCGAGCTATTTCAATGCGAGTCTTAATTTCCTGATCGCTGTTCCAGTTTTCATTAAGCCACGTACCCAAGTATTTATATTTGCGCACTCTTTCTAGTTTTTGGCCACCTATTGTAACGTCAAAGTCGACATCATTGTTCTTCGATATGACCATGACTTTTGTCTTCGAAATTTTCATCTTAAGGCCGGCTTTTTCACTACACTCATTTACTCTAGTGACCAGTCTTTGAATATCTACAGGAGATGATGCTATAAGGACTGTATCGTCGGCATATCTAATGTTATTAATGATGTGGCCATTTACCTTAACTCCGCAGTGCAGGTCCTCAACTGCTTCCGCTATTATTGTTTCAGAGTACAAGTTGAATAGTGTAGGTGATAATATACAGCTCTGTCGAACTCCCCTCTTAATTTCGACAGATTTCGTTTCCTCTCTATCAACTCGAACAAACGCTCGCTGATTCCAATACAAATTCTGGATGATTCGTATATCCTAGCCATCTAAGCCGATATTATGCAACAGAAAGATATGATCACTAACGCTAAAACTTCAAATTGTTACGGTAGACGAACGTGTAGCTACCTGATACCAAGAATTTATAATAAATTGCCAGTGAATTTTAGAAACAAGCTAAGCGTAACGAACGTAAAATACAAATTAAAACAATATTATACACAAAATATTAGGAATGAGTTTAAATCATTATAATAATTATTACTTATAGTTTGCCTTATCTTGTTGTAAAACTTAATGTATCTCTTTATATATAAATATATACGATAAAAAAAGATAGATATATATGTATGGGTATATATATAAGAATAATAATAGTAATTATACTAATTAATATAATGTAATAATAAATAATTAATGCCAATGTCGCACGGCTATGAGTATCTACATAACATTTAAAAAAATGTGTTCATCATACAGCTATTTTATTTTCTTATTTTACTTTTAAATTCTATTGAATAAGTTAACATACTGTATATGTTTTAAAATCTGTCTGGGAGCGTTTTTTGTACACACGGTATTGTACATGTACCCGCATTCTGCGCACAAACATTATAATAATTATTATGCTTGCATCTCTTAAATGTTTGTTATCCTACCCCCATATACTGTATAATTATTGTTTATTTATGTTTTGAATTGTATTCCTTTACTTAATATTAAGAATAACTGTGACTTTATAGACTGTAGCGCACACAAGTAATTTAATAGATTTCTTATTTTATTGTAAGTTTTGTATCTTATGTTTAGTATTTATATTATAAGAATTTAGAACCTCGAATGTAAATATGCCAAGTCAAACCCAATAAGGGTTTAATGGCATTGTTACTATTAAATATTGAAAGTGATATGTAATTGATGTCTTAAATAATGTAGTATTGCAATTAAGCGATCATGTAACACTCTATCAAAAGCTTTTTCGTAGTCGACAAAACAAAGGAAAACATCCTGCTGCATATCTCTGCATTTTTGTACCAGAACCTGCACCGCAAAAAGTGCCTCTCTTGTGCCCACTTCTGATCTAAAACCGAATTGGCTATCTGTGAGTTGTTCGTCACACTTAGCTCTTATACGCTCGTGAATGATGTTCTAAAAAGTTTCAATACTTGACTCATAAGGCTAATTGCTCGGAACTCTTCGCACTTTTTCGCATTGGCTTTCTTAGGCAGTGTAACAAAAGTAGATACCAACCAGTCCCTAGGCAAGTAACCAGAATCATACACGGAGTTCATAAAATTTACGAGGGCATCAATGTTTTCTTCTTCTATAAGTTTAAGTACCTCTATGTGAACATCATCTGGACCGGCTGCTTTTCCTGTTTTAGCTTTTCTTAGAGCCTTTGTGACTTCATCTTTTAGGATAGAATACCCGTCATTCATATCACAAGGTACAGCTAAACTTCGTGAATTATCAGCGAACATTGAGGAAATGTACTGTTCCCATAGGTGTTTTTTCTCTGTAATATCTAACTAGCTTCTGCGCACGACTTCGTCGGCGTGGACTCCGCTACTGTTAGTCTTAGCGTGATGATACATAGCCTATAGCCTTCCTCAATAAATAGGCTATCTAACAGTGAAAGAATTTTTCAAATGGGCCCAGTAGTTCCAGAGATTACCGCGTTCAAACAAACAAACAAACAACCAAACAAACAAACTCTTCAGCTTTATATATTAGTATAGATATGGGGACATTATGTTCGTCTATGAGTTGGTGTGTGGTCTTTCTATATCCTATAAAGGATTTTATTTCTTTATGGAGGTTAAATGCATCATGTTTGGCGTAAAGGTCTTCCACAAAATCACACTTGCGATCATACCAAGTATCGCGGACAAACCGGACTTCACGACGAATTTTTCTGTCTAACTCTTTATACTTAGCATGATTAGAATTTTTGTAGTCTCCTTTCTTCCATAAGATCGTAAATTTTTCTGTCATCCAACTCTGTTTAGGAACCCACTCTCTTTTTAGAAACTTCGTGCCGATATCCAGAACTTTGTTCTTTAGCAGACTCCATGACTCCTCCACCAAACACATCGTTTCATTTTTTTTTTCTAAGTATGTTAATTAAGTAGGTAAATTTGTTTATCAGAATATGATATTCATAAAAACGAGTCAACTTTAATTATGTCGTACATTTATTTACAAGCAGTTTTTTTAGGTAATGCACAGCAGAAAATATCCTGCTCAAAACCGGGAAGAGCCCTCCGCAGGAAGGTCAAAGTACTAAGGACTAAAGTAAGGTCAAGCTAGCTGTGCTTCTAGTGTTGAAGCGTCCTAACCTCATACCATCAGGTGGTATGCTTGTTTGCCAACCAAGTTGTATAGAAAAAGCAAACTTTAAATCATAAAATGTATAGGTACGTAGAATAAAACTGTGATGGATCCTATTCCGTGCATCGGAGATATTTTAAAAGTATTTTGAGGAGCACTAGGCTGCACTAAATAATCTAAAGTGAAATCGAAATTTTTTTTTCTTTCTTATTCTGTCTATCTATCACTGACTCTTTTTGTCGCACATCACGCCTAAATAACTGAATCATTTAATTTAAACTGGACAAGATTAGAGTTCAGTTTATCTTATTGGCTTAGTGACAGAATAAAAAGTAAATCGAGAACAAGTAGCATTAAACTTTTTTGTTGCGTTAATAACAGATAAATGTGTATTAAAAATGGTGTCAGGACATGTAAACACAAAAAAATATTAATATAACTAGGTAAATGACGATGAAATAATTAAAAAGAACATCTCTATTGCATACCTACTTAAAAAACACCGTAAATTCTATTTAGGTTCTAGGAGTACAATACAGTTTATTACTGAAATGAAACATGGGAAATATAATATACAACATCATTTTACCCTTTTTAGTATCCCTATTAAAAGTATTTTAATTATTTATTATAATCAATTAATCAATAAATTTTACTCATATTAGAAAAAATAGATTTCAAAGCATATTTTTAAAGTTTAGAAAGTAAATAATAGAACTCACCCTTCATCTCTTAAATATAATGCACCCCTCGCGAAAAAACGTCACCCAAGCGTAATCACCACATACTTATTGTACTGTTATAAAACATAAAAATCTATTGCTTTTTGTAAACAAAACCATACTCGACAAAAAATACAGTAACACTTGACTCAACTAATTTTTTATAGTAATACTTCGTAGCAGTGGAATGTCAATTATTGCAATTTTTATTGTTGTTTTTTTTCTGTGTTAAATTAATTAAATTTTTTATATTATACATTATAGAGACGCGGCGCGTGTGACGATTTGCGAAGTACTGCGTTGTACGTTTTGCGTGGAATAGGGGTTGACGCGCATGAACGGGGGTGGGCTCAAAGTAGATATATACAGTAAATAATACCAATAGTATTTGCACTATAACTACTTCTTTTTAAGTATTTGATTATAAATATATTATTAGTTAAAAACTATAGAACAGCATTCTGTTTTAAGACATTTTTTAGCATTGTAGAGGCGTGAGCGTCATAAATACTACTCAATAGGTGCTTAGTTGAAAGTTTTCAAGCCAAGAGTTTAGCAAATAATTGACATAAAATATATTTAATATTCATTACAATGCTTATTAAACTGTTTCTAAGAATGCTTTACATATGTAAAACGATGATTTAATATTTAATCGCAGAAAAGTTATAATGTATAACTACTTACAATATATTGTAATTTATAAAAACGTAATTAAGTAATATTTTAATACGTAATTTAAAATTATTAATTATCGTCGACGACTCATACTCGCATTGAAATAACTTTGTTACCAAACACGATTGTAAGATCAAGTTAAAAATACCTATTAGTGGAAAAAAACGTGCTTTATACTTATATGGACCCTTTAATTTGGTTTTATTATAACTCATTCCAGCGACTGTAACAAAATATATTATGAATATTTCAATGGTTATTAATATTGTTTACAAATTTTAAAGAGAAAAACATGCATTTCAACATACATACCATAACATATCTATATCAAAAATGAGAAATAAAATCTGTTATTAAAATACCTAGTTACTATTTCGAGTCCATTATAACTAGCAAACGTTTTTAGCCGGATTTATTTATTTTATCTATTTTCTTTCCTTTTGTAATTCTTTCGATATAAATTTAGTCAAGAATTAATTATCTCTCTTTGTTATTATATAATAAGTATATATTTTTGCTTAGTAAAAATAGTGTAGAAATGTGAGAAACACAGTTTTTGTTTAGATAAAAGATTTTATACCTTTATACCCATTTGGACTTTCAGTAAGATTTTGTAAATAAAATTGGTTATAATGTCAGCGGCCATATTTGTTAGCGGTACGCATACGCATGCGCTTTAAGTGAATGTAAACAGCCGGCCGCGGCCGTTCGCACATCTGCTGGTCAGCTCGTGGACACAATGCTCGGAATACTAGGACCATGATTTCATACAAACGTTTTATGTAATCTATACTCTTATACGTGAAGCAAAAACTTTTTACCCCTTTTTACGGAAATTGCGCGCACGGAGTGGTATACAATTTCGTACACTTACAATATAGAGAAGAAGTGCAGTGCAGAATGCTAATATCTTTTTTAATGATGCATAAAAATATATTAAATCAATAAAAAAACATTACACACACTACCATGTATACATGTATTTGACGCACACGCATATTATACTATTTTTTTTATTGTCAGTCTGTAGTCAAATTATTTTTTTTTTTTAAATGTTCTTTAGTTCCATAATGATTTTTCGGTTTTCTCTTATTCAATTTTTTAAGGTCGAATTTCGACCTCTGTGCGACCACTACTTAAAATAAATATATTTAATTACACTTCTACAAACATTTTTAAATAATAATTATAAACATTTGGAGAAAATTACCCAGTATACTTTCCGCCAAAAGAAATTAATAATATAAAGAGTTATAATTAAAAATAAATCTCCAAACAGTCTTTATGGAATTATTCCCAAAAAAACTATATTCGATCACATCAAGTATGATTGAATGTGGTTAAATAAGAATCATATCAACAACAATTTTTTTAACATACTTATAATATGGATTATACTGGTCATAACCATATAAAATAATAGTTGTCTACTAGTCGTTTGTACTTTATATTTTGTGTAAAATATCGTTGCGTCAACTTTGGGTGATTCTATCCAGAATACTTAAAATACTTATCAAATTTAAATGGAACAATACAATGTCCAAAATTTGGAGGCAACTGTACGTGTAAAGTCTACGTGTTAAAATTATACGTGTTGAATTTTTAAACAACAGACCAGCTCTCTTATACATTTTTATCATCCCACATTCAGTTATTCATACAGCTATAGACATTATACCGCAACTTTTTATCACTCATTTTTAAATATATCTTAAACTGAAGACTTCATTCGTTGTCTATGTATTATTCGTCTCTAGTCCAGTATTACATTTTTTAAATACATAGTTATTTATTATTTCAATGATTTATGTTATATGTAGCTTAAAATAATTTATAAAGTTAATATCATACATTTTAATACGATATTTTAACTATAAACTAGTTAGCTAAAAGTAGGACCGATTCTATAAAATTCTTATGGTTACCCTACAATTACCTGACCGACCCTATGACTTAAATCTATCCTTTTGTACCCAGATTTAATGCTCCAAATTTTTTGCACATTTCGTTAATATTGGTTATATTACGCACATTTTTAAGTTGTGAGCTAGATTTGTACTCAATCAACTTTTCTATGTTAAGTAAACAAACTTACTAGAACACAACAAATCTAATATTTAAATGATAAAACAGTCGGTATATGTACGTTTCAGATAAGATTATAAGTAATTTATTACTTGTATACAGTTGAAATTCTGTATCGACTTTCTAAAGTTATAAAAATTATCAACGAAAATAATAATCATAATTACCCGGTGAATGGAAATGTGACCGAACGCGATAAAAAATGCATCACGATAACGTTTCATGAAATATTTACATTTAATAAGCTCTCAGATCAAAGGTCCAAGTTATTTGTAAATAGGGGTTGTTTTTTAGCTAAAGTGATACAAAAACGAATAACATAAAAAAATATGGACGCGTGTCAAAAAGACGGACAAAAGGAAAAAAATCGTATTAATAAGGTTTGATGTACGGCAATTGGTACCAATGTTAATAAAAAAATAATTAAATGTATTCACAAAAAATAAGTAGCTCGTTTCGAATTATCGATACATTTAAAAATAAATTAACAACATTAATTAAAATAATACACAAAAACCCTTTCATAGAAACAATAAGATGTTTGTTTTGAAAGTAATACAATCGAAAACAAATTGTAATTATACATAATTCTCGTTAAATTACAAAGTAATTTAAGTTGTTGTTTATTAAGATAATTTTATTATGTTTTTGATATTTAAATATTTTTTGCATGATGATGAATTTTAGATCTAAATTTTACAGCAGATGTAGTTGTAACTCTGCGAATGACCGTTGCCTGTCAATCAATCAGGGTGAGGGAGCTAAACTGACCCCTCGTTGACCACGCAAAAAATAGAAACGCACAAAGCGATAAAAAAGAATAAGTACGTTTTGCGAATAATCCCAAATTAATGGGAACACAATTCATAAGGATTATATCCACGTGCTGACTACAATGCGAATTTTTTATCAGTAAGTATAAAATATTTTTTGAATTTTTCTTACAATGCTAAAAAGATTCATCTTACACTAAAGTTAATACTCAAAATATCTGATACTTATGTATTTGACCCTGGAGGCTCTCAATATAATGCTTTACGACCTGAGCTGTTTTTTTTAAATCTATAGCAATAGGCGAAGAAGCAATTTTTCTATTAAAACTTATGCTATTAGATAGACCATTTTCGAAAAATATAAAAAATTTTAGGTAACACCGATTCATTGAGCTATTTAAAAAAAAACAGTAACACTTTTTATAGTACGTAATGATTTATATCGTTTGAAGACTTAAAATTTATGTTGTCAATAATAATATACATTCTTATTTATTTACTTAAAGGCTTGCTTATATTTGGGCTACTTCAACAACTTTTCGTGTATGTCTACGGTAGTCGTACAGGGTAGCCTAAAATGAAAAAAAAAGGCGAGATTTGAACTTCCAAACTGGCTCGGTCAGTCACACTATTTTATATTAGCTTTTAGCTTTGACTTTATCAACTCAAATATTTACTACGTTATTCAAGCCCGATGGGTTAGCGAACGAACTGTAGCCATTATGTGCATTCTTAATAAAAATTCAGTTTTTGTTATTTATTTGAAGATATTATTTTAAGATATTATTCTATAGTACCATATTCTATATAATCAGGTGTTCCAGACCTTAAAATATTTATTTACTTTGCACACAACTAACCATACTTTTTGTTAATATTCAATGCTACTTAAAATTTACTAAAATAGGATTAAAATTAAGAGAAATAGTGATCTTTTTCTTTACATAAAATATCTATGTTAATATTATAAAATTGAACATTTGTCTATTCGTTTGTCATCTCCGAATTATAAACACTGTGAAGGTTTGAAATATTTAAGCAGTTAAAGCTGTATCAGAAGATACTTATATATAAACATAAGTCATGAAAAACACAAATTAATACGAATCAAGGTGACAAAGTGTGTAACGTCTAATTTAGAAACACGTCATTAAGCTTCTGAACGTCTGTCTAGTTTTATTAAACTTAAATAAAATATTATATAACTAATAGGAATGTCATATAAATATATTCAGTGTTTTCAACAGAATTATTAGGTACCTATACCTTAAATACGTTATAACTTAAGTTTATCGTTATAACAAAATTTCTGCCGATCGTAGCAGGAATTTGTCAAAAATTTAATCAAATACTATCGCGCATGCGTCAAACACACACTAACCCTCATAACATTGAGGGGGCGGTAGCCCGTGGCACCCACGACGAAGAAAAAATGACAACTTTTTGCCTATTTAACAATGCTCTTCAATCATGAATTGCATCAATAGCGAACCTCACTCTCAACAATGCCCGAATCACGAGTTGACAAAATTGACTGACAAGTTAAAAATAATTCCTAGTTTGTTTATTAGCTGATCATATCGAATATTTCATAAATAAACTAAGGGTGCCTATGAATACAAGGTGAATAGTTATAAATTTTTATGCTAACATCAACAGGTTTAACAAAGATGGACGCCTGCCATTGACGCTTAATCTTTTTTGGAGTTCATCAAGTGGCCTATCTAATTATAATACCTGAGTATGAATGAGATTTACTTGTGTAGATGAAAAAGAAAATTAAATAACTTGATCTGATTGATTTTAATTTTTAAAATTTTCAAAGTAACGAGTACTTAAAATATCGCGACAAATTTTATATCATACTAGCAGTTGCCCGCGGCTTCGCTCACCTGGAAGTTTATAATGTACTCAAGTAGTGTATAATCATTATAGTATTACAACAATTTATCGTGCGCCAAACCGTACATGTATCATGTACGGTTCGATTGCCGCCCAGGATAGATAATAGTATTTGTACAAATATTTCTTTCCGGTTTGGACATCTGTCCTTGTGTGTCTCCCTACCGTGCCTCGGAGAGCACGTTAAGCTGTCGGTGTCGGTTGTTGACATATACAACTGACAGCGACTGTCAGTTTTCAAAATGCTGAAATACATATTTATTATATACTAGCTGCCTACTAGCTCCCCGGACAGACTTCGTTCTGTCTGTTATGTTTTTTTTTGTTTGTTTGTTTTTTTCATATAAAAACCTTCCATGGGATTTAAGGAATACACACCAAAAAAATTAGTCATATTGGTCTAGCCATTCTCCAGTTATGCGCTTAGCAACATTCATTTTTATTATATAGACTAGCTGACCCGGCGAACTTCGAACCGCCTAACAGTTGATACTTTAATTTGTTTTTACCCCCTCCACTAAAACTTTAACTTTATGGTATGGTATTAAAGTTCAAATTGACTTTAAAGTATTATTACGAATCTTTTGTATGGGAATATAGAAAAGTGTTGTTTTTAGACTTTTTCAGACAATTTTTTTAATGTTTCTCTCCGTAAGAATCATCCTCGTAGACACGTGGAATATTATAAAAAAAGAATTAGCGAAATCAGTTCAGCTGCTCTCGAGATTCGTGCTTAGCAACACATTCAGCGATTCATTTTTATTTATATAGATTATACGCCTATTAACTACATATAAACTTGTAGTGTTTGTAGCAAAAAACTTTAACTAGACTTTCCTACAAACTTACGACAGATCTTAGACCACATTAATGTGGCTCTGTGGCTAAATTTATTCTCAGTAGACGAACGAATTTCTTGACTAGGACCTGGTTGTTATCATGTACACCTGATAGCGACCGTTACTCATAGTAGGGAATATATCCGCCAACCCGCATTGGAGCAGCGTGGTGGATTAAGCTCCGATCCTTCTCCTACATGGGGAAAGAGGCCAATGCCTAGCAGTGTAATATTACAGGCTGAAGCGTAATTAATTGAAAATAAAATGAAAATAAAACTATAAAACTTTTATTTATTAATTTTGTTCACTTTTACTTTAGAAAATTTAGCATGAGCCTATTGTTATTCAACAATGTTCCTTGTACAACGATTGTAATATCAATAATTTGAGTGAAATTAATGTCAAAATTAATGATAAAATCTTACTACATACGATTCTAAGTAGTTTGATACAATTCCATGGTGGTTTTTGATTTAGCTTTTAATAGCTTAAGATCTCAAAAATTTTATCAAGGTAGAGAATACTTTTAGGTGGTGTTTTATTGCCTACTAGTAATGTAGATAGAAAAATGTAGGAAGAGGTCAAGTAAAAATTAAACAATTGTGTTTGCTCGCAAACGAAAAAAAAAACCGACTTCAATTACATCGACAAGTAATAAATACAACGTAATAAGACGAAAAAATAGTCAAGTACTTGTCAAATCTCAATTAAATTTAAATGGGACCACATGACATGCAACACCTTTCAATAAAAACAAAATTGATCGAAATCGGTCCACCCAGTCAAAAGTTCTGAGCTAACATACATTAAAAAAATACAGTCGAATAATTGAGAACCTCCTCCTTTTTTGGAAGTCGGTTAATAAGTAGCTGTTCTAGTGTAATGTTGAGTCTCAGACAAATGGCACTGCTTATATCATAGGTTCTATACGGTAATATTGATTGTGTATGACAATCTTGAGTAAAGCAATTAAACCAAATATTTTAAGAAAAGTAGCATTCGCCAACACGTTATGGTCGATTTAGATACATCAGACGAGCGAATGCTCATTCTATCCCCACTATATCAAATTATTTTAGTGTAAACAGGCGTAGAGCATTATTTCGTTGTTATATATATGAATACGAGTGTTCGAAGATCAAGAAAGAATGCTCTTGTTCTAGCTCTAGCTCTTTGTTCGTTTGGTCTAAATCCACCCTAAGACACTGACAATTGTAACAATACTACAATGAAATCGAAAGGTTTAAATTAAGTATTTGCATTCACCTTTGTTCATATCAATACAGAAATGAAAAGTTTTAATATTATTATTTTCACTAAATCATTCTTTAGATTAGTTTTCATAAAAGAATTTCGATTTAAAATTCGTTACGCTTTTTCTTCAAGTCAACAATTTAAGTAAAATGAAGCATACGGACGCATGAAATAGACCTTAAATAAAATATTTAGTAAAAATAGCATTACACTTTCCATGGTATAATTTTTCGATGAGAAAGGGCGCGGACCCTCTAAGGGTACGTGTGTTGTAATTGGTCGATTTTCGGAGGGAAGCTGCGCGGGCTCGAGGGTCGGATAGAGCCCTGCGCAGCCAATCAATTCACGTATTTTTTAAATAAAGAACATAAAAATAATAAAAAGTAACGCGTTTTTTACTTGTGCTTACCCCTATGTATCATTGTAAAATGATTAATGGTAATACGCTTTTTGCCTTTATGTTAAAGAATAATGTACATAAATACAATAATGTAATGTGATTAAGGCTTATGTTAGAATAAATTGAAATATAATAGGTCATATAAACAATATAAAACTCATTGTACTCGTAATTCATGATATTAGTGTACTTTACAATACATATGATATTCCTATATATTAACATTATTAGTTTAGAATGAAATTCATCAAGAACCTGATGGAGAATGACGTTATATAAATTAATAATCCTTTTTAATTTATACTTCTAAATGCATTTTATGTTGTTATTATCAGTGATGTTAAAATAAAATATTACGAGCCAATGAGCCATAGTTGATTATTTTTATAATGTTCAAGTTAAAGTAATAAGTAAAGTAGAGAATAGCAAGCTCTTGTACCCTAAATGTAGAGAAATTTTTTGTATGATTTTCATTTTCGAATAATTTGTTTGGTGCCATCATACGAATAAAACGGGAACGAATGTCATCTTCCTATAATTTTATTATTTCCCTCATAGACCCCTTCATATCTTTATCATCAATTCTCTGATGCTGCAGATAGTCTTTAGTGGGAGTGACGCATTGGTGATATCAGATAATCCGTCTGTTCGATCTGCCACTTCCATATAAATAAGAGTAAGTTAATTTTTAATTTTTTTAAATTATTATTATAAAAATACATAAAATAATAAAAACTAGCAACAAAAAAAACACAAAGGTTTCAACCTGCGCTTACCTTAGCCTAATTATACACATTTTCTATTTATTAATGGTCACAGACAATGTTCGACTTCTCTTTCAATACTGATTTCTCTGGTCTGTGCTTAAAATATTAACAAAAATACAAAAACAATTTTAATGTAAATTTTTAGCTCAAAATTATTACGAATTTAGTTTTTACATTTCTATTTGAAATATTTTTGCACAAATCTAAGGGTAGGTTGTTAATACGTCGAGGGAAAAAAACCGACTTCAATCACATCGACAAGTAATACAACGTAATAAGACGAAAAAATAGTCAAGTAAATACTCGCTATTAAAGATTACTCAAAAAGTTGTCATCACATCTCGATCTAATTTAAACAAGACTACATGACAAGTATTAGCTTTCGATTAAAGTAAGAATCATCAAAATCGGTACACGGAGTAAAAAGTTATGCGGTATAATACAACGTAGGTCGACGAAAAAGTAGTCAAGTAAATACGCATTATTAGATATAACTCTAAAAGTAGGTACTTGTCAGGTCTCAATTAAATGAAAATGGGACCACATGACACGCAACACCTTTCAATTAAAATAAAATTGATTGAAATCGGTCCACCCAGTCAAAAGTTCTGAGCTAATATACATTAAAAAAAAATACAGTCGAATTAAGAATCTCCTCCTTTTTTGGAAGTCGGTTAAAAATACCGTCAGCATCGGATCACGTTAACACCACCAGCTTAACTAGGCAGTCATAGGACTGTCAATTATAATATATACATGATGTTTAATAAAAGGCATGGTCATTATAGAGCCTGTGGGTTATTAAGGTGACATATTGTAAGCCACTCAGATTTTTTTCTGGCACTCTTTGCCTGTTGTCGATAAGAAAGCTGTACGTACTAAATATTATAATTATTATTATATATGTCAATCGTATGTCAACACAGGCAGAACGCATTGCTCGAAGACTTTTGTCTTCAAGCATTGCGGAATCTTCGAAGTAATGATGGTTTACATATAACGGTGTATTAAAAAAATGTTTTTAAAAAGCCCGGCGACCGCATAGCTGATTTCAGTCAGGCTTTTGGTTTTCACTCATCTTAGAAATAAAACTTCAAAATAATTTCCAAAGCTTCGTTTACTAAACTGAAAGCATAACGATGTCTCAGAGAGGTCCGCACTGTCCAGTGGCTGAAGCCCGAATGCTTACAGCATTTTTTTTTTTTCGAAGTAATTAGTGCTGTTGGCCCTATCATCCTTTACAGCGTCACCGGGTGGTGTAGCCGGGTACTGAGACCCAGCTGTGAAAGAAGAAGAGGAGCCCTTTAGGAACGCCGCGGGATGTCCGTTCGTCCTAAGGATGTCTCCTAGCGAGATTGCACCTCATCTAAGAACGAAGTCGGTTTGGAGGAAGCGCTGTGCGGAGCGCTGAGTCGGGCTACGGACGGCCCGCTACGTGCCTAGGCGCGTGCGAGTCACAAAAACGCGGGGACCTCGCCTCCGTCGGTGGAGGTGGTGTGTGTGTGACCAGTGTGTGGTAGTGTAAAGGGCGTTTATCGCCGTGATCCTAACGTCGAGGTCGGTTAAGACGTGCATGGGACGTTTTTGTCGTGTCTGTAAATTACCTCTACCTACGTATTTACAAGCCTCTGCTATAAGAGGGTTTGGGTGACAGCGCGCCTCCTCAAAATACGCCGTAGCGAGTATTTTGATATGCTTCGCGATCGAATCGCGATGCAAGTCGATATTATGCACGTACCATTGCAAGTGCGTGGCGGTGCGACTTATTTTGAATTATCTGGAGCCTGTAGATGTAAGTCGGCTTGACGTGAGCGAAGACCAGGTACGCCTAGGTCATTATAGGTCGTCTTATTCCTAAGAGACATTTTACTCCTCCCGCATTGCAGAGTGTGCGATCGACCAAGGACGAACGCTGCCTTGTTTCTGATGATGTGGGCCTTGAAAGTAAGTTTGCTGTCGAATATGACGCCTAAGTACTTTGTTTCCTTTTGCCAAGGAATCGGAGTACCGAATAGGGTTATAGTCCCGGGTCGATCTTTTGTCCAGAAGACGCGATTCGTGTGCTTGAAGAAGTGCACAGCTGCACTCTTTTCGAGATTCACTTCGAGTCTTCGATTCTCCATTTCCTAAACCGCGGATTGGAATCGAGAAGTTTTGATGTGAAGATGTGATAGATAGAGTAGATGCACACGTTAATTATTTCAATAAATCAAAAGTGAATAACAATTTCGATGTTTTAAATAAAAGTAATGACGGGTTCTAAAGCTGAGGTATAGAATCGGGGGGAGCTCTGATAAATGAGTCGGAGTTTCTATCATTTGCTGAGTAGCTTTCTGTGGTGTAATAACACATTCAGAGCCTCGGCGCCCGAGTCATCTACGTCCCCGTCGTCCACCCTGGGCCTACAACCTAGCGCAAGTGCCAATTTGAGTTATAGCAGCGAAGGATGCAGAGCAGATTTTAAATGTGGTGCGCCTCAAAACAGAACCCAATCACTAAGTAAAATACCCTAATAAAACCGTGTTAGCCGACGAACTTCGAGTTGGCAGCCCCGCTTGTAGGCTAGGACACAGGGGCTAACCACCTGCTTGTCTAAAATTAAAACAATTTTTAAAACACTGAACCACAGCAATAGGGACCGATGATTCACCTACAACCTTTGGCATGAAATTACGAACACGATTAGCTTTTTGGAATGTGCGAAGCGACGAGATTGGTGATAGAGATGATCAAGTACAAGTTCTACATACTCGGCTTAAGCGAAGTGCGAATAAATAGATTTGGGACAGTTCATGACGAAGTAATTTATGATCTATGCCATAGTTGATTACTCTTTAATCATTTTTTTAATTAGGATTATTACTAGTATTAAAATTTACCTATATAATATAATTTGCAAAATATAATTAAAATCGGTCCAGTAGTTTCGGAGATTAGCCCGCACAAACATCGTGACACAAGACTTTTATAAATATAGATTTGTATACTGTAGTCTAATCACTACATATTATAAAACAAAGTCGCTTCCCGTCTGTCTGTCTGTATGTATGCTTAGATCTTTAAAACTATCCAACGGATTTTGATGCAGTTTTATAATAGGTAGAGTGATTCAAGAGGAAGGTTTATATGTATAATACATGTATAATTTATGTTAGAGAAACACTGATAATTTTAGAGGTTTGTAACGTATCTTTTGTTGTAGATGGTATTTATTATCAGCATTGCACCCGTCCGAAGCCGGGGCGGGTCACTAGTGTAACCATAAAATCATTATTGGAACGAAGTTCCTTACGGTAGGCTTGGAAAAGATAGGGATTTTGCTGGGCAACCGAACTGAAAAAAATGTGAGACTAAAACCGTAAGAAAAATGCATAACGGAAGAGACGTAATATCAGTCACTCGACTGTATTTATTTTTTGTTTGATTTATTTTAATTTACGTTATTTGTTATTTTCTAAAATTTCCTAAATACTTTTATGTACTTAAATAAACACCAATGAACAAAAAAAACAAGAACTAGAAAATATAATTATGTAAAATATATTTTTTTTGCAAATTATGTTGCTTGTGCATATCCGAAGGAACTTCGTTCCTACCTGGTGTCCCATGACACCACATGATTTTTTTACTATACCTTTTTCTTCTTCTTCTTCTTCTTCTTTTATAATTGGACTCCCATGGGAATTGCCAAAGTCAGAGTGTTTTTGCTCAATGACTTCTGAAGACTGCTCTTATGATTAGCTTTTATAAAAGTCAGTGATAAACTACGTTGAACGCCATCTATCGTACATTGCATATACTACATTCTTTTTTCTAAATTATAGTTGCTTTAACACAGTCAACCGATATTTACGTAATTTCAACATTTTTCAACAGATGGCGATGTTTTGTTTACTAAGAAATATTTTGAATAGTTTCATTAGAGAGTTTTTTTGTTTTTGTTTACTTTTTTAAGTTATCGTTAATAAATTACAAAGTATAATTACCTAAATAAATCTCTCTAAAAATATTTATCTCAACGAATTTGTTTAATAGATAAGTATATACGCAATAAGTTTAAAAGAATATTTCAATTTGTTCAGTAATTAATATATATATATATATATATATATATATATATATATATATATATATATATATATATATATATATATTATATATTATATATATTTATATAATATAAATATCTACACAATACACACACGGTCGTCTGTTCCTAAAGTACCTAAGCAACTTAATGCTTGTGTAATAGGTAACAGCCGACTGGTATAGCTAAATATTTTTTTTCAATAAACATACTTATAAATAGTACATATATATAAATATATAAATGAATATGTATATTACACCCAGACTCGGGGCGGGAATCGAACACACAACACCCGGAGCAGAAAGCAGGGTCACTACAAACTGCGCCAACGGGCTAGTCAAAGCATTATATTTATAATTTTATACTAGCCGACCTGGCGAACTTCGTACCGCCTTATTTGAATATAATAATTATATAAAACGAAATAAAATATAGCCTATCTTTCAAGTTGGATTAAACTGCACACGGTGTGCAAATTAGATTAAAATCGGTTAAGTAGTTTAGGAGTCCAACGCGGACAAACAACGTGACGCGTAATTTATTTAATAATTATACTAAGATATTCTGGTATTTATAAATACAATAGGAACAACTTATAAGGTGGTTTTATAACATATACTATTATTACTCAATAATTGAGACGGGATAGTTCGTGATCTACCGAGATTATCCCAGCGAGCTGTTAGGACGAGGGCCGACTAACGGTATTTAACGCGTGTTTCGTTTTCGTAGAGCATTTCTCTCCGGAATCCCGTTACTCGACAGAAAGTACTTTTGTTACTTGCTCGCTCCGCGTGTTCAGCCGCTTGCTATATGACCGATCGCGAGTTCACAGTATTGAGAACACCGTTTAGTAGCCATTATACTTGTTCAAAACAAAGGCTGCCTTTTCAAAATTCGTAGCTATAATAAATGCGCTAAGTTCAACAAAGAACAGTGACCTCGTCGGCTTCGACAATGGCTCGAACATTTTAAAGTATGAACAAATTATACAATTACGTATATTCACATCAAACTTTAAGATAAATTCAAAATTGTTTTTCAGATAAATCGAGTTGTATTCATGACACTTACTCAGAGCTATGTAAGTGTAAGCAAATGGCCTTGCGAGCGAAGTTTCGGGTCGATGACTGCGTCGCATTAACTACGGATGATGTTTATTTTATTGAGTGAACGTAACCGGCAACATTCGAAAATATTTGAATAAAGTTGTTAAAACTTGTTTGTCGTCACTACCGCTTGGTTACAGAAGGATCCGCACAGTAAACTAAATGTGGCGGATATTTTACAAATATTAGAATTTTTTTTACATATTTATACATAATTTTTCTACGAGAGCAAGAAATATTCTTTTTATTTAACTAGATATTTAACAAAATGTGTCTTCAAGATATATTCCTTTACAAGAAATTGAAAGTAAACTATAATTTAATATCTGACATTCGAAATTTCTTAAAACTGTAGAAAATGATGGTATAAACATTGTATGTATACATTTTATGAAAAAGTTATCCCAGTATTACGTAATGTAAGCTCGACAACGAAAATTATCCAATCTTTAATAAAAGATATTTCATATACTATTACATTATTATGTACCTAATTTAGACCACACGACTGAAGTAGAACTTATTTAGATCCTACAGTAATACCTATACGAAACGTAACTCTCTCTCTTTCTATCTTCACTATGTTATATATCACACTCAACCTCCTTTTGCCTCACCCGATCAGTTTTCGTAACGCTCTCGTCACGCACTCACCAGCTTACTCCACAAGTCAAGCGTGAGTAAAGAAGTTTTACTTCAAAAAAATGTCTAAAAAGTTTATGCTGAAAATAAAATTAATTAAGTAACACATCGTAGCGGCGTAGGCTTCACTGTGGGATGGTGGGAGAGAGGCTTGCGCGGGTGACGTAATCCATGCGGTTCGATACTCTCGAAAGGCTGGGAGGTCGACGACCGCTAGACGCAGAATAGCCTACGCCACCGCTCAATTAAACCTTCCGTACTTGCTTATTTCTAAATTTTGTACTATACACCTACGACAATTATTTATTACTAGCTTCTGCGCGCGACTTCGTCGGCGTGGACTCCGCTCCTATTGGTCTTAGCGTGATGATACATAGCCTATAGCCTTCCTCGATAAATGGGCTATCTAACACTGAAAGAATTTTTCAAATCGGCCCAGTAATTCCAGAGATTACCGCGTTCAAACAAACAAACAAACAAACAAACAAACAAACAAACAAACTCTTCAGCTTTATATATTAGTATAGATTTTATATACAATCATAAACTTTTTAAAAGATCCAGTAACATGGTAAAACTCATGTTAATAAATAAATAATAAAACTTTTACATTGAAATTAAGCGATCATAGCAATATTTATTTATCGGAAGAATGAAAAGGACTGCATACATTTTTATAGAAATGTAAAATTTTGTAACATATTACAAATTCATGAAGCAAAGGTATTATTTACGAATGCGGAAAATAAACTCATGATATCGAGTACAAGTGAGAGGCGAGCGAAGGGCCACCGAGAGCGAGTTATACAAGAAGGGTTACAAAACTATGGCAATGAACCCGAGTGAACCTGAACCTTGCAAACCGCTAGCCACCGATGGCGACAGATGCCGCCAACTCTTGGTATCGCTAGCTGCATCCCATTGATGCATGATATAAGAAATTTTACCGCAACAAATCCATAAAGATTTTTTATCATCCTAATTCCAGTGATTTATAAAATTTCTATAGTTTCCCTATGAAGTTGAACATTTTCTTTACTTATTTTATTCTTGTAAAAGTTTTTATGACAACGAGTGGGTACTCGTTATATATTATATCATTTTTGAGTAAAAATGATATAACTAACTTTATTCTGAACAAAGTAAAGATTACTCTAATTATTACAGTAAATTCTAAATGATAAGCCATTACTACCTTTTCTAAAACTTATAAATTTCTTTTATTTTCACATATTTAACACTTATATCAATAACTTTACACATACAGTATGTAAAATTGAAGAAAAAAAAAACGAGACCAGACGACTAAAGTAAAACTTTTTTAGCAATAGGCCTGCACAATAGACCTGCACTGTGTCTTAGATATACGAAACGTAACTGGCTATGAGAGAAAGAGAGAAAGAAAATTTGCGCTCGCGAGAGAAAGCTCTCTCTCTTTCTCCGTTCGCTTCGCCCAATCACACTTTTCGTAACGCTCTCGTCACGCACTCACCAGCTTACTCCCCAAGTCAAGCGTGCGTAAAAAAATTTTACTTCAAAAATACGATATTAATAAGTTAACTTATTTTATCAAGTTTGTTTAGTACAGAGAACATTTAAATTATTTTTATAATAATACAGCTTGAATTTTTATAATTATTATAATACTGAAAATGTTGACACACTCTGCAATCAGACAGCATAGGAAAAAGGTCATAACAATGCTGAGTAATAGACTTTTTTATGTATATCAAAATATATCGTTATTCCTACCATCTTTAAAAGATTTTTTTTAATGTGACTAAAAATAAATGGATTAGACACACTTCTCTAAATTTTTATTGAACAAATATCCAAAAAAGCAATCGAATAAAAATGTGCATCAAGAGCTACTTTGATTAATATTGATTTTTAAACTCTAATTTATTTTGTTTGTTTTTTATAAGTCTAAGACTAAATAAGCAATTTTCATACAATAAAACATTTCCATTGCTTTGAATAATAAGAGATTCAAAGAGTTTTAAGTTGTTTTATTTAATATGGTATACGAGTATAACGATATTGGTTGTCTAAAAAAACTACTTACTAAAAATGACGATTTCAAATTTTAAACAGTTCTTAGTTTTGTTACGTAGTGTTTCACCGGTGAGTTTTACATGGAAGTGAATAATTATTATACAGATGGTTGCCGTGGTCTGGCTGTTTGTACAGTCCTTGTAGGTCTCCCCACCGTGCCTCGGAGAGGACGCTGAGCACCTGATAGCGATCGTTACTCATAGTAGGGAATATAGGTATCCGCCAACCCGCATTGGAGCAGCGTGGTGGATTAAGCTCCGATCCTTCTCCTACATGAGCAAGAGGTCTATGCCCAACAGTGGGATATTACATGCTAAATCGTGAATCGTGAATAATTATTGCAACTTTTATAGGTAGGGGATATCATTACGTATCGATTTAAAATTTCGCATAAACTTTTCTACAAAAATAAATAAACACCTATTTCAGCGTTACCCATACTTCATTTCTTCATCTTTATATAAAATCGTTTAGTCAGTCACTTCACTCATCACAAAATCTTAAGAAACGCTGGACGCATAAAAATTTAATTTGGCAGGGAGGTAGTTTTGTAGTTAGTAGACGTCCGCTAAGAACGGATTTTGCGATAGGGCCAGATTATAGTCTAAATGCTCTCTCAACTTTGTATGAAAGTTCTTCATTTTTTATGCTACAAACTTTAAATATGGCATAGAAATATTAATTACTTAGTAGACGTCCTTTAAGAATAGAATTTAAAAAATTATACCTTTAAGGTATAATTTTTTTAAAGGTTGAAAGGTTGAATTTTAGGCATTGAAAGTTTGTATGACAAGACCATCATTTTTTCAAATTAGAAGCATGACATTTAATATCTGGACTACTGAATAAAAATGAATAAATCTATATTTCAACATAATATGTAGACAATTTATCCTTAAAGGGATGAAATAGGGATTGAAAGATTAAATTTAAAAGTTCATCATTTTAAAGCTGGAAACATCAAAATTCTGGATTACTGATTAAAAATGAGTAAACACGTGTTTCAGCTTTTGTGCAAATTGTAGGGGATGAAATTTGTATGGAAATTCGTCATTTCTGGAATGAGAAGCTTAAAACTTTTTCCTTTATCATTTGATCATAATTGCATGCAAATGTATTTGTATGATTATGTAAAATACACTTTCGTGTATTAAGACAAAGTAAAATTTAAAAAAGGGTTATGATTTCTTTTTACGTGGTATGTGATCTATCATACATACAGAATCCCGCATTTGAAAGAATGCAGTTAGGAGTCTAACACCCCATATCTTATCTTATACTATTAAACGAGCAATTCTTGTATATATATATATATATTTTCTGAATCTCGGAATCGGCTCCAACGATTTTCGTCAAATTTAGTATGCAGGGGATTTCGGGGGTGAAAAATTGATCTAGCTAGGATTCATTTAAAAAAAATGTCGTTTTATCCCTGTTTTTAAGCAATGACAAAATATCATTAGAATACGAAGCTTAATTTCACCATTATTAATATAGCTCTAACAGCGTAATTAGGAAAGCGACGGATTTCTAATCGTTTTGACCCGGGTTCGAATCTCAGTCTCCTGATTACTTTTTTTTCTTTTTTTTTTAAATTTCACTCGTGATTTATTATTAAAATAAAATTAAAATATAAAAATACCGAAAAAAAAAAAAAACAAAAAATAAAATAAAAATACCGAGCTGGGCTCGGTCACCCAGGTACTTTGTAAATAATATGTCAAGTGTGTTTCAATATTTTTGAAATTGAGGGAAAATCATTTACACAAAATCATTGACATTTGTATGAAAGTGCGTCTTATTTTTGCATAAACATGAATGGACTGCTTTACAAATTAAAAATATTATTTTATTTTTAGACATGATTAGGCATGGATTAATTCACGTTTTAATGTAATTTTTACGCCCCAATATATTTTAATTTTTTTCTTGCCATATCGGAATATATTTTACTAGCTTCTGCGCGCGACTTCGTCGGCGTGGACTCCGCTCCTATTGGTCTTAGCGTGATGTTATATAGCCTATAGCCTTCCTCGATAAATGGGCTATCTAACACTGAAAGAATTTTTCAAATCGGACCAGTAGATCCTGAGATTAGCGCGTTCAAACAAACAAACAAACAAACAATCAAACAAACAAACTCTTCAGCTTTATTATATTAGTATAGATAAGAAATATTATTTTTTTACCATTCAAGCGTTTTCAGTAATTCTGTATGGTACAATAAGAGATTAGTTAGTGTTATTGAAATTACGTAAAAATGGTTTGAGAAAACTGTTTGACTGTTTTTCGCACGACTGTTCCTCGAAGCGTGATCGAAAAGGATCTCTACGAGCACTCTGGCAGGTCAAGCGCACAAAAAGTGAACCATAAATGTCGTATCAAAAGATTTCGTAAATTGTTGTAATATATATATATATATATATATATATATATATATATATATACATTATTTGAGCCTCTCTGTAAATATTATAAATTTTTACGCGAGCGAAGCCGCGGGCAACTGATTGTTTTATATAAACGCCGACAGAGGTTAAACCGAGAATATAATTTAGTGATACACAAATGACGCGTTATAGACTTGTGAACAATATGTTGTTGGTTGCGTGTGTAATGGCAGTTAGATTGCTTGCAAAAATCTGAATATAATTTTACGACATATAACACATCACATTACGGTCAAATTTCGGACAATGAATTTGTAGATAATGGTGCTAATTCTGATGACACAAATAAAATGAAACTAAAATTGATATTGACTTCTGTTACTATGGTATAGATAATAATATTATATGCAGAAAAAAACACTTTATGTGAAGAAATAAAATAAAAAATATAGGTATATTTGATAAGCAGCAATAAGATTGACGCAATAGTGACCCTGCTTTCCTCTCTAGAAATTTATTCCTTTCAAGTATGGCCATGGCCGCATTTACTCTAGGGCCAAAAGGGTCCTAGCCTGGGCCAGAATTTTGCAAAGGGCGACACAAGCCAAGCGCAAGTGGCGGTGCAAACCGAGTATATGTACTAATGATGTGAAAAAATTATCGATAAAACAAAAAATAGACGAAAATGAAAGATCAAACGAATTATATTTAGAATATATACCTTTACTCGATAAATTAATGGAATGGGTGGACTACGAAACATAATAAATATTGTTAGTTTCATCGAGTATTTTGATAATTTTACAAAACAAAAGGCCTAAAAAATAGTCAGACGAAAAACTCCAAAGAAAATAATCGAATATTTAATAATCGACTTTTTGAAAAGTCACATCCCTAATACATATCTACGCTACTTTTGACTTTATTGGGCGATGGATTATGGCTGTTAATAGATATTTTTCTTAAGAGAAGAGGTTACAGCTTACGTCTGAAAT
The DNA here is from genome assembly GCA_905220545.2 of Melitaea athalia. NCBI lineage: Eukaryota > Metazoa > Arthropoda > Insecta > Lepidoptera > Nymphalidae > Melitaea > Melitaea athalia. The sequence goes on along the minus strand of HG992180.1, from coordinate 12,134,456 downwards.
CGAGACTTTCTTGAAACAAGTCTTCGAATAGGTCAGACGCAACCGCGTCCAATTTAATCCCTCGAAGACACAAATTTGCGCGTTTACCGATAACAGTATAAGTATACCCCTTAACTGTAGCGCCGAGTTTCCAAAACACATTCATAAAAATCAGTAAATTCTTGGGGTATATAAACGCCATGACATTATGAATGAGGTCCAATTCCGAGGTCATTTAGAGAGTAAAGCCATACTGGCTGCAAAAGAGCTCGGGATTCTAAGCAGACCGAACAAGCTCGTACTTCTCATCGGGACACTGGATTCTGTTTTATGAAGCTCGGGTCCATCACCATGTGGAGTATTGTTCGCACCTTTGGGCAGGTGTTCTTCAATACCAACTGCACCCATTTGACTCCATTCAACGCCGGGCAATTGGTATTGTTGACGGTCCTAAACTCACGGTCGGCTGAGGAACCTTTAAGAATAAGGAGAGACGTTGGCTACCTACGTATTTCTTACTGTCTCTTTAATAGTGAGTATTTTTAAAAACTCTTTGTAATATTGCTACCGTCATGTCTTTACCATCGCACCATTCGCCGAAGCACTAAGTTGGACTTTTGGTTTGCAACCAATATGCGAGTCGAACGTGCATTCTTTCCGATTACATGTAAAGTGTGGAATGACCTTCCTCCTGAGGTATTCCCTAAGACTTAGGGAACACCCCCAAATTATACCACTTAGGGCCGAAGTGGTATAATTTGGGGGTGTTCGAGTGTTGAGTATACAGACATCTTTTCCCTAAAGGCAAGCAAGGAACGCGCAACTCCTTTTTAGTTGCATATGTCCATGGACGACGATAAACATTTAAGATCAGATGACTTTGTCGCTCGATTGCCCCCATTATTTATAAAAACATATATTCATCCTTTGCAAAATTGGACCAAAATGCTCCTGGTTTTGCAGACGTCAATGGACGTCATTTGTCATCAAGCGGACCGTACTCTTGTTTTTCAACTTTTAACTGCTGCTTTTTTTATTCAAGGCTGATAGTCCGCATTTTTGTTGATATGTAACAGTTAAAAAAAAGTTTCATAGATACGGGCATCAGCGTGAAGAAAAAGTTCGCTCGAGCGGCATACAGACGTCGTTAACGTATTTAAGTTAAAAGGTTCGTGTACAAGAAATACTGCGTGAGACTGCTTATTAGTAACGGGTAGTTAACATCCTCTTTCGAGAACAGGTCTATCTGTCAAATATTTGTGCACTCCAAGAGAAGCTAGCGCATTAACGCAAGTATTATAAACTCATATGTCAGGAAATTAAAAATACAACACAATATGATAATATTCTCTAATATTATCTAAAGAGAACGGAACCAACCGTGGTCCCTATTGTTATCTTAAACATCTGATAGCGATCGTTACTCAGTAGTAGGGAATATATCCACCAACCTGCAGTTGAGCAGTGTGGTGTAGTACGCTTAGACACTTCTCCTACGCACAGTAAGATCAATCATATTCGTATACACAATAAAGAACAACACGCCTACCCAGCGTGGTGACTATGGGCAAAACACACGAGTTCACGCCATTTTTGTCGCGAACTTGTGGAGACCTATGTCCAGCAGTGGACTGCGATAGGCTGAAGTGATTGATACAATTTTTTTTTTTTTTTTTTTATGTAACTAGGTCGGCAAACAAGCGTACGGCTCACCCGATGGCAAGACCGCAGCCTATATACGCCTGCAACACCAGAAGCATCGCAAGCGCGTTGCCGACCCTATCCCCAATCCCCCCCAGGAGCTCTGGTCACCTTACTCACCAACAGGAACACAATACTGCTTGAAAACAGTATTATTTAGCTGTGGTCTTCTGTAAGGTCGAGGTACTACCCCAGTCGGGCTGCTCCATATTTTGAGCAGGAAACCTGCTGTGCCCTACCTCAGTATAAACTACCTAATAATAAGGTATCTTGTATGCATATTTACTTTGTGTATGTAATATTAAGGCCAAAGACGGGCAGCAGCGTCTTCGGTGCGACAAAGCCAGCCTTGCGGTCACCAACCCGCCTGCCCAGCGTGGTGACTATGGGCAAAACAAATGAGTTCGCGTCATAATGTCGGGCGCGAACTTGTGGAGGCCTATGTCCAACAGTGGACTGTGATAGGCTGAAGTGGTGGGAAGTGGTGATGTAATATTAAGATAGCATAGAATTGTAGGTAGTTGTATCAACAGATATCTGCGCAATGCGGAAGCGTTTTCGTTATGTCGCAGTATGACGTTATTTTCCAGGCCATAGAGCTGTAGGTATAATTTATTAGTGTTCAAATCTTAACCAAAATCTCTTAATACATATGTTAAAGTATTTAAATTTATAGTTAGTTAAATTTTTAAATTTAGAGTTTAATCGCCTTTTTGAGTGTACCTCGTCTATACATTTTTTATTCAGTTTGAAAATACTTCCATTCTTCGATAATCGTAATTGTTTATTTAAATAAAAAAAATTATATAAAATATATTAGAGCATTTTTCAAATATGCATTAAAAGAACAAAATATTTTAATGATATTTATTGGTCTTTGTGTATTCGGTAACAGTTAAATGCAAAATTTATCGTCCGTTGTGTATGAGAAGTTTCATTTCAAAACATAATAAACAATATCAATGAGTTTGGAATGTCAGATATTTTTATTCAACTTCTATTTACTGTTAAAAAGAAACTTAACCATCCTGAGATTATAGTAAATGAATTTAAAGTTATAACTTTTGTAAAATTAATATACATTAAAAATTAATATACATTAATAAAAAAACATGTTACCTAGGCAACATGTTTCGCATTGACTTGACGCAGTATTATTAAATAATCATAGACTCCAAGAGTCATATAAACGACTTCAACGTGCTCCTGCGCCTGATTGCTTTTAATTCGTTGAACTCACATAGCGAAAAATTAAAATGTTCAAATAAATTTTGTATATTTTCCTTTATAATGTTTGTTAATTATTCTGCTTGTCAGTAATTTAGAAATATTAATATTAAATTTATATACCTATTTAAAAACGGATATAAGTAAAAGTTGCATATTAGATAAAATAAAAGAGTATAAAATAAATGTTTCTTTATATAAATTGCATTTTTTTAGAATCGTTGTTTTAGTTAAACCTGAACATCCAACTTCTGTGTATATAGAGAGATTCACAGATTCCTTATGACACTGACTATGAAGACTAAAAAGAATTTAACTGAGGTAGGGAACAGCAGGAAATTTCCTGCTTAAAACATGGAGCAGCCCTTACCTCGACCTTACTGAAGACCACAGCTAAATAATACTGTTTTCAAGCAGTGTTGTGTTTCTGTTGGTGAGTAAGATGACACAGAGAGAGAGACTACAGCTAAATAATACTGTTTTCAAGCAGTGTTGTGTTTCTGTGTGTCTGGTGAGTAAGATGACCAGAGCTCCTGGGGGGAATTGGGGATAGAGTCGGCAACGCGCTTGCGATGCTTCTGGTGTTGCAGACATCTTTAAGCTACAGTAATCGCTTACCATCAGGTGAGCCATACGCTTGTTTGTCAACTTAGTTGTATAAAAAAAGAAAGAATGAACGGACCTGGACCTTATTTTAAGTAGCATTGAATATGTACTTGAATGAATATTTTGCCGACAATTATTTTTAAATAAGAATATTTTATTTATAAAATATGATCACGTTACATTATAATTAAACTTTTAATAGTATGTAGGTATGCTATAATATTTCCATACCCTTTTAATTAAAATCATAAACGAGAATCTACTGCTACTATAAAGTATTACATAATTATGTTACGATAAAATATTACACACATTGTATAAGTACAAGTATAATTTTATTAGATTTAAGTATATAAACATATGACTCAGAAATGTTGTAAATTAATACATATTTTATATCTATATATGTATCTGTAAAAGCTATGGAACCGAATCACTCTCACAAGTTCGGGTCATGTTTTTCGATAGCCGCAAAATTCCCGCCAAACATGAGGTCGTTGCTCCGCTCTGACATTATGTATACAGTATACAGATTTTACGAAAAGCATTACAAAAATTCATACAAATGTAGATTTTATATCAAATGCCTTATGACTCAAAATCATTCACCAGGAAGCTTGGTTCACTCGATAAAAGTAAAAACTCATGCTTTTGGCTTTACCACTTACGTTACAAAATATTCTGTTTGCATCACGTTGAATATTTAAACAAGTGACAAACGCATTGTTTTTTTTTTTTAAGAAAGAAAAAGAACAAAAGCAGTTACATATAAAACGTTAGGATTTGATACAAATAATATTTCTTTATAACTATGATATTAAATAATACGAATAGGAGATTAGTATATTAAAATAAATGAAATAATGTTTACGCTAAGGCTTGAAATAATAATATAATTATGTTAATAACAGTTCACAGACTCATTCGTCTTTATGGTCTATTGTTATGAATAATAGTATTCAATATAAAATATAACATAGATGTGCAAACAACGTGTCTTGGCTATTTACTCTGGTATTTATTAAATATATTTTATACCTTCACCTTTGACAAAAATATAACTTTAAATAAAGGAATTCCTAAAGGTACATTCGCAAATTCTGATTATATATTCATTTTGTATTAGTAAAGATGTTAGCATCATCCACGTCTACTATTTATGTTAGATTTGCATAAAACAGACTTATTAAACGCTTACTGCAAAGTGAACGTAGATGAAAAGTGAATCAACCTGACGTTTGGTTGCGCGGCCACTCACGTTCGTTGACCTCACAAATTTTCGTTTCGTTGGTTACCGCGCACCTTCCCCCCTCCCCACCACCCGAACCTCTTTCCGCAAGTTCATGATAATTGAAACGTCACGAGTAGGAGCAAAACCATCAGCTATCAAAAAAACAATACAATCGGTTCTTCAGGAAGCCTTCTCAATTATTATAACGTACTCTGTTATGATATATTTTCAATTATCTCAGAAACAGCAAAAGAATAAGTGCGATTAAAAAATCTTTTCAAATATGAATGTCATAAAGTAAAATGCTTTGACTGCTCGAGTATGGTGTAAACGCCGGATGTGTGAGCGCAAAAACTCGAAACCGAACTGGTTTTATATAATTTTTTATTTCGAATCAGATGCTTTCTTTTACAATTGAAATGGGTATTATTTATATGCTTCCCGGAAATCACCTTACTTTATACACTTGAGCAAAAACTGATATTGATTAAATCGAAATGATGTTGATGTAAGCTAGGCTACAAGTTGGACGTTGTCATTGACCTCTATTTTGCTAGCGAACGTTACGAACTGCGACGCTTGTATGTCTAATCGTCACGCTGTCTCACTTTATTATAATACCACCATTTATTAAAAACAGCTAAGAATTTTAAATTATAGGTGTGATATTATGTATATTTGCATTTGTCAATATTGTGATTGAATATTTTCATAAATTATACTAGTTGAACTACTCTCAAAATACTACGTCTACATATTCCCTACTGTTGAGATATTTCAACAGGTACGTATATGTATATAAATAATATTTCGTTATTTGAGACAATAATCTACGACAAAAAAAAAACAAGATTTTAAGAAAATACCAGTGTCTTCAGAATAAACCTTGGTTTATTTCGAAGACATTATCTTGATATGGAATACATTTCGAATCCTTGAAAGATAACGCCGATTTCAAATAGCTGATATTATTTGTAGTAAGCTTACGACGCTGATGACTTATTGACATGATGGAATTCAAAATATATACTTTTAATGTAGTACTTGATACAAAAATTGTAAACACCTTCTCTTCAAACGAAAAAAGCTTCATCATTATTATCTCCAAAGTGATTGACATAAACGAACAACGGTAAGGCGCAGCATAATTTTAAGGTTGCTGTTTGACCATCTGATGATTAAGATAAAGTCATGGTGACGGATTGATAAAATGACAATTTGTGAGTAGGCCAAGCACCACCTAAGACTCCGGTCGCGGTTCACCATGGTTCAATGTGACACTTTCCGACGTCATAAGCAACTTTCCTACTAGCAATGCGCTTGCGTTGCTAGTAGCGCCGCGCATCGCGAACGACTTCCAGGTAAACTAGTATGAACCACTTTTCTAGCGAAACAATTAATTTACATCATGATATTAGCTTCTCTATGTCGAGACAACACTTTGTCGTCTATATAACTAATTAAGCCAATCAAAATTATTTGAAAATGATGTCAAAACAAAACGATTAAGAATGGTTGGAATTTACACATCTCGTAACAGAGTGTATAATATAATGAATCTATTTAAGCTCATGTGACTGTAAATCTTTTCACATTACGTTTTTATTTGTATACTTTATGAATAAGTGTCGTGTGGTTACGGCACTAAAGAATGTAGCCACCCCCTCTCTTCCCGTGGGTGTCGTAAGAGGTGACTAAGGGATAACACAGTTCCACGACCAATTTGGAACTTAAAAAGCCGACGGATGGCGGGATAACCATCCAACTGCTGGCTTTGAAATACACAGGCCAAAGATGGGCAGCAGCGTCTTTGGTGCGACAAAGCCAGCCCTGCGGTCACCAACCCGCCTGCCCAGCGTGGTGACTATGGGCAAAACACATGAGTTCGCGTCGTAATGTCGGGCGCGAACTTGTGGAGGCCTATGTCCAACAGTGGACTGTGATAGGCTGTAGTGGTAGTGGTGGATGAATAAAATAATATCGCTTTGAAGGGTTGGCCACATAATTGTACGAAGCGTCCTGCCATATAATATAAAAATACGTAAGTATAATAGCGACAAGGATAAAAAACTGATTAAACGCGACTTTTGTGCGAAAATCCCCTGGATTTTCTCTATATATCATAATATCATTTAATATCTCATTTTTACAATTTACTATGTGTATGACTTAAGAGATAACCAACGAAATATTATAAATATTTTAAATGTCATGTGTGGGTAACACAAAAAATAAAAATAAAACGAACGAAATATTAGGTTGTTTTAGTAAGTTTGATGGAGGGTCGTTAAAAAATTATTAACTTTTTCTGCATTACACTGCTGAAAAATCAAAAAGCAATACAATCATACAACTCAGACATCTACATACATTCACTAATTTTTCATAGCAACAGCTTGAATATTTCTCCTTAGAGACCCCGCAGACATACAATTGTGAATTGGCCAACTATCGAACAACTAAATTGGGTACTTTTACAATTTAGTTGTACAACTTTGAAATTGTGCGTAATCGGAAGGGAATTTCGATTCTGATGCGATTGGTATCCAATTAGTTAGTTGTACAATTTAGTCGGAGAAGATGTGCGGGCTAGCATATGTCACCATAGCTATTAGTATACTCTTCGATTTAGTTGGCCAACTTGAAATTGTATATCTGCGGGTGCACTTAATAGGAATCCTTTGCCTATCTCAGGACATCTAAGTAGGATTAGAGTGCACGTAAATAAATAAAAAACAATATTATAAGTCTTTAGCATCTTTACAACTATTCTTTTTATATAATTATTGTGTATTTAATGCAGTAGTGTACCTTTTCTTTTTTTTTTCTTTCTTTTTCCTTCCAACCTAAATTTAGTTACCTATGAATTACAGCTTAGCCATGATTTTGGGAACTATATTAAGCCCCCAAACATGACAATTATCCCGCGTTAACAATCCATACCTGCCATGCCCATTAATGAACATCGATAAAAATTATTAAAAAAAAATTAATCTACCAATATGATTTGCTTTATAACTATGAGTTTATTATGCAGAAGTTACAGTAACTATTTGTGGCTCTTTTAATCACCCGTAATATAGAACATACCAATGTTATCCGTAATAAGGTTGTTTTTGTATGTTTCTGGACACCACAGGACGTTTATCCCACTGACCGTAAAATGTGAAACGTTTAATTCATTTAGGATCATCAATCACGTAGAAATTGACATTTTTAGTCTCGGGGGAGATTCAGGTAAATTTTACTGTTATAAAGATTGAATGCTGACTGTATATACATTTTAACTAAATGTATTAAACACAAATACAATACTATAATAAGTAGTATTTTTTCAACTTAGCTAATATTAAGCAGCCCATACCACAATCACCGTATTACTTAATGCTTAACGCCACATTGTGCATTGCTTCACGATTCAGCCTGTAATACCTAACCCACTGTTGGGCATAAGCCTCTTCCCCATGTAGGAGAAGGATCGAAGCTTAATCCACCACGCTGCTCCAATGCGGGTTGCCGGATGTGTTCCCTACTATGAGTAACGATCGCTATCAGGTGTACATGATAACAACCGGGACCGACGGCTTAACGTGCTCTCCGAGGCACGGTGGGGAGACCCACAAGGACTGCACAAACACCCAGACCACGGTAAACATCTGTATGGCCAATACAAATTTTGTAGTGTGCGGGGCTCAAACCCGCAATCGCCCGCGCAGCAGCCAATCGCAATCCAGTGCTGTGACCATTGTGCATTGCTTAATAAAATAGAAACATACTGCAGGTCAAAACTTTAAAACCACTATTATATCTATAACAAAATTTACATTATTTTTAAGTATTTTAAAACTATCAAAAATGAAAAATCTTTACACCTTCATAATATCTTAAACGAATACTAAAACTAAAACAACAAAAATATGTATTGAAATTAAAAACTGCAAGAAACAATCGGTTTAAAAAAACTTTTATAAGTATCGAAATGGAGCAAAAAAGGTAGTTCTTTCTTTACATCTATACTAATATATAAAGCTGAAGAGTTTGTTTGTTTGTTTGTTTGTTTGTTTGTTTGTTTGTTTGAACGCGGTAATCTCTGGATCTACTGGGCCGATTTGAAAAATTCTTTCAGTGTTATATAGCCCATTAATCGAGGAAGGCTATAGGCTATGTATCATCATGCTAAGACCAATAAGAGCGGAGTCCACGCCGACGAAGTCGCGCGCAGAAGCTAGTAACCACTACCACTACCACTATAGCCTATCACAGTCCACAGTTGGACATAGGCCTCCACAAGTTCGCGCCCGATATTATGACGCGAACTCATGTGTTTTGCCCATAGTCACCACGCTGGGCAGGCGGGTTGGTGACCGCAGGGCTGGCGCCGTCGCACCGAAGACGCTGCTGCCCGTCTTTGGCCTGTGTATTTCAAAGCCAGCATGGATGGTTATCCTGCCATCCGTCGGCTTTTAAGGTTCCAAGGTCGTAGTGGAACTGTGCTATCCCTTAGTCGCCTCTTACGATACCCACGGGAAGAGAGGGGGTGACTACATTCTTTAGTGCCGTAGCCACACAGCACAGCTAGTAACTTAAATATATAAAAAATGTAGCTTTATATTACATGGTCTTTAGTTTCTTATTATTTTAATTCTTATAGACTCTTTATTACTATTACGAGTACTTGCGGTTGTCACATCTATAATGGGGAAAGTATACTAAATTATTACAGAAATACGATCTGCCGTCGTTGTTCCACTTATTGAAGACAAATCTGAACATGAGATTGATTTCGAAGATTTGTGTATATCTATACTAATATATAAAGCTGAAGAGTTTGTTTGTTTGGTTGTTTGTTTGTTTGAACGCGGTAAAATCTGGAACTACTGGGCCGATTTGAAAAATTCTTTCAGTGTTAGATAGCCCATTTATCGAGGAAGGCTATAGGCTATGTATCATCACGCTAAGACCAATAGAAGCGGAGTCCACGCCGACGAAGTCGCGCGCAGAAGCTAGTTTAACTTATAAGACTCTTATAAGACATTATTTACGATGTTAAATTTTGTGCTTCTGACGCAACTGCCAACTATAATGTGACTGTAGCTCTACATGCTCTAGGTTATTTCTGAATAAAAATTTTTTTGAACAATCGTTTTATGACTTTAGGTTAAAAAATTGTTTTATTAAGTACTTTTAACACGTATAAGCTTTATGTTTATCTGAGATTATATTTATAAGAAACAAAATAGTGAGTTATTTTTTTTTTCTTTACTTTATTAACACTGTCTCCAAGTTTGACCAGAAGAAAAATTATACCATTACCTAGTACATAACACTTGCCTTCTTACTTTTCTGCAAACCAGTCTAATTTACGTACGTTTTGTTTTTGTCATGGTTTTCATTTCAATTTGTGGAAAAAAGAGATGAAAAAAATAAAGATAAGACAAGACACAAAAAATTATCTATACTAATATAATAAAGCTGAAGAGTTTGTTTGTTTGATTGTTTGTTTGTTTGTTTGTTTGTTTGTTTGTTTGTTTGTTTGTTTGTTTGTTTGTTTGTTTGTTTGAACGCGCTAATCTCAGGATCTACTGGTCCGATTTGAAAAATTCTTTCAGCGTTAGATAGCCCATTTATCGAGGAAGGCTATAGGCTATATATCATCACGCTAAGACCAATAGGAGCGGAGTCCACGCCGACGAAGTCGCGCGCAGAAGCTAGTAAATAATAAAATAGACAGTTTAACTCTAAACAACAGTAGTTTTTTAACAATTGCTCAAACAATTTTTATTCGTAATACATAATATGTATAATTGTACGCGCTCAAATTATTGCAGAGAATTTGTAATATACATACTTCACCATCTGTTCAAAGGACTCATGACCATTAAACACCAGAAGCTATTCCAAGAAAGTTTTCTGTCAAACCCTTTCTATATACACATTGTTTTTATTTCAATAGACTAAAGTAAACGATCATAAATTTTATGTGGAACTATCCGTTAAACTTTTACTTTCACGATATATCCTTCAAAATAAATAGTTCATTATTTAAGCTTATACAATGCTCATTTACAACCTGAGAAATGGTCTACTGTTGGACAAAGGAGCAATTGCACTGCGGAAGGGCAGATAAAGTGATTTGCATGCATCCGTTTTTTCTAAGCTACTTTTACAAGCTACTAGAAACTTTTCACAGAAAAAATTGGAATCTTAATGGTAAAACTAGCCTAGTTAGTAAACCGTGATCATACTAAGTGGCCTGTCTGGCTCTTATAGCAGTTTCAAATTTTTTGTAGCATACAAAAACGAATGTGCTTTAGACCACATTACTGAAGTAAAACTTACGAGACGTAATTCTCACTCTTTCTATCTTCACTAACATATATCTCCCTCGAAACTTCCGTTCGCCTTGCCCGATCACACTTTTCGTAACGTTCTCGTAATGCATTCACCAGCTTACTCCCCGAGTCAAGCGTGCGTAAAGAAGTTTTACTTCAAAAAACGTGTTATGTATCTAGACAAATAGTTTCTATATAGTATTTCATAGTACATATTATATAGTATATTTTATTGTAACGAATACGAACGTAGCACAGGGTTTTCATAACAATAATAATTATTACGATTAGTTATTAAAATCATTTCGTATGGGATGCATACTGATGCATTTTTAGAAAAAAGAATCAAATAAAAATGTTTAAAATGGATTTACCAATCACAATGTTATAGTTACTTCCATTTAGGTTGTTGAGGACAGAAACAATATAAATCACTTTTTTTTTGATTTTAGCAAGTGATGTTGATTAAGAAAATAAAATACATAATATTATAAGAATTTTAAATACTCAGTTACGTTATTTATGTTTACAGCTACGAAGGTTTTTTGAAATTCGTCTCACAAAACTAAGGGTCATCAAAATCTCTCCCGTTCGTCTATTAAGTACGTTGTTACGCTGCAGGATACCGGAATGGTAACGGGACTCGTCCTTTTTTCTGTTTTTTTCTTTTACGCAATGGTGTCCGAAGCCTGCATTCTCTTTTAGTGACGCTTAAAAAAATTTTGGTAACCATTTCTGTGGTACATTTTTACCTCACCATTATTTAATGAGTATTACAAAGGTATTTTATTACTTTATAAAAAAAAATCTTATTTGTCAATTAGTTTGTTTCTTTATTTTCTAACAATACAAATTCATATTGAAAACAATGAACGTTTTATTTCTACATATTAGAGATTTCACATACCTTATAAGACTTATACGAAATTGATCCATACGCATACGTTTCTTGTTTTGTATTTATGTTACATATTATATTATAGTGCAAACTTGTTCTCCTACTCATTATTCTTACCATAGTTATTATCACGATCACGATTCAGCCTGTAATATCCCACTGTTGGGCATAGGCCTCTTCCCTATGTAGGAGAAGGATCGGAGCTTAATCCACCACGCTGCTCCAGTGCGGGTTGGCGGATAAATCCCACCAGTATAATAGTTATTATACTGGTACAATAATTAAAATACTATATTAATCATCCATAGAGTGTGCTACAGTTTCGACTGTTTTACCATTTTTTACAGTTTCAAAATATGTGTAGGCAATGAACATATATTTTTTTTTTGTTATTGATTTAGGGACCATTCAACATGTACAGTGAACAGCTACTTTGTGGCCAATTTGAAAGCCCTTTGTTTATTAGTCCTTTGTTCGAATAACGGGAAGCAACGCAGTATGATGCTTTTTGACGTCATAGATTTTTAACAAAAATAAACTTTTACCGTCGTACAACCTCCGTTATAACAGTTTCTAGAGTAAACCGGGACAGTTAATACAATACTCTTTCTAAGAACGGAGAATTCCCTATAGACAAAGACGGGAATGATATATTGTCAGCTCATAAATCCTGGAGCTGTGACGAATTCGATATATAGGTAGTTTAAGAATTTTGGATTAAACTGTCAAATAGGTAGCCCTTGCGGTAATCAACAAAGAAATCACCAGTTTGTATTGAAATCATAAAAATGAAACAAAACAAAATTTTAAACGATTCCTAAATCTCGTTTAATTATAATAGGATACAACTGATACGTTTTTACGCACAGAATGCAACGACTATCGAAAAATTGAGCGACAGCATCGATTGTCAGGTATCCAATTAACATACCGCTCCAGCCTGCAAATGGCAACTTTTTATGTAACAAAATGTTCTGTTACGGGACTTTTTGATAAAAGGGGTTAAACATGCGGATGCAAAAAAAAGAAGAAAGGTCTGTTAGATTATATTAGAGAGAAGGATTACTTAACCCATATCCGGTATTTCGACTGTGAAGCATTTGGTCGTGTAACCCTTTGGCACTGTTATATCGATTAAATAACAGTTGGTTTGTTTATTTGTTGAATAGATTATTTTTTATTCATTCACATAATTTTTTATTTTACCAGGTGATCCGCTTTTGATTTTTTTTTTGTGTTATAGCAACAAATATAAAAGTTGATTTACTAAGATCTTAGTGAAATACTTAATATTATACTTCATACCTATTAATAAGTAAACATAGAATCACAACAAATAAGTACACCAATAAGTCCAGCAAAATAAACGTTATATATGTTTTTATGATACTGAGTGGGTATCCGATTGGTAACATAATTAATTTTTTTTTATTATTTATGTGCCTATATAGCTTTGTAATTTATTATTAGGGTCCAATATTGTTGTATTTGTTTTCAGTGTTTGTTACCAATAAAATTGATTCTATTCTATTCTATTCTATATAATTAATGTTAATGTAGCATATTTTAATTGTAATGTTAATAGTTATACAATTTGTATTTCAGTATTTTAACATTTTATTTATACACTTATGGAGTTATTTTATTGAAGCAACGCTTAATTATGTCACTGATTTTAAACTTTTTCAGATTTAAAATTGACTGGTATGTTTAACAAAAAAATGTATCTAGTGTGTTAACTTATTTTCACTTTTCGCCATATCGAGTGCGTGGCGAGAGAGCCGTGACGGGAGCTGTCGATGTATCGCCGTTTCCTGGAATCGACGCTTTCCATTGCCGAGTGAACTGCATCTTCCCGAGGAAATGCACGCGGGTTCGTTGCACTTACAAACTCATAACCCCCTTTCTAAAGCACCGATCCAATTATGTGCACTTTCGCAAGCCGCTACTGTCACTCGCCTAGATACGGATAGGAAACTCGACGATGCGCTTGCTCGCCCACCTGCCGCTGACGCCATGATTTGTCTTTATCTACCAAGCGCCAGCCATTCTGCTATTAATTTGTATTACACACGGAAAAAAATAATAAATAAATAAATATCTACACATTACACACAGGGTCGTCTGTTCCTAAAGTAAGCAACTTAATGCTTGTGATATAGGTAAAAGCCGACTGGTCTAGCTACATATAGCTACATATTTTTCGAACGGAAAAAATACATATCCTACTTTCTGAAATTTATATTGAAATTATTACAACATCAGACAATGATACTATAATAAACAGGATATTAAAGATACTCAATATGTACAGCTTGCGCATGTTGTTTATTAGTTATTCTACAATTTATTCTATTTTCCAAAACTAAGTAAGAAATTTTCAACTTTTTCCTAACGCCATTAATGTGCAATGTAAGAAAGTTTTTCCGCCGTTATCACGCTCCGTAGCGCACGCTAATGAAAACGAGACAGGCTATCGAACTCGTCTGCCGACGCTGTGATAATAAAATGTCTACATCATGTGTAATTGTAATTCATAAACATAATTTGATAGATAACAAAAAAAAGTTGATAAATAAAATAAAAAGTTTAAAAATAGCAGATGTGTCAGGTTATGATGATACCGATATGCGACTAATGACTTTTTTTTTAAATATATTTATACATTTTTAGACAATTTTTAAGTTGTATTTTAGATTGAATTGCAACTTATATAAATTTTGGAATATATATTTAACACATGTAAAAGTTTAATTCGGTGTTATGAAACATTTTTTAGAATTACAATCATAAGTCCTAACCAACGATATTCAATGTAGTCTGTCCCATTTTATACTCAATCCAGTTAATCTATACTAATATAATAAAGCTGAGGAGTTTGTTTGTTTGTTTGTTTGTTTGAACGCGCTAATCTCAGGATCTACTGGTCCGATTTGAAAAATTCTTTCAGTGTTAGATAGCCCATTTATCGAGGAAGGCTATAGGCTATATATCATCACGCTAAGACCAATAGGAGCGTAGCACCAATGAAGAATGTTTCAAAATCGGGGTTTTTTCCTTTTGAGAGCTTCCGCGGCGTAAACGGTTAAAGTTTCGCTCAAATCATGTATGACAGAATTGGTCCTATTCCACGGGACAAAGTCGCGCGCAGAAGCTAGTAATTTATAAGGCAAGACGTATTTCGCATACTGAGATATGTATTTAAACAATGTTTTAAATAAGGAAGATACTCTAAGATTTCTTTATCTCTCGACATCTAATTTTGTCTCATCTCGACAAAATACAATAAAGCAACTGTTTTGTAGTTATTGTTCTGAATTTAAGCCTGCTTTAATTACCTACTATAACTTTTTACAAAATTTTAGTAAATTATATTATTTAAATTATAATTTTAGTAGGCTTAAATAATAATTATTGTGTTGCGGTACATGAATGACGTGTATCAATCAATTAATAGACATGACAGACTTGGCCCACATACTATTTCCAGAAACTAGACAGGTTGAACTTGTCATAAGTGTTTGCAAAGACAGAGAGGGGATAAGAGTGCATTGACATACTTACCTACTGCACAGTGCACTGGCGAAAATGCATCGGTGGTGCGTCGTCACTCGTATCTGCGGACGCAATAACCACCCTCATTAGACCTTTCACACCCACTAAATCTTTCATAATATCTTCCACTAAGAGCTCTACGTCAGAAATGTACGGTTCAATATAGGATGGGCGTATTACAATACTGCGCCGCGGAAAAGTAGAATGAAATCCGCACAACGATGTGGTTTTCACTTACAAACTTGAAAATAGTATTTGTACAAAATTGAGTACTTAATTTATTTTTGCTAACTTGTTACAACGTTGCATTGGACGACTTATCCGTGCTTATAAAATAGCATGTCTCGAGTTACTGACTTGTTACCTTACTGACTGATTGACTGATTCATATTTCATTTACTATAATTTTACTTAGTGCACATCGGCGACAAAATTTTATACCTACGAAAGTTGTACTTTTGAAGTTAAAGACATGAAATGTTGTGGTTTATGCTTACAAATAAAGAAATAGGTGTTTTAGAATTTTTACTATTATTGTCAACGCATTGACGCAACGACCACAATATTAACGTTTGCGCTGCCGATACATGCGGTAAATCGAAATGTCTGGTGCGAACTTGGGAAGGCCTATGTCCAGCTGTGGACTGCAATAGGTTGAACTGACTGACTGATTATTATTTATTTAATTATCAAATAAAGAAACAATATGTACAATTTCACATTTATAAGTAGCAGAAGAAAACCACTAAGGTTTGTACAATGCTACATTTTACATATTATAATGTTAAAAGAGTAGTATTAATGGTAAAAATAGTATAGTAAGAGTATTAAAAAAAAAGAAAAACAATCATAGTTAAATTTTCATTTAGTACATCAATTGTATACTATGTATTTTAATAATATTTATGTTTTCTCAAAAAGTGTTGTCGAAAGATAGAACTTTTTAAGTTTTTGTTTAATATTATTGCTTTTGATACATTCAACTAAATGTGATGGTAGTATATTTATTAATCGAGGGACTATGTAAGTCGTTGTTCTTTCACCATAGACATTGTTGGCACGAGCTGTGTTTAATTGATTTCTTGCTACAGCCCGTGTAAATGTAGGGGGTTCAATACTTTGTCTAAACTTACTATTCCAGAAATTTTCTTTTAGAATAGTGTACTCAAACTTTGTATGTACTGGTAATACTTTGCAATGATTAAAAAGTGCAATTTCGTCGTTATGAAATTTAGTCCTAATATTTGATGAAACAATACATATAGTAGATGATACAGATACATATAGTAGTACTAGCTGACCTGGCGAACTTCGTACCGCCTTTTTTTTCTTAAATATAATAATTACATATATCAAAATAAAATATAGCCTATCTATTGGATCAAACTGCACACGGTGTGCAAATTTGATTAAAATCGGTTAAGTGGTTTAGGAGTCCATTGAGGACAAACATTGTGACACGAGATTTATATATAATAAGATGGGCGTTTGTGCTTATATATTGTTTGTGCTTCAGGACCCCTAACGCAGTAATAAATCCTTGTAGGGACCGTAAAGATTGAGACGTTGAGTAAGTAAATATTGATAAATTGTATCAAAATAAACATTTTATTAAAACTGACTTTGTGAACTGTGCGCTGGGAACAACTAATGTAACTATTAGCAGTATGATAAAAAAATATATGTTATTTAACATTTAACATATTTATTCAATACTCGCAATGACATCCAAAAATGTTATAAAAATGTTACTGTTTCAACAATTAACAACATATTAATCTAAAGAAAATCACACAAAGTTACACAAAGCAATTTTTTAACTCGTTCATATTATCTAACAAATGATAGAATGCAAGGTAATACAAGCGCGTAGTGCACTTGACACAGCGCGAGGTCAATGACAGCGTAGCCGCGTAGCACTGCATCGTTGTCGCCGCCGTCACTCTCGTAGCTGACCCCAAATATTATATTTTCAGGTCTCAAAGAAAGAATCGTTGGTAATTACTAGTATCCGTTCTATTATCACACTGAATTTATTACATTCGTTAGTTGTAACTATTAAATGTGAACTGTAGTATTGTCCTTTATAAATAACATGGCAATACCACATTGGCACGAGATAACATTCTTTAATTTTGAATGTTTCCTTGTATTTTTCTAAAAAATTTACAGTTTCTTAATGATTCATAATACTAAAAGCCTTTGTTCATACAAATTTTATGTAAATTACAAAAAAAGCGACTGTATCTTCTAAGTGAATAAAACTGTTTTCTACGAATAAGAGTAGGAAACTTTTGACTAATTAGAACACTTTGAAGGATAGTAATGAGTGTTCCGCGTGTTTGTCAGTGCATCGTGAGATGACAATGAAAGTACAACGCGTTTCTCGCTTGCGATAGTTCGCGGCAATAAGGCCACCCGCGTTCAACGGCCCCGATTGCGCCGTTACGCCGAACGCCGCTCTCGCTGATCGTCACACTATCCACTGATATAATAATCGCATTTCCAGAAGTTTGTGACAGCAGAAATAGATAAAGATAGATAGAGGAAGTGCTTAAGTAAAACCATAGTTGTTACAACTTATACAGATTCATCAACAACAAGAAGTGAAAAATTAACACTAAGTACTTTAACTATTCTTTTGTAGAATAGATAAAATACGAGGAAAGCGTATAATGCAGCGTAAAAATGTTGCAAATATAAATGTACACTAACATATAGTAACAATGCTAATGCATATAAGGATCAGGAAATTATTGTGAGACAAATTTATTAATACTTTTTATTCGCATAACTAAACTCGTCGTTGTCAGTTATTACAACGATAAATTCTATTGTGGAACTATTGACGCAAATGTAGAATCTTCTAAATTCGGAATTCACTCAATTGTTGAAATTAAAAGGAATATTAAGTAATATTTGATTACGATGCTTAAAATGTTTGACGATTTTCAAGAGGTCGTTAACCTAATATTCGTAGAGCCTTTCATTTTCCGTTTTTGGAGCTCATGCGGACAACTACCAATTAATGTATACATTCTTAAATATCGTTTTAAATTTATCTTATTTCTCATTAACACGTGAAGAAACTGAAATTTCATATTTGTTTGAAGTTTCCGAGGTATAATTGAACCAATCTTACCTACTTTATGGCACCTTGGTCATGTCGTAGGACAGTAATATTACCTATATAACTGTTTCTTATTAAATTATACATATAATAAAATGGTAGAAAAGTCAAAACTGTACATTGAATATTTTTTTAAAAGAATACTTGGGGTGTGATCTACAATCGATACCGAAGCCAAAAATATAGTTTTTAGAATTTTTGTCTGTTTGTCTGTTTGTCTGTTTGTCTGTTTGTCTGTTTGTCTGTATGTATGTCCGGGATAAACTCAAAAAGTACTGCATGGATTTACTTCAAATTTGGCACGAATATTGTTAAGAAGTCGGGTCAGAACATAGGCTATATATTATCACGCTATCACCTACGGGGAACGAGCAGTGAACCTTTATTTCTTCAAATGTATGTCCGGGATAAACTCAAAAAGTACTGCATGGATTTACTTCAAATTTGGCACGAATATTATTAAGAAGTCGGGTCAGAACATAGGCTACATATTATCACGCTATCACCTACGGGGAACGAGCAGTGAACGCACGCAGACGACGTCGCGGGCAGCAGCTAGTATTACCTATATAACTGTTTCTTATTAAATATGTTGATATGACCGAAATAGTTATTATCAGTGTTCATTTCTTTCAAGTCTTATTTTCTTTCTTGTATTCTCTAATCAAGTTTCCATTTTAATTAGAAAAATTAATATAAAAAAGTGTTGTAGTTCATAAGTTTAAATCGAATTCGATTTCCTTTCAGTCAGTCAGTCAGTTCAGCCTATTGCAGTCCACTGCTGGACATAGGCCTCCCCAAGTTCGCGCCAGACATCCCAGTTTTCCGCAATTCTCATCCAGCCTACACTGGCAATCTTACGTCGGTCCAACGGGCCTGAGGACGTCCCACACTGCGTTTGCCAAGTCGCATTGCAAAGACGCGGTCTCCACTCCAGGACACGTCTGCTCCAACGGCCATCGGTCCTGCGACACAGACGACCAGCCTACTGCCACTTCAACTTGCTAATTCTGTTTTTTGGAATACCTTATAAATATGATATATTTAAAATCGGTGATATAAAAACCCCACTGGTCTTCGTAGAAAGTAATAACGGTGTAACCAAATACGTAGGTATGCGCAAACGCAAGAAGGCGGCCATGATTCACGAATCTTCGACCGTTCTGTGACATAATAATCAAAATACACATATTTCTTCGTCAATCTGAAAATCACATTTCCCTATATTCTTACTCATACTCCTTACTATGCGAGTCATCGGCAAATCCAAGAAACGTACCTCAAACAAACGGTATTTTATATTTCGTGCGTATTGAATACCTACCTACATTTTTATACATTAATTATTTATCATAACTAACATTAAAACATTTTGAAATAAAATTTTCGAAATATGATAATGTTTGGTTTTCCAATAAATTAGATACAAATTATTGTAAAGAAATCTAGAAAAACTTGTTACTGTAATTGGTTAAGTGGTCCGTTTTGAATAAAAAGAGCTAGATGACAATAATACAAGATTCTGAATCGCCCTCAAACGTCATCGCGTCGGTCACTATGGCGTATTTAGATTATTGCAGCAGC
The DNA here is from genome assembly GCA_905220545.2 of Melitaea athalia. Lineage (NCBI taxonomy): Eukaryota > Metazoa > Arthropoda > Insecta > Lepidoptera > Nymphalidae > Melitaea > Melitaea athalia. Next base: position 12,114,213 of record HG992180.1, on the reverse strand, counting down.
TTTCCGGTAATGTAACAGTCGAGTATGCTTGTAAGAATTCTGCTAGAGGTTCGATGAACTTTTGCGAGTGCAGAACGCAACGTAAGGAGGGGGAGCTACACTAGGTCACACCCGGCCGTCGGCACACTTACCTTGACTCAACGCACTCGGCGCCGTCGTGCGCTCTAACATCACATAGAAAACTAGCAACACCCTAGCAATTTCTCTTAATTATTTTTATGCAAATGCAAAATTATTACGTTAGATTGTTTTTGGATGGTATGAAGTTTCCTACTCTAACTAAACCGGTATCAACGACTTTGTCAGTCTCATTTTCATGTTACTTTTACTGAAGACGAACGTCAGCAACGACCAAATTCTACCTACATACATAAAATGATACTTTTTAAGAACGTATGAATTTCAGTAAGATAATCTAAATGTATTTGTTAAATTTTTGAGTACGAGACATATGACGTATGTCATTTGTATAATAAGTAAGTCCTACGTACTAATCTTCTCTTATCCTGTTAGTCGTAAATACTAAAACTGTTACAAATAGATAAATATATATGTATATAATTATTTCCTCACAACTTTCCTTCTAGCCTTCACCTTCGTTACCAGCCTCCAACCTTATCCCAACCTTCTCGTAGAACATTAACTCTGACTTAACTGAACTTACCTAACATAGAAGTACAAAACATTTGAGAGTATTATTGAGGCGTGATCTTTTGTTTAAATGGCTGTAAGCTTAGATTACGATTCAGCCTGTAATATCCCACTGTTAGGCATAGGATCTGTGGGCATAGGCCTCTTCCCCATGTAGGAGAAGGATCGGAGCTTAATCCACCACGCTGCTCCAATGCGGGTTGGCGGATATATTCCCTACTATGAGTAACGATCGCTATCAGGTGTACATGATAACAACCGGGACCGACGCCTTAACGTGCTCTCTGAGGCATGGTGGGGGGACCCACAAGGACTGCACAAACACCCAGACCATGGCAAACATCTGTATGGCCAATACAAATATTAGATTAATCCATACTTTATTATTCATTCTGAAATCATCGCCAAACTAATTTCTAATTACTAGATACATTCTTCAACGTATTTAGAAAAGGTAAAAACCACACACGTTTAAATTGTATACTAGATTTTTTTTTCACTGACTTCAAAAAAGGAGTAGGTTTTAATCAATAGAATTTATCTTAAATTTTTTAAATTTTGAAACGAAAATTTTTTACTTCGCTCATTTTCATTAGCCAAATGTAGGTCTTCCTTGGTGTAGTTAATAGGGCACTGTCATCGAATTGGTAATAAAATTTAGTGAGTTATTTATCTATACCTAAATTCCCTCTTGTTCATATTATATTATATGACGACGCGTTAGAGCAACAGTCACAGCACTGGTTTATGGCTGTTTCGCTGCTGACTGCGGATTTGATCTCTACAAATGACAAAATACAATACAAAGGTTGCCTGGAAGAGATCGCTCATTAGCGATAAGGCCGCCTTTTGTACTTATCTCCTGTTTTTATTTTTGTAATTTTGCTATTTTTTTTTTGTACAATAAAGAGTTTTTATTATTATTATTAACATTTGTATTGGCCATACAGATTTTTCCGGTGGCATGGGCGTTTACGCTTGTGTACTGTGTGTATTTCCGAATCTCCGACACAGAAGCAAATTGTAGTGGGGAGGGTCAAGTGTAAAGTGTTTATTATAATATGTAATTCTTCCCCTTTGTTTCTCTTCCAATCTAATAACGAATCAGTGCAATCAGCTTATTAGTAATTCATAAAATAGGAATAGCCAAGAAAATGACTTTTGCTATTGGATAAAATTTGATAATAATACCACCCATTTTACTGCTGCATGTAGTAAAAAACGCTTTTGTGTGTCTTTGACGGTATGAAGTGAGGCACAGAGGCGAGATAAACATATTGTCGTTAGAAAACAATATCGTCGTGCTATGATTGATCAGTTGCAATCCGCGCCAAAACTTCCACTCGTGTGCCTTTCGTGAATCGTTCTTATCCCTTCTTTGCTTTTTGTACGGTAACTCTTTGATACAAAAAAATGCCGCAGTGATTCATCGTATGACTGTGCCGTTGGCGCCCTTTGCAGTGACCGCTTTCTGCCCTGAGGATTGTAGATTCGGTTCCCACCCCGAGTTTGGGTGTAATAATATATATTTTTTGATATATTACTAACCGACATAAAAACCGGCCAAGTTCGAGTCGGACTCGCGCACCGAGTTTTCGCAATTTTTCCTTTATATGTGCTAATAAGACTTGTATGTGTTGTGCGAATAAGAGTTGCTTCATACCGAATTTCAAGATTCTGAGTTCACGGAAAGTACCCTGTAGGTTTTGATTCCCTTCCGAGTGTCCAAAATTGCAGCTTAAACGGCTGTATCTTTGGATTGCGTTGGCTTAGATGTTTGATTTTTGATGATTTTTTTCACAGCTCCAAGGGACAGTAGACCTGAGTATTTGGCATGAATTTCAGCTTGATACCTCCATGCGTTTCAGAGAAAAAGGGTCTTGACAGACAGATGGACAACAAAGTGATCCTATAAGGGTTCCGTTTTTTTCCTTTTGAGGTACGGAACCCTTCTTCTTTTCGGAATCTTTCTTCTTCTTTCATAACGTCTTACTAGGTGTATCAACTTTGATGACTATTTCTTTATGGGAAAGCTGGTGCTTGTCATGTGGTTCCATCAAAACCGGTACACTCAGCAAAAAGTTATGACGTAGCATACATAAAAAAATTAATCCAATTGTGTACCTAGTTTTTTTTTATCTCGGTTAAAACTAACATTATTATATACTTTGTGTTAGTGACAATAATGTATGAAAATAATATTTATAATTAACTTTGATTGATACACAGGTGCTTTATTTTTTTAGTTCTAATAAAGAAAATAAAAGAATCGTTAATATTATTAATATAAAATAAATAAATAAATAAACCCTTCAAACTCAACAGCCCTAAGATGAATATTAATTCTGTGTCAGGGTCCAGTAACACAATACAATCACAAACATACAGACCAAGACAAACAAAAAATATATCTATGGCTTATACAAACATTTGTCATTTGCAGCGATCGATACCTCGACCCCTAGCGCTAGATAACTTTTTTACTATACTGTAACAATAAATGTACCAGCAATTTGTTTCAGTATGCTACGTTTTAAGTTATCTTTTAAAAAAATGTAAAAGCCTTCATTTAGTTTAAAGACATTTGTTTTAATTTTAGAATTATTTACTTTAGGAAATTAAAGTGAAAAATTTAAGTATACAAAGAATATTCATTACAGTAACAGCACAAAATAAGAATAAACCTTTTAACAAACAGCTATTTTATTCAAACTCTAAAAGACGCAACTTTGAATGTCAACTAGCGAACGCTAGTATACACAAATCAAACAAGTTTTTTGTATTGATCTACAGGTGATCGAACTCTGCCTGCACACTAGAGGAGCTATTATTGCCAACGCTTATTGCGAAACAAGCTTAGAAATAGAATCTTAGAAATTTAAGGGTGACCTTATATGAAAACCGTCGTAAATTATTTTCATTACTTAATATTATTACTTACACAATAGAAGAAATATATTAATTTAACATGATTTTCTTTTCGTTTTTTATATTATATTATTATTTATACCATAGTAATATTTTTCTGTATAAATTGTCGTTCGTTTTTTTTACAAATAAAAAAATAATTCTAATAAACAGTGACACAATTGTGTTTGCTCGCAAACGAAAAAAAACCGACTTCAATTACATTGACAAGTAAAACAATGTAATAAGATGAAAAAATAGTCAAGTAAATAAGCGCTATTAAAGATTACTCAAAAAGTTATAATAAGTTCTCGATCTAATTTAAACAAAACTACATGAGAAGTATTGGCTTTCGAACAAAGTAAGAATCATGAAAATCGGTAAACCGAGTAAAAAGTTATGCGGTACAATACAACGTACTTCGACGAAAAAGTAGTCAAGTAAATACGCATTAATAGATATAACTCTAAAAGTACCAGTCAGATCTCAATTAAATTTAAATGGGACCACATGACACGCAACACCTTTCAATTAAAACAAAATTGATCGAAATCGGTCCACCCAGTCAAAAGTTCTGAGCTGACATACATAAAAAATACAGTCGAATTAAGAACCTCCTCCTTTTTGGAAGTCGGTTAAAATAAACCAGTTTCAACAAAATATTGATAATTAACTCTTTAATTACACTTAAAGTGACAATAAACAATATTTATAGTTATGCGAGTTCTTACCATGTCACTATTGCCTCAAATAATAAGTTACATTAGTTATTAAAAACTTAAAATAGGTTTGTATTAATTTTGCTATACAATAATAATGTAGCCTCCTGAATTATTACAAAAAATACTTCTTGACTGAAGTGACCGTTAATTCTATTTAGAAATAAAACTAAAAACATAGTTTCCTATGTTTACTAAAACATAAGATAATTTTATTGTTAGTAGTTTCTTAACAGTAACAATTATAAAACTAAATTAATAAAACGTATAATAGTATAGTTTGATATTAAACATAATATAAACACGACACCCAGTAAATCTATTATATATATAATAAAATGATAGGAAAGTCAATGTATGTCCGGGATAAACTCAAAAAGTACTGCATGGATTTACTTCAGAATATTATTAAGAAGTCGAGTCAGAATATAGGCTACATAATATTATCACGCTATCACCTACGGGGAACGAGTAGTGAACGCACGCAGACAACGTCGCGGGCAGCAGCTAGTGTTTTCTAAATTAATTTTTACAATTGCGTCACAGCAAATGTCAAACACCTCGGTTTTATGCGGGCACTCAGTTATTATCTGCGAACAAACTGAAGTGTTAACTGTCGTTTGCTGTCGCAAACTTTTAAAATACTTTATTACTAAAAATAAATAACAGACAACGCAAGTAACAATGATAATAATTTGTTATAGTGTAATTAAGTATAATATAAATAACTGAAGTAGCGAAATCGTTTAAATAATGAATACTAGGTACACTTTATTCAGCAAAGAACAATAATTGTAACAAACAAAGAAAGAGGTACAAAGGTGCTTTTATGGCGAGAAACGCGACCTTTTTTAGATAGCCTTTAGGGACAAGTCATTATAAAAGTAATTCATTTTTACTATAATTTACGAAGTGTTTATAAATTTCTACGAAAACGTTCAAGTGCAAAATCAGTCGTACAACAAGTAAATTATACTACAAAACATAATTAGACAATACTTATAATGAACAATGAATTATAAACCGTTATTTAATTTTGTTACTTTATTTGTTTTTAAAACATACATATCAAAAATTTATATATTTGTCTTTTAAACAAATTAGACTTGCAATTAAAAAATAAAAAGAATCGTTAAATTGTACTTTTGTCTTCGTTTAGCTACAACTATGATTAATAAATAAAAAAAATTTCATATCACCTATCTAACTTCAAAAAAAAATAGAAAATGTGGCAGTAATGAAATCATAGTTAAAGTTATGATATTTTAACACTGACTTCGTTAGCGTCTTATAATTGGCTAATAGCTGTAGCACTCAAAAGAGTTCAACGCACGTCTACAACTAGCCTCACGACTTACACAATGGCGCTTTTTGTGAAGGCTCGCTTTTGGTTATGACATCACCTATTAGTTTATATCATAAATTCTATAAGTATACTTTGGTAATATTAAGACTGTTATACACAAAGATTTTGTCTTCACGTAAAAGATGGTACAAATGAAAATATTTTGCTAAAATTTTATATATTTTACACATAACACCTACGTTAGTAGATATTACTTCAATGCATAACACGAAATGTATAAGTTCGTATATGTAAATAAAAATAATGTAATTACCAAATATTTTCACTATCTAAAGCCCATATCTTATTACATTATTTCTGAAAATAAAAACTAAATAAATTTAACACAAATATGTGACAAAAATACTGTAGTTTGTTCGTTTTAATAATGAAATGAAATAAGTAAACTTTTTACCAGCAATAACTTTTTGCGCACTCAGATATGTAGCTCCTATATACATAGCAAGGCAAAGCATTAATTATGGTGGTGGGAGTTGCAAAAAACCAAGGAATATTTCGGTGGAGGCTTGATGGCCGGTTACGTAAGTTCATCTAGTCTCAAGGCCGAGGACGTTGCACCCGAATCGCTGATCGCGTCCTGTCCGATCCGAGTTTGGGCGCTACATTTTTTATTAACTCAATTTATTTGTTGCCCACCAACCCACGCTATTCTTACTTTGTTGGCAGGAGGGTTTTGATTTTTAGAAAATACTAAATTATTTTACACCTTTCCTAATGTTTACTTAAAATATATACACAGTATCTACTAAAAACAATTGTTTCTTAAAAATAACTTTCAAACGATTTTTTTTTTAGAATATTTTGTTATAGAAACAGTTCGTAAAAATTAGTTGATAATCGATTTGAATGTATTTGTACACTTTTTTCAAGACAATAGTGATTTGGTAGCAAAGGACAATAAAAATAACTTTTGTTCAGGCTGAGACCCTTTCACCAACAATGGGCTACCGTTCAATAAAAGTCCTTGTAATTTATTACTGGGACAAATTTGCGACATTACAAAAGATGCGGGGTTCCCTAATAACTAATTCAAAACTTTTAGCACTACGAGAAAGTACAGTATTGTACTTCAAAATAATTAAAGAAAAAACAAAAATACTTACAAAGTTACTTTTAAGTGTCAAGTCATTATACGAGTATGTATGTATATTACACATAGTCAATAAATATAAAGTTTATATAATGTATAATATAGTAAACGAAAATATATGTATATGAAAATTGTTATATGTACATAATTACGCGTATCACGCGACAATTGAAACAAAGACTTTAATGATGAACAAAAATAACTGTTTATTTTTTTTATAAAATAGTATTTTGCATCCAATCCTCAAACAATTCTACGTATGTGACTGGAAACGCAATAGTATCAACATCATTGTGTTTTTGTCATGGCAATGTGTGTTGCTTCGGATGAAGAACCGTTATGTTTTTTACAGAACAATTTTATAATGGCCACCCTTTAAAAGCAAGAAAAAATCCCCAAGGGATCCCTCAGGTAAGCAAATCTGATCACAGGCTGCGATTAAGACTGCGATTAAGGTTGTGATCAATGTTATATAATGTTCTTTTGTTACGTTTACGCGTAACACATTTATGTTATCGGTTAACTGTAAACCTTTATTCTTACAGAATATCTTTCACATCAATTCATTTTATATTTTATGCAGCTTGATTATTAAACGATTGTAATGAAACGTCACGTGACAAACGTGTGCCAGTCAGCTAAGAGGCAGATGGCGTTCTCCATTATGAACTTAATTATGTTAAATTTTTATTTTAAATTATGATGTTTTTATTGTTTGGTTTTCTTAAATATGCATTTTCAATTAATATTTTATTTAAAAATATGTATATATATTATTATGGAAATATATATTTTAGTTTCTCAGCTGTTAATAAATAATTGTGTTAAACGAAAAAAAAAACCGACTTCAATTACATCGACAAGTAATAAATACAACGTAATAAGACGAAAAAATAGTCAAGTAAATACGTGCTATTAAAGATTACTTAAAAAGTTGTAATCAGATCTCGATCTAATTTAAACAAGACTACATGACAAGTATTAGCTTTCGATTAAAGTAAGAATCATTAAAATCGTTACACCGAGTAAAAAGTTATGCGGTATAATACAACGTACTTCGACGAAAAAGTAGTCAAGTAAATACGCATTATCTATACTAATATATAAAGCTGAAGAGTTTGTTTGTTTGTTTGTTTGAACGCGGTAATCTCTGGAACTACTGGGCCGATTTGAAAAATTCTTTCAATGTTAGATAGCCCATTTATCGAGGAAGGCTATAGGCTTTGTATCATCACGCTAAGTCCAATAGGAGCGGAGTCCACGCCGACGAAGTCGCGCGCAGAAGCTAGTTAGATATAACTCTAAAAGTACTAGTCAGATCTCAATTAAATTTAAATGGGACCACATGACACGCAACACCTTTCAATTAAAAAAAAAATTGATCGAAATCAGTCCACCCAGTCAAAAGTTCTGAGCTAATTAATATACATTTAAAAAAAATACAGTCGAATTGAGAACCTCCTCCTTTTTTGGAAGTCGGTTAAAAACGTAAGATTGTGGAGGATGGATGAGGATTGCGGATAACCAGGATGTGTGGCGCAAACTTGGGGAGACCTGTGTCCGTCAGTTTACTGCAATAGGCAGAAATAATGATGATAAAATGAAAAAAATGATTTCCAGTGACTTTTCCCACGTAAAATTTAGTAAAATTACTAAAGAATATGTTTGAAATTTTCTTGCCCGGTATGATAACGTTTTTGTCTGATAAATTAAACTTTGTCATCATTTTAGCAGTATTGAAAATTTAAAATTAAAAATTGAAGCTGGACTATACCTATATCATCACGCTAAGACCAATAGGAGCGTAGCACCAATGAAGAATGTTTCAAAATCGGGGTTATTTTTCCTTTTGAGAACTTCCGCTGCGTAAACGGTTAAAGTTTCGCACAAATCATGTATGACAGAATTGGTCCTATTCCACGCGGACGCAGTTGCGCGCAAAAGCTAGTCATAATATAAAATTTGTATTTGGTATTTGTTACATACCTATATTTATTAATTTTATTATTTAAATATACAAAGGCTCCCTCTCTCTCTCTTACTCTTCTGTATATAAGAAATTTAAAAGCTTAATACTGCACTGCTTACCACTGATTGGTAAACGATACCCAGAGTTAATAGATTTTATCAGGTCTATTATAACAACCAACATTACGTATTACATGTTCTTAGAGACTCAGTAGGTATAAAAAAACTTAAAGGTAAACAAACGCCTAAATCAAAAACTAGTATACTATATACAAATACAAATCCTAAATCCGTATCCCGCATAGGAAAGCAGACTTTTGCCAAGGAGTACAAAATGTGTAAAAAAAAATTCGTAGCATAATATCTTCGACCGTAAATTCGAGGTAAGCAGTGCATTTAATTTTGAATTCAATCATCTGTCTTTATCTATTGAACGAAAATAAAACTTAGTATCAAAAGAGGAAATGAAATTGATTACATATCGTCGCTGAATAGGCAAAACTACTAACCTCCAAAAGTGCTGTTTCGAGAAAAATCAATTTAAAGTTTTTTTTTTGCTTTAACCTGTCACAACTTTTTTTCTTTTGGGTGAAAGTAAGAACTGTTAAGGAAACATAATCATGATTTAATTTTATCTACGTAATTAATCTATTACATTGTTCGTATTTTAACTATTTACGAAGTTAGCTGTCACTTTAGGATAAATCCTCTGAGTTCTGAATAAAAACCAGCAAGGGAAAATTACTAACCTCCACATTAAGTTCACGGTTAGGGAGTCGCCAACTACTAAAGACTCGACTGTGTTAACATTCTCTTCGGAAAAACATACTAACATTATTTAAAAAATATAATAGTCGTAAACGAAAATTACTAAGAGATAAATCTACTACAGAAAGACATATAGCAAAAAGACATTCAGCATCGGATACTAGAGAAATCTCGAAAGCTTTTTACTTTCAAGACATAGTTGCCAATTAAATAATGGGATGATTATACTTTCATCACTTTTTATCTTGTTCCAGCCTAAATATTATTACTAATGTGAGCAACAAAAATGTTTATTATGAAATGTTAACCCGTATAATAAATAAATAACACCAATTTAACATACATCTTTATTCAATTAAAAAAACTGTTCAAACAAAATTAACATTTTCTTAGATTGAAAATAAAACAAAAATTGTAATAAGAAAGTGTGAAAAAAACTTAAACATTATGAGGTGTCTTTCTGGAGTCTGGTGGGGCTCCCATCCTTATACACAAAAACTTAGATATAACGCTCTGATACGTAGCCATCTTGACTACGGATCTTTTATCCTCGAGCCATGTCACAAAACTATTATACGCCATCTGGACAAAATTCAATCAAAAGCGCTCCGCATAATAATAGGTGCCATGAAGTCCTCTCCTATTAACGCTCTACAGGTGGAATATGCGGAACCTCCTCTACAATTGCGACGCCAATACCTCTCAGACCGATTTCTCTTTAAAATCCTCCAACTCTCTTCCCATCCTCTTTCGGCTAGACTACACCTACTCTCACAATTAGTTCTTTCTTCATCCTCCTGGTCTCACAAGTCTCCCCCATGTCTAATTAAAAGCTATAATAAATTTATTGGCCTTCCTTACCCTGTCCATCAGTGTAGAATCTTACCTATTTATGATGTTCCATTGATGCTTTAGTTCTGCTTCCCAACATTTATTTCAACCTTGGTAGAGATAAAGGATCTCCTGTAGCAAATCAGCAATTTAACTACGCCATAAACACACATTACAAAGATTGGTATCATTTACTCACAGACTCCTCTAAACTTACTGAACAGGGATGTATAGGATCAGCTGTCTGGATTCCGAGAGTTAATGTAGTACTGAACTGCAAAATGCCTCCCGCCTCCTCAGTTTTTACTGGGGAAGCTTTGGCTATCTTGGAGGCTCTTTCGTTTATTGAGTCACACCAATTAAACAACTCCGTTATATTCTCGGACTCCAAAAGTTGCTTACAGAGTATTTTAAATAATCCATTCAAGACTAAATTTAAGTTCCCTTTTATTCTCAAAATTAGACATCTCCTCCTTAGGTGTCTGGCACAAAACATCCGTGTCGAGATGGCTTGGATTCCGGCTCACAGCGGTATAATAGGGAATGAGAAAGTAGATTTTTTCGCAAATAAAGCGAGAACATCTGGTGGCCTCAGCCAATACAAAGTTTATAGCCATGACTTGATTTCATTAGCGAAGACACGAATGATGCGTGATTGGTCTGAATTCTGGTCTCACTCAAGTACAACAAAAGGAAAGTTTTATGCTAGTGTACAGGGATCCATCCTTGTCAAACCATGGTTTTTCAAGTATAGAAAGGCCAGTAAGTGGGTAATCTCAACTGTCTGCCGCATAAGGTTAAGCCATTCTTGTACCCCGGTCTTCCTTCACAAAATTAGAGTAAAGGACTCTTCACTTTGCGAATGTGGTCTTGAGGGAGGCACCCTTGAAAACATATTTTTTAACTGTCCAAAACTCCAGTTTTCTCTTTATGATGTTCTTCCCCTTGATATACCTCGCCCAACTAACCTGAGGTCTCTTTTATCATTAGTTCACTCTCAGTTTATTGACATTTTATGTACATATATTAATCAAAATAACATTAGATTGTAGCACTGTCTATGTCTTGATTAACCCTACTAACCTATGTTTATACATGTTTGTTTGTCTTTTGTTTCAGATACTAACTCGGTAGATATAATTATGATTTATGATAAACTGGCAACAACACCGACATTTGTTCTGATTCTTTTTTTTAGTCTTTATTTCTTCTCGTACAACTTGCTCTCCCACAAAGCCTTACACAAAGCAAAGTTTCCCGTCCTAACATAACAATCCTTATAACATAAACTAAGCTTCACTCAGACACTGGCAAATCCTTCAGGGAGCCAAAGTAAAAGAAGAAGAAGAAATCACCTTCCTCCGTAATTTTCCACATTTGTTTATAAAAACGTACTAAATAAAAATATAATGTGGAGTTTCACTATTGCAACTAACACAAATAACTCCCTCTGCAATCACTGTTCAGTTCAGGCGCTATATTGTTATTTTATACTAAGCTTAGTTTAAAATAACAATATCACGCCTGTCGTTCAAAACAGTGATCCTAGACGGAGTTACTTAAGTTAGTTACAATTACAAGACTCCATTTTAACAATAATCAGTATAACTACTTATTGTAATTTAAGTAAGAGATCAAAACTGAACATTATTAACTTCTAATTCTAATAAAATATTGATTGAGAAATAATAATCTTCAAGTCATTCAAAAATGCTAATATCCTGTTACTTAAATTACTGAGTAAAGCAAAAATACTAAAGCGCCATGGTTGATGATTCTTGCTGAAAAATTATTTACTTATAAGCTTGAGTATACGTGATTTCAATCAGCAGAAACTACTAAATCACCATATATTGTGGTTTTTTCTTAAGCTCATTTGACTTAAAGGACCCGTGGTAAAAAAAAAAGATTCAAGCAAAAGTTATGTAAATACCATCGGTTTACAAAAGTATACTTTCGAAAATTACTAACAAACCTGAATAGGGATAGTTGCAGCAGCATAATACTAAACCGACAATTATAAGAAAATGTGTCAAAGTAAGCCACACATTAGTAAAAAGTCGCAAGAAATCTGTTGAGATTTTAACCCCATTTTGAGTGCTAAAGCGCCAAAAAAATGCTCCGATCGCCACGAGACCCGGACCAATAGACAGAGAAAAAAAAATGCAGTCGAACCATATATATAACTCATTTTGACCAAAATGGCGCTTTAATAGTTTTGCCTATTCAGCGACGATATAGTAAATGAATATTTACTAATATATAAAAAATTATATCAAATTAGTAAAATAATATGTATGTCTTAGAAATAGGAAATACATAGAATGAATATCATTTGACACTTGTACTAGATTGCCTTGCCGAGATAGAAGTAGTTATGCGACCGTGGCATTGACTGCTATCTCGCTCCCACACAGCAGTTCATTCACCCGAGCTGTGAGCGAGTGCGGAAGAAGCGCAGGCGGCGATCCGGCGGTACGGGCTGTAGGCAGCGGCGAGAAGGACGTCTCCGACCATGAACCGAGCTACACTTTATCAGTTAACCGGAGCTATCGGTGCGCTAACCCGCCTCCGCTCCACCATGACCCTTTAACGTGTTTCAGACTGAAAGCAACGTAGATCTCATATAAGACTTATATTTTTAATAATATTTTTAAGTGACGTGAAGTGTAGTTTTAAGTTTAGTGAATTATTGCTACGGATTATTATCAATCTGGATATTATTTCGTGGAGTTCAACACTGGATTATTATGACACAATCGGTAAGTGATCGGATATATATTTGTTTTCTAGTATTTTTGTTTGTTACTCATATATTTGTCTTTTACAATGTCACGTTTAAAAGACATCAACGCGTGTCTTTCATTAGAAAATTGTCTTTTTAGATCTTTTGTAAATAAAAAAAGTTTATGTAAATATTTAAAACTTAGCTTTAAAGTAAAATTTATAATATTAAAATAATTTTAAAAAAATTAATTAATTTTTTTTTATAATTATTATAGGAATAAATGATTTTTCAGACTATATTTGTATAAATTTAATTCTATTAAATAATTAATAATGTGTGGATTAAGAAAATTTATATTTTTATATTAATAACAAATCGAGACTACCAATATAATATAATTAATAACTGAAAAAATATCCATGACATAAATATAAATCATTCACTTCAAATGTGTTATTTCATACGATGTATAGCAGTAGTAAGAAGTTTAGAACTAGTACTTTATTTTTAAAATTGAAACTTTGTTTTTATAATAGGAACCTTGAGCATCATTATACAATAACATTACTACAATTATAGCACCTGGTAAATGTATGAACTACAGTAGTAATATTGTATAATATATTTAATTCTGTCTCTACTACTATTATTATTTTGACATACTACATATATATATGTATATAATCAAACATTTATAGGTGGGATTTTGGCTACAATTACCATATACACCTATGGCACACACGCATACACATTGTTGTCAGTTGCAAAAAAAATGAGCCTTGAACTTCGCGAGTTCAATTTCAAGGCGATTTCGCACGTGAGAAGGGCTTACGTAACTCACCCCACTCGCGCTTAATGACATGTGCGTGCGACTGTAAACAAACCACGATTACATTTTATTTACTTTGTGTGTGTGTCTGTGTATGTTTGTATTTGTATATTTGTATTATGTCCTGATTTTGTATTTTCTTTGTATTCTACAAACGTAGTAGCAGAACTAAATCAAGTATCAGAAGTTATAAATATAAGAAACTGACACCAGTAATTGAATAATAATTACGTTAATAAGTTAAATTACATTATATTTTAAATATACTTCTCCTACATGGGGAAGAGGCCTATGCCCAACAATGGGATATTACAGGCTGAATCGTGATATTTTAAATATACATTTATATGGTATGGAAATACAAAAAAATTTGGAAACGCAACTAACATTTACATCATTATGCAAAAATAATTGACAAAATGATGACATGGACGTGATGTTGTAAATTTATATGCATGACACAACCATCTCCGTGGCGTATATACAAAAGTTACGAGAATAATACATAAATGAAGCGCGAATATAGCAGATAGAGCCAAAAAGCTTCTATATTTTTAAGCAAAAGTAAACTTAATGACGAAAGAGAAAGGATATAATTTTGAGTACGTGTTGCGCGCAGATTTGGCAATGACACTGACTTCGGCCGATGATATAACAGCAGGCTGACAAACCCGTGAAAACTCGGTCATTGAACCGCGAGCTGCCGGCTGCCGCGTCCAGCTCGACTGCTTTCGCTTGCGCGATTTTGTGTTTACATCGCTCACCATAAAGTTGGCTTTCAATATCACTTGATCTCCTTATATTAAGATAGCTTACTGTTCATTATATTACTCGTAATTTTACATTTAAAAATAAAACCAAAAAGAAGAAAGTTCATTATATGCTATATTCATTATCATAATTCGTAGTAATATTCAGAAATATATGTTATATATATATATATATATATATATATATATATATATATATATATATATATATATATTACGATCGATCACGATTCAGCCTGTAATATCCCACTGTTGGGCATAGGCCTCTTCCCCATGTAGGAGAAGGATCGGAGCTTAATCCACCACGCTACTCCAATGCGGGTTGGCGAATATATTCCCTACTATGAGTAACGATCGCTATCAGCTGTACATGATAATGAAAACCGGGATCGATGACTTAACGTACTCTTCGAGGCACGGTGGGGAGACCCACAAGGACTGCACAAACACCCAGACCACGGCCAAACATCTTTATGGCCAATACAAATGCTGTCGTGTGCGGGGATCGAACCCGCAACCGCCCGCGCAACAGCCAATCGCAATCCAGTGCTGTGACCGCTGCGCCAACGCGACGTCAATATATATGTACATATATATCGACATGGCCAAACCATCTCAGCCATCAGGCCATGTCGAGAGAATGAATGAAGAACGATTGACGAAAAAAGTGTATAAGGCGAGTGTGAATGGAAGTGTTGGAAGGGGTAGACCTAGGCGGACGTTTCGAGACTGAATTAGGGACGTCCTGAAAAAAGGCGATATAAGTATATAATAATAATAATATATATATATAACGATCTACGTAAGATTGCTGGTGTAGGCTGGATGGTGATTGCGGAAAACCGGGATGTCTGGCGCGAGCTTGGGGAGGCCTATGTCCAGCAGTGGACTGCAACAGGCTGATATGATGGATGGATGGATGATGATGATGATGATGATGATGATGATGAAAAAAGGCCAGGTCAAGAGTACCCTAAACCAAAGAGCTTGTATGAAAGGAATAATGAAAGTAGACGAAGCGAAACAAGTATGTAAGGATCGTAGCAAGTGGAAAGAAGTGGTCTCTGCCTATCCCTACGGGAAAGAGGCGTGATTATATGTATGTATGTATATATATATATATATATATATATATATATATATATATATACACTGCCTATATATATGTAAAGAAAACTCTAAACTGTTTCATAGTTTTCTTAAGTTAAAACCTTTTTTGTAAATATATTGTCAACGTATAAAAATTAGTCTGTCGTGATGACATTAAAAATATTTTCATATATTCTCATTGTAAAATATTCTATTTTATTTTCTATATATACTCCATATGAAGTAAAGGCTTTAAATGTTGTTTCTTTTGTTGTTATAGGTAATGAATATTTTATTTATAATGTAGTTTTAATGCTAAAGATTGTTTATTGTATTTTATATTGTATTATAAGAATGTAATATAAATAAACTTTTGTTGTTATAGAGAAACGCAATCGTCTTTATTTCAAGAAAATAATTATAAAAAGAATAATTATTATTATAAAACAACATTTTCCGCAATTCATATAAAATATGGAGAAATTAAGATTTGATTTCGCTGTTTTAGCAGATGGAAAATCAAACATCATAGGTATAACATCAATAGCTACACCTGATGGTCGAGTTTTTGGAATACCAACTGAATACCAACCTACAAATCTACATCAAGTAATAACTAATACACCCAATTTTGTCAAGGTAAAAAAATCATTAAATCAAAGACATCAAATAAGGAAAATATGGATAACATTGACAGATGAAATATCAAAAATATATTTGGATGAAGAACAAAATTTGCAGTTTAATGATTTTTACCTTGAAGAAATTGAGAAAAAAATAGATAAGGTTGAGTCAATACCAAGTAGTTCAAATCAATCATTGGAAAAATTATTAGAAAAAATAATTAAAGAAAAAAAATCTGAAACTCAAAACTTAGGAAACATTGCAAAAGATTTCATGATTGAAAAATTCACTGGCAAAAATTTAAATGCCTCACAGTGGATTAAAAATTTTAATAAAGAATGCGAACGTTTCCAAGTTAACGAAGATAGAAAAAAAATTGAAATATTAAGGAATTTTTTAGAATACTCTAGTGTTGATTGGTACAGCTGTATGCTAATTAAATATACAGTAGAATCCGAATGGGCCAATTGGGAAAAAAAATTTTGTGAGACTTTTGCAACCAAAGGATGGTCACCCATTAGATATGCTCTTACTTTCAAATACCAAGCAGGCTCGCTTCTTGAATATGCCTTAAAAAAAGAAAAATTATTGCTTGAAGTAAGAAAATCAATTGATAATGGAACGATTATAGACCTTATAGCATTGGGCTTACCTAATTATGTCACTGATAAAATTGACAGAGAAATTTTACAAACAACGGAAGATCTCTACAATGAAATAGGAAAATTGGAATATCTAGTTAGAGGAAATAAATATGATAAAAAAGATTATACAAATTTCGACACTAAACAAAAAAAAATTGAAGCAAAAAAACCATGCGAAATTTGTGTTAATGAAAAAAAGGGGAAACGTTACCATGCCAAGGAAAATTGCTGGTTCCGAGAGAAAAATCAGAAAGGAGTGGTAAAAACTGTAAATAACTCAGAATTAGAAATTGAACTAAACAATGAAAATCCAAAAAAACTAATAACACCACCATTAATAAGAGTAAAGTTACTTTTAAATGACACTGTAGAAGTTTCTGGAATTTATGATTCAGGTTCAAATGTGTCATTAATAAATGCTAAGTTATTGAAGATAAAAAAAAAGAAAATACAAATAACTTACATATTTTAAACTTGAAAACTATTAATGGTGAGAAAAAAATTAAAGGAATGGTAACATTAAGAATAAAAATTTATAATATTGAAAGAACTATGGATATTTTTGTAATAGATAGTGAAAATTTTCACTATGATTTTCTAATTGGTCTGGATTGCATTAAAGATTTCAAATTAATGCAAACCGAAGAATTAAAAATCATACAATGTGACAGTCAAAATGAAGGAGAGATAACTTCGAATGAAGAGGATATCAAAAGCAATAAATACTTAAAAAGTGATGCTCAGAATAAAAATGTCGAAATTCCTGATGTACTAGGTGACAAAAATAGAGAAGAAATAAAATTGGTAAATAAATATGAAATTAATTTCAATGAACATATAGACTTAGATAAATTTGAAATGTTAGTAAACCATCTAGATTCATTTCAACAATCAGAAATAAATAAGTTAATAGAAAAATACAATCCAGTGTTTGCTAAGAATAAATATGATGTCGGCACTGTAAAGGATTATGAGGCTCATATTGACTTAATGGTAGATAAATACTGTTACAAACGTCCATACAGATGCACAGTAGAAGATAGAAAAGAAATAGAAAATCAAATATCTAAACTATTAGAAAAAAAATTGATTGAGGAGTCTTATAGCCCGTTTGCTGCTCCAGTAACACTGGCATATAAAAAGGAAGATGAAAAAAGAACAAGATTGTGTATAGATTTTAGAGAATTAAACAAAATAGTAGTTCCTCAATCGCAACCATTTCCGTTAATTGATGATTTAATAGTGAAAACTGTAAACTGTAAATATTTTTCTACTTTAGACATAAATTCAGCATTCTGGTCAATTCCGTTAAAAATTCAAGATAGATACAAAACTGCATTTGTTACACAAGAAGGTCATTTCCAATGGACGTGCCTTCCTTTTGGATTAAAGACAGCTCCGGCTATATTCCAGAGAATATTGAGTAATATCATTAGAAAATACAAACTATCTAGTTTTGCAGTAAATTTTATAGATGATATTTTAATTTTTTCAAAAACTTTTGAGGAACATATAATACACTTATCAAGATTATTAGAAGCGATTCTTACTGAAGGCTTTAGACTAAAATTTTCAAAATGTATCTTTGCAAATCATTATGCCAAGTATTTAGGCCACATAATAGAAAACAATTCAGTTAAGCCTTTGAAAGATTACTTAACTGCTGTGAAAAACTTTCCGGTTCCAGAAACAAGGAAGAATATACGTCAATTCCTAGGAAAAGTAAATTTTCATCATAAATTTATACCCAACAGCGCAATCATCCTGGAACCTTTACATAATTTACTACGGAAAGATGTGAAATTCATATGGTCCACAGAATGTCAGGAATCATTTGATAAAATAAAGAAACTGCTTTGCTCAGAACCAATTCTGAAGATCTTTGACCCTAAGTTACCAATAAGTATTTACACAGATGCAAGCATTAAGGGAGTGGGAGCGGTTTTAAAACAAGAAGATAAAAACGGAGTCAATAAACCAGTTGCTTATTTTTCAAAAAAATTGACTGAAACTCAAAAAAAGAAAAAGGCTATATATCTAGAATGTTTGGCAATAAAGGAAGCTGTGAAATATTGGCAACACTGGCTTATGGGAAGAGAATTTACAGTATACTCAGATCATAAACCTTTAGAGAATTTAAACATAAAGTCTAGAACTGATGAGGAACTTGGTGATTTGACTTACTATTTATCCCAATATAATTTTAAAATTAAGTACAATCCAGGAAAATCAAATCAAGAAGCAGATAGTTTGAGCAGAAACCCAGTTCTAGATTCTTATGACAATGTTGACGATTGTTTGAAAGTAGTAAATTTAATAAACCTAGAAGACATAAAAAATGACCAAAACACAAATATGAATTTACAAAATGAAAAAAGCAAATTTTTATTGGAGAATGAAATTTATTACAAAAAGAAAAAGAAAGGAAAAAAAATAATAATTTCTGAAGAACTTAGTAAAACTCTAATCAAAGATGTCCATAATACTTACTGTCACATTGGAAGAACACAGATGATAAATAAAATAACACCATTCTACACAGCAAATAATATCATTACAAACATTAAGCGAATTTGTGATGACTGTGAAATTTGTATAAAAAACAAATCAAGGAAAAGGCCAAAATATGGCTTATTGTCACATTTAGGTCCAGCAAGACGTCCATTTGAAATTGTATCAATTGATACTATAGGAGGTTTCGGAGGATCACGGTCAACAAAAAAGTACCTTCATTTACTGGTTGATCATTTCACTAGATATGCTCATATTTTCACGTCAAAAACTCAAAGCCCAAGTGATTTTATAAGACTTGTAAAAAGTGTGACAGAAAATTACAGTATTGATATGATATTAACGGATCAATACCCTGGTATAAATTCTAAAGAATTTAAGGAATTTCTGAAGAATAACAACATAAAAATTATTTTTACTGCTGTGGATACACCATTTTCAAACGGAATCAATGAAAGGCTAAATCAAACTTTAGTCAATAAAATAAGATGTAAAATAAATGAAAGTGATAAAAAAACAGCATGGACAACAATTGCACACAAATGTGTAGAAAAATATAACGAAACGGAACATACAGTAACAAAGTTTGCTCCAAAATATCTTTTGGAAGGAGAAAATGTGAATATTCTGCCAACAGAGCTGAAAACAAGATATACAGAAGAAGATCTAAAGAGAGACAGAAAATTAGCCTTAAAAAACACAATTAAATCTCATAATCACAATAAGAAAATTTTTGACCTACATAGAAAAGAACATGAATTCAAAGTTGGAGACAGAGTCTATGTGGAAAGTGGAAATCGATTAAATAGGAAGAAAACAGATGAGTTGAGAATTGGCCCGTACGAAATTTTGAAAAAGATTTCCAAATCAATCTATGAAGTAAATGCCGGTCACAGAAAGACGGAATCAAATTTCTACCACATTACCAAATTGTCTCCAGTTTTTGGTTAGTGAATGAACAATTCCATGGATTACCATTTGTAATTGTTTCTCTCTGGGGGGGAGATGTAAAGAAAACTCTAAACTGTTTCATAGTTTTCTTAAGTTAAAACCTTTTTTGTAAATATATTGTCAACGTATAAAAATTAGTCTGTCGTGATGACATTAAAAATATTTCCATATATTCTCATTGTAAAATATTCTATTTTATTTTCTATATATACTCCATATGAAGTAAAGGCTTTAAATGTTGTTTCTTTTGTTGTTATAGGTAATGAATATTTTATTTATAATGTAGTTTTAATGCTAAAGATTGTTTATTGTATTTTATATTGTATTATAAGAATGTAATATAAATAAACTTTTGTTGTTATAGAGAAACGCAATCGTCTTTATTTCAAGAAAATAATTATAAAAAGAATAATTATTATTATATATATATATACAGGCAGTCCTCAACTTACGTTGTTTCGATTTAGGTCGTTTCGAGTTACGTCGAACAATGTTTTGACACTATTCCTCAAGCATACGTCAATTGTTTCGATTTCCGGCATAGGAGAAATTCACTTGTCGCGAGGTCAATCTCCTCCAAATATTAAAATTAATAACACACAAATACCAAAAATAACTAGCAATTTCATAAGAACATATTATATAATTATTTTAAGAACTCACTTTTGATAATAAAGTATGTATATCCTTTGTTATAAATGCAGTTTTTTTTTTTTTGAGTCCGTATGGACCCTAAGACCCTTGAGTTTTGTAACATTTAAACATATAAAAAAAATGTCTCGACTTACGTCGTTTCGATTTACGTCGCGTATTTCGAGAACCTAACATGCCTTAAGTACGAGGACTGCCTACGTACGTAAAAATAGCAAAGTGAAATACATATAAAATTATGTTTCACCTTTTTATTCTTTTTTTAATAAATGATAAAAACATACCTGCTGAAATATCTATTATTAATTTGTTATATACTTTAGATACTAATTATAATATAGATAATAATTTTATATTTATTTAAGTACATATTTATGCTGTCCCAAATTCATGTTAATAAAAATTATTATGATCTTTTTTTGTGTGTTATGTTATTATTTATTACAAACAGCATTAAAAACCACACAGGTTGGTGTCAATGCTATTTAGTCACCAACGAGATAACAAACTTAGAACAACCACACAATCACACACCCACTGTTAGGAGCAAGCTGTAGCTGTAAAAAAAACCTACAATATAGGTTTTTTTTTTATTACGTCAAGAAAGATATCCGAATTATGATATAGTTTATCATACACAAACTGATTCTGAAAAAGTAGGGTGAAATAAATTTTTTTGTATCCCTAAAACCTCACTACATAAAAAAATAAATAAATACCTTCTGACATACACAGTACACACACGGTTGTCTGTTCCTACGAGCAAATAAATGCTTGTGTTATAGATAATAGCCGACTGTTATAATATTAATTGTTTTTTTTTAATAAATATACATAGAAATAATAGATATATAAATAGAAATATTACACACAAACTCATGCGTGAATCGAACTAGCAACCCGCGGAACAGAAAGCAGGGCCACTACAAACTGCGCCAACGGGCTAGTCGAAAATATGTAGAGTATTAACTCATAATAATGCTCAACAATAGTTTAACAACACATATATAAACTTATTTACCTAAGTACAGTAGTAACTTACCACAAAGATAACAAAATTGATTTACAATGTCTGTAACAATTACTAAATATACAACTTTTTACTTAAAATAAATATAAACAGTTGTTGGTTAAGTATCAGACATCAATGAGTTCACTACCACGAAGTTGACTGACCTTTGTGATTGGTTTCCATGCAAAAGATTCGTAATTAACAGGTAAAGCTTTTTAGTGGTTTTAAGCTTCAAAGTGGTTTTAAACATAATAATATAGCATAAAGTATAATGTTAAGTAGTGTTAAATATAGGAAAAATAAATTAAACAAATTAACAAAAATCTGTCTTAAAAACTCAGTACCTGGGTGACCGAGCCTAGCTCGGTAGTCGGTATTTTAAGTATTTTTTTTTTTTTGTTTTTTTTTCTCGGTATTTTTATATTTTAATTTTATTTAAATAATAAATCACGAGTGAAATTAAAAAAAAAAAAGAAAAAAATTAATCTGGAGACTGAGATTCGAACCCGGGTCAACACGATTTTAGACCCGCCGGTTTCCTAATTACGCTATTACAGCTATGTTGACAAAAGTGAAATTAAGCTTCGTATTCTAATGATATTTTTTCATTGCCTAAAAACAGGGATAAAACGACATTTTTTTTAATGAATCCTAGCTAGATCAATTTTTCGCCTCCGAAATCCCCTGCATACTAAATTTCACGAAAATCGTTGGAGCCGATTCCGAGATTCAGATTATATATATATATATATATATATATATATATATATATATATATATATATATATATATACAAGAATTGCTCGTTTAATAGTATAAGATTAAAATGTGTCTTCAATCATGAAACAATATATAAATGTATGTACAGTATACTAATTGAATTTGCTTAAAATATTTAATAATAGAGACTCCACTGTAGCCCTATTTTTCAATTCCCTAAAATAAACTAAAATTATTTCATTATATACTGGCTACTTTAGAATGAAAATCGAATGATGTAGATTGTGTTTGTATACTATAAAAATATAAAATAAGTCATTGCGTCACTACTAGCCTATACCTGTTATATAATCAAAACTTAACGCCCATATAGGTACTCTACATATGTCGAGAGGCCTACGTACAAAATCTAAAAATCTAGTCACCCAGCGAGTTCACTTACGCTTACGTGGGAGTTCCACGAAGGTCCTTGATGGGTAGAAAGTAAATGCTTGGTAAACATCGCGGGAAGAAGGGACGCGCGGGAAGTGCGTAGAACCTGTTCGAACAACGGTACCTACGGTATGCCCTGAGCGCACACACCTATTATATAACAAACCTTTTACAATCCAATAAGTTTTGTCTTCCAGCTTTTATTTTATAAATCTTTATAAATAATAAGGTTCAAGATGTTTACAAATAAATTACAAGTTTCATTTCCATAAAAAATTAACAATTTAAAAAAATGCTTTATGTTTTTTTAATGTATTTTTATGCATAATTTTCAAAAATATTAGCATTCTGCACTCCTTCCCTATATAAACAAAAGGTACAAAGTTTTCCTCCGTAACAATATAGGTATGGAAGATAATATGAACTCGATGATTACATTTTATTAATGAAATATCATATAGTTAAACACAATAGAAAGTGTTTCATATTATAATAAACCGACCCACATGCTTAAAACTCATATAAAACTTGCATGGAACGTGGTTTCCGGCGGCAGTAATAGCGGTTACCGCACCATAGAATCCACGCATAAAGTACCGTTGATTCAATTGTCACCCCGACTCTATTGAATATCATACAGATTATTAACACGTTATGCAATAGGGAAATACTTAAGAGGTCTCCTACACGCGAAGCCTTCGTTCGAACCGTGTCATGCCCGTTCATTGACTTGGGTTGACATTAAATCAATGAATGGATACACGTGTCAAACTTTATTTTAAGGTTTTACCGCCTTATTAAGTACGTCCGTAATATATATGTATACACATTTTGGAGTTTTTCGTTTTTAATATTTTTGGTCACAATCACGTATGAATTCGTAGAGGTATAGATATTAATACTCTACCGAAGCTGATGCATGCTGAGCTTTGATTTCACCCTCCTATTTTATTTTTTATCGACTCAACCTAACGGTAGCTCGGTCTCATGGGTACCGTATTAAATATTTTTAAGTAGGTACATTCCCGCTTAAATTTTTTCGATTTCCTGTCCATAGATATAAAGCCAAAAGGTAATTAGTAGCTATGAATATTAAAATATACGGATTCCTCTTTACACCTTGTTAGATCTAAAAAAAAAATTTTGTAAAAAAAATGTAATGTTTTTTAAACACAAAGCTGTGTAAAGTAATAAAAACATTCATAGTTTTATATAGCATATCACAATATAGTTAGTAGTTACGTATTCTCATATGCCACCAATGCCTGTCTTAGACTATAAACCTAATTGAACGGATGCATTACTCAACTTTCAGGGAAGCTATGAAGTATACAGTTGGTTCATATAACTTTTCTTACAAGTAATATGTACATATTTACATACATATTTTTCTTACATTATATATTACTCTAATAAATACCTACTGCATACATTTTAATAGTCTAACTCATACAATCTGTAATATCTAAAACTTCAAAAATAAAATATGAAATACCGTACTTATTATTAAATACAGCTGATCATATTTCTTTGTTGAGTCGAGTCTTCTCAAATGATTGTAACGGTACATTCTTAACAAAAGCGTCGTTCATATATTTACCGCATTTAATCCTCTACCTGCGATCTCAACAAACACTTGCCTTAAATCTTTTTTCATATATTTTTGCTTGAGATAGGTACAAATATACTGTGTCACATTTAAACGAAATATTAGGTCGACTGTTTCAAGAATGTCTATTAAACTAAAAATGCATGTAGTCTATTTACTATTTTAAGTAACAAATTTTTCATATATTTTTAGAAAATTTCACTTTTTTTTACAATTTGCAATATAGATTCGTTTTTACGATTAAAGTAACAAATAAATCAAAGTATATTTAGAGGCAAATAACAAAGGAAAGTAAACCGTGGTCTGTTGGATCGATGAAAGTAAAGGCCGGTGTAGACGGGTCCCGTTAACCGGCCGGGCCCGGGCTCACGGAATACTAAGCGCTGACATACTGCGCGGCTTTTGACCCTAACTACATTCTAGACTAGCTCTTCGCACCTCTGTGCACTCGATTTATCACCTAAGTACTGAATACTGTACTAATATAACTTGTTGGCATATTTTTGAATCTGATACTCGGTAAAAACCATAAATGATACGCTTGTTTTCATTGCTTCATTCTATCTACTTTTTTATTAGATAAAAAAGATATTTTTTTTTACAAAATAAACTACTCTTACAAAATAAAAATTAGAAACCCTCAATATAACAACGTTTAATGTATTGCGTTCCCAATTAAAAAAACTTGCACAATATCCTAAGAGCTTAGCAAAAAACAATGATCTTTACTGTTAAACCTCAAAATTTTTGTCACAAAATTTTTTATAATACATTGTCCACTTTTTAAAGGCATTGTTTTGTTGCGTCATTGTGAAAGACTATTCAGTATGCTTATATTATGTAACTTGTGCAAACGGTTTTTTCGTTTTTTAGCATTAGCTATAAACAAAATAAAACTGATTGCCTTTGTCTTAGTCAAGTTTTTGTACTTTTGTATAATAAACGGTGAAATCTGCGTGTTTTATTTCGAGGTTCAATAACAATAAAACCCCGAAGGCAACTAAAAAAAAGTTTACTGTTGATTGCCTTTTGCTAGTTTCGTGGACGGTCTCATAATAGCTAGTACTTAAGTTTGGTGCGGATATAGGCAGGCGAGGACATCGACCCTACGCAAAATTCACTGCATTGGGCTAGGTCTAGTGCATGCGCGTATGTACCGTCGTCAACACAGAAACGTTACGAGAGGGAGCGAACTATGCGCCTGCACCTGGCTAGAGCAGGAAAAAGGCATGAATGAGTATTGAAGCCTACCCCAAGAAGGGGGAAATCGAGTTTGCACTGTGGGCTGTGGGCATCTACAGCTATAGACAATCCGTACACTATACAGCACTAGAAGATCAATAAAACCTTTCCTTCATTGACTATAATGCACACATTCTGCACTTTTTATTGAAAAAGATTCAAATTATGTTCACGAGGAATTAAAAAATCCTTAAGAGTATGTTGCTAAATATATTTCACTTTACTTAATTTATGTAATTCATTAAACTATAAAATTAAATATTTTATAGCAACTGAAACTTGAACTTGGTCTGTAATTATTTAAATAAATATCAATATTGTTTTTTAGAAAAGTTAACACAATAGCTGTAAGAAAATTAAAAAAAAAAAAACAAACAAATAAAAAAAGAAAAGTAGCCTTCAAAACATCAAACTATAAGCCTAAATAAAATTGGTGTGATGTCAATGACCGCTGTTCCGAATACTCATACCAAACTCATACAGTAAACGCATTTTGCTGCACACACGAGCGTCGTGCGATTTATTCGCGTGTCGAGCGGCCGCGTGCAAGCGGACGAGCGAGACGCCGCGCGGCGTCGGGAGACGGGGGTTAGCGCAGTGGGACGACGCAGCTCAGGCCGTTCACCCCGGAAGATTCAGTGTTTTGATACCGCTCAAGCCTCCGCCAGCGATGAAAACTGCATTTTCTTTAATGCGCTTCACTTTTCACGCTCTAATTGACTGTCTATTACACGATTCTGTATTTTGCATCCATTATATATATATATTAGCTGTACCCCGCGGTTTCAACCGCGTTGATTTGAGGAAAAATAGCCTTCCTTCTTCTTAAAACATAACCTTCCTCTTTAATTAGGCTATCCACCTCAGAGGAATTTTTCAATTCGAATCAGTAGTTCTTGAGATTAGCGCGTTTAAACAAACAAACAAGCAAACCAACTTTCATTTTTTTATTATTTTTTATTTAATTCATTTGTACATTTGTCATTTATTGTATATTTAATAGTCCAGTCGACCAGTTCAAAATGGTCGAAAATATAGATACTGCTGTGATAGCTCATTGGATCCTGAATAACGTCTAGAAAAATGTTCTAAAAGCGTGTATTAGCACATAAAAAATGCAATAGTTATAAACAATTAAAAGAAGGAAAAAAGTGGCCTTACGTTTTTTACCAATATTTCATAAACTTAAAAAAATATTTAAGAAATTGTAAAAAAAGATTCTGAAAGAAAGGGAAATTTTCAGTGAAAAATTCGCCGCTCCCGGAACTCTTACCTCCATTATTTATAACTTTAATTTAATGCTGAAAATGGGTCTCCGCGTGACATTTTTGGGTTGCGCGCGCGGCGTCAAAAGCGAGTACGACATATTGATTAATTTATTTAAAGCATTGAATATATATTTTTTAATTTTAAAAAATTATGGTGTATTCTGAACACTATAAATACTTAATTCCCGTTGGAAATTTTACTTAAAGTTAATTTTTCAACAAGTTAAAATATTGTTAACTAACAAAATTTTCTCGAAATTACGTCTCAAATGTAAATGAAAAAAAAAATGTTTCAATAATTGTCATATAAAACTAGGTAGGGCACAGCAGAAAATTTCCTGCTCAAAATATGGAGCAGCTCGACTGGGGTAGTACCTCGACCTTACAGAAGACCACAGCTAAATAATACTGTTTTCAAGCAGTATTGTGTTCCTGTTGGTGTCTAAGGTGCCAGAGCTCCTGGGGGATTGGGGATAGGGTCGGCAACGCGCTTGCGATGCTTCTGGTGTTGCAGGCGTCTATAGGCTACGGTCTTACCATCAGGTGAGCCGTACGCTTGTTTGCCAACCTAATTACATTTAAAAAAAATTGTTTCGTAGAGCCTTTCTTATACTCGTATATATAATTGACAAGATCACGGCATAAAAGTTAAAAAAATATTTATACTTTGTTTATAGTAATTTTTGTACTTCCAGAAAAATCATCACTTTTTGGAAAAATCAATAGTTTTTGTTCAAGCACAAAAATTATTATAAACAAAGTATGAATATTTAACTTTTATGCCGTGATCTTGTGAATCGTAGTTCGTATACTTTTTTAAACATTGTTTTTGGAACCAAGAATTGCCAATAAAACTGAAGCTTTTAAGCAATTTAAGCCTATACCATATTTTATAAAACTTTAACGTAACAGCCAATTTCAGTAGCAATACATATGTATGCTATGAAAAAAGGTCTTTACAGACAATAAAGTGATCCTATAAGGATTCCATTTTTTCCTTTTGAGTAACGGAACCCTAAAATTGATAAATTAATCTTTGTAAAGTTATTGGATTAATTTAATAAGATTAAACGAATTATCGACAAAAATAACATTGTAAGTTATAGGTAGGGATAGGGGTACATTTTTTCACCTGATTGGTATCAAGCTAATTTTCTGGGAGTAGCTTCATTTTGATGAGACGAACAAAAAATTCCTCAACGAAACCTCTCGATTGTGGTAGCTAACAGAGATAGCGGGAGATAGTCCAGCAGTGAGCGTAGGACCGGGATAACGTACCACGCAATTTGTAGGACAATATTACTATTACATTATATAGATATTACCTAACTAAAAGAAAAACAAATCAGCTGGTCAGTAATAACTTTTGATGACCTTACGAGGTCATTCTGATTTTTTATTTTTATTTTGAGGAATTTTTTGTTCGTCTCATCAAAATGAAGCTACTCCCGAAAAATTAGCTTGATACTAATCAGGGGAAAAAAATGTACTCTGGGATCCCTACCTATTGCTCGTTAATTTAAAATAATGTCACTGAAATACATTGTTGATCAGATAGAAAGTGCACAACAATGAAAATAAATAATGCCACTATCCTAATTACACTAAATACATTCCATACCTTGCATGATATCTGTTACGTAAAAATAGGACTATCTGATTTAAGTTACTAGTACTTTGTAAACAACTGGTAAAATCGATAATGAGTGACTGCAACAGGGCTTCAGACGCGTCTGCAAGGAGTCAGACGTAGGGATAGGTCATGTTCGCCATAATGGGAATAAAATAGGTTCGTGATTAAATAACAAGGCATGGTTTAAATTATCATTCCATATCATTTTTATAACTAATACACAATATTGTTATACCTCTAAATATTTAAATTGAAATTAGAACTACTTTTAAAAGGCAGATAATAATTTTTAAGTACGACACTAAAATCTATACTAATATATAAAGCTGAATAGTTTGTTTGTTTGGTTGTTTGTTTGTTTGTTTGTTTGTTTGAACGCAGTAATCTCTGGAACTACTGGGCCGATTTAAAAAATTCTTTCAGTGTTAGATAGTCCATTTATTGAGGAAGGCTATAGGCTATGTACCATCGCGCTAAGACCAATAGAAGCGGAGTCCACGCCGACGAAGTCGCGCGCAGAAGCTAGTACTTTATATATGGACTATATACGTGAACATGGTTGCTGTAAAGTATCCGAAACGTCGGGTATTTAAAAAAAACTACGATAAAATCCGAAAAAGTTGTTTCATTATAATGAGTGAAATTCGCGTGAACATTAAAAAGCAATACTTTATTTTATTATTGATACTTTTAATAAACATAATAGATTACAGATGTACCTTTTTTGGTGAGTAGTATATTTA
Organism: Melitaea athalia; assembly: GCA_905220545.2. Classification (NCBI taxonomy): domain Eukaryota; kingdom Metazoa; phylum Arthropoda; class Insecta; order Lepidoptera; family Nymphalidae; genus Melitaea; species Melitaea athalia. The sequence continues at coordinate 12,084,457 of HG992180.1, read as the reverse complement.
TGTAATAAATCATTGCTTTGTCATTTTTTAATGTTCTTGTAGTTATTTATATGCCGGTATTATTTTAAATCTACTATTATTCATTTTACTCTACGTCTAGTTATTTATACTCAGAAAAACTGAGTTTAAGGTTGTTAAGGAGTAAAGGCCGTAAATAGTGAAATCAATATTGGATAGTGGAAGGTAGCCGAGTGCAGTGTGGTGATGTCGGCAGAGGAAATAAACGGATCACCCCTACTAAACGTGAAAGTTCGACAACGAATTAAATTTATGATACTGTCTCTTTCCACATATATACTTTTAGAGAAGGAAGAAACTTTCGAGTTATAAGGACAATTTCGAGAATCTAAGGTAAGGGTCTATAAAGGCTGTGTCGTCGACCTGCGAGAGTGAAAGCTTTTTCCGGGGAGGCGATAGCGAGCGCGCCCGCCCGCCCTACCATGGCTTTCGCTACCGTTCTCAACAGAATATTTTAAATGTTGCTTTGTCAAAAGCTTATATTACAAAAAATGTATTATATGCAAACAAAACTTATGTATTATATGCAAACAACTCGAATGAAGCTTTACTTCAATTAACGCTTGTTTTCAGTAATAAATAAATACGTCTAACGTCTTAAAATTGGCGCCTATCTTTTTTTTTTTTGATTTCTGAAAAAAAATTAATACTTATATGACTTGTGTAATGAAGGAATGTTATTAGTTTCGATATTTGCATGGCATCATCAATAAAGTGCAAGAGCGGATCGGGAGCACGGTCAGGGCGCGCAGCGGCCACCAGTCGCCACACTACGGAAGTAATGAACTTGAATGCAGCGCTCGATCGCACTGCACCGCGCCGCTGTCCTTTTCTCGTCTAATTGGAGAACGCTAGGCGCGAACGTGACGTACTCACTGCACTGGCTGTCAAATTCGTCCGCATTCTCCATCACGAGCCGCTTTCGTCGTCGATGCGTTTATCGGAACGAGACGCGAATATGTGTGTCGATTGCATTCTCGGCGTTGTAAAAGTGCATTTAGGTCGGTCGGCATAGCGCGGCGTCGGCTTAGTGCGACGCGCTCCGCGGCTAGACGTGGGGCAGGTCGGAGTGCTGCGTTGCATAATGCGCTCGGAGCGTTGCCAACGAGCACGCCGCCCGCGAGGGGCAGCTCGCGCATAGCTGCCGCAGCATCCGAACGCCGTCAACAGGCCGCGAGCCGACATGAGAACGGCGCGCTGGCTCCCTCCTCTTGTTCCCTTGCTGACGCTCCGCATACTGCTGGAGTATCTCAAGTCACTCGATATCACCCCCGCATCCTAGACCGATAGCTCTATTTATACTTAGTCATCTTAGCCAAAGACAGTTAACTTTGATTTTAACACGGAATAATCTTAACAATAACGAGTTATATGAATAGTTGATAGAAGAAAATTTGAAAAATGGTTATTGTAAGTATTTACAGTCGTATTTACATTGTTAATTCGCTTTTTTATTTTAATTTACTTGCAAAAAAAACAATTCTTCATTCATTTTATTTTTAACTTTTCGTGAAAGAAATAAGTAGATAAGCCACATTGTTACGGAAAACAAGTGTTTGCTAAAATAAAATTAAAAATGAAAGTGTACGTTGTGTCTGTAGGAGAGTGCATCTGCTAAATAAATTTAAAAAAGGGTTATTGAATAAAACTATATCATAAAATATGAGTACGAGCAAAACAAATACAATATAAGTAAAAACGTATAATTTAGAAACAATAACAAAATGTCTAATAGAATGAATATGTGATAACTTTGACTTGTGATCGCCTAGTGGTTAAAATTCGACCATTATTAATTTAAATTATATGTGTGAACATCATTAAGGTTCTATGGTCAAAAAATATACTTCTACAATAATAAACAAGAGTATAATTATATGCGTGTGTGTGTCAAATACATGGTAGTGTGTCTAATGTTTTTTTTTTTTTATTAATTTAATGTATTTTTTTGCATAATTTAACAAAAACATATTAGCATTCTGCACTCCTTCTCTATATAAACTATAAGTGTGCGAAATTTCATACTCCTCCGTCCGCGCAATTTTCGTAAATAGGGGTACAAATTTTTTGCTTTACGTATTAATATATAGATTCCGTTATTCAGTATTTTATCAATGTACTAAATATGAATAGTAGTACTGTTACTTATTTCGGTAATAAAAAATCACCATGTTGTTGCAGTGATGAGTTGTGCATGTGATAGTTCTTAAAGATCACTTCCGTATTGACAGACAGAACAATACGTAAACTTCAGTTCCACTCCAAAGATATTGATAGATCATGTCTATGGATATATATACATACATACATACATATAATCACGCCTCTTTCCCGTAGGGGTAGGCAGAGACCACTTCTTTCCACTTGCTACGATCCTTACATACTTGTTTCGCTTCTTCCACTTTCATTATTCGTTTCATACATGCTCTTCGGTTTAGGGTACTCTTGACCTGGCCTTTTTTCAAGACATCTCTGATCTGGTCTTGAAAAGTCCGCCCCGTGGTCTACCCTTTTTTCGTCAATCGTTCTTCCTTCATTCTCTCGACATGGCCAAACCATCTCAGCATACTTTTCTCAATTTTTGTCACGACATCTTCTTTCAGACCATATATATATATATATATATATATATATATATATATATATATATATATAGACAGGTTATACTACATATTATATAATAGTATAAACTGTGTACCTAAATTCTGTACATATGATATTATACTAAAATTAACTAATGTGAAATGAGATTTACGATAACTTTTTTACTTACTGACCGCAGACGCAACAAGAGACGTCTTATAACTGGTTACAATATTTTAGATATTATAATATATATTTTCACTTAAAATTTTAAATTTTAAATTATTCGCTATTCAATAGTTAAGTATAATTAGTTGTTAGACAATTTATAATTATAGCATCAATAATTAAAAAACATATATGTTCAAATTTAATACGAATTAAGTGTAAATACGAAACCAGTGAAAATTATATAGAATGAAATTGCGTATCACGATTCAGCCTGTAATATCCCACTGTTGGGCATAGGCCTCTTCTCCATGTAGGAGAAGGATCGGAGCTTAATCCACCACGCTGCTCCAATGCGGGTTGGCGGATATATTCCCTGTGGATGAGACCAAAGCCTCTCTTTATCATTTTCTTGACATATTTGACAGTTTACCATATATGATTGCTTTATACGCTTCAACATATCTGATGGCGTATGTATACTTATATTTACAGTAGATCTGTCGTCTACGATCAAATTATTATTAGACTGCAAGGTTGCACTCACATACGCAATAATAAGTATGTTTGCAATAATCACGGCCATATCTATATACTCAATTTTAATGAAATTATCCATAAGAAGAAAAATTTCTTTAAAAATTCCTGCAATCTTAATTTAAACATGTTTTTTGTTAGATTAAAATTAGGTCAAATTCAATACTAAGTGATTTAAAATAAGTCACTCATTTATTACTTACATTGGGATATAGGGTAATTATCATTTAATTATAGTAGTTAGAGATAATATGGAGCATACACGCGGTGAGACGCGCTAAAGGGCAAGTTCAAGTGCGATGCGCCAAGGTTGCTTCCTATTGCGCGAGCGCCGATGCACCGCGGAACGCGTTCTATTCTTTACTCACAGCTGTTATTAGGGTTGCCAGATGGGAAGACTAAAATGTCTGGACAAATTTTCAAAAAGTCGGGATTTTGGGATTATGGTCGGGACCAACGGTACAAATAAATATTACGAAATATAAAAAATCTTTTTTTATTATAAAAATTTTTTCCCGCTCTGCCGATCGCAGCACAGTGACTCGCCAAGCGTGTTCCATTCCGCGTAGAGTAGTTAATTTGGTCGACAAGTTGAAAATGGTCAAAAATAAAGATACTGCTCTTAAAATTATGTGTGATAGCTTATTGGATCCGGAATGACGCCTAGAAAAATGTTCTAAAAGCGTGTATTTAGTATATAAAAAATGCACAAGTTACAAACAATTAAAAAAAATGAGAAAAATAGCCCTTCTTTTTTTGCCAATATTTCATAAACTGTTAATATTTAAGAAATTTCAAAAATTTCAGAAATTTCAGATTCTGAAAGAGGAGGAAATTTCCAATAAAAAACTCCCAGCTCTCGGAACTATATCATGGAGATACAAATATCTATAGGTACAAATAAATAAAATTGGAGTGTCTGTTTGTAATATTAAAATAACCGCTTTTTACTAAATGAATATGGATCTATACACACGGTACATATTCCACAATAACATTTTTTTACAATTATTGTCTGTTTGTTCCGGCTAATCTCTGAAACAGCTAGGCCGATTTTGGCGGGACTTTCACTGGTAGATAGCTGATGTAATAAGGTGTAACTTAGGCTAGTTTTATTTTAGATTTTTATTTTCATAACTGCGAACTGAATAATTTTTGTTAAATTCCACGCGGACGAAGTAGCGGGCACAGCAGCTAGTTATTTATAATTTTAATTTAATGCTGATAATTGTGTTTGCTCGCAAACGAAAAAAAACCGACTTCAATTACATCGACAAGTAATACAACGTAATAAGACGAAAAAATATTCAAGTAAATACGCGCTATTAAAGATTACTCAAAAACTTGTAATCAGTTTTCGATCTAATTTAAAAAAGACTACAAAACAAGTATTAGCTTTCGATTAAAGTAAGAATCATCGAAATCGGTACACCGAGTAAAAAGTTATGCGGTATAATATAACGTAGGTCGACGAAAAAGTAGTCACGTAAATACGCATTATTAGATATAACTCTAAAAGTACTTGTCAGATCTCAATTAAATTAAAATGGGACCACATGACACGCAACATCTTTCAATTAAAACAAAATTGATCGAAATCGGTCCACCCAGTCAAAAGTTCTGAGCTAACATACATAAAAAAAAAACATACGTGTCGAATTGAGAACCTCCTCCTTTTTTGGAAGTTGGTTAAAAATGGGTCTCCGAGTGATATTTTTAGGTTGCGCGCGCGGCGTCAAAAGCAAGTACGACACATTGATTAATTTATTTAAGGTATTGAATATATATATTTTTTAATTTGAAAAAATATGGTTTATTGTGAACACTATACTTAATTCCTTTTGAAAATTTTACTTAAAGTTAATTTTTCAACAAGTTAAACGATTGTTAACTAACAAAATTTTCTCGAAATTCTCTGTCCCAATTGTACCTAAATGAAAAAAAAAATGTTTAAATAATTGTCGTAAAAATTTTTCGTTTCGTAGACCATTTCTTATATACATAATTAACAAGATCACGGCATAAAAGTTAAAAAAAAATATTCATTCTTTGTTTATAATAATTTTTGTACTTGAACAAAAACTGGTAATTTTTCTAAAAAATGATGATTTTTTTTTTTATGTTACTAGGTTGGCAAACAAGCGTACGGCTCACCAGATGGTAAGACCGTAGCCTATAGACGCCTGCAACGCCAGAAGCATCGCAAGCGCGTTGCCGACCCTATCCCCAATCCCCCCAGGAGCTCTGGTCACCTTACTCACCAACAGGAACACAATACTACTTGAAAACAGTATTATTTAGCTGTGGTCTTCTGTAAGGTCGAGGTACTACCCCAGTCGGGCTGCTCCATATTTTGAGCAGGAAATTTCCTGCTGTGCCCTACCTCAGTTAGTTCAGATTTTTCTGGAACTACAATTGAGACGGAATTTGGTGAAAATTTTGTTAGTTAACAATCGTTTATCTTGTTGAAAAATTAACTTCTCAATACCTTAAATAAATTAATCAATGTGTCGTACTCGCTTTTGACGCCGCGCGCGCAACCTAAAAATATCACGCGGAGACCCATTTTCAGCATTAAATTAAAATTATAAATAATGGAGATAGAGTTCCGGGAGCTGAGAGTTTTTTATTGGACCCCCACTTTCAAAAAATTTTTTTTTTTTGAAATTTCTTAAATACAATTAACAGTTTATGAAATATTGGCAAAAAACGAAAGGCCATTTATTCCTTTTTTTTAAATTGTTTCTAACTTGTGCAATTTGCTAATACACGCTTCTAGAACATTTTTATAGGTGTCATTCTGGATGCAATAAGCTATCACACATAATTTTAAGAGCAGTATCTTTATTTTCGACCATTTTCTACTTATCGACTAGACTAAGTGGTGAATGAAATAATTTTCACTTTTTACGGAATTTTAGATTATTATTATCGCGATAGTTTGAGATTTTTGATTAGTTGTTATTTGTCGGGACATTTAGTATTTTTTCGGGACTCTGGACATCATACGAAATGTCGGGACAATCCCGACGAATCCCGACCATCTGGCAACTCTAGCTGTTATATGCATGTTGTTATGCAATGCATTTAATACAATATGTGTATAGTACTCGCAACTGTACTGATAAATAAAATTTATTTATATAAGTTATTCATGACTAGAAATGAGTTTAGATCACTAAAATCATGGCAAAGCTAATAATACTTCAATCGTTCTTAAGATCATGAGTATTTTTGTAAATTTGTTTTTGTTAATAAGAGTTTTATTAGATATTTCGTAACAATTAAATTTAAAATATAATAATATTTAGTTGTGTGATTTATTCTAAAAACTATAACATAAATATGATCAATCATAACTACTTATCGCTAAAATTTGGTATAAATATTGACTTGTATTTTAATCTACCTTTGTTTCAAATTAATTAAATTACAAAGTTATACTAAACAGATTTCTACGTTAAGAGAGAAACAAAATAAATACTGTTATTGGATATGGGAAAACATTACTAATCGGCAATTAATTTTTTAGCATTATAATTATCTTATTAAATAATACAAACATTACACTTACTTCTATGATTACAATCACGTTCTATATTTTTAATGAACTTCTTTAATAGTTATTAAAATTATTAAACGAAAAAAAACAAGTTCTAGGTATTGATGTACTTGGTACAGTACATAATAAAACCGTTTAATAATTATTATTTCTGAGACGATAATATCAAGAACAAAGATAACAACCATATGAGTGAGTCGCGTGCAATTTGACTGTGTGTAAACGCTTGGTGGGGCTCGTGCTCTGTCACGTGTACCCTCTTTTTCGTCTAGAGATTTTAATTAAGAGTTAAAATATATTATCTTAAAACAGAGGAAATTATTTCACGTTATTTTACTAAAATACATGCTTTTAACACATATTAATAGACACATGTATTACATTTATTTGTAATACATGTGTCTATTAATATTGTCGTTTCCTCTAGTTGCATTTTGAGATGAGATGTAACAGCTTTTTTTTTCTTACACACATTTTTTTATTTTAATTATTACAATATTTAAGAAAGTAAATCTTTTTTTTTATTAGGTATAAATATTAGCTTTTATTCTTTTATTCATATATCATTTAAAAAATATGATTCAAACGAGAAAATATTTTTCTTTTATTCTCGTTTAATTTCGTTAATACCATAATTTTATTATTAATATATTAACATCAAGTTTGCGTAATTTATTAGCAATTGTATGGATTTTGCTACAATTATCATTTATTTTCTACGAATTACCATTTATATTTAGTAGTTAACACACATAATTTATACTATCTACATATATGCATACGAGTATAGTTAAGTTTTCTAACTCATGTAAATTTTTCGAAACTAACATGTGGAATGAAATAATATCTATCTACTTTTTTGAGTATTTTGAAATCATTAGTATAATGTATGCGTATTTTTAATATTTTTAATTGTTTCAGGTACACAATTTGTTAAGATATAGACAACAAATCTAATCATCATCAAAATGAGACTGGTAAAAATCAATTTATTTATTTACATACTTTACTTTGTTTAAAATAGTATATTTCGTAGTTAGATAACAGTTCCTAACTTCTGTAAGTGTGGGATAAATTAAATTTGTGGAAAATATAAATAAGCAAATAGGAAGTGTCAGTGCGCAGTGGAAAGTGCGCACTTGTAATAAAACTGGGTCAGTAGTTGCGCCGCCCCTTTATTGAACAGCGCCGTTGTCGTCGACTCCTCACTTGGCTAAAATAAACTTTGAGATAGCACGATAAGATTGAAAATAAGTTGGCTTGTCGGATGAGCAGCCGGGTGAAAAGGGTGGAATGCATTTCGTTTGCATTTTTGCAAATGACTGATAGTAGAGCATTTGCAAACGGGCTAATTATACTTTATGAAAATTTTTATTAGTCTTTTTTATTTGAATCTTTTTGATGGCTAGATCAAAAACTATTCAACTAATTATATTTTTCAATATTTCCATTTTAAACGTCCTCGTTTTAATTTAAGAAGTTTTGTACAAATTTTTAATTTATAATTTATTGTTTTTAGTCAACGAGTGAAGAAATCCCTACGACGACAGTCGGTCGTACTGCAAGCCCCGTCGCGAGCGCTGTAAATGCAGTAGGTGGATCAGATGCGTATGATGTGACGCGCATGCGAGAAGAAGAGTTTGAAAGGCTTACGGTGTACATAGTGCCAGATGTTCCGTGTGAGCGCGGTGTTCCTAACAGAGCTGAGAGAACGCTTCCTCGCAGTTTAGCCCTCAGGCCATCAGCAGTATTATCAACACCCAACACACCGGTAATTAAAATTTATAAAGTAAAATTTGCCTAATAATTCTTTACATATTAAGATCCGATAATAAAACATTTTATGCAATATTTCAGACGGAGGGCGTTTGGAGTATTGGAGTTATTCCTCGTGGTACGAGATTTGGACCATTTGAAGGGACGCGTACACCAAACAAACCAAACGACAAAGTTTCTTGGAGATATTACTGGAGGGTGAGTACGCAAACATTGTAGATAAATATAAATATCTAACTTTGCTTTTTTATATAAAGAGAAAATCTAGCGTCGGTAGTGTGGTTGCGGCTTAATATATATTTCCTTTCCAAAAGCTAAACCAGCCTTACACTGCCTATTAATATCTGGCACTGATTTCCAACCTTTACAAATCGTTTTAAACATATACAGCTACTTTGTTCAAAACATGCCCTTCTCAACTTCTAACTAACCTATTCCTCTCTATTTTGGGCCAGGTACAAGAAACTGTCAGACACCATACTTATGGAAATATAAAGGTGAGATTGGGCTTATAAATTTTATTGTGGTGTTGGTACTTTACTATAAGCTTTAGTTCAATTAAAATCTTTATTTTTTAAATTGTGAAACTAGACAAAGATAACGAAACTTCTTCTAACATATTATCTATCAAGTTCTACATAACAATGATATTACATTTCGTCCTTGACTTCCCTTCATAACAATTGTAAGCATGTTGCTATCAGCTGCACGCGTAATGTAAATATTAAACACGTGCCATATGCTCTGTATTACACGAGTAATACAGAGCAAATATAATATAATAAACACTTAAACAATAGTCCAAGTTACATGTCATCATTGAAGTTAAAAATTAATGTTGTTAACTTTTTCGTACTTATAATTACAGATATTCAAAGAAAGTGATTATTATTACCTTGACGGCTCTGACACAAGCGTTGCAAACTGGATGCGATATGTGGCTTCAGCTTATTCTTTGTCCGTAATGAACCTCGTTGCGTGTCAACACCAAGAACACATATACTTTTACACAATCAGGTATTGTTAAATTTATTATATGCCATTAAATAGTAATAAAATTGGATGAAATTTTTAACGTTTATTATTAACTTAAACATTTTTATTGCAGAGATATTATGCCAAACGAAGAACTTATGGTATGGTACTGTAAAGATTTTGCTACAAGACTGGGCTATGACATCGATCCAGAAAGAGCTACATATTCTATTTGTAAGTTAATATTTAGTATTATACACGTTATTAAATTATAAATGTTAACAATTCTTTAAACATAAATATTTGATCCTTATTACAGGTAAAGAAGAAACTATAAAAAAAGCTTATGGCTTACCACCTGCACCAGTACATCCTGAAATAGCTTTTAATCATATGAAATACGTTCTTGGATTAACTAATGCAAAAGAACTTTTAGAAGGTGAAATTCCCAATAAGCGTAGAAAAAGAGAAGCAAGTGACAAAACTATACTTGAAGATTCAAACATACAACAGCGAGATGATTCAAGGAATATGATAAAACATGAGATATGTCTTGTAAAGAATAACGCATCAACGAATATTCCTCACAAAAATGAATCGGTTGTGAACGAACACTTATCATTATCACCTAACGGTCTAATGCAACCTCCTTCTCCAGTTAAAATTCACCACAGAGATAACCAAACATTAATTATTCATCAACATAAGGAGAGCACATCGCATCTTGTTATACACCAACTCGAAAATCCAAGACTTTATGGTAACAGGTCACCGGCTCAAAATGTATCTATGCGAGAATTGCATGGGACTTCACCTATGGCACAAAGTAATCAAGAAAAAATTGGTAGTAAGTCTCCTAATTTTACCCATTGTGTACCAACACAATATGAACATCAACTTACACCTAATGACGGTTCAGTAAGATCGGACGAAGGCTACTATAGCAATGGTTATCATGACGAATTTACTCCACCTGAAGATTCAAGTGATTCTGATACAGAAAATTATGTCCTAGATTGTTCTAATAAAACAAACGAGCCTAAGGAAACGGTAATTGTTCAAAAAATAGATCAAGATATGCATCGGAATGAATATAGAAAGGTCAAAATTAAGATGCCAAGAGCATATCAATATCAAAATCATAAGGATACGGACTGTGAAAGTGAGAAAGAACTAATTATTGCTGAAGAAGGTATGAATAATTCCACACAAAATTTATCGTCACCTCGACGTGATCCAGCAACGTCAACCGTTATTGTTTTAGAATCATCTCAAAATACTGTGGTACCAATAAATAAACCATATTACGAAGATGGTACTGTATCACCGTCACCTCAACCTGCTTATATGAGATATACCCCACCTGATACACGTATCCTTGAAACTATTCTCACAGGAAACAGAATTGATACAAATAATAATGACCCTAACAGAAGACAACCAAACGCTACTCCACCACCTTCATCACCAACTGAAATGGCATATTCATACAAAAAAAGCCAACGGTATGGTAATGCCTGCAGTCCAGATTCTAGTTCAAACTTAACTCCCTTGCCATCTTTACTGCCGTTACCGCAACAATTACCAACTCCAAATTCAGTATCAGTTTATTCTTCATCACCTCCTCATACGATTCCTCATACTACGGAAATACGTGAAATAAGAGAGATAAGGGAAATCAGAGAAACGAGATATGAAAGCCACTATCCCAATTATTCTTATAGTTTATATTCTCCACCTAACTCTACAATTATAACGCAACTAGGTTCTCCTCCGAGCACTTACTCACCAGTTTCCTCTACTCATACTTATGACAGAGCACAAAATAATCAAAGTCATTTTCCTTCTTCAACTAGCGTTATAACGCTTAAAAATTGTTCCCAATTAAGCTTGATTCAAAATTCTAATGTTAACGCTCAATTGATACCACAACACAGCAGTATGAGCCCAGACGGTACGTGCAGCCTAATGGTTGCACCAATGAGTCCAAACTCACAATCTTCTCGTGGCTACAGAAGTTTACCTTACCCATTGAAAAAGAAAGACGGGAAAATGCACTATGAATGCAACGTATGTTGTAAAACATTCGGTCAGTTATCTAATCTAAAAGTTCATTTAAGAACCCATTCGGGAGAGCGACCGTTTAAATGTAACGTTTGCAATAAATCTTTTACACAACTTGCGCATTTACAAAAACATCACCTTGTACACACGGGAGAAAAACCTCACCAGTGTGACATTTGCAAGAAAAGATTTTCATCGACATCAAACTTGAAAACTCATTTACGTCTTCACTCGGGCCAAAAACCTTACGCATGTGACCTATGTATGCAGAAGTTTACTCAATTTGTACATTTAAAACTACATAAACGACTACATACGAATGATCGGCCATACGTTTGTCAAGGATGCGATAAAAAATACATCAGTGCTTCAGGTCTACGCACTCACTGGAAAACCACTAGTTGCAAACCAAATAATATAGAGGAAGTTTTAGCAATCACAAATGCTGCGAACACTGAATGTATAGGTAAGATCACTTGAATTTTATTTTAGTTCCACTACACACATTTTTAAATATTATGCAACTAAAAAGCTTTTCATAACTTATTTATTTTTTATTTGTAATTCTATTAATATAGTTTATTTATTACCAAAAACTGTATATCACTGTCTGTATCCGCGAAAGCGACTGAACGCGATGCACTTTCTCTTAGTAGGTGAACCGCGACTTTCACTTGCGCTCTCGCTGAACGCGGCCGATTTCATTTTCGCGTGCACTTTGCAGGTACTGTCGACAAAGACTGTCACGAAAGAGAGGGGCATGAGACATATGAAGTACACTCAGCATCGCAGGGAGGGCTGATGGCCACCGGTGGGGCGCGTCTGGCTATGTCGCATGGTGAAGGTCTCATGGGGGGGCAGGCACACTCCACCACGCCGCATCTAGCCATAGGAAATGGACAACTTTCACCCGGCCCGGGTGGCCAGCAGTATCGGACATTGTTACCTACAGTATCTGATCATGAACAACAACATTATAGTTCTTCGGCCAGTGAAACACGGCCTAGTGTTATAGAATCAAGCCAGCCGCTCATCATAGAGTGCACCTGAGCCCTACAAGATCAACTGCCAACAATGTCGTGTACTGTTATCGGACGCGTGTTTCCCCGCCGCATTATGTGATTCCAGTTTTGTGATCAAATGAAAGTATTTGTTAAATGTTTTAAGACATACGTGTGATTGAGATACTTAAAATGGTCTTATCCAGTGGCTATGAGATTACGATATGAACGTTAAGTTGTAAACATATATTAATAATTAATGTTAGTGATTTGTATTAATGAGTACTAAGTACTTACATAGCATGCATCCAGTATAGCTAATAAGCGTATTTTCGTAAGTACTGTTGTAATTTTATTAAGGTCTACAGCCTCTTTTTTACGTTAATGCTCAATTTGTTTTTGATCAACTCTATTGTAAATACGATGTCCATACGTCGATTTTAAATATATTATGTTTTTGTTCTGTAAATATCTTGTACATACATACGTAATGATGGCAATATATCAGTATGACACGGTATTATGAAACCCGAAACTTTATAATTATTCAACATTTTTAACTTATAAATGCAATACATCGTGAGTAACGGGAATTGCTAAAAATTCACCAAAGAAGGTCGCAACAGCTGTTTGTAAACATTGAGTTTATCTTTATCGGTTTGATATGAAACCTATGAAATTATATAATATACAAATAACTTTGCATATATTTATTAGATTTTGAATCGGATGTTATTCAAAATCCGTCTTTTTTATAAATTTTATCTCAAATTAGTGGTAAGTGCCAAAACCGCGATTATGTATTATAATTCAATAAATTTTAAGTTAACATTGTAAACTATTCATATAGTATTTTCAAAACGTTGTTCCTAATGAATTATTGAAAAGTACGCTCGTTTATGAATCAACTTAATTGTAACGTTATTTAGAATAGAATGGATGAACTTTGTACATTATCCCTACGCTAGAACAAATGGTGCTTCACATCGTAGAGTAGTAGTCGCTCGAGTCAATCGCCTATGAGCTGACCGAGATTTACTACATGTAATTATTAATCACCGAGTTTACTAGTAACTATTTTATATTCCAAATTTCAATAATTATGATTCTCCTATTCGAAAAGGCTGAGATAACTGTGTAATATGACGATTGGCAAATGTAATTATAATTCTGGTTTACATTATGTGTAAGTACCTATCCGTCGTATCACAATAATATAATATGGATTAACTTAAACGTGATGTAAAACCGAGCGATAGCTTTTTGTATATTTCTATTGTCGTACTGTAAGATTTTTACATGCAATCATAAAACTATCTGTATATTTTATACCAAGCATTTACCTACAGAGCTAAAATTTTTGTAACGAATGTCGTTTAGGAATAATTTGTCAAATTATTAATATTGTAGACAAATATTATTCAGTAAAATTAAATTATAAAGATTTCGACGTTAAACAAATTCCGAGTGTTACTTGTTTTAAAATATTAAATCTTGTTGCCTGTGTGATGTGTCATTTTCTAAATACATAGTTGACTGTTACTTTTTCAGTGTCTTTCAATATTAAATCAATTTGGTTTTAACATAATAAAAAGTAAAGTTTGTGTTGAAATTGTTTCGTTGTTTTTTTGTTTTAAATTATAATTAACGTTCGCTGTTTAATAATTGTTTATACTTTAAATAAAACATCTCATCTTAAGCAAATCTATTTAACGATTCATTAACGTCGAAATCATCTAGAGTAAAGTACGGCACTTCCTATAGATACGAGTTCATTAAAAGGTAAAATGTAACAGTTTAAATATTATTAACTAAAATATTTGCTATTGCATAATCTTGTTAACTTCACACCATTCCTCATATTGTTCGTGTTTTCTTGGATTTTATAGAAACTTATGTATTTTTGTACTTTGTATTTCAGTTTAAGTAATAAAATTGTAAAAAATATATTTCTACGTCAACAGAAGGATATTTATATGAAAGCTTAATCGCACAAAGGTTTTGTATATGGTAACAAACATTAAAATAAATCTCGCTTTTATAACTGTCCTTCTGTTAAAATGATAAGCAATAAAACAAATTAAGAACTAAATAAAATCGATCTAAGCGTACTATATGTCTTCAGTTAAAATTGATGTAAATATTAATAAAACTTTAATTTTGTTCAACAATCAGTTACGTAAAATTTTGATTCTAATTAATCAGTCATTGTAACAAAAATAATTACAAAACATTATATAAAAACTATATCTAAAACCTAAGAAAAAATAGATCATTCTTACATTATATAAGTACAATACCCAACATATTGTATTACAAAGTAAGCGTAAATATCTAATATCATTGTATTCGATAATTTCTGCTACTGTATTTATAAAACAAAAGACTTGTACGTCTTGCAACAATGATGTAATAATTTAATATGCCAGAAAAATTAATACTCAATGTAAATGCCTGTAATTTTATACACCTCGATGAACAGTTATTTTAAAACACCAAACAAATTAAAACAGGAGTTAAAATGTGAATGTGGTTTTATTTTTGAGTAAAGAAAATATATATAAATTTTCGACCACTAACTTCCTATTATATTGCACATTTAATAATAAAGGTATACACACATTGTCCATGTAGTTAAATATAATGCATCCGTGGATTTGCAAGGGCTGGGCTGGTTTTAAAATTTAAATATATACTATTTATAATTTGTAGAGTAAAAAACCTCGATGCCTTGAATGAAAACAAAAGTCAATCTCATCAAATTCAATTTATTTTAAATAAGCAATAATTTGTAAAAACTGTTTGTAGGTACTCGTACAATCATAATTTAAAAAGTAAAACATTAATCGTAACATAGGTATAGTTTTTCGTACTTAGTTTTCGTAAAAAAAAGACCATATCATATTAATATCTATTGTAAGGTATAGCAGAATCCATCCTGCTCAAAATTTGGAGCAGCCTGACAGGAGAAGTAACTCAACCTTATAGAAGATTAGTGTAACAGCTAAATAAATAGTGATTTCAAGTAGTATTGCGTTCCGGTGGTAAGGTAGAGCTCCGTGAAGGTAAGAGGTTAGGGTCAGCAACATGCTTGCAAATCTGGAAGCGTCCCTATGGTATCCGCTTACCATCATGTGGACTGGATTTTTTGACACCTTGATTATATATAAAAATGTTTTTTTATAAATTATTATAAGAATATTTTGATTATTTAAATTACTAGTCTAAAATCTAATATTTAGAAAGCATTTTCAAAAGAAAGACTGTAGACTTTTTTTTTAACAATAACAATCTCATTCCAACTGAAGAGAACAAAATAAATTACTTCAAAGTATATTATTAAACGTCTTTGTTCGCTGGTTCTACGTTACACTTTTTATAGTGGGTCCTCATATTAGAAGACTGTGTAAAAGAAAGTTTGCATCGTGGACATGAATACGGCTTGTGTCCATTGTGATAGTTGAGATGTGACTTAAGGTGATGTTTCTTTGTAAACGCCTTGGAGCACAAATAACAATTGAATGGCTTTATTCCTGAAAAGAGAAGCTTACTTAAAACTTGCATATGTGTTAAACAATGAATAATAAACTTAACTCAATACTCAATAGCTCTCAAAGTATAGACTTAATTGGTTTGTTATCCAAGTTAGCTAAGAATCCTGTTTCGGGGGTCCGGAAACAAGCACAAAACGAACACAAGCGTCCAGACTGTCTGTATCCATGTCTGTTTGACCATCTGTATGGTTTATATATAACTAGCTGACCCCACAAACGTTGTTTTGCCATATATGTTATTGACCCCCGCAACCCCCTCTTGTGGGTGGAATTTCGTAAAATCCGTTCTTAGTTGACCTCTACTCGGAGAAAGGAGTATTCCTACCAAATTTCAAGTCTCTGCGGATTATGGTTCCAGAGATATCGTGATGAGTCAATATTTGGGTGGAAATCTCTTTTATATATATACTAGCTGTGCCCCGCGGTTACCCCCGCGTTAATTTGAGGATAATTTTTTTGCGTTAAGTTATAAACATACCTGTGTGAATTTTCAAATGTAGAGTCATGTTGGATCTGTCCGCGAACCTCTTGTCACAATACGTGCAGGCGTAAGGGCGTTCCCCGCTGTGTGTGCGTTTATGTTGCTTTAACAACATTTTACGAGAAAAAGCTTTTCCACAATCATCGCACACGTGCGGCTTAACACCTTATATATAATAATATTTGTATGAATAAATAAATGAAACAACCGAAATAACGCTTAAAATTTTACGTGACAATTACAAATTAGTAAAATTACACACAACACAAATTAGTAGATTTCGATTACCCTTTTTCTATCCAAAACTGATTTTTGTCATAAGATTTCAAATTTGATCGAGATATTTTTGAGTTATCTATAATAATACGAATTAACTTGACTATGTTTTCGTTTACCTAAGTTATATTATTTGTCGATATATAATATTAGTATATATATATATATATATACTAATATTATAAAGAGGTAAAGTTTATAACTTTGTTTGTATATACGGGGTAATCTTCGCAAATACTGAACCGATCATGAAAATTCTTTCGCTAACAGAAAGCTACACTATTCAGGAGTGACAAGATAAAAGGAAAAAGATAAAAATATATAAAGATTTTAAATCAGCAGGATTTGAACATGCGCCCTCTGACGTGCCGTGTCAACAATTCAATCTAATCAAGCATTATTATTTGCCTTAGAAATTAATTGGTGATTTTAAAACATTTATATTTATCTGATTTGCTGAAAATAGTGAGAGTGTATTGGAACATATCAAATTTCACCGTACCCTTCTTATGTGAAATGGATTATAATTATAACGCCCAACGAAGTGGGCACGGGTCGGCTAGTATATATATATATATATATATATATATATATATATATATATATATATAATATTGAAGTCAGTATTTTTTCGATTGCGTCCAAACACAATTATCACATTAAAAAAGTGTCAGTGTGTTACATATATGAATACAACTTAGATTCGTATTAAAATTTTGTTCTTAAACATTATTAAGGAAAAGTTTTATAACCGAAAAAAGAGGCACAAACATTGACAATGTGATGTGTTTATCATACCATCTAAGACAACTGGTTCCTGAGTTTAAATATTGCACACTTTATTATTTTTAATAGCCATTTAGACATGCAAATCTTCCTTAATGATTTTCGATGTACATAATTTGATAAAAATAACTGTTTAATATTTATAAATAAAACATATGATTTTTTATGACAAGCTATGATCGAATTACAAACGTTATATAATAATAATTATGAATGTACATATTTTATGAATTTTAATAGCTATGCAGCTATTAAAATTCGTATAATTCATTTCAAATGAATAATATTTTATTTACTTACCAGTGTGAATACGTACATGCATGTTAAATGCAACTCGTTGGTTGAATGATTTAGGACAAATGGAGCATTTATATTCTTTACGATTCCTGGAAGTTTACAATTAATATTTACAATTACTACAAATAGAAATATGGTCTTTGATAATGTAAATATTATACACAGGATTATGCGTTGAAATTGCGAAACAAATTTAAGAACAAATTCAGAAAGAGCTAGCGGATAGATCAAATTGCAACGGACAGTCACGACTTCAATACAAGTTAGAACTGAGTTTTCATATGCTTAGTTTCTTTCAAATTCATTTCATGAAAAATATTGCGAAGAAATCTACATCTACAAATGTATCAGGACCGCTGATCAAGCTCTTATACTTAAGTGGATAGAGGCCTTAACCCATCAATAGGATTATTACTATGGGGCTATTGCAAAATCTATACATATATATAAAAGATATTTCCACCCATATATTGACTCATCACGATATCTCTGGAACCATAAGGTGTAGAGACTTGAAATTTGGTAGGAATATTCCTTTCGCCGAGTAGAGGTCGGTTAAGAACGGATTTTACGAAATTCCACCCACAAGAGGGGGTTGCGGGGGTTAATAACATATATGGCAAAACAACGTTTGCGGGGTCAGCTAGTTATTTAATAAAATTTTATACATAGTCCTGTCGGTTGTTTGAGAGTTAAAACTTTTTTATTTATTTCTTTTTCTTGTTTCTTGTTCTTCCCTTAACGTGACAGCAGTACCTGTGTCAGTTGCAAATGTTCCAGCTAAAGGTGTATTTTCGTAAACGTCGTTTTATACTCATAGTTGAGTGGCAACTACAGTGGCTATTACCATTGTTATATATTTTTATATACATTATAATTTTTTTATCTCTTTGCGTATTATCCGAAAGATTTTGCAATAATTTTTAAACTTGCGGGATCTGTGGGATCCGCGTTTTGTACAAGCGGAATCCCGCAGGTCAATAAGTGGATTGACCAATCCCACGTTTCAGTCCCGCGGAATTAAAATAGCTGCGGGATTGCAATCCTTAATTATTACGGATTGTTACTTCACGTTAAGTATGTTCATTTTAGAATAGGTATTGAACATTACAAGCAAACATATCTTTAAATTACTTTCAAAATATCTCAGCTGCATACCTGTGTATTTTCATGTGACTACTCAAATATCCTCTATCATTGAAATGTTTCCCGCAGACAGGGCATGTTGCAGCAAACTCCTTCGTACCACGATGAACAGACATGTGATATTTAAAGTTACGTAATTGAGAAAATGACTTGTGACATTCCTCACAAGTATAGGAATGTCTTCGTGCATGTGTAATGCATTCGTCTTTATTTCTGAGCACCTAATAAGCAAAAGATATTGTTAAGAAAATCGTTAACAGTAGCTAGTATAATACAGTGCAACCTCGATATAACAAATCGGAGGGGAACAAGAAAATATTCGTTATATCAAGTAATTCGTTGAACTGAAGTTTGTTATGTTGAGGTTAGGTTGGTCTAAAATTCTTTATCTTATCTTATACTATTAAACGAGCAATTCTTGTATATATATATATATATATATAGTACCTGGGTGACCGAGCCTAGCTCGGTATTTCCATTTTATTTTTTGTTTTTTTTCTCTCGGTATTTTTATATTTTAATTTTATTGAAATAATAAATCACGAGTGAAATTAAAAAAAAAGAAAAAAAATTAATCTTGAGACTGAGATTCGAACCCGGGTCAACACGTTTTGCCATCCGCCGATATCCTAATTACGCTGTTTCAGCTATGTTGAATTGTTGACAGTAGTGAAATTAAGCTTCGTATTCTAATGATATTTTTTCATTGCCTAAAAAAAGGGATAAAACGACATTTTTTTTAAATGAATCCTAGCTAGATCAATTTTTCGCCCCCGGAATCCCCTGCATACTAAATTTCACGAAAATCGTTGGAGCCGATTCCGAGATTCAGAAAATATAGGTATATATATATACAAGAATTGCTCGTTTAATAGTATAAGATAGAATCTGATTCTCGGAATCGGCTCCAACGATTTTCGTGAAATTCAGTATACAGAGGATTTCGGGGGCGAAAAATTGATCTAGCTAGGATTCATTTTTAGAAAATTTAGTTTTATCCCTGTTTTTAGGCAATGAAAAAATGGCTAAAATATCGTTAGAATAGGAAGGTAATTTTCACAATTGACATTAAGTTTACAATAGCTCAGGTGAGAAATCGGACGGGTTCAACCGAGAAGACCAAGGTTCAAATCCACGTCTGCAAGCGGCAATTTTTTTTTTTCTTTTTTTTTCTAATTGCACTCGTTATTTCTTGTTTAAATAAAAATAAAATAAAAAATATAGAGAAAAAAAACCAAACAAAAAAAATTACTAAAAATACCGACTACCGAGCTAGGCTCGGTCACCCAGGTACTAAAGAGATAAAAAAAATAGTTTTATTTACCTCAACATTACGTACTCATCTTGTTATAGCGAACAGCTTCTACTAATAAATGATAACACATTTTTATCAAATTATTGCATGTATTTTCTATTTAAAAAAATTAGGTAGGTAACAATTTTTTTTTCTTACATTAATAATTAAAATTAAATGCAGTAAAATCCGTAAAGGTAACATATCTTGGTGGGTACATACATTATGTTGGTAATTTAATGTTAACTTCAAAGATTCGCACAACGAAACTTACGAATTAAAGATAAATAATCAAAAATGTGGTTATATTAGCTTAATCTCAATTTTGTTCATCTTGATTTAAAAAAAAGCGTGTCGAAACATGAATTACATACTATGAGATCTTTTTAAAGGTTTTGGGTTGATAAAATTCGTTAATTAGAGGTATTTATAATTTTTCTTGATAGTTGAAAATTCCTTATAAAGAGATTGTTCGCAAAAAATGTTCGCAATGTAAAGGCATATTATATTATATTGACTCTTACGGACAATTCAAGGGAATTACGAAAATTTTGTTAAATCGAAGAATTCGTTATATTGAGGTACGTTATATTAAGGTTGCACTGTATTTTGAATTACGTTGTGTAACGAATATTTAAATTTTGAATATAAATGTAAATCTTAAACCTTTTTAATTAAATAATTTATAAATATGAAATGAAAACTGGTGTAATTTTAAGTATGTACTAGCAAAAAGCGCAGCTTTACAAGGGCTTGCGAGAGTTTTGATAAAAAAATTAGTAACAATTTATAAAGATTTTTAGGAATTGTAAATTAGTAGACTATTGATAAAGATTTTTGTAAACAATTGTTCGCAACAAATTAATGTTAAACGTACGCATTTCTTCTTATTTCTTACATATTTTTTAACATAAATACATGAGATTTCGGTGCTACATAATCTATCATAGGGAAATTTTTTTTACAATGCTAATCCTTTTTGTCTTTTTAGCAATGGAATTTTATAGGCTGAAACAATTAATCAAGTGATGAAAAACTATTTAATTTACCTTCTTCATACCTTGTATTTTACCTTCACATCATATTACTCTTGAACTCGTTACTGTTTTTAGAGATCTAATAATTTTATAATTAAATTATATAATTATAATTATTATAAATAAATAAATGATTTTGGTGAAATAGGGTTTGCACATCAGTGAAAATAATAACATTTTTTTATTTTTTTGGGGTATGTTATACAGCGTTACTACGGTTTTTAAATATTGTGAATGGACTCGTTATAAGGCCCCATTTATCCTCCTTTCGGCTTTACGGGTAGTTTTGTAACACCCTGTATAACTAGGTCGGCAAACATGCGTACGGCTCACCTGATGATAAGCGATTAGCCGATTACCGTATCCTATAGATGCCTGCAACACCATAAGCATCTCAAGCCCGTTGCCGACCCTATCCCCAATCTCCCCCAGGCGGTTTGGACGTTTTTAAAAAATAAGCTCCAATGCTTCGTAACAAATAAGAAGCTGTTACAAAATGATGTTAGAATTACAGTCACAAACCAAATACGACACTTACCATGGTAACAGCCTCTGACGGTCGCCTAGCAATCTCATCTTTTCTTGGTAGGGGCTTAAAAGTGTAAGTTAATATTGGCTTCCAAGGATTTTGCAACACCTCATTAAGTATTGTAACTCTAGTGTAAGATTTTTTAGTGTTACTTTTGAATTCCTTCTCATTAATTGATATTGTAGAAAACAATATTTTATGTTTTTCTTGCATATCTGTGAAATTTTTAAACTTATTTAGTAATCAATATCTGTACTAGTGTTTTTTTTTTCGACAATAAATTTATTTCAATCGCATAATGTCTGCAGTAATTTTATTTATTTAAAAATTACTCTGATTCGTGCAGCGATAAATAAATAAATAAATATCTTATAATATACTTAGTACCTGGGTGACCGAGCCTAGCTCGGTATTTTCTTTTTTTTTTTTGTTTTTTTTTTTTTGCTCGGTATTTTTGTATTTTAATGTTATTTAAATAATAAATCACGAGTGAAATTAAAAAAAAAGAAAAAAAGTTGATCTGGAGACTGAGATTGGAACCCGGGTCAACACGATTCGCACCCGCCGACTTCCTAATTACGCCATTGCAGCTACAATGACAACGGTGAAATTAAGGTTTTAACGGTTAAATTAATTAATTAAAACAGGGATAAAACGACATTTTTTTAAAATGAATCCTAGCTAGATCAATTTTTCGCCCCCGAAATCCCCTGCATACTAAATTTCACGAAAATCGTTGGAGCCGATTCCGAGATTCAGAAAATATATATATATACAAGAATTGCTCGTTTAATAGTATAAGATACACACACGGTCGTCTGTTCTTATGGTAAGCAACTTAATGCTTGTGTTATAGGTAACAGCCGGCTGATATAGTTAAATACTTTTTTTAAAGAAATATACATAGAAATATTACATATATAAATGAATAAATAAAAATATTACACCCAGACTCAGGCGGTAATTGAACCGGCGCGGCAGCCCGCGGAGCAGAAAGCAGGGCCACTACAATATACCTAATATAAAATGTATGTTCCTATTTTTTTTTAGATTTATTAACTTCTTGATACTGAAAACATTGTTGAAATAGGCTTAGTGATTTCACAGTCTATCTTTAATATTTATAAAAAATGAGACGTTGAAAGTTTCGCGTATCTAAAAAAAAAATATGTTTGTGCACGCTAATCTCAGAGCTTATCCGATTTAGATGCGATCTTTACTAATATATTAT
Organism: Melitaea athalia; assembly: GCA_905220545.2. NCBI lineage: Eukaryota > Metazoa > Arthropoda > Insecta > Lepidoptera > Nymphalidae > Melitaea > Melitaea athalia. The sequence continues at coordinate 12,061,142 of HG992180.1, read as the reverse complement.
GGTTGCTTCACTTAACATTTAGTGTTTATTTCATGTCAATCGGTTCATAAATAAATAAAAAAAGTTATGCCAATTTAAAGAATCACATTGAACATGGAAATATCCAAACGACGGTGTTTATAATCCAAAATAAACCAAAAGATATATCCAAAAAATGCTGTCCGAAGTCACTATTCCACGGACAAAGTTGTGGCCACCGCTAGTATTTAATAAAGTGGTAATAAAAATAATCAAACAAAAGAAATAAAAAACATATTTTATATATACATGTTAAAAATAAATTAAGTACGAAAAAGACAAAATATTTATATATTTATATTATTGTGCCCTCCGTCAAGTCTGGGTATATATGTTTACATCCATATATAAATATTATACAGATAAAACCTTACTAGAGATTTAATTAATTATATAAGTACATAATAAACTTAAAATTACAATTTAAGAGAAATTTCGACTTAAATTTTAGTTTTTGTTTTTTAATAATTTATTCGACACAACATTCACGACACTGTTTTAAAAAAAAATAAGTATTACTTGTACAATGTACTTACTGTCTGTAAGAAATTATTCTCTAGCTTAACACGAATACCATTTCGTGGTTTCTCAAATAAAATCGTTTAGGTCTGAACGAGTCGCGTATGCTCAAAGAAATAACATATATGCGTTTATGCCTTCGTACAAACAACGTAATATTATCACTCAACTCCTATCCACGACTAACGGTCAACCATTTACATTGCAGCTCGAAAATCTAACCTTTTAATTACACCTTTATTACACGCCAAATAACACATTTAAGTGTTTATTTTACATATTATTTAACCGCTTAGCTAAAGATTTAAGAGGTAGATAATCCTAAATATTTCTGGAAAGTTCAAAATGGTGTTTAATGTCAGGTATACTTATATAATTTTAAATTACGATTACAAATAACGTGTGTTTTTGAGAAAATTTGACGACGTAAAAAACAAGATCATTAAGGAATAGTGTTAGACATGGTCACATGCTTACATGTAAAGCTAAGCTATGCTAAGTTATATTTCTTTTTGGAATTTATGTATATGTTCTTATGCTAAAATATGCCGTGGTAAGTTTTCTGTAACTGTCTGTCTTTCTCTTTGTTTATTCTTCTTTCTGGAAGATTAGTAATCTTCTGTCGTTTGAAGATCATCAGCTATCTAAAAATAATTGATAAGAATGTGAATACCAACAGAAATGATTGAAAATAATAGGTAGGTACCTACCTACTGTAAGAGCATCCCTATGAAAAAATTTCATAAACATGGACAAATGCAGACCGAATTCTCATTCCGAGTTATGAGAGGCTATGAGATCTATGGGGTTTATGAGATTTTTTCCATTGATGTTTGTCTTTCCTAAAATTTTATAATAGGTATTCGTAATTTCCTTTTTAAAATACTTGATACTGGATTGTTGCCGCAAGTTTAGTTTTTACTGTCAAAACTTCAAATTTAAAAAATCTACGACATAAGGAGCCCAGGTGATGGTGATGTAGCCCGGCTTGTCCTTGCTGTACTGCATCTACTGCTGTTCGCAATATTAGAGATCCACAAACATTATTTACGTCAAATCATCACCTAAAGTGCCAGTAATATTGGGTATATTTCGGAATATTCGGTAAGGTACCGTGGTGAGATGCCGTACATTATTAAAGCCACAGCGCCGAACCGTGGTGTTTGCCGATGCGCCTAGCACTCATTTGTTTTCAAACCTAACTGTAAATGTCGAAGAAAATAATCTACCTGTCATGTCTAATAAACTTTATCATCAACTAGCTTCTGCGCGCGACTTCGTCTGCGTGGAATAGGACCAATTCCGTCATACATGATTTGTGCGAAAATTTAACCGTTTACGCAGCGGAAGCTCTCAAAAGGAAAAATAACCCGGTTTTGAAACATTCTTCATTGGTGCTACGCTCCTATTGGTCTTATCCTAATGATATACAGGAATACAGGTGTGTCGTAAATCGTGGATAATCCGTTAACTGGGGGTAGCCCTGATGTCGAGCTCCAAGAAAATGTACTTTTTATTTCAGGGTTGCCAACACTGTGAAAATTGTGAATATTTTTGTGTTTTTTCAAAAAATTCCTGGCGCGACTAGTAATTTGGTCATAATTTTTACAAATTAAGGTATTTTAATATAATTTTTATTTTATTTTTCGTTTTAGCACGTTCAAATAAAAGCTTGTTTTTTAAAAAGGTTTTTTACTTTTAATTTATTTAAATGATAATTTGGTTGCTGTGAGAGTTGTAATACAGTATATCTACTGTAATAATCTATACTAATATTATAAAAAGGTAAAGTTTATAACTTTGTTTGTAGGGGGTAATCTTCGCAAATACTGAACCGATCATGATAATTCTGTCACTAACAGAAAGCTGCACTATTTAGGAGTGATATAGGCTATATTTTATTGTTATTGAACAAAAATCAGCGTTTCACACGTGCGAAGCCGGGGTGGGTCGCTAGTTGTAAATATAATAATTCTCATGTTTCGTACATTCGTCGTGCTATTGTAAATATTGTGTGTTCGTATCTCAGTAATATGTCGAATGTTTAAATTTTCATTCTATAATAGCCAAAGAATTTTTTGGGATACATTCGAAGTTCATGGTGTTTCTGATAAAAGAAACCTTTGATAATTCTATCCGCTGTTAAAAGATGAATCCAGTGTTGGCGAATTTTTTTTTTCTGATCCTCCGAATTAGTAAATAAAGACAAGCGACTTGTACGAAGTCCACGGTGCAACTGAGCAAAGATCGCGATTTTTTAATCGCAGTGCGCGCACGGTACGTTCTGCGATTTTTTATAGCGCGATTTTAAAATCGTGTCGCAAAACAGAAAATCGCGGCGCGCGCCTGCACTTATTGTTTTATTAAAATTGAACAATAATTACTGAGAACCTTACCTTTAAATAAATCACTGATAATTTATTTAACAAATATACTGAATTATAAACTGTGTAAATTATTTTTGAGAAATATAATTGAATAATTGTGTTTGCTAGCAAACGAAAAAAACCGACTTCAATTACATCGACAAATAATACAACGTAAGTAGACGAATAAAATTAAGAAACGCACTAGTCGTCACTACGATTTTCCTCGATTTCTCTGAGATTCCATCATCAGATCCTGGTTTTCTTATCATGGTACCACCCTTGAGATATCTCCTTTCCAACAAAAAAAAAATGATCAAAATCGGTTTATAAACGACGAAGTTATCCCCGAACATACATAAAAAATATATATACAGTCGAATTGAGTAATCTCCTCCTTTTTTGAAGTCGGTTAAAAATATAGAAATATCGATATTTTTTTTCGATATATCAAACTCACAAACAAACACTTCAGCCTGTAATATCCCACAACTGGGCATAAGCCTCTCCCGCTGTAGGAGAAGGATCAGAGAGATCAGAAAGATCCACCACGCTGCTCCACTGCGGGTTGGCGGATATATTCCCTACTGTGAGTAACGATCGCTATCAGATGTATATGATAACAACCGGGACCGACAGCTTAATGTGTTACCAACATAGGTACGTAATGTTTTATTTGCAAATAATACAGATAATTACGCTGCTGCCCCTACCTTTTCAATGCATATTTTCTTCTATCTAAAATTCTAAAGGTTGTCTGGAAGAGATCACTACTAAGCGATAAGACCACCTTTGTATATTGCAAACTCTATGTTAAATAATTTTAATGCAAGTCTTTCCTTGTGGTATGCAATAAAGTAGGTAGGTATATTCTATCCGTCTATCTACGAAAATAATAAGTTATAGTACATATTTTAAATAACAGATAGCGTTTTTGAAACGTGGCGCAACTATCCGGCTTTATCCCCCTACGCAAGCGCGTTAGAATCGCATATGTACCTAACTACCTATCGTTATACACGAGCGTCAGTGTTACCAGAATATTTTTTTTTTCGAAGTAGCTCAGGCTACTCAGCCAGCTGCGGCGCACTTGTAACCCTGGTGTAGCCCCAGCCCCCAGTGGTCTCGAACGTCATAGTGCTTTAACTGAGGTAGGCCACAGTAGGCTTCCTGCTCAAACAATGGAGCAGCCCGACTGGGTAGTACCTCGACCTTACAGAAGATCACAGCTAAACAATACTACTTTCAAGCAGTGTTGTGTTCCTGTTGGTGAGTAAGGTGACCAGAGCTCCTGGGGGGAATTGGGGATGCTTCTGGTGTCGCAGGCGTCTATAGGCTACGGTAATTGCTTACCATCAGGTGAGCCGTACGCTTGTTTTCCGACATGGTGATATATAAAAAAAGTGCGAAATCGTTAGAGCGACCGAGTAAAATCGGAACTTAAATGAATAAGAAAATATCCGTAACTAGCAAACCCGGCGAACTCCGTTTAGCCACCAGATGGCTTCGTTTTATGTAACATTTCGTTTGGTGAATTTTCCTGAATTTTTGAATTTTCCTGAATTTTCTTTGCTATAAACCTCACGGAGCTCGAGACCTTTCGAACGAATGCAAAACCGTGGAAATTGGTTCTTGCGTTCTGGAATTATAGCGTCAGGAATGAAAACCCGACTTATTTTTATATAAGTAGTAGATACATTTTGGCTGATAGAAAGATAGCCTCATTGGCGCTAAATAGCAACATCTGGCACTAACGAGCATCGGTATAGAATCATTTATTTTTCTCGAAATGTTTGTTGCTGTTGGCCCCAGTAAAACATTTACAGCTTCAGTGGGTGGGGCTGGAACTAAAGACCTAGCCGAGTATCGATTAAAACTCGCGTTTGATTTCATATAGGTGTGTACAGGTCTACAGGCTACATCTGACTCGCATACGTATCTGTCCGTATCTTTACAAACATACGTGTGAAGCGATGGCGCGCTTAAATAAACGTTATGATATAATAACGTGTTCCAAACGTTTTCGCATTTGTTTAAAAATAATATTAGAATATTGCTCCTTTTAAAAACACAATTGAAGTTATCAGTAATGTATAATATTAATGTATTTATTATGTTCACGATTCAGGCTGTAACATCCCAAAGCTGGGCATAGGACTTTTCTCCATGTAGGAGAAAGATCGGAGCTTAATTCACCATATTGCTTCACTGCGGATTGGCGGATAATGGATAGGTATGTTCCCTACTATAACTAACGATCACTTGATGTATGTGTGGCTACCACATCGATTCATTATTACGTAAGTAGTAATAGTAAGTCGATGTGCTAGCACAATATTACTCACCTTATTTACTTACCTATAAAACCGTACCTTGAACAATACCGTACCTTTAAAACACCTTACCTTCAAAATACCAGTTTACCTTGAAAACCTTTACCAAGAAGCATGACGTCTGCTAGAAACAGGGAGTAAGTAGCCCTGAAAAGGACTGTTTACGGTTTTATAGGTAAGTAAATAAGGTAAGTAATATTGTGCTAGCACATCGACTTACTATTACTACTTACGTAATAATGAATCGATGTGGTAGCCACATATGTGATAATATTAACGGGTACCGACAGCTTAACGTGCTCTCCGAGGCATGGTCTTTAAGCTCACAAGGACTGCATGCAAACTGGAAACAAATATTTGTATACCTACAACTATCGATCCCGAGCGGGAATCAAGCCCGCAAACGGCCGGTGCTTAGGCGCCTACACGGCATACATACCACTACACCAGTACTGACAGTTGCTGGTTGTTATGTATAATTATTTCCGATACGTTTGAATTAAGTGAATTAAATAATTTATTAAATAAATCTATACTAATATATAAAGCTGAAGAGTTTGTTTGTTTGAACGCGCTAATCTCAGGATCTACTGGTCCGATTTGAAAAATTCTTTTAGTGTTAGATAGCCCATTTATCGAGGAAGGCTGTAGGCAATACAGGGTGTGTCGTAAATCGTGGATAATCCGTTAACTGGGGGTTGCCCTGATGTCGAGCTCCAAGAAAATGTACTTTTTATTTCAGGGTTGCCAACACTGTGAAAATTGTGAATATTTTTGTGTTTTTTCAAAAAATTTCTACCGCGACTAGTAATTTGGTCATAATTTTTACAAATTAGAGTATTTTAATGTAATTTTTATTTTATTTTACTACGGGAATACTTTTAATATCTAACGAAATTACTATTTAAGGCATAATTTATTCTAAACTTATAAAAATTAGCGTTAGAAGTTTTTTTATTTTTATTTCTTACTTTTTGTCAAGATTTAACCATTGATTGTGAAAAAAAATGTATGGTATTAGAATTGCCCAGTATTTAAAAAGAATGCTTAGTTTGTGTAGTTTTTAAAAAAGTATAACAATTAGTGCTTGACAAGTAAAATTATTTTGTAGGAGCGAAAGAACTTATCACGGTCGGTAAGTTCGTTTTGTATCATTAGCATTTGTGTCACTTGAATGTTAGGATAAAGAAAAAAAGACAAAGATTTTTTTAGTAGAAATGCATTTATTACATCAAACTAAATGTTCAAAATGTCCTCCATTGGCAGCAATGCAGGTTCGGCATCACCTTGTAAAAGATCTTTTGATACGGCGTGCATAGCCTGATACTTCAATTTCACGAGTGGCTAATTGCACACATGTGCGCAATTCTTCGATTGTCGACACTGCTTTAGTATAAACTTTTTCTTGAATGCATCCCCTAATAAAAAAAGTCCAGGGGGTTCAGGTCAGGCGGTCATGGTGGCCATAAAATTAGACCCAAGCGCCCAATCCTAGGTGGATTGGGCTCTGGGTATTTGTCGTTTAAATATTCCCGCAGCCATACAGCAAAATGCGCGGGAAACCCATCATTTTGCAGCCTCATTCCTTCTCTTGTCTCCAGTGATAAATTTTGCAGCAGCTCAGGTAAATTATTTTGTAACAAATTTAAACAGATTTCAGCATTGAATGTTGCTGGCAACTCATATGGGCCTATTATTTTCTTACCAAACAGAGAATTAATATAATTTTTAGCACGTTCAAATAAAAGCTTGTTTTTTTAAAAGGTTTTTTACTTTTAATTTATTTAAATGATAATTTGGTTGCTGTGAGAGTTGTACTACAGTATATCTACTATAATAATCTATACCTACTAATATTATAAAAAGGTAAAGTTTATAACTTTGTTTGTAGGGGGTAATCTTCGCAAATACTGAACCGATCATGATAATTCTGTCACTAACAGAAAGCTACACTATTTAGGAGTGACATAGGCTATATTTTATTGTTATTGAACAAAAATTAGCATTTCACTCGTGCGAAGCCGGGGTGGGTCGCTAGTTGTAAATATAATAATTCTCATGTTTCGTACATTCGTCGTGCTTATTGTAAATATTGTGTGTTCGTATCTCAGTAATCTGTCGAATGTTTAAATTTTCATTCTATAATAGCCAAAGAATTTTTTGGGATACATTCGAAGTTCATGGTGTTTCTGATAAAAGAAACCTTTGATAATTCTATCCGCTGTTAAAAGATGAATCCAGTGTTGGCGAATTTTATTATGATGCTCCGAATTAGTAAATTAAGACAAGCGACTTGTACGAAGTCCACGGTGCAACTGAGCAAAGATCGCGATTTTTTAATCGCAGTGCGCGCACGGTACGTTCTGCGATTTATATAGCGCGATTTTAAAATCGTGTCGCAAAACAGAAAATCGCGGTGCGCGCCTGCACTAAAAATCGTGGTGTGCGCCAGCACTAATGCGTACCAATATTCAAGTAAGATTTTATAAATACTCGTTGTTTTATTTGTTCAGTTGATTAGCTGGGTCCACACCAAACGATCCACGATCCCGCGATCCGCGATCCTGGATCGCGGATCGCGGGATCGTGGATCGTGTTAGACCGATCCACTTTTGGAAACTTGCGATCCAAGATATGCGCTCCAAGCGATCCAAGGCGATCCGTGATTCAGTCTAACTCTTGCACGATATGGAGTCACAAGTACAACGGCGCCGTCTTGCCGTTGCAGCAGTAACTTTTATTTTGCTTAAATGTTTGTGATCCCATAAACATTTATATTCTTTATAAATGGATATCAGACGGCGACTTTCCGAGATGTCCATGGTGAGGTGGATCGCGCGAACCAAAACAACCGTCCACACCGCGCGCGTCACGCAACCGAGGCACCTTTGAAGCAGGCACAAAAACCGACAGCACACGGATCGCGCGAGGCAGGGAGCGCGCGCTCCAATCGTGCGCATGGATCGCGCGCGCCAACGTCCACACCGCCCGCATCTTTGGATCGCGCTCCTGCCGCGCGCGATCGGAGCGCGTTGGATCGTCCGGTGTGGACCCGGCTTTGACTATTACGATTATTAGGCACTAAAAGATTTATTATAGAAGCAATTCGTTAAGGGGGCGTTCAAGTATTACGTAACGCTAATTTGGGGGGAGGGGGGTCTTGTAAAACGTTACGATACGTTACAAGGGCGGGAGGGGGAACAACGCGTTACGTAACACTGTTTTTTATTTAATTAAAAAAACTAGGATACTAAAATCTATTGTTTTGTTTATTAATTACTACCGCAAACGCGACTAAAACAATAACAAAAGTATATTAGCGACTTTCCGGTTAGTTTTCGCAACATAAGTAGCTGTGACATTTGGGTAAAAATGGTCAGTTGGATGTTACGTAACGTTTATCGGGTGGGGGGGTACAGGAAAACGTTACGGCGCGTTACATAGGGGTGAGGGGAGGTCAAAAATCTTCAAAATTTGCGTTACGTAATACTTGAACGCCCCCTAAGATGCTACAGAAGAAATCAAACAGCTATTTCTGAGAGCACATGAGTGAAATATTTACCTACTATCAATCCAAAGTGCATTTAATGACCTTGAAATATTTGGTTGATCTAAATACTGCTTTATTTAAGCAGGTACTGTAACAAAAATTGTGCCAAAAAGTTAATTGGCATTTGAAATATTTTTTAAGACTTCATGTCTGCCATAATGATGCAGTTGTTTCTTTTTCTCCACGTGGTGAAGCATCTACGAAAATTACATTTCGTTAATCCCTGCTAATATTAAAAATGTGAATATTATAAGTTTGTTTGTTAACCTTTCACGCGAAAACTATTAATTACTTAACCGATCATCATGAAACTTTGTACAATAGCCACAACTTCCTCGAGCGAAATTTCAATAATCACTGACTAGTGTGGCCTACATAATGTTCCGCAACATTTGCTCGGCAACTTTGTTAAGGAACATGTTCCGCAGACCGCAACATGTTGCTCCAATTGCCCCTAGTCACCTAGTGTATACTAGTGTGGCCTACACAATGTCCCGCAACATTTCCCTCGGCAACTTTGTTGAGGAACATGTTGCTCCAGTTGTACCCTAGTGTAAACGAGGGTTAAAGAGTAAATAGTGAAGAAGATGCTTTAAGTATTATAGCATAGGGCTCAAATGAACGATAAGCTTCTATCGGTTTTCATTATCAATTGAGTGTGATTGATGTTGGACAACTAAATCTGTTTAAATGTGTTCATTCTGACATTCACACAAAATTGTGCACATGATGGATTTGTTAATTGAAATTCATTTAGATTTTGTAAATAATATTAAAACCCATCACATCACTAAACTATTTGACAATTTAAGTTTTGCTATGAGCTAATATAAATGTAGAATTGTCTTATACCATAGAAAAGATTAGATAACAATAAATATCTAAGTCACTGTCACCCTTGCTCTTATATATGGCCCTTATGCGTGATACTTTAAAAGTAGATGGGACTCGTTCTTCTTTCCACATACGATCAAAGTGTTCCCAGATGGCCAATTGCAACTCCTCACCGCCGTGTTTAAGCAGTTCTCCTGGTATAAAGTCAATGCCCACCGCACGCTTATTTCGCTGTTGACTGATGGCGAGAGCAATCTCCTCATATGATAGTGGCTTATCCAGTTCTGTAAAAATTGGGAGTTGAGGTATCGAACGAATGTATTCTAGGTCAGCAGCCCGGTCTACATTCAGCAGTATGCTGAAGTGTTCCGCCCAACGTTCGAGTACTTCTTCTTTGCTTTTGAGAAGACCTTCGCCACTAGCAGGCTTAATGGGTACTTTTGCAAAAGAAGTCGTACTTATTAACTTTCGAACCTCGCTATAAAACTCCCCAAACTGGTTAGTGTCAGCGAGCCACTGAATGTGATAAGCCTTCTCCCGCCACCATTTATCCTTTGTTTCCCGAGATAGCCGCCTAAGCTCCAGGTCACTCTGTCTGATCTCCGCAGTGCTCGCACTCCGATTTGCTCCACGATGTTGTCGAAGAAGACGTCGATGCTTATCAATCGCCGCCATCAGGGCTCCGTCATTCTGATCGAACCAGTCCTCGGACTTTCGGACTTTTTGACCTAAAGTAGATGCAGCAGTCTCTAGAATATGAGAAGGCAGAGTACCCCAGTCGCAATCGATTCGGCCAGCATCTTTACTGAGGGATGGTATCCAGTGGCCAAAGTGCGAGCATACTTCTCCCTCACCACAGGGTCGTTTAGCCCGTCCACGTTAAGACTTGCATAAGGCTTAGGTTTTCCAGACCGACGGGGACGTTGGAGTCGGAGACACAGTTTAGTAACAACAAGCCTGTGATCAGTCCAGCAGTGGGCACCACGCATTGCGCGGGTGACGAGGACCTGGGAAACATCTCGCTGTCGTACGATAGCGTAATCAATTAAATGCCAGTGTTTGGACCTTGGATGCATCCAGGTATTCTTATATTTAGCGGGAAGCCTGAACATTGTACTTGTGATGGCAAGTTGGAACTGTGCACAAAGACTCAGCAGAAGCTGTCCGTTGCTGTTCATGCGCCCAGTCCCGTGCTTACCCAAGACCTTGGGCCACGCATCGTAGTCCCGTCCAACTCTGGCATTAAAATCGCCCAAAAGAAGAACCTGCTCTCTAGGCCTTACTCTTTGGATGCATTTTGCAAGTTCCTCATAGAACTCATCTTTAATGTCATCAGACTTGTCTAAGGTAGGCGCATAGACACTGATGACATTAAGATATTTGTTATTGCCAAGATGTAGGCGCAATGTGGTAATGCGATCCGAGATGTGAATTGGACACTCTTGGAGTTGCTTGACAAGCCTATTTTTGATCGCAAATCCAATACCTGAGCGTCGCGGTTCTGAGGCAGCGAGTCCTTTCCAAAAGAACGTGTACCCGCCACCGTGTTCCACCAGTTCCCCTTCTTCCGCTAAATGTGTCTCGCTGAGGGCAGCCACATCTACATCGTAGCGAAGAAGTTCTCGGGCAACAATGGCAGTTTTCCGTTCTGGACAGATGTTTATTTCGCGATCAACTAGTGTACGCACATTCCACGCGCCAAAAGTCATATTTGATGTTTTTATATTCTGGTTGCAACGTCGACCGCGAATTTATCGATGCGGAGGTAGCCGCGGCTGCTACCTCCTCAAGTGGTAGGGAGAGCAATTTTTGGGGCACCTTTTCTAGCCCCCTCCCAGGCTGAGCAGGGAAAGCAGTGCTTCCCTAAATAGGGCTGCTTTGTCACTCCAGGTGCTGCCGAACTCCCTCTGTCTCCCCAAGTCAGAGGCAAAACGACCACGATATTCTAGGAACACCCCTGGAGCCGCCCGTGTGCAGGTCTCGGACAAAGCCCGGTTTGCATCTAACCGAACCTCTCTACCTCGACCTATCGCCATGGGACTTTACGAAAACTCGGCGTCAATTTTCCGGAAGCAGTCAAGTGCGCAGGAGATATTTAGGTGCACAAACGTGTGCGCAAACGCAGGTGCACACACTCGTCTTCCCCCTTCCTAACCCAGTGGAACGGGAAGACCGATACGACTGGAGAAGGGTTCCGATGATGTGTCTGGCCGATGGCAACTCTACGCCCTCTACCATCGCCCTAAGTCGTCCACCAGACTTTGCTATCCCGCCGGGTCCGCCTGTCTCGTTGCATATCTGCTGTAAGCTGCCTTCCCCACCGAGATAGACTTTATGTGTTGAGCGGGAGGGAGCCGCTGAGAGGAAGTCGGGAAAGGATCGATTTGGATCTTTGGAGTGGATAATGGGAGGGATACTACTGCCTCGGATGGATGAGGTTGAGACAGCAGCAGCTCGGGGAGCCGGGGTCGCATACCCGTATAACATACCACAACTGCCGGGCAGGCTAATTGGGAAGAATACCCCCTGACTAACATCATACATTCATCATACATTAACATAATTATGTATAAAGACATGTTGTTTAACCAAAAACCTATTTTGAAAACTCAATGAAGTGGCGGCCTTAAGGAGTGGCGAACAGGGCAATCGCCCGGGGCCTCGCTCTTGCAGGGGCCTCGCGCAACAACCTAAGCAAATTTAAAATAATATAGATTTTTTAACTGTATTTTTTTATTACAATTATTAAAACATATTTGAGGAATTCGATGACACAAGATCGGCTTTCAGTCCTTGCTATTCTTTCAATCAAAAATGACGTATAGACCAGTTCTTTTAGCTTTTCAAACAAAAAAATTATAGTAGGATGAAAACCATTGTAAAAGAAAGAGAATACAACGAAAATGAAAGAAATTACGGGCGATCTGAGGTCGGGAAGTGGTAGTGGTAGGGGGTTTAAAGGGAAAAAACGGTAATGGCGAAGTTGTAGGTAGTAAGAAGATCTACAACTTTTGTGTTTACACTTTTTTCACATAACCTCAAAATTCATGTGAAAAATTAAAAACACCAAGTTTTTGGTTTTTTATTTTTCTTTTACGTCTTTTTTTTACAAAATTTGGTGAAAACTTGCCTTTTTATTTTACAAAAACATTGTAATTTTTTTGATTTAAAGTATTTGTTTTTTCACCACATTTTGACCTCAATATCGAAAAAGCACCCTCATTTTCAATCGAAAAAATATCAGCTTTTTTAAAAAAGTGGGGATTTTGTTAGATAAAGTCTCTATTTTGTGATGGTGTAAAAAAATATACATTACTATGGTAATTGTTCTCAGGAAATGCAAAGAAATAACAGGTAGTAAGACCCGGACCCTCCTAGCCCCTTTCCCACTTCTCTATGAAATTCTCAAAATATTGAGGATGTCTTATTAAATATTCTGTTTTCTAAACATTTATTTGCATTTTCTGAGAACATTTACCATAGTAATGTATATTTTTTACACCATCATAAAATAGAGATTTTAACGAAAAAAAGCCCACCGACTTTTTTAAAAAGCTGATATTTTGACGTGAGAAATTTCGATCGATAGAGGTCAAAATAAGGTGAAAAAAAAATTTATGTCAAAACAATTACTGAGTATTTGGGATATAAAAAGGTGTTTATACAAAATTTCGTAAAGAAAAAATTTTTCTTGTAAAAGAAAAATAATTTTTTACATGGATTTTGAGGTTAAGCGAAAAAAGTGTAAATACAAAAGTTGTAGATCTTTTTATTACATACAACTTTGGTATTTTACTTTTTTCCACAGGACTTGTAGTTTACCCCCAATCGAGATAAAGATAAACCATTTAACCCCCCTTCCCTACCACTTCCCGACCTCAAATCTCTCGCTATAGGTAAGCCGGCTCTAACTCAATGCATAACTTTATATTAGTGCAAGTATTCATTTTAGTTATAATAATACTATTGAACCTTTTATTAAGCAATTGTTGTCCTAAAAAAATTATATACACAAACAAAAAGAGTTTATGGGTGCAATTCATTTATTCATAATCATATAGATTCATCAAACATATTACTATCCATATAATCAATACCATCGTTATCTATTACAAAAGACGAAAAATAATTTCCATTACCGGAATTAGCATCGTATTTATTACAAATACAGTAACAAACACTTTTACTACAACCTCTGCATTTGCTTGAATGTTTTATTGTTATCTCATTATCAAAATAACATGTTAAGAAATCATCAATTTTACATTTAATATTGTGTGAAATATCATAGTCATAACCATTTAATACATTTGTTTTTAAATATGAATCTACACTCTCAAAGGTACTAAGAACATTAAATTCTTGCTTCTGCTTTTTTGACAAGATCTTATCAAGCATAAAAACTAAGTGATGATGATAGCATTGGAATGTTATTTTATCTTTACTCTCATTTTTTATATCCATCCATAGTCTTATACAACTGAGTGGAGTCTTGCTAGTTCCACTGAAGAGAGCAGGATTACTTAATATTCCATTGGCAACCATTACTCCCCTACAATTTATTTTTTTATATAGCATATCTGCATCATCTAAGGTCTTAATACCACCGTTTCCAATCACTGGTATTCTTACTATCTCACATACTTCTTTTAAGCTATCTATATTGATCTCATCCCCACTTTTTTGTGACGGTGTCCGTCCATGAACTGTTATAAAATCTATGCCACATTTTTCTAGTTGCTGACACATAGTTACAGTCTTCTTTAGCTCTTGTAAAATTCTTATTTTAACTGACACACTAAAGTTTGATGGAAAATTATTTTTTATAGTTTTAAGTAAATCATGAATAAGTTCTGGTTGAGATAGTAAGGCACATCCATATCCATCTTTCATTGCCCATCTCTGAGGACATCCACAGTTTAAATCAACTCCATCAGCATAAGAATAAATTAATTTAGTCGCATCTAAAAAATCTTCAGCATTATTCGCCGCAAACTGGACAATCAAAGGCGAGTCATTCATAGTTGTCATAAATTCATTTGACCTTGCTTTTTCATTCTGACAAAAAGAGTCCGCTAAGATCATTGGAGTGAAACATAAATCGACACCGAAACTGTAAGAATGGAAAATAAATTATGTACAGCAAAGTATATTGGCAATTTAAATATATTGGCAAAACTGAAAATAAAATTGTAATAAGGCTTACTTTTTCACTAAAGTTCTAAATTGAACTTTACTGTATCTGACCATAGGAGCACACACTTTAACATAAGTATTGTTACGCGTTGCGTTTTCAAATAATTCATTTATATTTGTTTTCATTTTCATTGTGTTATGTATGTTATTCTTAACGTTTTACAAGTAAATATACAAGCTATATATATATAAAATATAAAAAAAAACTATTTATACAGTGAGCAACCTCTAAGGTTCACAATTTATAATTGAATTATTGAAAGTATGAATCCTTTTCTAATATTCTACTTAAAAGTACAAAAGTTTCAAAAGCTGTAAGAAAAACAACGTAGATCCACGTGAGTAGTGAAGTATGAATCAGTGTTGCCAACAACTCAGGAGTCAGGACCTAATGTCGCCGTTTTTTAGGGCTTGAGTAGCCTAAAGTAGCCGAAATGGAGCTGAGGTAGCCTAAAAAAGTAGCCCAAACGCCAAAACTAAAATAAAACACACTTTTATTAACAATTTTATTTATATACGAGTACTTTGATTCTGCGTCATGTTGCCAGCAATATCAAAGAATCCACAATACTTTTGCCGTCAACATTTCTGACAAAAATTCAATTATCCACCACCATACCACCAACACATTGAATGGTAGCCTGTCAAGTGTCAACTAATTCCTTCACCCTTCACTGCTTAGTGCGCTTGCACGTAAAAATTTGTGGATCGCTGTTTGACTTCTTGGGCTTTATTGGCAGAAATAAACTTTTTTGCAAGTAAATCATTGAACTTTCTCCAAAATTGATCGTGTCCAGTGGAAGCAATAAATTATCAAATGATACTTCGATATTTTATATACTTACTAGCTGTGCCCCGCGGTTACCCCCGCGTTAATTTCAAGTTTGTAGGTGTATTTTTCATTAGACTTTCATACAAACTATCATCCCCTGTTTTAACCCCAAAAGGGGGTTGATTTCTCAAAATACATTGTTAGTACACCTAAACACCATCTATAGAGCATACATTTTGAATTTCAAGTCTCTTACTTCAAAAACATAAGACTTTCATACAAACTTCCAACCCCCGTTTTACCCCCTTAGGGGTAGAATTTCGTAAAACCCGTTCTTAGCTGACCTCTACTCGGCAAAAAGAGTATTCCTACGAAATTTCAAGTCTCCACGCCTTATGGTTCCAGAGATATCGTGGTGAGTCAATAGGTGGATATCTCTTTTAAATATATAGATTTATTTGATTTGATGTGTGAGCAGGGATGTTAGACGGCCACTTAAAAATCATTGTACCGAACTGGCTAAAAAAATGGTACTGGCAACAAAAACATGGTACGCCAACACGAATGTGTAAATTTTGTCAGAAATCGCAGCCTATAATTATTATTATACCACGTCCGGCGACTAAATAGCTTTTTGACAGCTCACGCCTATAAATTACAGTTTTTTTCCGGAATAACGTACTAAAAATTTTACAGTAATGTCATACTTTATTGACGATTTGATTGATTGAGTGAAGTACCCTGTGCATAACAAACAACCATAGACTATGAAACAGTTCTTGAAATAATAAATCGATAATAAATCGATCATATGATAAAAATAATTTTACGTCATGTGATTATTGTTTCTATAAATTTAATACAAAAAAGGAAATAAAAATAGTATCTATGACCCCAAGATTGATTACTTGCAAGGAATTAAGTCGAAATCTTGAAATTTAATTGCAAACCAAGAATAAAGAGCAATTACTCTGTTAATTCATTTAATTTATTATTTATATATTTCATTTATAATTAAAAAAACTAACAAACGCATAAATAAATAATATTTTTAAACTAAATGTATTTAATTAAATCGATTGAAAGTTCTTCTTAAATAAAATCGATTATTATTTCGAATCGAATAAATAACGTGTGAGGCAGTCACTAATGTCAAAATTTCTTGAAATGTCAAAAAGATCATTAGTCGCCGGACGGGGTATAGTGAAAAAAATTATATATCAATTTCGTGTACCGTTAATAGAAAACAAACCTTTCTTTTTTTGATATTCTAATTAATTGCTGTACGTACGTATGTAAATCACGTACCATGTACCATGACTATTTGTCATGGTACATGGTACGTGACTCTAAAATACTCTAAATAATGGTACATGTACCATTATAATGGTACGTGTACCATTATAATGGTACGTCTGACATCCCTGTGTGTGAGTGCAAATGTTAATGATAAACACTTCTATGTGTGGCAGACGGCAGCGTCGCACAGAGGAGTATTTACGCTAAAAACCTGGCCAAAAGTAAAAAATGCAAAGTATTATAAAATTCAGTGCAAACATCTCTTTCTAGTAGCTGGATAATTTGTTTTTGATATCCCGTTACTTTCGCATTTTTTTGTTTACCCCGAACGGCATACAGGAAGTCGGAACTCAGTCGTCGCCGTCGGTCGTCGTCTGTGTTTTATCAAGGCTCGCATTTTGACACAAATTACACGTGGTGTTTTAATATGTTTAATATGCAATTTGTGTAAAAAAAATTATACTAAATAATACCTCTCGCACTCCACTTAGTTATAATAGTTTTATGCATTTTAAACAATATTAATACGCACGATCCTTAAAAGATTAGTAACGAGTTAACTCCAACAAAACTCCAAAAACGCGCCATCTTGTCTATTTGTTTTTTTTTTTTAAAGTATTACTGGCCAACATAAATCTTTTTGTTTATTTGTTTGTTTGAACGGGGTAATCTCTGGAACTACTGAGCCGATTTGAAAAATTATTTCAGTGTTAGATAGCCCATTTATCGAGGAAGGCTATAAGCTACGTATCATCACGCTGAGATCAATATGAGCGGAGTCTCTCTTTGGCGGAGTCCATGCCGACGAAGTCGCGCGCAGAAGCTAGTATTAAAATATAACAATGTAGGTATGTGAGCCCTGATAACTAATAAATGTATTAAGAATTGTTTTAATTGTACGAGGAAAGTATGAAATCTGGCTTTTTTACTTTCTCTACTGTTTTCTCCTGTTTTTTAATTGGTGAGCGGCTGTTTTTCAGTTTCTTCGGGTTGGCAACACTGAACTAATGAGTTGAGATCAGTGTTGCCAACTTAGTGGATTTTCCACTAGATCTGGTGGTTCGGACACCCCTCTTGGCGGGAAAAAATTGGTTTTAGTGGCTAGTGGATTTTTTAGTGGTTTAGGTTTGTTACAGTTAGTGGTAAGCTTCGGAGCTTACCACTAAACATGATCTAGTATTTTTCTAGGATTTTTTTAAACATACTTAAAGATTTAGTCACATTTGCGATATCTCTATTAGTTTTACTGCACTCTAACGCAAATGTAGAGCGATTATTTAGTATTATGAACGTGGTCAAGACGAAACAGAGAAACGGAATGAAATTTGATTACATGCGAAAGGATATGCTGCAATAAATAATTATATAAAAGAGCTTGGATTGGGTGGAATGAGGCATCAACGTCAACGGCGAAAACATCTCCCACCTTCGTTTCGCCGACGATATCGTCATCTTTGCGGAGACGTTGGATGAGCTAGGCCAGATGCTGTACGGCCTAAACGAGTCCTCCCGACAAGTCAGTTTCGGTATGAACTTGGACAAAACGTCAACCAAGTCATACCGAGACCGGTATCGGTCGATGGTACCCTTCTCGAAGTTGTTCAGGATTATGTTTACCTAGGCAATACAATCCAACTAGGCTGCAACAATACGTCCTGCCTGTGTTAAGATATGGCGCCGAGACGTGGACACTGACGAGGGGACTGGTTCACAAGTTTAAAGTCGCTCAACGTGCAATGGAACGGGCTATGCTTGGGGTTTCTCTCAAAGATAGAATTAGAAATGAGGCTATCCGCCCGCGAGAAAACGAAAGTAACCGACATAGCCCACAGAATTTGCAAGTTGAAGTGGCAGTGGGCTGGTCATCTGTGTCGCAGGACCGATGCCCGTTGGAGCAGAAGTGTCCTGGAGTGGAGACCGCGTCATCTACGTAAGATTGCCGTTGTAGGCTGGATTACGGAAAACCGGGATGTCTGACGTGAACTTGGGGAGGCCTATGTCCAGCAGTGGACTGCAATAGGCTGAAGTGATGAAGTGAATACCCAATGCCGTAGTTCAAGAAATTGACAGTAAGAATTTTATTTAATGCAAAGTGCAGATGAAGCTGATTCCTCAGAAGACGATCTTCTTTAGTTAGGTAGCTATGTACTTACCTACTTGTTTCTTTTTTTTCTGTACAAGTACATTAATTGTTTCCTGTAGTACGTAACATAAATAATTATTTTTATTTCAAGATAATAATTACGTTGTTGTTGTTTTATTTTCAAATTATATTTAGGTAGGTAGCCGTTGTCTTTGGGTTTTCTAGTGGAATTCTGATGGTTTGATAGGCCGCTAAGTTTTAGTGGTTTCTGGTGGTTTACACGGCTTCATTTGGTGGGTTGGTAAAAAAAAAGTTGGCAACACTGGTTGAGATCATGTCTAAGGATCATGTTGAGATATACTTATCTATGGTTGAGAAGTTGAGATTTGAGGTTATAAATTCTTTATCTATATACCTATCTAGACTTTCGGTCTCAATATTTTTCGTTAAAGTAGAAAGTAATATTATTAAAATGAGCACTAAATGTATAGACATAGGATTTTTGGAGGAAAAATCAAACTGGCTTTTGCATCCAAGATTTTTTCCCAGTAAAGTAGGAGGAAAACCAGCTTGGTTAGATTTAAAAAAAATTCCAAATCCTTCACAATTAACTTGTAAAAAATGCAGTGATCCGCTAATATTTTTATGTCAAGTACTTATGTATTTTATTGTTTTAAAAATAAGGTTTTGGAAGTTGTATTTGTATTTAAAATAAATAACGTCTTTTAGGTTTATGCACCCTTCGAAGAGAGCGACAGTTGTTTTCATCGCACCATATTCGTATTTATTTGTAGAAATGGCTCATGTTGTCAATTAAATTCTTCTGATAACTTCATAATATTACGTTGTCAACTTCCCCGTAAAAATGAATACTACTCTTATGAACCGTACGAAGAAAACGAACAAGAGGTAGGTATGTTACGCTAACTGCCTATCCTGAGTAAATATTGTTTTTATTTTAAAGAAGATAACATACCAATTTATTTGAAATTAATATATAAATGTTAATGGAACACTACAATTACTAGATCTATGACTACAATAAATTGATACAAAATTCATAATAATGTTTTGTCTTTTCTTAAATTTCATGACATTTTGCTCATAATAATATTTTATTCTAATATTTTTTTCTACAAAATAAAAAAATATATATTACTGTAGGCAGGTAAAAGTCTAAACATATTTATTCTTTTTCAGAATTTTCCAATGGACAAATGGCCAAAATTGTGTTCTCTCTGTGGTTTAAAAGGACCATCTCATTGTTCGAAATGTAAAAAAGTATTTTATTGCAGTCGTAAACACCAAATTATAGACTGGCAAAAAGTACACAAAGAAGCTTGCAGTGATTTACAAAAAGTATTTTCTAATATAATTTTATATATTTGATTAGAGTTAACCAAAAATACAATAATAAATTTAACTAAGTTTATCTATCGTTTTTTAAAACTCAACTATTATTAACTTTTCTATATTTTCAGACAAATGAATTCTGTTCAGATCATTTCACTGTAACAGAGGCAGGAAAATCAATATTGTTTAAAGAATGGGAGCTGATTGTAGATGAAGAAGATGAGGTATAGTATGTTCCACATTAATCCATTACTTGATAGTTTGTTAAAGCACTTATTGTGCTTTTTATGCAATATAAGGGCTTATGGGCGGTCACATAAAAAGCGTTATCAGTAAAAATATGTCTAAATACATAGTTACAATTTTGACCCTTTGACTATGCAAAGTATATTTTCAATTTTCTAGGATTTGATTAATCAGTTGTTAGGGGTCATTCAAGTATTACGTAAGCACCAAAGGAGGGTGGGGGGTCTTTGTTTTGCTTATTTTTGATAACAAGAGGGCCGAGGGGTCTAGATTGTGGTTATGTCAGCAGTAATTTTTTATTATTGCCCGTTTTCTATTTTTTGCATGGTACATTTTAATTCTAGTTTCCTATAATGGCCTATATGAAATATAGGAATATTAATAGTGCAATAAATTAATACGAATAACAATAAAGAAATCTGAATGGATTTAATAATGTACCTACATAACAATGTTTACGTAAGTATACATATAACGATGTGTTAGCACAACGGCCACATTTTTTTTTTTTTTATGTTATTAAGTCGACAAACAAGCGTACGGCTCACCTGATGGTAAGTGACTACCATAGCCTATAGACGCCTGCAACACCAGAAGCATCGCAAGTGCGTTGTCGACCCTATCCCCAATCCCCCCAGGAGCTCTGGTCACCTTACTCACCAACAGGAACACAATACTGCTTGAAAACAGTATTATTTAGCTGTGGTCTTCTGTAAGGTCAAGGTACTACCCCAGTCGGGCTGCTCCATATTTTGAGCAGGAAATTTCCTGCTGTGCCCACATCACTGGATTATGACTGTTGCGGGTTCAATCCCCGCACACAGCATACTTAGTACTTGAAGCACGGGCCATTTTCCGCAACTCTGCGTTGCCGCACACAGCATACATTTATATTGACCATACAAATGTTTGCTGCAGTCTGAGCATTTTACTTTGCGTGTAACTTGTGTATTGTGGGTGTTCCTAGACCCCCAAAACGAAATCATAATGGAAGTGTTTGTGTGGGTTGTTTATTTACTATTATTTCTTATATATAACATTCTCACAATGTTTAGTTAACATACTCCTCCGAAACGGCTGGACCGATTTTTATGAAATTTTGTGTGCATGTCGGGTAGGTCTGAGAATCGGCGAACATCTATTTTTCATACCCCTAAGTTATAAGGGGGAGGGGGATTAAGGGAGCTAATAACATATATAGCAAAACAACGTTTGCGAGATCAGGGGGCGTTCAAGTATTACGTAATGCTAATTTGGGGGGATGAGGGGTTTTGTAAAACGTCACGATGCGTTACAAGGGCGGGAGAGGGGGTTCGAACAACGCGTTACGTAACGCTGTTTTTTATTTAATTAAAAAACTAGGGAATTAAAATCTAGTGTTTCATTTATTAATTACTACCGCAAACGCGATTAAAACAATAACAAAAGTAATTTAGCGACTTTCCGGTTTGCGCAACATAGTTGCGATTTTTGGGTGAAAATGGTCAGTTTGGTGTTACGTAACGTTTATTTGGGTAAACGTTACGGCGCGTTACATGGGGGGAGGGGGGCTCAAAAATCTTCAAAATTGGCGTTACGTAATACTTGAACACCCCTCAGCTAGTTTATATAATTATAAAAAAGAAATTACGCTTTTAAAATGCGTACTTAATAAAGATTTAATGTTTTAGGAAGAAGCTGAAAATGTAGATCCAAATAAAGAAATGGAAAAATTAAAAAAATTAATTCAAGAAAAAAAAGCTGGTACTATGAGCAATGTTAGTGATAGTGAACTAGAACAATATGCAGGCACGATACCAGAAGATAAAGTTTTTAACAAATTTACTAAAAGAGTAGCTAGGCATCCAGACCAGGTTTTAAGGTATGATAGAGGAGGCATGCCGCTGTGGATTACTGGAAACACAGAAAATAATATCAGTTATGTACCTAACTGCCAGTACTGTGATGGAGAGAGACAATTTGAATTTCAAGTAAGTCTCATGCACGTTGTTTAAATCAATACTAATGTAATAAAGCTGAAGAGTTTGTTTGTTTGATTGTTTGAACGCGCTAATCTTAAGATCTACTGGTCCGACTTGAAAAATTCTTTCAGTGTTAGATAGCCCATTTATCGAGGAAGGCTATAGGCTATATATGATCACGGTAAGACCAATAGGAGCGTGGCACCAATGAAGAATGTTTCAAAATCGGGTTTTTTTTTCCTTTTGAGAGTTTCCGCTGCGTAAACGGTTAAAGTTTCGCACAAATCATGTATGACAGAATTGGTCCTATTCCACGCGGACGAAGTCGCGCGCATTAGCTAGTATGAATTATAAAGAATAACACATAAAGTACTTCTCAGATCTGGTACAAATTTGAATGACACATGACAAGCACCAATTTTACAAGCTTTTATTTAACTTGCAATGTATGTATGTATGTAAATTTAATGTTTGTTCGGGTGAAATCTTGCAACTCAATTTTGAAGCAGATATCTTCAACCAATTGAGCTGAAATTTGGCATACAGGTTTAATTTGGATGACAATGCATGGTTTGTGTGTATTTATGTATGTATGTATGTTTGTTCGGGTGAAATCTTGCAACTCAATTTTAAAGCAGATATCTTCAACCAATAGGGGATCGGACAGTAATCAGATTAAAATCTATAATGTACTTAGATAGAATAAATATACTGTTTTACGATTATTTATCGAATAATAATTTAATATAATTCATTTAAATATTTTTAAATGAAAAAATAAAATGTTGTTATTTACAATATTATTAATCTGTACTAAAACACCACTAGAGTGCGTGACGTCATTTGTTGGTTACAAGCCACAGAGTACTTTAGAAAAGAGCAATCATTGACTGCACGGGATATTCTATCCGTATGTTCAACGTACTCTGTGCTTTATATACTCTATGTTTTTGACCCACAATTGACGTCACGCGCTGTCAGATGTCATAAAGTGGCGTTTTGGCGGGATTTTTGAACAAACAATATTAAAACATGATTTTGAGTACCTAAAAGGCTGTAAAAAAAAAAATATTTTTTATGGGTATAAGTATCCATAAAGATTAATTAAAAACACTTTTTGAAAATTTGTCCGATCCCCTATTGAGCTGAAATTTTGTATACCTACAGGTTCAATTTGGATGACAATGCAAGGTTAACTTTGTGTTCATTCTAAATCCAATATGGCGGCATATCCAAGAGTGCGGACTAGTTAGTTTTAGTGCACTTCTACAATATGGGTGTCAAATGAAAGGGCTTGCTAAGAATAATTCGAATAAAGTGACGTGATAACCGACTAAAAAGTCAAAAATAAATTAAAAGTAAAAAACCTTTTTAAAAAACAAGCTTTCATTTGAATGCGCTAAAATGAAAAAAATAAATTCTTTACTTTAAAACTTTTACTATCTACTTATAAAGTCATTACACATAATCTATATGATATAAAAGCTTGTCGCCAGATTTGCTGTGATTTGTTGTGATTTGTTGATTGAAATTTTCAAACTAAGAAAATACGAGTACTCATATCTCCATCCAGAGATTACCGCGTTCAAACAAACAACCAAACAAACAAACTCTTCAGCTTTATATATTAGTATAGATTTATATTTATTATATATTTCTTGTTATGGTTTCTATGAGTCATCGGTTTATTGATCGTAATTATGTGCTTTTGTTTGATGATAACATGAAGTTTGACAACAAAGACCGTGTACAGGGCCCTTAATATTATAAAAATGTTATTATCTTTTAGGTTATGCCACAATTATTAAACTACCTCAATGTTGGTATAGAAGTCAATAGTATTGATTGGGGTGTGCTAGCAGTATACACATGCAAAGCAAGCTGTGACACTGGACCTGCATATAAAGAAGAGTATTTAATAAAACAAGATTTAACAAAATAAACAATTTAATAAACTATTATTCACATTTAATTTTCACTATCATCTTGTTTTTCCTTCTTCCCATAATCTTCTGATATATATAATAATAAATCGTTTAATCCACTAAATTCTGTCCTTGATTGTGGTGGATTATTTTTTGGTAGAACAGGTAAAATATTACCCATTTTTATTCTAAAATCCTTGAGCTGAAAAAAAGTAATAAAAATACTGTAGATTTTACATGTGATCAATGTGCTTGGAAATACTTAGAATTAATAATAATAATATGAATGTATATAATCACAATGTAACATACATCTTTTGCTCCTGATAATTTCCATATACCATAACATAAACAAGTTGTACCACCAATGGCATATAATGTACCCCATCCAAGAGCTCTCAGTGCAAGTATGACACCTGCATCTGCTAACTCAACACTTCCATGTAAACCTTAAACATTTTAATGTTTTTATGTATAAAATGTGTCCTGTTTAAATTAAACATATATTTGACTACCTACTTTATGATTATAATTATATTTTAATTTTAAACATACTAAAATGCGTGAATACCTTTATTAAAATATTTAGGATCTGTTTTCTTGGCTGCTGATAAGGTAGCACTAAAGCCAACAAAAGCTGATATTCCTGCAATAGTAGCTAGAAATGTACCCGCTGAAATGTAATATACTAACATTATTAAATCATTCTTGCATTAATTTAATTCTTATGTATAGCATTTTTACTAAATGAGCAAGGAACTTCAGTTAGTTTTGTTTTTAATATATAATTTCTTCGAGCACAGTACATAAAACTCTCCAATTGAAATTACTTATTACCAAATAGCCCTAAAATTAATAAATTTAATATTGCATACAGCGTTTAAATCAGTGATGTAACGGATAGCAGTTTGGCCGGATACCGGATAGCCGGATATCCGGCCAACCATGTGGCCGGATAGCCGGATATCCGGCCGCCGGATATCCGGCCGCCGGATATCCGGCGGGACTTAGCTGTTTGGTGAAATTTAACAAAGTTTGCCAGAATCATCTTTCAGCACCTTGCAGCAGTGTGTACAGCGAAAGACTTTTTTCTGAAGCTGGCCTTTTTATGAAGAGAAGCGAAACCGCTTGCTACCTCTCAATGCAGAGAAATTATTAGTTTTTTTTTTTAGTAATTAGAGTAGATTTTTGATCTATTTATTTACCATAATTTGCCCTTAGTGCAGTATGAGTACCTACTAATTCATTCATTTTCTTTCTATTACATTCATTTACTATTGTGTGATTAAAAATTTAAAACTAAAACTAATTATATTTCTTAAGTGATACCTACTAAGACTAAAGCAATTAATTACTTAAAAATATATATTTTTATCCAGGTTACAGGTATCGGATATCCGTTTCATCTTTACTTAAAATATATGTGACGTATACTGAACGACGCCGCGTTGGCGCAACGGTCACAGCACTGGATTGTGCTTGTTGCGCTGGCGGTTGCGGGTTCGATCGCCACATATGACAAACATTTGTATTGGCCATGCAAATGCTTGCCGTGGTCTGGGCGGTT
Organism: Melitaea athalia; assembly: GCA_905220545.2. NCBI lineage: Eukaryota > Metazoa > Arthropoda > Insecta > Lepidoptera > Nymphalidae > Melitaea > Melitaea athalia. The sequence goes on along the minus strand of HG992180.1, from coordinate 12,035,120 downwards.
GTGCAGTCCTTGCGGGTCTCCCCACCGTGCCTTGGAGAGCACGTTAAGCCATCGGTCCCGGTTGTTATCATGCATAGTTCGCGTCATGTAAAAAGAACGCTGGCCTTCAAGTTGCGCAGAAACGATTTATCGGTCTAACCGATGGTATGAGGTAGGGGAGGGGCGTGTGTATCACTCGCCGCATGCTTGCCGATGTGCTATTGGTTGGACAGTTTGACGTCGACTCAAAATCGCTCGCGCACAAAAGTCTTAAATTACGAAATAGTTTTACATAGGGAAGTGAGAAAAATGATTTATAATGTATAGTGTTTTATGAAGAGAGAGGCTGATAATAATGCAGTTAAGAATTTAAAATAATGTATGAACGACACCCACGTCGACTTAATGGAAGGAGTTTCATAACATTTCTTGAATTTTTTGTCATTATATTAAACATTCTACACTAAATCAAACATGTTTATAATTCTATTAAATGATATTCTATTTATATTTTTTATTTTACCTACCATAACGATTATACGAAGCCGTGAGCGAAAGGCTAATTCAAAAATAAAACAATAGGCCTAGTACTTTCGTGCGCGATGCGACCGATGCGCAAACTTACTCCCTCCAATTTCTCTCAGCGTTCTTTTTAGATGACGCGAGTTATACGCCTGATAGCGATCGTTACTCATAGTAGGGTATATATCTGCCAGCCTGCATTGGAGCAGCGTGGTGGATTAAGCTCTGATCCTTCTCCTACATAGGGGAAGAGGCCTATGCCCAACAGTGAGATATTACAGGCTGAAAAAGAAAACTGAATTACTATCCGGTATCCGGCCGGATACTGAAGTACTATCCGGTATCCGGCCGGATAGTGAAAACAAGGCCGGATAGGCCGGATACCGGATAGTTGCCGGATATCCGTTTCATCTCTAGTTTAAATCATATAAATATTTTTTTAAATTACTAATAATATAAATAAAACAAGAAATATTTGATATAGTATTATAAAAGTTACATTAAGCCTAATCTAAGAAAGGTTTTAGTAAATAAATGTACAAATGTAAAGGTTAAAAATTTGGCCAAAATAAGCATAACCTTTTATTCGTTGAAGTCGTTCTTCATCAGCCATTATTTTGTGTTTAGCAACTTATGCAATTACAGTCACATTAGTCCATTAAACATGTCTGATGTTTCAACTTTCAGTACTCTGTGCTTCACACCGTTACTTACCCACGGTCAGACAAAACTGTGTATTTATATTATATACTATTTACCACTTTATTTACCCATTTAATTCTGAGTTTCTGACTACGAAGTATACAGTATAGAATAGATATCTGCAGTTCTGCACAGTATATTCATTGTACTATGTGGCACATATTACTTTATATAATACCTATTACCTACTATAGGTACCGTGTACCCCGTCCGGCCATTTATTAATTTATTATCTTTTTGACACTTCAAGAAATTTTGATAGTAGTGACTGCCTCACACATATATTCGATTTGAAATAATAATCGATTTTATTTAAGAAGACCTTTTAATCGATTTAATGAAATACATTTAGTTTAAAAATATTATTGATTTATTCGTTTATTAGTTTTATTAATTATAAATGAAATATATAAATAATAAATAAATGAATGAACAGAGTTATTGCTCTTTACTCTTGGTTTGAAATTAAATTTCAAGATTTCGACTTAGGTAATTCCTTGCAAATAATCAATCTTGGAGTCATAGATAATACTAGACTAGCTTCTGCGCGCGACTTCGTCGGCGTGGACTCCGCTCCTATTGGTCTTAACGTGATGATATATAGCCTATAGCCTTCCTCGATAAATGGGCTATCTAACACTGAAAGAATTTTTCAAATCGGACCAGTAGATCCTGAGATTAGCGCGTTCAAACAAACAAACAATCAAACAAACAAACTCTTCAGCTTTATTATATTAGTATAGATTTTTATTTCCTTTTTTTATTAAATTTATAGAAACAATAATTACATGACGTAAAATTATTTTTTTATATAAGTTTAAGGTTGATTTATTATTTCAGGAACTGTTTCATAGTCTGTGGTTGTTTGTTATGCACAGGGTACTTCGCTCAATCAATCAAATCGTCAATAAAGTATGACATTACTGTAGATTTTTTAGTACGTTATTCCGAAAAAAAAAACAACTTTAATTTATAGGCGTGAGCTGTCAAAAAGATAATAAATGACCGGACGGGGTATAGGTATCTGCAGGTCTATAGCTATACGCTAGGGCTTGGAATACCGTTAAAAATTCGGTAACGTTAATTTGTCCCGTTATACGGCATTTATATTACGTTATTTTTGAAATAACGATAACTAAATTACCGTTATATTCAATTCATTTTAACGTTATATTTTGTACCGGTAAAAACTCATTTAACGTTATTTTTAACGTTACTTATCAATACCGCTACCGTTAATTGCTAGTGTTAACGTTATCGGTAACGAAATTATTACACTCGTACAAAGTATGAAAGATACAGAGTTTTTATTTAGTAAGATTTTAGCGTAAACCGCTGCCTCGCTCTGGCGGCCATTTTTTAATAACCCCCGATTGTCCCAGCGCTCTTCCTACATGCCGCCGTGCCACGCTGCACGGCTTGGGTTCATTGTGTCTCAAGTTGTTATTGTAACTATATATATAACGCGTTTTCGAGCACGACTTATGTTTAAACGATGATATCTCAAAAATTAAAGCGATGACATAGGCTGTTTTATTTTAAATTACAACGTTTAAATTATATAGATTAGGATAAAAAATAGAACCATACACCTGTTCATACAAAATAATTTATTTACACCCCTTTCATTTTGCACAAAAATTAGGCGGCGCGAGCGTAATTCTGCATAGACAGAGATTCGCAATCACAGATGCGCAAATACCACAGTTAGGCCTACAATAAAATACTATAACATAAGTAGACTAATATTGTCACAAAATAAACAGAAATCATAACAATAGCACTTACCATTACAGAAGGATTAACCGGAGAGCCCGCCCGCCGGAGTGCAGTTCTCATTCACACGTCTAACGAAAAACGAAATCACCTTCGTTTTACAGTTTTTAACATAATATTTTTTTTTTATTTTTAAACCTCTTTTTCTTTTTTTCTATGTATTAGTAGATAACTTACTTTGTAAATTCCAAAACACCACGTAAAACTAAGCACCGGAAGTATCACAAATGCCACGCGCTGTTGCCGCTCTTATCAATTCAGCGCGTCGAGTTGAAGGTTTTTTATTGCATGGAGCGGCAACGTCGTTGAGGTATCGTTAAAAATATCGTTAAAAGTTTTAACGGTAAAAAAGGTATCTATTATAATTAACGCTATTTACCGTTATTTTATAATGGTAATTGGTAACGGTAACAAGCCCTGCTATACAGTGGCGTAGCGTATGGGGGGCGGGGGGGGCGGTCCGCCCCGGGCGGCACTTTTTAGGGGGCGGCAAAATTTAACAATAAATAATAAAAATATTTTTTTATTTTTTATTTTTTCGAAGAAAAATATTTGAACCATATATATCATTTTTATCGGAATTACACATTCGGACCGATTGAAAGGATCACGGAATTTTTCTTTACTTATTTTGTGACGAAGTCGGTGAATCCCTTTTATTTTGTAGCGACTGGCAACGTCTATGCTTGTGGGAATTTCCCTTTTGTGACTTACTTAGTCATAAACGGGAGTTAGTCTTACCTATGGATGAACGAGCTTAGCTCGGTTTATATCGTGTTTTTTGGAAATTTTATTTACATCCCAATTACATACCTACTTATGAAATATCAATAATATTTTTCGATCTTACCGACATAAAATAAAAAAAAATTGAATGGTTATTCAGATAAAAAAACACGAGTGCAATTAGAAAAAAAAGGGAAAAAGATAATCGATCTGGTGACATGTGGATTTGGACCGGGGGCATATAGTTTGTGAAAACACAGGTAAAACGACATTTTCTAAAAATAAATCCTAGCTAGATCATCATACTGATATTTGCCGTGGACTGGCTGTTTGTGCAGTCCTTGTGGGTCTCCCCACCGTGCCTCGGAGAGCACGTTAAGCCGTCGGTCGCGGTTGTTATCATGTACAATGGTAGTAAATGGGAATATATCCGCCAACCCGCATTGGAGCAGCGTGGTGGATTAAGCTCTGATCCTTCTCCTACATGGGGAAGAGGACTGTGCCCAACAGTGGGATATTACAGGCTGAAGTGAATCCTAGCTAGATTAATTTGTCGCCCTCGAAACCCCCTGCATACTAAATTACATGTAAGGGACAACTTTATAAACTTTTGAAGTGAAACTTCTTTGGGCGCATGGGGGGTAAAATTTGAACGACCGGTAACGCGGCAGCGTCAGGGACAGTAAGTACTTGGATGGGTGACCGCCTGGGACCACCGTGTGACTTTGGCTTTTTTTTTCAATTTTTTTTTGTTATTTTAAATTCGTTTTTTTAAATTCATTATTTGAATCACTTTTTTTTAATTATTTTTCCAAAGAAGTTTCACTTCTGACATGTATACTTTGTAGACACTCAATTTGTTTGTTTTTCTTTTTAAATTACTTTTTTTGTTTAATTATTTTGCCAAAGAAGTTTCACTTCTGACATGTTTTGTACGCTCGCAATTTTTTATTTTAAATATAACCTGTAACAGTACAAAATAAAGATGACTTTTCTTGCCGAAAATTTCTCTATAATAATGTATGTAATGTACTACTCTGTCAAGAAAGTACCGGGGAAAGATCAAAATATCACATCAATATAAAACCTGTTTGTTATTCATCCTTTATTTTATCACCTTCAAAGTATGCTCCTTCAGAAATTACTTACGCCAACGAATAATTCAATCATCAAAACATTTTTTAAATGCTGTTTCCGGAATTAAGTTCTGTTCTCGCCGCGAAATCTCCTTTATGTCTTCTACCGATTGAAAACAGGTGCCACGAAGTGGTACCTTGAGTTTAGGAAAAAGAAAAAAGTCGGCTGGAGCCATATCTGGTGAACATGGTGGTTGCTCGATGGTATTTGTTGAGTGTTTGGTCAAAAATTCGTTCACAGTGATGGCCTTGTGCGAAAGCGCATTATCGTGGTGCAAAATCCAAGAATTTTCTTTCCACAAATTGGCCTTTTTCGTCGAATTTGCTTTCTTAAACGCCGCATAACGCTCAAATCGACGAATTCCGAGTGCACAACACCGCGATAGTCAAAGAAAACACTCAACATGACTTGGACTTTTGACCGAGTTTGGCGTGGATTGTTTGGGTTCGGTTCAGTTGGAAGTCGCCACTCCGAAGCTTGTTGACTAGTTTGCATGTCAAACTCGTAAACCCACATCTCGTCACCAGTAACAATGCGTTTCATAAATGTTGGGTCGGAATTGACTCGTTCTAGCATGTCCCCAGCGCCTCTAATGCGATTGAGTTTTTGGAGAAAATTCAGCTCTTTGGGACTAGCCGAGCGGCAACATGTTTCATACCCAAATGATTAGTTCAAATGGTACGGATCGACTCGTGAGATACAGAAATTTCGGTGGCTATCTATCTCAAAGTTCAATGAGGATTTTCAGTCACTGTTTCCTTCACTTTTGCGATGTTAAAGTTACAGACGTTGATGGCCCACCCGAGCGAGGCAAATCTTCCATCACATCTCGACCACTTTTGACATTTTTGTACCACGCATAAGTACGAGTTTTTGATAAAGTCAATTCACCGTAAGCCTTCTGTAACATTTTCATTGACTCCGAACACAAAATTCCATTGGTGATGCAAAATTTAAGACAAACTCTTTGTTCGATTTGTTTGTCCATTATGAAATCCGTAATACACACTAGATATGATATAACTAAAAAAAGCGCAGTATTTAATATAAATAACAAATGCAACTCAAACTCCGCGCCAAAATGGAAAACAGTTGCGCCATACTAACAACAAAAAAAAAATTTGAAACCATAAACAAATAATCCATTCCCGATACATTTTTGACTGAATGTATAGTATACATTAAATTGAAATACCTAAATAAGAGGGCGGCAAAAATTTTTTCCGCCCCGGGCGGCCGACAACTACGCTACGCCACTGCTGCTATACGCAATAGGCCTGCTGAATTGCTGATTACTTGATACTTCGTGATTCTGACCATAGAGTAGAACTGTAGAATAAATAATAAATATTAAAACGAAAATCTGACACTGACAAGACTAAAATAGTCGATTTTTATAATAAGATAATCTACTTCTTCTTCTTCTTATATAATGGCTCCTGCAAGGAGTTGCCAATGTCAGAGAAGATAATCTATTATCGAAATATGAAAAATCTATTTTAATTAATCGATTTTTGTAATAGAATATAAATATTCGGTTTTTCTTGAAGTAGGTCGTATTATCATATATCCCACCTGTGTAAACAAAGGTACCAAAAATAGGTACATTACGTCTATTCTTTTCTTTATAAATCTTAATTTTTTTTTTAAATAAATCGATTATTTAAACAAATAAATGATTTCTTATTAATCGATTTTTTTTAAATGTACATCCCTAGAGCGAAGACAGATCGAACCACAGATTTATTATAGATATTAGCATTTTCCACAGACTATTTATATAGGTAATACCTATGTAAAAAGTATTCACGATTCGCCTATATTATCTCACAGCTGGGACTATATTGGACCTTTATTTCCAACTCCATGTATTACAGAAGGATTGGAGATTAATCAATATTCTAAATGTGATCATAGCCGCAGTTTATACTTTAATATTAATTTGTATTCCGGTTTTGCAATGTCAAAACAGATTAAATATCAAGTCGGAAACGCAACCAAACAAATAAATGCTTTTTTAGGGTTCCGTACCTCAAAAGCAAAAAACGGAACCCTTATAGGATCACTTTGTTGTCCGTCTGTCTGTCAAGACCCTTTTTCTCAGAAACGCGTGGAGTTACCCTCAACTAATTAATTAAATACATAAGTACCTACTACGTAGGTATAGTCTGTCCAAAAATAAAAGGTAAACAAATATGGCGGAATGTGTAACCATAGACTACTATAGTGCTGTGATGTATGTTGTTAAATGTCGATATCGGTAAATTTAATATGATGCATTTCTGATGGCGCTATGCAAGGCCATAGAATTAGTGTATTTCCAAAGATTAAGTAATAGGTACTACCTCTACTTGAAAATAATATGGATGTAATGAGGAATTAAACTAAATGAAACATTAACATATATTTATTACATTTAGCACACCATACTATAAGGGGGCGTTCAAGTATTACGTAACGCAAATTTTGAAGATTTTGTTGTCGAACGTAGGAAATATATAACTTCTTACAGTGCGTAGAGTTCTGTCTTACTAGGTACATGGCAATACTAGCTGTTACAGTGACTGTTATTTTAAAATATCAGTGACAAAATACTAGGTACTCGACTACTCGATATTTTAGTATTCTAAAAATACTACGTTTATCTCTTATTGTCAAAAAACGAAGTAATGCCTCTCTCAAAGTCGCATTAAGTATGACACTATTTAAGTTTAGTGGCCGTTTTAACTTTTTTTTTTAAATTATTTATAAAAAGTGAAAGTAAATTATGATTTATAAAAAGTTCGAGTTACTTTTTATGATTTATAAAAAGTTCGAGATAAAACGCTTTTTTTTAATATTATTGACCTCGACTTTTTATCGATATGAAAGAACAAAAAGCCCTTAACCATAAACACAAGACACAGTAATGACAAATGTCACTTGTAAGTTTGAGGTTACAGCGAATTCGGTTTTCTGCTAAAAAATATTAGTTTGACGATGAAATAGACGTATAATTACAAATATAATGGTAGTGCATGTGATTACCCAGATGCTACAATAATTATCTAGTAGCCATTGTGTGTGATTACACAGGGATTGCTTATTTTTCATCCGGTAAGGGGTTTGTTTACATTTTAATTCTTTTATTTTTGGACAGAGTTTAGTACGATATAAATTTCAGCTTGATAATGTGATGTAGATCACATTATCAAGCTGAAATTTATATCAAATACTCAAGTCTACTGTCCCTTGAAGCTGTGGAAAAATCAAACTTCTAATTCAAGGCAATCAAAAGATACAGCCGTTTATGCTGCAAATTTTCGACACTCGCAAGGGAATCAAAACCTACAGGGTAATTCCAGTGAAAGCGGAATCTTAAAATTTGGTACGAAATAACGTTTCATCAGTCATCAGTTCAGCCTATTGCAGTCCACTGCTGGACATAGGCCTCCCCAAGTTCGCGCCAGACATCCCGGTTTCCCGCAATCCTCATCCAGCCTACACCGGCAATCTTAGCCGGGAATAGTGGGGCCGCCGGGAACTGAGGGCCGAAACTTCTGCCGCGAATTCATGGGGGTTTTTGCCCATAGTCACCACGCTGGGCAAGCGGGTTGGTGACCGCAGGGCTGGCTTTATCGCACCAAAGACGCTGCTGCCCGTCGTCGGTCTGTTCATTTAATAAGCCAGCTGTAGGATGGCTATCCCGCCATCGGTCGGCTTCACTAGTTCCATGGTGGTACTGGAACTTTGCTATCCCTTAGTCGCCTCTTACGACACCCACGGGATGAGAGGGGGTGGCTAAATTCTATGCCGTAGCTACGCAGCAAATCAACGAAACAACGTTTAATAGCACGTATAAAGGAAAAATTGCGAAAAGAATAAATTTTTGTTAAATCATATAATAAAAATATTTTTAAGGATAGTTTTAAACTTACTATTTTTTTTTCTCATGAACACGTAAAGGTATTAAATTGTAATTCATATCAAATACTCAGGTCTATACTACCTTTAAGCTATAACAAAATCAAACTTCTATGTCAACACTATCAAAGTCAGTCAGTCAGTCAGTCAGTTCAGCCTATTGCAGTCCACTGCTGGACATAGGCCTCCCCAAGTTCGCGCCAGACATCCCGGTTTTCCGCAATCCTCATCCAGTCTACACGGGCAATCTTACGAAGATCGTCGGTCCAACGGGCCGGAGGACGTCCCACACTGCGTTTGCCAAGATGCGGTCTCCACTCCAGGATACGTCTGCTCCAACGGCCATCGGTCCTGCGACACAGATGGCCAGCCCACTGCCACTTCAACTTGCTAATTCTGTGGGCTATGTCGGTTACTTTCGTTCTCTCGCGGATAGTCTCGTTTCTAACTCTATCTTTGAGAGAAACCGCAAGCATAGCCCGTTCCATTGCGCGTTGAGCGACTTTAAACTTGTGGACCAGTCCCTTCGTCAGTGTCCACGTCTCGGCTCCGTGTGTCAACACAGGCAGGACGCATTGCTCGAAAACTTTTGTCTTCAAGGATTGCGGAATCTTCGAAGTGAAGACTCGACGAAGCCTGCTAAACGCTGCCCAGCCCAACCGAATCCTCCTATCAGCTTCCTTATCGAAGTTGTTTCGGCCCAGTTGAATGGTGTGGGCAAGGTAGACATAATCCTGAACAACCTCGAGAAGGATACCGTCAACCGATACCGGTCTCAGTATGACTTGGTTGTTAAACATAATTTTCGTCTTGTCCAAGTTCATACCGAGACCGACTCGTCGGAACTTCGGGAGGACTCGATTAGGCCGGTCAGGCCTGGCCTAGCCCATCCAACGTCTCCGCAAAGATGACGATATCGTCGGCAAAATGAAGGTGAGAGATGTATTCGCCGTTGACGTTGATGCCTCGTTCCCCCAATCCAAGGTCTTAAAGACATCCTCCAGTGCAGCGGTAAACAGTTTCGGTGATATTACATCTCCCTGTCTTACCCCACGCCGGAGGAAAATTGGTCTTGTTTTCTGCTCTTGGATACGAACGGTCATCGTCGCCGCGTCGTACATACATCTCATTACCTCGATATATCGCCAGTCGATATGACATCTCTGCAGAGTCCAGGACATCCCAGGTCTCGACAGAGTCGAAGGCTTTCTCGTAGTCCACAAATGCCATACACAGCGGCTGATTATACTCTTCTGTCTTTTGAATAATCTGCCGAACAGTATGGATGTGGTCTACGGTGCTGTAGCCATTTCGAAACCCAGCCTGCTCCGGTGGTTGGAATTCGTAGAGTCTTCTGGCGAGACGATTCGTAACAACCCTCGAGCAGCTTAAAAACGGACGGGCCCCGGGGGATGACAGAGTTACTACTAAGCTACTTACAGCCGCAGGGCGACCTGAACTAAAAGCCTTGGCGAGTCTCTTTAACGCCGTCATCCAGCGAGGTACCATATAGAGCGAGGTAGACATTATCTATCTCTCTCGTCAAGAGATATCTCGTTGTACGCATGCTAGCCCTGCAGGTATAGTGACTTTCTCTATACATGCGACTTTCCCGCAGGCGCCTCCAAGAATAAAGATTTCTTCTTCACCACACGTGAAAACTCCGTCAGGGACATTAATTCTGCAGTTGTGTTTCTTCATAAAATCCAAACCCAAGATGCAATCATCCATAATTTCAGCCACGATAACGTTATGGGAGTATGAGGACCCCCCTAAATCCATCGTAACTGGCATTTCCCCCAGGACGGCTATTGTCTGACCGGAGGCCGTAAGAAGCCGACAGTTAATTCTCCTCTTGTGTCCCCTTGCGGCTTTTACCAGATTTGGGTTCACTATTGTCCTAGAGGCTCCTGTGTCTAGAGTCATTTTGCAATCCGTCCCGTTAATAGTCCCCTGAATCGCAAGACTATTCCCGCTGCATGCCTGGGAGATAACGGTTATCGGGGCTTCCTCCGCGTCAGCCAGTACTCGCCCCTTAGTCCTGGCTTCTATTCGTTTTCCTGATCCCGGGCAGGGGACGAAGCCCCTTGCTTCTTTAGCTCCTCTATGTGTTCCTCGATCCTTTTCATCCTTGCCATCTGGATCTCCTTCTGCGGGCAGTTGAGCTGAAGATGGCCCCTTTCGCCGCACTTGTAGCACATGACTCCATATCTTTTCTTCGTAGGAGCCTTAATCTCCTTGACTTCCTCAGAGACCTCGCGGATCCTCTGGGTCTACCGTATGTCATGGCGAACAGCCTATACCTCCAAAGCATGCGCCAATGCTTCCTTTAGCGAGGTATGGTGACGAAACCTCACTGCAGCTCTGACCTCCAGGTCTTTGATTCCGTCGACAAATGCTTGAACAATATTCGTGTCTACCATCTTGGTGTCGGCTCCTGGGTGTGCCTTCCTGACGAGTTTTTCAATTTCCAACGCCCATTGTTGTAGTCCTTCTCCTGAGCGCTGGACTCTGTCACGCAGTTTGGGCACGGAACACGTGCTCCAGGTGTCGCTCCCCGTATCTGGATTCAAGTGCCTCCATCAGGTCTTGGAACCCATTTCCCGTATGTGGCAGTGCTTCCAAGACAGACAAAGCTTGCCCTCTGAGCGCAACAGTGAGAGCGGTCAGGCATTGTTCTTCCGTCCATCCGTTGGCAGTAGCAACAGTCTGGAATTGCTGACGATAATCGTTCCACGAAGTAGTGCCGTCATATGGCAGCACTTTCACTCTTGGTCCTTGTGCCCCTCCGGTAGTTCCACTAGACATCGCAACTCCCGTGGTTTCAAGGCGCACTACTTTCTTCTGTAGTTCAGCGAGGCCGGTTTTCACATTTTCGACATCCAATCCTAACCCGGTAACTCGTTCTTCCACTTCGTCGACATCTTTTCGAAGCTTACCCACCGTGTCACTAACATCTTTTATAGCCAAAAGCGCTTTTTCTTGGAGGTCTTTTTGTTGCTCTTGTGATTCTTGCAAAGCGCTGAGCTAGCGTTCTTGTGATTCTTGCAAAGCGCTGAGCTTGCAATCTCGTGATTCTTGCAAAGCGCTTTTTAACGATTTTAACGTAAAAATTATACTTATAGATATCTTCGTTATAATGGATTTTCGCATCGTGGGAGTGATACCAGAGGGTAATCCACCCACCCTCCTCCCCCTTTCCCCCCCCTAAAACTCCATAAATTGATTCCACACATCTAATGAATAGCCGGTATTTTTGTTTATTTTATGCCTTGGCGTACAGGGCACGAGAATGGGTTTGAGGCGTGGCGCTCAAAAGGTTAAATGATATATTAGTCATTAATAAAGAAAACTCTAAAATATTTCAAACTAGCTGTGCCCCGCGGTTTCACCTGCGTTGATTTGAGGGAAACAATGCTTTCCTTTTTTTTAATAGTATAAGATTTAATTAGCTTGATATATTTTCCTTAGTTTACACTAAATACATTTCTGAACGCACGCATAAATATTTGACCAAAGAGTATATAACCACTACGTTTTATATTTGACAACCTCGTTGACAACCAATATATATTATGTCAATCCGTTTTAATTACTGACATTATTATACATTTTTAAAATGTAAAATACGCCACTATCCGTATATTGTGGATATATGTTGTCGATTCGAAACCTTTATTTAAATACGTTCTTTAATTTTATCGGAGAGTTTACCATATCGACGGGATGAACATTAAATGTTTGACAGTTACGAACACGAACATTATCCCTGCGTTCCGAAATGCGATGAAATCGATTACAGCGCTCACAGCACCGTTCCGATTTGTCGTGAGCGTGCCAACCGCCCCTACCCCAGCCTATAAAAGTATATTTTTTGTAATAATAAAAATACTGACCGATGTATTTTAATTAGCTCTATCCAAAAACATCGCCAGCTTAAACTGCTCCACCTTATATTTCTAATGAAAAATCAATAAAGATTTGGAAAAAAAAAAAAATTATCTTAATTTTGATACAGCCATATCTTTTTAAATAAACAATATTTCAAACTGCTCCAAACTGCTCCGAACTGCTCTACATCCATATAATACTGCTCCATAGTAATTTTTATCGGCTCCGCTATAGTTAACTGTAAAATAAGTAAAATTCATTTTGTCATAAATGAGCACTATTACAATGTACTCTGTGTAAATGAGCTGACTGAAGCGGGTAGCGCGCAGGCGCGGATCTCATTCATTGCCGTATTGCCGGGATAAAGTTTAAATTAAGGTCAAGAATTCATGCGTTCGTGTCATCATAGTTTTGTTTTAAAAACATGATGTGTGGTTTCAAAAAATTTTATTTCATTAATAATTTGAAAAATTAAATAATATTGTACTCGCATTTTATTCGAATATGAACTTGACTGAACTAAGTATTTGCAATTAATATTAGAAAAAATTTTTATCAAGTTACTACTGAGATCTATTAAATAAATTTAATAATCCTTACATCGCATAAAAAATAATAAAATTGTAATTGTATACTTTTATACAAATGTGGAGCAGAAATATTTCCACCAAGATCTAAAATATAGCCGACGTGTGAGGCCTTTTTCATTATTATTAAAAAATGATACGCTATTAAAAACTTTGCCGTGCCTTGAAGGAATGGGCATCAAAATTCACACGTGTGCCTCGAGTGTCATGCAATAAAACGAAAAATATGACATTTATAAGATTAATTATAATCTTGCCTTTCTATTTCCACTAGGTTTAAACAACAAATTTTATGAAAATTAATTTATATCTATATACATCTAACCGAACGGCGGTAGCTTCCCCGCGTGAAGGAAGCGTGAAATTGTATATAATCGTGCAGCAGCCAAGCAAGCAGTTGCCATCATTCAAAGTTTCTGCAATTTTGTATGTTAAACGTTAAAGAGTGCTATTGTTATAAAAAAACTATTATTAATTCTAACTTGAAATTTCAATAGTTGAAAATTGTGTTTTAGTATTAACATTAAGACTGAATTTAAGTGAAATAAGCGTTTGTGAAAAGTAGAACAGTAAAATATTGTAATATTGTTGATACCAGGGCTTGTTACCGGTACCAATTACCTTTATAAAATACCGGTAAATAGCGTTAATTTTATCCGATACCTGTTTTACCGGTAAAAGTTTTAAAGGTAATTCGGTACCGGAAACGATTTTTAACGGTAATTTTTAACGGTAAATAGAATTTTAACGATACTGGTACCGGTACCTCTGACGTCACGATTAACGATATTTTTATCGGTACCTCTACGACGTTGCCGCTCCGTGCAAAGAAAAAATGTTCAACTCGATGCTGCTGATAAGAGCGGCAACAGCGCGTGACATTAGATTATAACGCTGTGAGATCAAAAATAAAGAAAAGTAGGTAGTATTCTATTAGCGTAATAATTACCGGTACCTATAAAGGTAACAGTAGAAATTAACGGTACCGGTATGGATAGGTACCGGTAAAAATAACGTTAAACGAGTTTTTACCGGTAAAAAATTTAACGGTAAAATGGCTTCAAAGTACCGGTATTTAAAGTACCGGTACTCCATAAATAACGATACGTCTGCCGAGACAAAGTACCGGTACCGAATTTTTACCGGTATTCCAAGCCCTAGTTGATACCTTTATTTATATTATGTGATTAATAAAAAAATAAGTATACTATAGCGGAGCCGATAAAAATTACTATGGAGCAGTATTATATGGATGTAGAGCAGTTTGGAGCAGTTTGGAGCAGTTTGAAATATTGTTTATTTAAAAAGATATGGCTGTATCAAAATTAAGATAAAAAAATTTTTTCCCAAATCTTTATTGATTTTTCATTAGAAATATAAGGTGGAGCAGTTTAAGCTTGCGATGTTTTTGGATAGAGCTAATTAAAATACATCGGTCAGTATTTTTATTATTACAAAAAATATACTTTTATAGGCTGGGGTAGGGGCGGTAGCGTGCCATCGAACGCTCACGTGACGTCACAGATGACGTCATTACATCCGCCATATTGCGCTTACAACGATTATGCCTCGGGCGTAAGCGTTGTGAGTCTTCTGTCATTTTTGACATTTTTGTCGGTTGTCTAAACTGTCTAATTGAATAACAACAAAAAAATGGAAACAACACATATTATTTCAGTTCACGATGAAGGTACAGGGAGAGTAATTCAATAATGTTCAAATGAACAAGATGTTGAACAAGCGCAAAGAGATAAAAATTAACTGATATCGGGATATTTGACACTGACAAACAAATTTTGCTCAAAGCGCTCAAAGTGCATTCCGATTTGATCAGTGATTATTAGTCTCATAACACTAATTTCAATTCGGAACGGGTGATTTCGACGAAATCGCTGTAATCGATTTCATCGCATTTCGGAACGCAGCCTATATCTCATACAAATTTTCATTCCAACATTTCAACACCTTATATCCCCTTTTTCGCATTAAAAAGTTGCCTATGTCCTTTCTCAGACTCTAGACTATCTGTATACCAAATTTCATTTAAATCTGTTATCTGTTCAGTAGTTTTGCCGTGATTGCGAGACAGACAGACAGACAGACAGAGTTACTTTCGCATTTATAATATTAGTATGGATTGTAAGAAATAGGAACAGAAAGCCATCCAAGTAGTTTATGTAGATTACTGAACAACGGCTTACTTCCACCCAGTACTGTACCTAGGTACATAGTGTACTCTGTGGTACGTCATAGTATACATATCTACTCGTTATTCATTATTCCTACTGAGATAATATTTTCTAATGACTACAGTCAATTGGGGTCTATGAATCGGGGTAACTTTGATTGACCAGGTAACTTTGACAGTCATATCGCAAAATTATTTTTGATTTTTACGTGGTCCACATTTAGTGCATAAAGTTAAATTTATAAAATTTGTTTACTTAACAAACTTGGTAAATGAACTCTCTGAAAAAAAGAAGCTGTTATACGAAGTTGATTTCAAAAACTTGCTAAAAGTTCCGCGCGCAATTTTTGTATTTTTTTCAGTGGAAAACTTTTAGACAGAGAGATAAGATAACTCGAAAATTTTGCCACTATCAAAGTATGTTAAAACATATTAAACTTTTAATATGTTTAATTTTGGATACACAGATAATTTTAAATATTTGCGGTCAAAATGATAATGTAGAGGTGTACAATTTCTATGCTCTCGAGTGTATTTAAAACTTATGATTCCTGCGACAAATCTCACCTGTGTCAAAGTTACCCATTAAGGGGGGGTAACTTTGACACATAACAAAATTGCCAATTTTTGATACATACATACATACATATAATCAATTAATCACGCCTCTTTCCCGTAGGGGTAGGCAGAGACCACTTCTTTCCACTTGCTACGATCCTTATATACTTGTTTCGCTTCATCCACTTTCATTATTCCTTTCATACATGCTCTTCGGTTTAGGGTACTCTTGACCTGGCCTTTTTTCAAGACGTCTCTGATCTGGTCTTGAAAAGTACGCCTAGGTCTACCCCTTCCAACACTTCCATTCACACTCGCCTTATACACTTTTTTCGTCAATCGTTCTTCATTCATTCTCTCGACATGGCCAAACCATCTCAGCATACCTTTCTCAATTTTTGTCACTACATCTTCTTTCAGACCACGTTTCCTTATCTCACTATTTTTTATCCTGTCACTCAGTTTAACTCCTATCATACTTCTTAACGATCTCATCTCAACTGCATTTATTCTGCTTTCATGTTTCTTCTGCCATACCCAACTTTCACTTCCATACATGAGTGTCGGAACCAACACCCCCCTATGCACAGCCAAACGAGCCTTATTAGACACATTCCGACTGCTCATAAAGGAGTGCAAAGCTCCATTCACCATGTTTCCTGCATTCACTCTTCTTTCTATATCACTCTCACACTTTCCATCTCTTGTAAACTTTGAACCCAGATACACAAACTCATTCACCTGTTCTATTTGTTCATCTGCAATCACGATATTGCAGTCTGTCACTGCCTCATTTCTTTCAAACACCATCACTTTCGTCTTCTTTACATTCATCTTCATTCCCTTTCTCACAAAAGCTTCATTCATAACAGCTACCATCTCCTGTAACTCCTCGGCTAAGGACGCAAGTAATACTTGGTCATCAGCATAGAGAAGACATTTGACGAGTAACTCATTCATGCTCAACCCACTTTCATTCTCTTTCAGCTCTGCCAAGCAATTGTCCATGAACAGATTAAACAGCCACGGTGACGCTACACATCCCTGTCTAACACCTTTTTCGATATTAAACCATTCAGTGTACGCCCCGTTTATCCTTACACAAGCACTAGAATTCCTATAAAGAGATTGCAGTGCTCGTATGAGGATACTGCTCACACCGTACCCGGACAATGCTGACCACAATTCATTCCTCACCACTCTATCATAGGCCTTTTCTAGATCTACGAACGCGCAATAGACCTTCTTGTTTTTAGCCAAGAACTTTTCGGCTATGCATCGCAAAGAAAAGACCTGATCCGTACATCCCATTCCCTTCCTAAATCCCGCTTGTGCATCCCATACTTTTTCGTCTGTTTCATTCACAACCCTTTCAATCAATACTTTCGCATACAATTTACCGACGACGCTGAGAAGGCTTATACCGCGGTAATTTATGCAGTCCTGCCGTGACCCTTTTCCCTTATATAATGGTACGATTACGGC
The DNA here is from genome assembly GCA_905220545.2 of Melitaea athalia. Classification (NCBI taxonomy): domain Eukaryota; kingdom Metazoa; phylum Arthropoda; class Insecta; order Lepidoptera; family Nymphalidae; genus Melitaea; species Melitaea athalia. The sequence goes on along the minus strand of HG992180.1, from coordinate 12,017,666 downwards.
TTTGCACCAGTCTCCCGGTACTTGCCCATTTCGCCAGCACAGATTGAAAAGGCGGTACAGCTGGCTAGCCACTATGCCCTGTCCGGCCCTCAGCATCTCGACGGTAATTCTGTCATACCCTGCAGCCTTACATTTTGATACATATCATGATTTTTATAGACATTAAATAACTTGAGAGTATGAAAACCAACCCGAGAGCACCTAAAATTAACTCTTTTGTCTCATATTCAACATTGTCAAAGTTTGCTTAACCTTTTGAGCGCCACGCCTCAAATCCATTCCCGTGCCCTGTACGCCAAGGCATAAATTAAACAAAAATACCTACGAAATAAATAGTGCTGCCAAGAGTCGTTATCGAGTACCACAAAGTGACTTGTTTATGTTGATTTTTATGCAATAAATGACTACATATATAATCTAGGATGGTTTATTCTTTCAATATTTTTCTTGTATTATCTTGCACTCGTTATATATACTTACAATAACATAAATAAAAAACAAACATTACAAAAAAAATCATAGTAAAGCACAACACCATTCTCTATCGTCATGACGTCATTGTCACAACTGGAAGACTACGGCGCAGCTGACCTACGGTTTTAATACTTTCATAGAGACATGTTAGAGATGTGCTGTGTGTGCCGCACGCTGTATATCGATTTCGAATCGAATCTATATACATATAAATGAAAAGTAATTTAAAAAAAAATAACCGAATTCAAATTTGTAATTTTTTTATTATATAATAATTGAAAAGGGAGTAATAAAACTGTAATATATTAAAAAATCTAAATTACTTACCTAAATATGCCTACTATTTATTAAATCCAGCTTTAACAAAGTAAAACTACAATACTATACAATATTATAATAAAAATATTTAATATGTCATAATGTTCCTTAACATCTCGCAATGACGGCTATTTGCGCATTATTGTTACTCATTTAAGAAGACAATAGACGCACTGGTCATAAAACATTTTGTACTGCATTTTGACAGAACTCCTTACTTTCAAACAATAATGGCTCTTGATGTACAGCGATAAAGGTGAGAATTACATTAAAAATCTTTTTTGAGACCATAAATTATATGGAATTCTCAAAAGTTATAGAAAAAAATGTTTTTTGCAATCGTGGGAATGTTTTTAAAAAGTTTATGCAAATATTGCTTTTTAAAATTTCTTTTGTTTTTTGCTATCGTTTTTAGAAGTTTCGTAAAAATCCTAATAATATTAGTTTAAAGTAATGTAATTCACGTGAAATTCGTTCAATGAAATATAGAAGTTGTTATTAAAATAGAATATATTTAAAAAATCCTTTGTAATGGAAATATTGTTGTAAATCTATGTTTTTTAGTCTAGTACGATTTTAAACAACTTTTGTCTTATAGAGGTTAAACTAGATTTATAATATATAAATTCATATCTTACATTTATATTTGTGCCTCTTGCGCCACATCACTAGCGGTCTGCTATAGACGACAACGGCGTACAGGACATATCATTTACGTCGAATAAGAATGCATGTTTTTATTTCAATGTTTCTCAGTACGTGTAGCTCTAAAAGACTGGTTTTTTATACTCAAATGTTGCAGGGATATTCTATTTTGAGAGATGTTGAATTAAAATACTAAAAATATTTTTTTAATAATTTTATTTAATATTTTGGTGGTCCGGGTTTTTTGTCACATATAGATGTCGTTGGCGCACAGAGCTCGCAAGTGCTTGTCACGTATATGTGTCTTTGGCGTTCAAAAGGTTAAAAAATATAGAAATGATGTGTCAAAGTTACCCCGATTGACTGTAATCGCTAACCAAGTAACATTTATGAAATTCAGCTTTTATACTACGACGTAAGTAAATTCTGGCAATCGTTGGCTTTCTAATATTACTCTGGTTTGTGGCAGTTGCGCGGGCGATAAGCGGTTGCGGGTTCGATCTCCACACACAACATTTGTATTAGCCATACAGATACTTGCCGTGGTCTGGGTGTTTGTGCAGTCCTTGTGGGTCTCCCCAACGTGCCTGGGAGAGCACGTTAAGTTATCGGTCCCAGTTATCATGTACACCTGATAGCGATCGTTACTCATAGTAGGGAATATATCCGCCAACCCGCATTGGAGCAGCGTGGTGGATTAAGCTCTGATCCTTCTCCTACATGGGGAAAGAGGGCAGATGACTATGGCCAACAGTTAGATACTACAGGCTGAAGCGAAGATTAACTATAAACTCTGTGACACGGATTTTATTAGAAACTTTTATGTAAAGAATGTTATTGTAATGTAAGGTAAACTTTTACATGATTATGAGTGATTTAAAAATGACAGGTAATTATTGATTTTATTTTATTTGTCTTATTTTATTTATGTCTTATATCTAAATAGAAAATTTTAATAGTGACAAAGAAAAATCACATAGCTATTAACTTACTATCATTTTGTATTTATGGAAGCTATATTATACATTAAATTTAAAACTTTACATTATCTTTATAAAACAAATACAGCAGTATTAAATACATGTAGTAATAGTATAAACTAATATTTACAAATTGATGAAACAACTATACATTTTTATTAAATTAATAATAATTTAAAATATTGGATAAATGGACAGGCAACAGTGTTAACATTCACTTCTTTTAAACTTTTTGTTTGACTCAGTCACCACGTCTTCTAACTTATTCAATCTTCTCATTTTGATAAATGAATTACCGTCACTTTCACTAACATTTTGTCGAACACAGTTCACACTGGATACATTTTGATTATGTACACCATATTTTTTATCACTAAAGTTCTTACTTTTATTTACAATTAAAGTGTTTTGAATGTCTTTAACCAAATCACTAGTGTGAAATTTAATAGGTATAAGAATTTGATTTTCATTGTCACTCTTCTTTACAAATTCTGGTTTTATTTGCATCACAGATCTATTTTCATTATCACTAGAGAGTCGTATAGTCTTTCGCACGTGTATTGTGTCTGACGTGTCAACAAAATTTCGCTTTACTAATATTTCCCCAGTTGAGGTTTGTTTTAGCAATGTTATCGTGGGACCTTCAGATTCTTTTATTTCACATTTTTGAACTTTTACATTGGATGTCCCTTTTTCACCATCAGTATCATCTTGTGGCTCATCCGTTTCAATTAATTTACCTGGAAATAAATTATATTTAATAAAATACTCAACAAACAAAGCTCTTTAACATATAATAATAATAATAATAACAAATTCTTTATTGAACCAAATTAATAATTTACAATTTCTTAACCCGCTAAACTGCGTGACAATTTATCAGCAGAATATATGTTTTATAACATATGTTATATAATATGTTTTAGATATACCATTTAATGTAGGGAATGTTATGTCAGGCAAAGTTAAATGCGATTCTGGATTATATTTGTGCATTAAGGTTTTTAATAAATTCGAAATATCCTCTCTTTTCCGTGTTACAGTAATTTCATCAAACCAGTTGGCTAATTGTTTAATTGGCAGTGTGTAATCCACGATAGGATCCTGTAAATAAATAACAAAGTTAACTACTAACAAAAACAGTATAATACAAATAACAAACGAAATATTATGTATACAATGAATAAATAAGAACCTTAAAAAATTGTTCAACATATTGTAATAAATACAGCCCACAGTCAGTAAAGTTATTTTGTTGTGGTATTTTTGGACAGCTTCCCTTTATATTATCCTTATTAAAAACTTTGTTTTTTGACATCTGTAACACAACATATTAATACATATAATTTAATAAATATTTATTTTATCCAAAACTACATTGATTTACAAAATAAATAAATAATAGGACTAGATAATTTTTAAAGTATGTAATTCAACTGAATTTCTAGTGAAAGTATTCAAAATTAAAACAGATCAAATGTAACATATATACATAGTCTTGCCCTAAATATTGTTAAAAGGTAAAAACATTTTTTCTATTGCACGTTACATTTATTACTATTACAGTGTGTCAGTTAAATTTATTAATATAAAACCATTAAAATATATAAAACTTATTCGAAGTGGTATCCGTTGGCTGCAATAAAGTCCTGCCAGTTATCAATAAAAGTACGCACTATCCATGGGAAAATTCTTCACTGGCAATCGTATGGATTGTTTTAGGGACTCAAAATTATCATTGCATTTAGAGAAAGCCATACTCTCTAAAACTAACAATAAATCAAAATCCATCGGATTATGATCGGGACTAGATGATCCAGTCTTCAGCTCTAATGAAATCCGGAATGTTGGTTTCTAACCAAGATTGGGTGGATCGAGCTTTACGACCCGGCGCCGAGTCTTGCTGAAATACTAGATCGTTCAATAAGTCCCGAGACTAACCTGGAAATGGCGCATAATTATATTAAAAACTCTTTTGATTTTTAAAAAGTACTGGCTATCAATACCAGAATATGTGTCAAATTTTTAAAAATGGAACAATAAAATTATTGATTTTGAAACATTTAAGTGACGCTACGGTAGTAATTTCGATACAATGGAAAAAAACGAGTTTCGCGTGTTGATAAAACATTGTTTTTTAATGGGAAAAAATACCGTTGAAGCACAGCAATGGCTTATAAAATGTTATGCAGGATCAGCTCCCTCTAAAGCAACCATTTGTCGGTGGTATGCCGACTTCAAACGCGGTCGCATGGACACCAATGATAAGGAACGCTCAGGTCGTCCAAATGAAGCAGTGACTCAACAAAATATTAACCAAGTCCTCAAAATCGTATTGGAAGATCGGAAGGTAAAAGTGCGAGAGATAGCCGAGATAGTGAAGATTTCAGCTGGTAGTGTTTTCACTATTTTACATAAAAATTTGGCCATGAAAAAGCTTTTTTCTAAGTGGGTGCCGCGTTTGCTTACAACTGATCAAAAGGAACAACGTATCAATGATTCAGAGCGATGTTTGGCGCTGATGAATCATAATAAAAAGGATTTTTTACGTCGGTATGTAACAATGGATGAAACCTGGATATACCATTTCACTCCGGAATCCAATCGGCAGGCAGCGGAGTGGAGAGCGGCTGGTGAAAGCCGCCCGAAGCGTCCAAAGACTCCGAAATCGGCCGGTAAGGTTATGGCGTCTATATTTTGGGATGCGCATGGAATACTTTTCATCGACTACCTTGAAAAGGGGCAAAATATAAATAGTGACTATTACATGTGCTTATTGGAGTGATTGAAGTACGAAATTGCGGATAAACGGCCTCACATGAACAAAAAGAAAGTGGTGTTTCACCAGGACAACGCGCCTTGTCACAAGTCCGTGAGAACGATGGCCAAAATTAACGAATTGGGCTTCGAATTGCTTCCTCATCCCCCTTATTCGCCAGACTTGGCCTCCAGCGATTACTGGCTGTTTGCAGACCTCAAAAAATGCTTCAGGGTAAGAAATTTGACTCAAATAGTGAAGTTATCGCAGCAACGGAGGCTTATTTTGAAGCCAAAGACAAATCGTTCTACACACATGGGATAGAAAAGTTAGAAAAGCGTTGTAGGGACTGTATCGCTCTTGGAGGAGACTATGTTGATAAATAAAAATTAATTTTATAAAAAGACCTTTTTTTAGTACTTAGTCTCGGGAGTTATTGAACCACGTGTTATCCCCATTCTTGGTTATTGAACACGGTGTTGTTAAGGAGCTTAACTATATTCTCAAGCATGGTATTTTCTATAATCTGCTTTTAGCACTTGTCATTGGCAAAATCATCGGCGAAAAGATGACGGAGACATAGTCTTTAAAGATGGAAGAATGGTATCTTAATATTTTTTCACAAAAATATGGCTCAGTCACTCCTTCATAGCTAACACCCCACCAAACCATCACCGAAGTCGGATAATGCCTACGGTGTACTCTGTTTGACTAATTGGGAATCTTCCTTAGAGCTTTGAGCATAAATATGATAATTTCATTGTACCTATCAGCTAGCCCGGTACGCAAACATTAATTTGACAAATACCAATCGTATGGAGAGTTTAAAAATTGTATTTGGCTCCATACATACTTTGTGTAAGGCAATCACAGCGATTCAGTTCTCTTTATCTCCCCACTCCATTTTAATATTACAAAATATTTTACAATGTATTGGCACGAAAATGAGAAAACACAATGAACAATCGAATAAAATGACAGATACCAAATCCAAATGTAATATTTTGTTTATTTTTAATTGTAACAGTATTTATGGTCAGACAATGTATAAATATACATAATATTATGGTATACACAGTATCATATAGTTTAATTATTTACCTTTGCTTGATATTCGCATGTCAAGTAATCACGTAAAGTTGCTACAACCCTTGACCGAGAAGCACCAGCTAACGAATCAAAAATGAGTATACAGGGTCTGAAATAAACAAAGAATGCTTATGTTAAATGTTTTAATGTTTCATTAATGTAATGTATTAAACATTACATTAATTAAACATTAAAACATTATTTACTATCACATTTAAATATTAAGCTTTTAATGGTAACTTAAAAGACTAATTTGTAGACTTAGAAATATAAATTTAAATTATTTTTAACCACCGAAAAAACGGAGGAGGTTCTCAAGTCGACGCGTATATTTTTTTTTTATATGACCACGCATAACTTTTTACAGAGTAGTCTGATTTTGATAATTCTTTTTTTATTGGAAAGAGTATACCCCAAAGTTGGTCTCATATAAATTTGAAAATTAAATCCAACCTTTAGGGTAGGAAAACATGGGGTGATTAATTGTTCACTCACTGATTGTAAGGTATGACCACGCATAACTTTTTACATAGTCCGATTTTGATAATTCTTTTTTTATTGGAAAGAGTATACCCTAAAGTTCGTCCCATATAAATTTGAAAATAAAAATCCAACCCTAAGGGTAGGAAAACAGGGGATGATTGATTGTTCACTCACTGATTGTAAGGTATGACCATGCATAACTTTTACAGAGTAGTCAGATTTTGATAAAAAAATTTAAGTAATCAAAAGTTAAGCATGTAGTAATTAGAGGATTATAGCCACAAAAAAATATGAAATAAAAACTTTTTAACAAAAAATTAAACCGCCGAAAAAACTGAAATGCAAAAATAATACACCTTTTTTTATTTAACCTTAATAACTAACTTCATAACTAAGTTCTTAAAATCGTATATCTAAGTTATTTTGAGTCGGTATGGAGTCACTTGTAATAACTTACTGCTTAATTGGATCATTTTTTCTAATAAATGGTACTTCAGGCTTTTTCTCAACTTTTTCTACCTCATCCTCATCTGAGTCACACTGCATGTCTAAATCACTTTCCTGTAAATTAAGATTTATGAAAGTAGTGATAATATTTGCTCAAAACTCTTTTAATCTTATGTATAAAATTCTCGTGTCACAATGTTAGTTACAATACTCCTCTGAAACGGCTGGACCGATTTTTATGACATTTTTTGTGCATATCGGGTAGGTCTGAGAATCGGCCAACATCTATTTTTCATACCCTTAAGTTATAGGGGGGGGGGGGGGGTTGAGGGTTAATAACATATGTGGCAAAACAACGTTCGCGGGGTCACCTATAGTCCGTTCAACGAGACGAGAGAAATTTTGTAAACAAAGCGCATCATTTTTCATAGTGACGACGGAACAAACAAAATATAGTCTATCTCCTTCTATCTTGTTTGTTTGCTATCTGCTGCACGTCTCTAACTCTAAGTGCGCTCTTTAACATGTAGCTCGATGTACATCTAACGCTAGAAGTACTCCCGTAGCATATACAATTGTAAAACAAATTTGTAGTTTGAGGGAACAGTCTAAAACAGTTGTTTTGCAGTGGATTCCATCTCATATTGATCTATTAGGTAATGATATGGCGGATACTCTAGCTAAGTATGGAGCTTGTGATGGTATAGAAATGTTTGTTAAGCCTATTTTTTCCGAATGTTTGCATATAGTTAAAAATAAATGTATTGACTTGTGGAGGGAATATTTTGATAAAAGGTCGAAAGACAAAGGCATCTGGTACCGGACCATACAACCTCAACCGCCTAATGTACCTTGGATAGACACTGTGTTATTGAACAGAAAAGACGTTGTCACAGCTTTACAGTTACGGTCTGGACATATTCCATTCAATAAATTTGGATATTTGATGGGTAGGACTCCACACCCTAATTGTTCAGTTTGTGGAGTAGTAGAGGATATCTATCATATTTTAATGGAATGTGTTAAGAATGAAACCAAAAGATGCCAATTTTTTCCTAATAAATTATTTTATACCAATGTTGGAGAGTGTAATAGTATTTTGACAAAACCAGAATCTATTTCGGCAAAGAAATTGTATAAATTAGTTGATGAAGTTGTATCAATAGTGTCTTAAGGTTCTTATTATGTAACTTTATTAACATATGTGTATAATAACAGAGCGACATAGTCGCAGTAGCGGCAAAGCTCTCTAATAAAGAAAAAAAAAAAAAAGGTTGCTTACAACACTGGGTACATTACGTAAGTTTGTAATGTACCTAATGTTAAGATATAAATTTTTTTTATTGTTTGATTTTATGCTGCCTAACTTTTTGTTATTATTGTTTAGTTTTTTTTATCATTTTTTTTACTTTCGTTAAGTCTGTGTATCACCTTATGGCGAAATAAATGTTTTCATTTATCATTTGTCGTTAAATTCCACGCGGACGAAGTCGCGGGCACAGCAGCTTGTATCTAATAAATATTTTAGTAATACATATTAATCATTAATATTTCATTTGTACCTAAAATCCTAAACTTAAAATTAAACTAATAAACTAATATTATTATATTAAACTAAACAAACTTTAAATGTAAAATGTAAAATAAATGTACATTTTGATAATTAATTATTTAAGAAGTATCAAATCTTATATACATAATTAAATTTAATTAATTATATTTAATTAAGTAATTATCAAAATATAAATATATTTTACATTTAAAAAAATTGTGTACGAAAAAAAGGTTACAAAACCCTGCATATGTAAATGACATCTATGATAATGACATTTTGGTTTGTTTACAAAAATTCTCTCGTCTCGTTGAACGGACTATAGTATAATTATGTCTAAGTTTATATAGATCATAACTATATTTTAACCCCTTACTGCATGATTTTTTATTTCTTAGTAAAAAAAATATATATGGTAGAAAATATGAAATAAAAAGACACGTGTTTCAGCATTTTTAAATTTATTGAAAAAAAATAAGAAAAATAACAGTTTTCCAGTTTGGTACATATTTGGCACAATGAGCAGAAATCACTATTAATTATAATTTCAACTTTTAAAATTCCTAATCATAAATCGCAACAAAAATCATATTTTATATTGTATGAAACCGCAAAAAACAATTTCTTTTGTCGTTTAGACATAGGCTGACTTTACACTTTTGGCACTCGACATGTGACCTGCCATTACAATCTGGTACCTTACAGCGCTGTCTAGTAGTCCAGATGGGCAAATGGTCTATTTTATCTAGCCTTACATCCATAGAGGGCATAATAGCAACATGACCTCTTAGTCTCTTTGCTTCAATAGCATATTCCAGCTCATAAGAAGGCCAAAGGCTCAAAGAAGATTTGAAAGGGTGTCTCCAAAGCTCTAATGTCTGCAGGCAAAGCCACATCTCCAGTAAACTGCAATTCGGACTCAGCTCCTTCTAAAAATCCATCTCTCCATCGAGGTCTTTCAGCCCTAGAAGCCCTGGTTGAAGATGAGGCCAATTGAGACAAAAGTATGTTATCGTCTGGTTCAGAGTCAGATTCATCAGATTCTGGTATGAGTAGGGGTGGCAGGTGACGGCCTCTGTTCCTCCGAAGTTCGTCATCTGATAAGTCTTCGTCCATGCTATCATCTGGGAAATCCTTAATTATTGTATGTATACCTCCGTAAAATCGACGTGGGTCCATGTTATCAATCTTCCTGTTGTAATGTTCGGTGGTCAGAGGGGTCTTGAACAGCAGCGTGACGTTGTAGTATATTTATTTATCACATAACCTTTATAAATTATAAGGTTCTTATTTTTTATACTGTAGCTGACTAGGAGGTCCCAAGGGGCTGAAGGAACTCAAAGAACTGCCTAACATCGTGGGTGGAGGACCTTATAAACCAATACAACTGTAAACAGTCTTGGTAAAGTAAACACACAGTCTCTGGACTTTACACTCATTAGCAAATGTTTATATAACATTTAAATATCGGCTTTTATCTTTATATTATATTTCAATTATTTATAAAGTAACTAAATATTATAAGTTGTTGATATAACAGAGAAACTAACACGATCGGCACGGTCTTTGATACAGTATTCTATTACCATGTGTGAAGTGGTCGCACTCAATTGTTTAAAAATTTTGTAAACATTACACTGTAACAATATTTACACATAAAGCCAACTAGATTTCTCTGAACTATAAAGTAACTATTATTCGATAATCTAATAAACACTTGTCGAAAGTGCATATTGGTACAAATAAGGTACAATAGAATAAGAATATTTTTGCATATTGTGACAAATATGATCCATACCATTAACACTACATAAATATTACTATGTCTACGTAAAATAATAAAACTTACCTTATAAATGATGTTTATATGTTATTCTTTCGTATAATAAATATTTTTTAGCAATAACACGAAGTTTTACATTTATTTTATAATTTTGAAGTTAGAGAATACGCGTCGAATCAGTCACAGCTTGATCGCCAAGTTCGGTTGATGATTTAGTTTAAACAAGTTGCTAGTAAATGGCATTGATTTACATATTACGAACAGTTAATGGGACCTATTTGACAAGCTATGCACAAAACGACATAAAATATGAAATGTTCAAAAATATTGCTGAAATTATGGTTTGGTACAAATATGGTACGCAATGCGGTAAAGGGTTAATAACCTGGGTTACAATTCATGGCTCTATTAAAAACTACTTTCTAATAAGGATATTGTTATATATATTTTCTTTTGATAAATAATAGAATATATTGTTTTTGAATATGATATATTAGTTTTTTTTTAATTTATTACTTTATACATACCTACATATAAGCACATTATTGCTTTTAAGCCCACTTTATGCATTCAAAACTGAATTATAATTGTGTGAACTATTCAACAATCAAATAAAACACATTTTTTAAATTGAATAGTTTGAAACTAGCTTCTTAACAGTTTGTGTGAATAATTTCTTATCATTATTATTATTTTTTGTTTCCAGAACTGTGCTTAAAATTTTGAATCCTCATCCTTATCTATTATTATGAAAAGACTTTATAATTTGTACAGTTATTTTAATATTATTGTAAGGTCAGAAAATAAGAAAATTTTAAAAAATACCTCTGCTTCTGCTTCATCACGCTCACTAAGATTGTCAGAATCACAGTTTAGTGTAAGTTGTTCCTGCTTTGTTAATGGTGTGATTGTCGTACTGCCAATCTGCATCGACGATCTGCGTTCTGAAATATAAACACATGTTTTATCTACACAAAATTTTAACGGACACTTCATTAATATGAATGCAAATGTTATCTTACCTTTTCTTTTGATCTCTTGTGGAGTAACTGTTCTGTTGTCAAGCATACTTCTGCAACCGTCTAAACTTGGAAAACAAATAATAGCCACAAACCAATGGCAGTTTTCATTAATAGGAACTATAATAAAGTCTTTGTCAAATATATTAACATTCTTTGTCCATGTTTTCACCCTAGCGTGACGTTTTTGGGCTGCTGTTAAACTTGTGTCCCATTCATGAGGATTTGAACTTTTATTTACTTTACTAGGCTTAGTTGTAAGTCTTTTATAAAAAAATGTACTGAAAATGTGTGTTTTTTCTTTCTGAGTATAGGTTAGGATATCGTGAACTAAGTGCTTTAGATAAAAATCTATGATGACGTCGTTTAGGAATTGATCTTGTGCTAGGCACATGTAATCTTCTGTGTTAATTGGAATTCCACCTTTACCAGGTGGATAAATTAAAATTTGGCGTATTTCTGTTGGATTAGTGCTGAAAAATAAAGAAGAAAATGTTTATTGTAAGCAATATGTATCTACATACAAATTTTTTTTGGTAAATATACACAATATTCTGTTTTACCTTTTAGTTCCTGAAGAAATGGAAGCACTTATTGATCTTGTAACTAATTTTGGAATATTATTTGTTTCTTTAGGACATGTTCTAACTAAAATCTCATTGGCTTCTCTGATGTTCAACTCATCAATCACTTTACCAAATAAGGCTTTTAAAGCGTTTTTTGCGTCATCTGATATAACTTCAGGTAATAGTGTTATTCTTTTATATGGATCCTCTTTAGCCATAGGGTTGTAGTAAACCCCTGCAAAAATTACAAATACTTTAAGAACTTGTTCTTACAGGCACTTAGGTTCAAACAATTATATTTTAATTAAAATAACAATACATTTTAATTAGAAATGTTCAGGCTGTGTGGCCACTAGTTGGCGACTATTCGGCAAGGAGCTCTGACTATCCAGCTTCTCTTTGTATGTACTACTCAATAAAATGCATATAGGGGGAAATAAGAATTAAATTAAGTGAAAACCTTAATTGTTTGCAAAGCAGCCTTTCCTTTGGAAATAAGTTTCTAAAATTACTTACTGGTAAATAAAAAATATTTATGACATTTATCAAACAAAATTAAAATTTTAATTAACAAAACTAAAAACATGATCGGCATGGCCAACTGCTTGGCCTCTTTACAACTTAATAATTAGCTAGACAGCCAGTCATAATCGACACATCTCAAATTAGTACATTAACTGTAACATTAATCAAACATTAAATTAAAAGTTTCCTTTTTATGTCTTGGTTTTCTGGAAGAAATGGCTAATTAGCCATAAGTCCGCCCATTGTACTTCACTGTCTGTATTTGTCTTTATGCTTTGTTTGTAATATGTTTGTAGTATACAATAAATAAATAAGAAGTACCTGATGCTTCATCCATATCCAATGTTTTGCTTATAAAAACACCACACCTTTTCATAGTATACAAAAATATAACGGGAAGCCCCTTTCCAAAGTGTACTAAAACTCTTACAACTTCTTTTAATGGTATCAGCAGCGCAACATCTCTCGACTCATATTTTAATGAAGGAGCAACAATTTTAACTCCTTTTGCTGATATGTGAACCTAAAAATACAAAAACAAATTTAAGTATTTTGTATCGCTTATTCGCATTTGCATTATATTGTATTATATTGCACATTATTGTTTGTTTTATTATTTAACATACCTTTTCTTTGGGGGTGTATCTGTAGGAACCTATCCTAATTGTTCGGCAATTGAGAAAGGCCTCAACACCTAAGCTCTGCAAAAATTCTTCTCTGCTTTCATCTAAAAGACAAATCTCAATTAAATATTTTTATAAAAAAACCACTATTATCACATCGTCATCATTATGAAATCAACATATAAAATTAAAGATATAAACCATTTAGAAAACACCCAAAACACAAACAAAATACTAAAACACATTAATTGACCTCTTTTTGTCAAAATAGCTATAACTTCAGGATTTTAAACTTACATGAAATTTAAGTACACTACACTATTTATTATAAAGTTTTAAAGGACACTAATACTATTAACAATTAATAAGCTGTTTTATATTTGTCCATGCTGGTGATATTACTAAAAGCAGATCCTGAGAAATTTGAGTAAAACGCTAAAAGGGAATAGTAGGAAGTTAGGTTACTGTTAAAGTACCTACATAATTATATTCATAATTAATGTAATCTATTTATTTAATTCTAAATATAGCTGATTAAATTAAACGGCATATTAAAGCTTCTCCTAGAAGTTGTTCTGGCTTCATTGGAATGGAAAATACTAGTATAGTAGAATAACGAAAATAAACTATACAACAACTACGATAACCTTTTTAATAATATAATTATTATATTATTTGCCTCGATATATAAATTACAGCAAAATATGTATTATTTTATGGCAAAATTATTAGCCGACTTAAGTCGTCATTGTATTTATTGATTGAGCTTTGAAACTGATAGAAGCACTTCTCACTTAAACGACGTTAAAAGAAGTCACACGACATCTCAATATAATTGGAAAAAGAATACTACTACCTTTTGTAGTCGAAATACTATCGTTTAGAGACATTTTTAAACATTTATTACAAAAAAATTACGAAGCGCACCGAAGAATAAATTTCACCATGACAGCTAGCGAGAATGGCGACCACAAATGGCGGTTAATGGCGCAGTGCAGTGTTGCCAACTTTATTTTTCAGAAGATCGTACCATGTCCTAGAAAAGATCGTATTTTGCCTATATTTCAAGGAAAATAATCGTACGTAATGAAATTTTAATAAAATAACGTAAATAATTTTAAAACGGAATGCTATTGTAGTTTTAAATCAATATTTATCATTAAAGGAATATGAATCAACATTTAACATTAACAATTTTTAACCGACTTCAAAAAAGGAGGTGGTTACTCAATTCAACCGTATATATATATTTTTTACATGTATGTTCGGGGATAACTTCGTCGTTTATGAACCGATTTTGATCATTCTTTTTTTGTTGGAAAGGGAATATCCCCACTTAGGTACCACGATAAGGAAACCAGGATCTGATGATGGAATCTCAGTGAAATCGAGGGAAACCCTCGAAAATCGTAGTGACGACTAGTGCGTTTGTTAATTTATTAATTATTGATGCCGACGTAATTGAAGTCGGCTTTTTTTCGTTTGCTAGCAAACACAATTATAAATTATTATATTTTTAGTTATGAGAAAAGTTACATAGGTATATTCTAAAACTCAGAAGAAACCGTGATTAGATGTCATTTTCGTAGATATAGATTAGTCTAGTCAAATTACGGCTGAAAATGGGTTAAAAAAACAAAATACCGCTGTTTAGGGATTATGATATGATCTAAATTCAATTTATTAACTTTTTTATTTGAAACTTTTTCAATAGGTAACTTTGTTAGTAGGAAAAATTTCATAAAATTGAACGGTTGGGGAGATAATGGCAAAAAATTAAAAATGGGGAGAAAAAATGTAAAATTTTTGCCTTTCGGAAGTATCTAATAAATTGAAAAGTATTGATGATAGAAAAAAATTCAGATAAAAAAATTAGTAAATTATTTATATTGTATATTTTGTTTCTTGTTTGGTGTACAATAAAGTGTAAAATAAATAAATAAATAAATTTAATTTATAAAAGAAAAGATCTCTAAAATTTTTTGCTAACACTAACCGTCCTCGAGATATCGAACTAAACGCGTTTTCATCGAAATGACCTTGAGCTGACCTTCGGAGAACCCCTCAAATTGAAATTTATGCTCAGAATACACCGTTCGACTGTCATAATCCCCAAACTGCGGTTTTTTATGTTTTATTATTTCGTAATTTGACTGGACTATTTAAAATCTCGAATTTGTATATTGTCCTCTCCTCTAATATGTATATATAACACAATGCCAACAATTTGAACAATTTTCGATTTTAGTTTATATTGAAATCGTAACTTTTCTGATTATGTATGTACAATTTGACGATTATGTACTTTCAGTTGCTTTGAGCACTAACAATAACCCATTGCTATAGTCACAAAGTATAATCTATACTTGGTGGCTATAGTAATGTATCTATACTCCGTGGTTAGTACCTAATTGAAATTGTCAAATCCTACATAAATAATTGCAAAAGTGATAATTTCAATCGATTAATAGATCGAATTAATTTGAATTCTTATCTATTTTTCCTTTGAATGATGATGATGGGTGTAAGATTTGAAAAGATCGTATATTTTGCGTACGATTTCGATTACTCGATCGTACATCGTACAAGAGCCAAAAAGATCGTATAAATACGATTTAAATCGTACGGTTGGCAACACTGGCGCAGTGATGTATTCAAGTAGTGTACGTCGTAACGAATGAGTCGAATCATTCGAATCGATTTTTATTCGAGTGATTTGCAATTTCAATTTAAAGCAATTCTATTTTAGTTTTTAGTTTAAATGATATTTTAAGAACTTTTAAACTTATTTATTTAAAAAAAAACGCACGTAAGAAGTTATACTTCAAGCTAGAGCATTAAAATACTTCGAAAAAAACCTACCACTTAATAATTAGACAATAAGTCCACAACGCCATCTCTTATGGGCCCCGTAAACGATCAAACTTGTTTGTCAAACATGTTTGATCAAACTTCATGTTTCATATAACAAACATATTAAAAAAAACCCGCAGCCCCGCACACGATCAAATAATTTGACAAACACGTTTGTCAAACAGAAATTTAATATGAAGTTTGATCAAATATTTGATCGTCTACGGGGCCCTTTAGAAATGATAAAGTCTACTTTCTTGTGTGCAAAACTAGCGGCATCTATTCATGCATGCTTGAACTACTTCGTATCCACACGCGCATTGTAAAAATTTACTCTCATCATTTTGCTCTAACGCGCCAAAAGAAGTATAACTTCAAAAATTTACAAACTAATAGTTTATCAATTTTACTTGTTTCATTTTGTATACCTACTTGATTACGTAGCTAGTTTGTTAAATAATTAAGTAACTACGTAATATGTAATTTTTCAAATATATTTGCTTATAACTCTTGATTAAGACTTTATTAACCATGCGTTAAAGTTAAAATGTCACTAACGCGTACATAGTTACATTTTGTCAGCCGTCAAAAAATAAATCAATGAATGAACAGAGTTATTGTTCTTTTCTCTTAGTTTGAAATTAAATTCCAAGATTTCAACTTAAACTTAATTTCTTGCAAATAATCAATCTTGGAGTCATAGATACTATTTTTTATTTCCTTTTTTTATTATAGAAACAATAATTACATGAAGTCAAATTATTTTTATCATAATTATGATCGATTTATCGTATTTCAAGAACTGTTTCATAGTCTGTGGTTGTTTGTTATGCACAGGTTACTTCACTACCCGTCAATAACGTCCGCAGTGTTGCCATCTTAGGGGTTTTCTCCCCAAATTTAGGGAAAAAAGTGAGTTGGGTATTTTATAACTTCATTTTTTTTAAATAAGCAAAAAAAAGGCGTTATAGTATAGACCCTGGGATAATCCAATCTAGCGAATCATTCATTTTTATACATAACTAGCTGACCCGACAGACGTTGTCCTGTCTTAACTTTTGTATGGGAATATAGAAAAGTGTTGTTTTAAGACTTTTTCAGGCAATTTTTTTTATTTTTTTTCTCCGTAACAAACATCCTCGTACTTCAAGGAATATTATAAAAAAAAAGAATTGGCGAAATCGGTTCAGGTACTCCCGAGATTTGCGCTTAGCAACACATTCAGCGATTCATTTTTATATATATATATATATATATATATATATATATATATATATATATATATATATATATATATATATATAGAGATTATATACGTAAAAATATTGAAATTATTATTTAATGGTCAGAATCTGAAGACAATGATTTGTTACATGAAATTTTCGATAATACATGAATAAAAAAATTAAAAAATGATGTTGCTTAATGAAATTGTATTGATTGTTTGAAATTTATTATTTGTTTAATGATATTTTATTATGTATAAATTATTTTTAATGTATTATTTATTTAGAAATATTTAATTTTTTATTTTATTTTATAATTAATAAAAAATTAGAGATTTAGGGAGATAAATTTTTGAGAGTTGGCAACACTGAACGTACGACATCACGGTTTTATACAGAGGTCGGGAATCTACAGTGGTGTACGTCGGCTTAATGCCTCGTTTACACTAGGGAACATTTTGTCCCGCGACATGTTGCGGGACACGTAATATACGTGTTGCATAGTGTCCCCCAACATGCTCCGAAACATTTACCGCAACAAATACGTGTTGCGGGACATTTGTTCCGCGTCATTCCCAGCTACACTAGGGAACATTTCGTCCCGCGACATGTTGCGGGACACGTATAATACGTGTTGCAGTGTCCCGCAACATGTCCCGCAGTATATACGTGTTGCAGTGTCCCGCAGCATATACGTGTTGCAGTGTCCCGCAACATAACCCGCAGTATATACGTGTTGCGGGACATGTTGCTTGTTCCCGTTTCGAGATCGAAAACATTTGTTCCGCGTCAATTTTGCATGGTAGGACTGTTGATATTTTTTTTTAAATATCGGGTTCTCGATATTTCGATATTTTTAAATATATAATCAATATCGGAGTTTGAGATATCGAAAAAAATCGATATATCGATATTTTTTAACCGACTTCAAAAAAGGAGGAGATTACTCAATTCGACCGTATATATGTATATGTCGCAGATCAGAAGTAGGTAGGACAGAAGAACGGACGGATGACCGAACTACTAAGTATTAAATGGACTCACCGAGCGGGTACCGTCTATCGCGTGGCAGAGAGACAACTCAGAGTCAGTGCCCGGGAGTTGCGACCCGAGTCTAGGTTTAAGACGGCCGTCTTTAAAATGCGCATTAACGCTCGCCTCCACTGCCCGAGTTGCCCACAATATAAAGTAACAATTAATTCGTGTACACAAACTAACTCTTACAAGAGTTGAGGTTAAGCTACTAGCAGGATACACAAGTGCACCGCGCCACGCCAGAGCCAAGACTGCCCTAGCTGCGGCCGCATCGGTCTTTTATGCACAAAGGAATGACTCGAATAATAGAATGAGGGTAGTTGAATATCGACAACAGCGCAGGTACCGCCATACACGTCAGAAATACTCAAATAATACAATGAGTGCGGGTAGATGAATAATAATAACAACGTAGGTACCGACATTAATAACTATCTGCATTGACTCTCCGACACGGCCATCCTGACAAGTCACACGTCCTCGTGTGATGCCGTAAAAAGCAAAAAGGTACTGCGATATCAAAGTCTCGTCTCGGCCTATCCTGACCCACACTTAACCAAGGATAAAGCGATAGTACAACCACTTTTTGTTGACACTCCATGTGATGCCGTAAAAAGCAAAAAGTTACTGCGATATCAAAGTCTCATCTCGGCCTATCCTGACCCACACTTAACCAAGGATAAAGCGGTAGTACAACCACTTTTTGTGCCACACCATACAACCATACGCGAATCTACCATTAAATCAAAATTGACCAATCGTATTGGTATAAACATTACTCCATTATTGCTTTCCACATATTAGTCGCCACTGTCACCTAAATCGAGTGACAGCAGCTCATGCCACCTCCATCGAGTGACGATAACCAACCAAAAGAGTCGCTACTGTCACCTAAATCGAGCGACAGTAGCTCATGCCACCTCCATCGAGTGACGGTAACCACTAAGTCGCCACTGTCACCTAAATCGAGTGACAGCAGCTCATGCCACCTCCGTCGAGGGACGATAACCAACCAAAAGAGACGCTACTGTCACCTAAATCGAGCGACAGTAGCTCATGCCACCTCCATCGAGTGACGATAACCACTTAAGTCGCCACTGTCACCTAAATCGAGTGACAGCAGCTCATGCCACCTCCATCGAGTGACGATAACCGACCAAAAGAGTCGCTACTGTCACCTAAATCGAGCGACAGTGGCTCATGCCACCTCCATCGAGTGACGATAACCACTAAAGTCGCCACTGTCACCTAAATCGAGTGACAGCAGCTCATGCCACCTCCGTCGAGGGACGATAACCAACCAAAAGAGACGCTACTGTCACCTAAATCGAGCGACAGTAGCTCATGCCACCTCCATCGAGTGACGATAAACACTAAAGTCGCCACTGTCACCTAAATCGAGTGACAGCAGCTCATGCCACCTCCGTCGAGGGACGATAACCACTAAGTCGCCACCAAATATTGCAATTTACTTACACACTCGCTAAAATAGAACTTAAAGTTCAAAGAAACCAAAAACTGAACTAAAAAAAACGATTAACAACAGCAAACAACAAATGAAGTGGGCGTAATGAGATCTTATCCCACTTCTGATGTCGCAGATCAGAAGTAGGTAGGACAGAAGAACGGACGGATGACCGAACTACTAAGTATTAAATGGACTCACCGAGCGGGTACCGTCTATCGCGTGGCAGAGAGACAACTCAGAGTCAGTGCCCGGGAGTTGCGACCCGAGTCTAGGTTTAAGACGGCCGTCTTTAAAATGCGCATTAACGCTCGCCTCCACTGCCCGAGTTGCCCACAATATAAAGTAACAATTAATTCGTGTACACAAACTAACTCTTACAAGAGTTGAGGTTAAGCTACTAGCAGGATACACAAGTGCACCGCGCCACGCCAGAGCCAAGACTGCCCTAGCTGCGGCCGCATCGGTCTTTTATGCACAAAGGAATGACTCGAATAATAGAATGAGGGTAGTTGAATATCGACAACAGCGCAGGTACCGCCATACACGTCAGAAATACTCAAATAATACAATGAGTGCGGGTAGATGAATAATAATAACAACGTAGGTACCGACATTAATAACTATCTGCATTGACTCTCCGACATATATATATATATATGTATATATATATCTATCTATAATATATATAAAAGCGAAAGGTCACTCACTCATCACGAAATCTCTGAAACTATAACACCTACAAACTTGAAATTTGGCAGGTAGGTTCCTTATAGGGCGAAGACATCCGCTAAGAACGGGTTTTATGAAACTCGACCCCTAAGGGGGTAAAACGGGGGTTGGAAGTTTGTATGAAAGTCCTATGTTTTTGAAGTAAGAGACTTGAAATTTAATTTAAAATGTATGCTCTATAGATGGTGTTGAGGTGTACTAATAATGTATTTTGAGAAATCAACCCCCTTTTGGGGTTAAAACAGGGGATGATAGTTTGTATGAAGTCCAATGAAAATTACACTTACAAACTTAAAATTTGGCAGGTAGGTTTCTAATTATAGTGAGTAGACATCCGCTAAGAACGGGTTTTGCGAAACTCCACCCCTAAGGGGGTAAAACGGGGGTTGGAAGTTTGCATGAAAGACCTATGTTTTTAAAGTAACAGACTTCAAATTCAAAATGTATGCTCTATAGATGGTGTTGAGGTGTACTAATTTTGTATTTTTAGAAATAAATCCCCTTTTGGGGTTAAAACAGGGTGAAAATTACACTTACAAACTTGAGATTAGGCAAGTAGGTTCCTTAAAGGGAGTAGACATCCGCTAAGAACGGGTTTTATGAAATTCCATACCTAAGGGGGTTAAACGGGGGTTGGAAGTTTATATGAAAGTCCTATGTTTTTGAAGTAAGAGACTTGAAATTCAAAATGTATGCTCTATAGATGGTGTTGAGGTGTACTAATAATTTATTTTGAGAAATCAACCCCCTTTTGGGGTTAAAACAGGGGATGGTAGTTTGTATGAAAGTCGAATGAAAAATACACCTACAAACCTGAAATTTGGCAGATAGGTTTCTTATAGAGAGTAGATATCCGCTAAGAACGGGTTTTACGAAATTCCACCCCTAAGTGGGTAAATGGGGGTTGGAAGTTTGTATGAAAGTCCTATGTGTTTAAAGTAAGAGACTTGAAATTCAAAATCTATGCTCTATAGATGGTGTTGAGGTGTACTAATAATGTATTTTGAGAAATCAACCCCCTTTTGGGGTTAAATCGGAGGTGTTAAAAATGAAAAGTTGAACCATAAGGCGTAGAGACTTGAAATTTGGTAGAAATATTACTTTCGCCGAGTAGAGATCAGCTAAGAATGGATTCTACAAATTTTACCCACAAGAGGGGGTTTCGGGGGTGTTAACAATGAAAAATTGAACCATAAGGCGTAGAGACTTAAATTTTGGTAGGAATATTCCTTTCGCCGAGTAGAGATCAGCTAAGAATGGTATTTATGAAGTTCCACCACAAGAGGGGGTTGCGGGGGCGTTAACAATGGAAAATTGGACCATAAGTCGTAGAGATTTCAAATTTAGTAGGAATATTCCTTTCGCCGAGTAGTGATCAGCTAAGAATGGATTTTACGTAATTCCATCCACAAGAGGGGGTTGCGGGGGCGTTAACAATGGAAAATTGGACCATAAGTCGTAGAGATTTCAAATTTAGTAGGAATATTCCTTTCGCCGAGTAATGATCAGCTAAGAATTGATTTTACGTAATTCCATCCACAAGAGGGGGTTGCGGGGGCGTTAACAATGGAAAATTGGACCATAAGTCGTAGAGATTTCAAATTTGGTAGGAATATTCCTTTCGCCGAGTAGTGATCAGCTAAGAATGGATTTTACGTAATTCCATCCACAAGAGGGGGTTACGGAGGCGTTAACAATGGAAAATTGGACCATAAGTCGTAGAGACTTGAAATTTGGTAGGAACATTCCTTCCGCTGGGTAGTGATCAGCTAAGAACGGATTTTACGAAATTCCACCCACAAGAGGAGGTGGCGGGGGCGTCACCAATGGAAAATTCCCGTTTTTATACTATAGCTCCTATCGACTATAAATTTGGTAGTAATCTCCTATATGAGATGTAGAAATGATCAATAAGCGCTTTTTATGATAACTCATCCCCAATAAGGATTGCAGGGGTGGGCGTTAACAATAAAAAATTAAAATCTCCGAGCTATAGCTCCTAAAGATTCCAAATTTTGTATGAATTTTCTGTGTGCTTAAAAAATAATTTATGAACAAAATGTGCGATATCCCACCCTACAGGGGTTTGCGGGGGTGGGTGTTAACAATGATAACTTAAAATTTCCGAGCTATAGCTCCTACAGACTCCAAATTTTGTTTGCATTTTCTGTAAGTGATGTAATATATTAATAATTTATTATAAATAATGTAATATAAAAATAATTTATGAACGAATTTTACGATATCCTACCCCACAAGGGGTTGCGGGGATGGGTCGTTACAACAATATTTTTTTAAAATATATAATTATGTCTGCAAACAAGCGTACTGCTCACCTGATGGTAAGCGATTACCGTATCTTACAGACGCCTGCAACCCCAGAAGCATCGCAAGCGCGTTGCCGACCCTATCTCCAACCCCCAGAAGCTCTGGTCACCTTACTAACCTCACCAACCACACAATACTGCTTGAAAACAGTATTATTTGGCTGTGGTCTTCTGTAAAGTCGAGGTATTACCCCAGTCGGGCTGCTCCATATTTTGAGCAGGAAATTTCTTGCTGTAGCTCCTATCGACTCCAAATTTGGTAGGAATCTCCTATATGTGATCTATAAATTATCAATGAGCGGATTTTATGATAACTCATCCCCAATAAGGATTGCGGGGGCGGGCATTAACAATGAAAATTTTACATTTCCGAGGTTAATAGGAGATATCGATAACTTATTTTAATATTTTGTTATCACTGATAGCTATAAAATGTAATGTATTGTCTAATGACAAAAAAAACTGTGAACGTCGTATACAGAGACATTCTGTAGTATATTTATTATCAGCATTTCACCCGTGCGAAGCCGGGGCGGGTCGCTAGTATATATATATATGTGTGGGAACGGAACGCATAAGGTATAAGCGAGATGGAAGTATGAGTGAGGGAGAGAGAGCGAGGAGAGGAAAGATGGCGGATGTTAAGAGATCTGGGTGCGTGATGTGTGTAAGATTGTGAAAATAAATTAAAAGAGAAGCGAAATAAAACCTCGTGAGTCGATATCTAACTTTTTTATTCGCCCTCCAATCCCACAAATTGGGGGCTCGTCCGGGATTGGAACATTTCGCGAGTTAGTGTGACACGTGGTTTTCTGGTTCCTACGACGCATCTGCGCACTTAGACGGAGCGCGTATTTAAATTTAAATCAGATTGGCAACGACGACGCGTGTGCGCATTCAGACGGACTGCGTAACGTGTATAACTAACTAATCTTCGAAGACGACGAAGAAAGACGACGATCGACAATGACGGATCCAGGTGGTAGTAGTAAAGGTGGTACTAATACCGGCGGCGGCGGCTGCAACGAGTCTGTGATGGCGTCATTGTTCCTGGAGGGAATACCTAAGTTCAGCGGAGACGATAAGACGATGTCGTCAAGTAAGTGGGCGCAAGACGTGGAAGATAACGCGGCAATCTTCCTATGGACTCCAACACAGAAATTAATCATGGCACGAAAATCCCTAGTGGGTACGGCGGCTTTGTGGCTTAGAAGTGAGAAAGCTTTTGCAACGTATGACGATCTAAGAACCGCATTATTAAAAGAATTCCCAGACGCAGTAAACATCAAAGAAATGCATGAGATTATGGCGGCGCGGAAAAAGAGAAAAGACGAAACTTTGTATCAATACATGCTACACATGCGGGAGTTAGGGCGGAGAGCTAAATTTCCAGATTACGTGGCTATTCAGTATATTATAGATGGAATACCGGATCACGCGATGAACAAAGCTATTTTGTATGGAGTGAGTAGGTACGATGTACTTAGAGAGCGCTTGTCAATTTACGAGAAAATAAAGAACAGTAGTCATAGAAGCGACCCAGAACCTAGATCAGCATCGAAGATGGGACCTAAAAAAATTAGAGAAACAAAGAAATGTTTTAATTGCGGGGAAATAGGTCATATTGCAAGTACATGTACTAACGGCATAAAATGCTTTAAGTGCAACAAGTTCGGCCATATTGGTTCTCAATGTCGTGAAATTGCAGCGATTTCGTCATGTGAAAAGTCTATGTCGGTAAAGCAGCATCGCGGCAACAATAATTTGGATGGCGCCGGAGGCAGTGACCAGTCGGTAAAACAACGATATTCTATGTTCAATATGGTGGAAAAGGCGACGGCGGCGGCCAATCAGGACGCAGGGCAGAATGACGATTCAAATCGGGTGACTTCGGAGCTGTCAACCATTGTAATGAATGTCGAAAACAAATTCGAAGTTAACAGGTCAACAAAACTAGTGAATATCAGTGATTTTACGGTGAAATCCTTAATTGACTCTGGCAGCGACGTGAATCTAATGTCGTACGAGTGCTGTGTGGCAATAGGGGCGCGGCTAAGAGACGACAGTCTCACTTTCAAAGGACTCGGACAATCTACAGTGCAATCAATGGGAAAGGTTCATGTAAACTTTATAATTGATGACAAATGTTATAATGATATATTATTTCATGTGGTACGTAAAAATGTTATTCCGTTTCACCTTATTTTGGGGCAAGAGTGGTTGCGAAATCTTACTGTTGTGATGAGAGAAGGTGTAGTGTCGTTTTTGGGCGAAAGCGATGTATGGATGTGTCAATTAGTTTGTTTTACAGATTTACGTTTTGATGTCGATTACATACGCGATCAGTCGGTCAAGAAAAAAGTGTTGCAGTGTGTAGAGGCGTATCAACCATGCCAAATAAAAGAAGCACCGATTGAATTGAAAATAATCCTCAAGGACGATGAACCAGTTTGTCAAAGACCTCGCCGATTGTCAGTGGAGCAAGGTTTGGTTGAAGACCAGATAAGAGAGTGGCTAGATGCAGGAATTATACAGGTGAGCTATTCCGAATATTCAAGCCCTTTAGTTCTCGTAAAGAAAAAAGATAATACAGTTAGAGTTTGTGTGGATTATCGACAACTGAACAAGAATATTATTAAAGATGAGTTTCCTTGACCGGTAATAGATGACATTATTGACAAGTTGTGTGGAGCTAAGGTTTTTAGCGTGCTGGATCTAAAGAACGGCTTTTTTCATCTGAAGATATCGAAGGAGTCTATACCTTATACATCATTTGTAACCCATAACGGGCAGTATGAATTTTTGAGAGCACCTTTTGGCTTGTCTATATGCCCTAAGTATTTTATGAGATTTGTTAGCATTATTTTCAGGGAGTTAATTGCTGAAGGTATAATGCTTATATTTATTGACGATATTATAATTATGGCAAAGGATGAGTTTCAGGCAGCTGAAAGATTACAAATAGTACTGAGTGTGGCGGCTGAGTATGGTCTACAGATAAATTGGAAGAAAGCGAACCTTATACAACTGAATATTTAGGACACATTATCAAAGATGGAGAGGTAAAACCCAGCCCCGAGAAGACTGATGCTGTGGTAAAGTTCCCAGAGCCACGGAACATCAAACAGGTACATAGCTTTGTAGGATTAACATCGTATTTCCGTAAGTACATTCAAGATTATGCTCTAATAGCGAAACCATTAAAGATTTATTGAAGAAGGATGGTAAATTTGTATTTAAAGAAGAACAAAGAAAAGCATTTCAAACATTAAAGAACAAATTAGCCAGTAGTCCAGTGTTAAAGATTTTCGATCCCAGGTTGAAGACGGAGCTGCATACAGATGCCTCGAGCATGGCATACTCTGCCATACTGTTGCAACATCACCCAGACACCGGTCTCCATCCCGTACAGTACATGAGTCGCAAGACGAATGAGGCGCAGAGCAGATACTCAAGTTATGAGCTAGAGGCTATGGCGGTGATTGAAGGCATTAAAAAATTCAGGCATTATCTGTATGGTATGCCTTTTAAGATTGTTACAGATTGCAAGGCGTTCGAAATGACATTGAGGAAAAAGGATTTAACTCCAAAGATTGCTCGTTGGGTGCTGTTTCTAGGCGAATATGACTTCAAAGTCAGTGGAGCATCGAAGTGGCTCAAAGATGAGACATGCCGACGCACTGAGCCGTTACCCATATGTTGGAGTGATAACATTAAGCGATCAGGTGAGGAGTGCGCAAGATCAGGATGATGGTCTAAGAGCGATAAAGACGATACTGAAGGAACATTCTGGTATATAAGATTATTGGACAGAGGATGATATAATATATAAAGGCGAAAATAAACTTTTGGTTATACCTAAAAATATGGAAAAAAGTATTTTGGAAAGAGTACATAGTAATGGCCATTTTTCTAAGAAAAAAATGAAAAAACTAATTGAGGAGGAATATTATATTAAAGGGTTGGACAAGAAAATTGAAGATTTTATTCTGACTTGTATTCCATGTTTGTTGGCAACTAAAAAGGAAG
This sequence comes from Melitaea athalia, assembly GCA_905220545.2. Classification (NCBI taxonomy): domain Eukaryota; kingdom Metazoa; phylum Arthropoda; class Insecta; order Lepidoptera; family Nymphalidae; genus Melitaea; species Melitaea athalia. The sequence goes on along the minus strand of HG992180.1, from coordinate 11,990,737 downwards.
GAAAACAGGAAGGTTTCCTACAACCAATTGAGAAGGGGAGTGTACCACTGGATACATTACATTTGGATCATGTTGGCCCTCTGACACAGACAAATAAGCAATATAACTACATATTAACATTGGTAGACGCGTTTACAAAATTTGTATGGTTGTTCCCTACTAAAAGTACATCGAGTAGAGAGACTATTAATAAATTACAGATACATCAACAAACCTTCGGGAACCCTAGAAGAATCATAACAGATAGAGGAACAGCTTTCACGAGCAATGAGTTCGCTGAATACTGTCAGGAGGAGGATATTCAACATTTATGTATAGTTACAGGTGTCACATATATTCGGGGAAAACTGTCGTTTACGAACCGTTTTTGATCATTCTTTTTTTTGTTGGAAAGGAGATATGCCAAGGGTGGTCATGATAAGGAAACCAAAAAAACGGAGACGGAAAAAACGGAGGAGGTGATGTATTCGACGCGTATATCTTTTTATGTATGACCACGCATAACTTTTTAGTGGTCCGATTTTGATAATTAAAAAAAAAACAATCGTAAGTCGACTCAAAAATAATTTACACAGTTTATAATTCAGTACAATATTTGTTAAACAAATCAAATTATCAGTGATTTATTAAAACTAGTGGTCGCCCAGAGGTCAAAATTCGACCATAATTAAAAATTTTAATTCAAGAAAACCAAATAATTATGAAAATAAAGAACCTTTTTTAAACATTTTCAATTTGACTACAGACTGACAATCAACAAATAGTATAATATGCGTGTGTGAGTGCTGTAGTGTGTGTAATGCTTTTTTTATTAATTTAAAGGAATATTTCATGTATAATTTTAAGAAAATATTAGTATTCCGCACTCCTTTTCTATATTTTAAACTATAAGTGTGCGAAATTTCATACCCCTACGTACGCACAATTTGCTTAAAAAGGGGTACAAAGTTTTTGCTTCACGTATTAATATATAGTAAGGTTCTCAGTAATTATTGTTCAATTTTAATAAAACAATAATGCGTACCAATATTCAGTAAGATTTTAAAAATATTCGTTGTTTTATATGTTCAGTTGTCAAACAACTATTACGATTATTAGGCACTAAAAGATTGATTTTATTAATTATTATTTAATTCGCTAAGATGCTACAGAAGAAATCAAATATTTAACAGCTATTTCTGAGAGCACCTGAGTACTAATATTTCAATACTAGCTTCTGCGCACGACTTCGTCGGCGTGGACTCAGCTCCTATTGGTCTTAGCGTGATGACACATAGCCTATAGCCTTCCTCGATAAATGGGCTATCTAACACTGAAAGAATATTTCAAATCGGCCCAGTAGTTCCAGAGATTACCGCGTTCAAACAAACAAACAAACAACCAAACAAACTCTTCAGCTTTATATATTAGTATTGATTTACTATCAATCCAAAATTTTAATGCATTTAATGACCTTGAAATATTTGGTTTATCTAAATACTGTTTTAATTCAGCAGGTTGTTACAATACAACAATTATTATTGTGCCAAAAATTTCATTGGCACTTGACGTACTTTTCATGAGCATAACTTCACAAATGATGCAGGTGATTCTTTTTCTCCATGAGGAACATGTTGCTGCATTTGTCCCCTAGTGTGGCCTACACAATGTTCCGCAACATTTGTCCCGTAACACTGTTGAGGGACATGTCCCGCAACATGTTCCTCATTTGTCCCCTAGTGGATACATAGCTTAATGCCTCGTTTCCACTAGGGAACATTTTGTCCCGCGACATGTTGCGGGACACGTAATTATAAGTGTTGCATAGTGTCCCCGAACATGCTCTGCAACATTTACCGCAACATATACGTGTTGAGGGACATTTGTTCCGCGTCAGCCCCAGCTACACTAGGAAACATTTATTTTTGTCTCGCGACATGTTGCGGGACACCTAATATACGTGTTGCACAGTGTCCCGCAACATGTCCCTCATTTGTCCCTTAGTGTGGACTAAACAATGTTCCGCAACATTTGTCCCGCGACATTGTTGAGGGACATGGGGGCGTTCAAGTATTACGTAACGCAAATATTGAAGATTTTTGACCCCCTCCCCCCCATGTAACGCGCCGTAACGTTTTATTGTACCCCCCCCCCTGCCCCATAAACGTTACGTAACACCCAACTGACCATTTTTACCACATTTTTACCCAAATGTCACAACTTTGTTGCGCAAAATAGCCAGAAAGTCGCTAAATTACTTTTGTTATTGATTTAATAGAGTTTGTGGTAGTAATAAATAAATAAAACTGTAGATTTTAATACACTAGTTTTTTTAATTAAACAAAAAACAATCAATACATCGTAACGCGTTGTTCTAACCCCCCCTCCCTCCCCTGTAACGCATCGTAACGTTTAACAAGACCCCCCTCCCCCCAATTAGCGTTACGTAATACTTGAACGCTCCCCATGTCCCGCAACATGTTCCTCATTTGTCCCCTAGTGGATACATAGCTTAATGGTTAAAATCCACCATAGGCATGAGTGGCATGACGATCGCTTGGTGTGGTGTGCAACGAAGACAGAATAGCATTCTGTTTTTTTTCTATCACACGTCACGCATTTATGTTTTAAAACATAACCAACTACAAATGAAAATCAGTCAATATCATGGACGTAATATACTAATATAACAGGACCGAGTACTCGCAGCTGAAAAACGAGCCGGCAGAGATAGTCTACAGTACCATGGCCTTGTGTCCCTTTCTAATAGGGTGACAATAAGATTTGGAAACTTGACAAATCTGTCACCAGTATTTACCACCTACACACATGAAAAATAAACATTAGCACAAGGGATGGATTACGAAATCAATACAGTATTTACCACCTACACACATGAAAAACAAACACTAGCACCAGGGATGGATTACGAAATCAATACATTATAATAAAAATGTAAAAGATCGCTGTCTGCACATGGAAGATATACAGGTTGTCCCGTAAGTAGTGGACCAAACGTTTATGGGGGGTAGTGAGACTTATTATCTAACAAAAATACAAAAAATTATAGTCCTAGGCTTTTTAGTTATTGAGTTAGGCTTTGTTTACAAAATATGGTGAAAATGTCATCCACGTAACCTAAATATTAAATTTTACCATATCTGTTTTTTATTTTATTGTTATTTTTTGTTCAAGGTAGTTAAGAATACATAAGTCTTCTTAATTAAAATGATACTCAAGCATAATTAACAACAACAAGAAAACTAGACATTAAAAATTTCAATATGAAAATTAGCCAAATCGGTCCAGCCATTCTCGGGTTTTAGCGAGACTAACGAACAGCAATTGATTTTTATACATACATAAAAAATGTCTATAACATGCACAAATGGTTGTTTGTTTCCAAGATCAGAGATTTAATGCTTGTCTTATAAGTAACAGCCGACTGATATCGCTGTCCCCGGGCAATAAAGCGGTAATATCAAAAATCAAATTTTACAGGAGAAATAAAACAAGCTAATTTGTTTATAGTTCAGCGTACAGTGATCCAAAACAGATGTTCAATGTGTCAAATAAAAGCTAATTTTTTTACCAATTTAGCCTTTTAAAAATAATTTTAATGGTATAAATGTTAATTGAAATAATTGAAAAAATGTATAATACAATTTATAGATGATAATATTTTAATTGTAACATCATTAATAACTTTTATAAAAACACCAAACACTGAGATTCAGGAATGTAAGAAACTAATACGACGTAATGTCTACTTTAGATTTCGAGCGTACCAGCCGATTACCACCTTCTTCAGAAAAATTTTAAAGGCGTAATAGCATTGTACAGAATAAAATCTCTTGTGATTACTTAGTATTAAGTGTTTACAGTTTATTCATATAATACGTTTATTTCCAAAAGCGCGGTTAAATTTATTACTGTTACTCTTTGTAGTGTAAAGATGTTCACCGGTTTTTTGTGTTATGTTTTTTCCATTAAATAAAACTGTTATTATCATCCGAAAAAATTAAGAGTGATAGATGGATACTCAGAGAAGCCAAAAATCAAATAACATTAAAAAAGGCGTAACTTGCGTTTACCGCTTTATTGCCCGGGGCCAGCGATATAGTTCCTAATTTTATTCTGACAAAACATGTATCTAAACAAATAATTATATTACAACCAGACTTGGGGCGCGAATTGAACAAATAATCCCCGGGTTGAATTCATATTAACACTTTCTTACCTTCCATGTACTCACTAATTCCGCTGTCAGGGGTGCCACCTTCAATCTCACTCAATGAGGGTTCTTTCGTATTTATTGACTGTTCATGCTATTGACAAAAAGTAGTAAATCAGTATTTAATTGATCTTCTGCATTATATATTACGACACGTTGGCGCAACGGTCACGGCACTGTTTGTGGCTGTTGCGGGTTCGATTCCCGCACACGACAAACATATTGGCCATACAGATGTTTGTCGTGGTCTGGGTGTTTGTGCAGTTCTTGTGGGTCTCCCCACCGTGCCTCGGAGATCACGTTAAGCCGTCGGTCCCGGTTGTTATCATGTACACCTGATAGCGATCGTTACTCACAGTAGGGAATATATCCGCCAAACCGAATTGGAGCAGCATGGTGGATTAAGCTCTGATCCTTCTCCTACATGGGGAAGAGGCCTATGCCTAGCAGTGGGATATTACAGGCTGAGGCGAGCGATTATATATTATACTTAAAATTCAAAAGTATATCCATAGTTCAAATAATTAATAATATAACATATGAGCAACATGAAAAAAATGTTTTGAAAATGAAACCTGATCCTGATATCTGAAATCATCTTACCTGGTTATTTGCCACCGAACTATTTGTCTCTTCTTCATCTGAACTTAGTGTTAATATTACTAGTTCAGGATCAGGTTGTTTGCCTCTCGGTTTCCGTACCCTTGTTGGTTTTTTCTCTTGCACCTTTATTAAAGAAATTATTAAGTAAACTATAAAAAGAAAAATAATTTTAGAGCATTTACAGTAATTATATTTATTATCTTTTTGACACTTAAGAAATTTTGACATTAGTGACTGCCTCACACGTTATTTATTCGATTTGAAATAATAATCGATTTTATTTAAAAAGAACTTTCAATCGATTTAATGAAATACATTAAGTTTAAAAATATTATTTATTTTTTCGTTTATTAGTTTTTTTTTAATTATAAATTAAATATATAAATAACAAATAAATGAATGAACAGAGTTATTGCTCTTTACTCTTGGTTTGAAATTAAATTTCAAGATTTCGACTTAATTCCTTGCAAATAATCAATCTTGGAGTCTTAAATACTATTTTTATTTCCTTTATTTTATTAAATTTATAGAAACAATAATCACATGACGTAAAATTATTTTTATCATATGATCGATTTATTATTTCAATAACTGTTTCATAGTCTCTGGTTGTTTGTTATGCGCAGGGTACTTCACTCAATCAATCAAATCGTCAATAAAGTATGACATTGCAGTAGAATTTTTAGTACGTTATTCCAAAAAAATATATGTCGGAGAGTCAATGCAGATAGTTAATAATGTCGGTACCTGTGTTGTTATTGATAATCATCTACCCTCACTAATTCTATTATTCGAGTTATTCTTAAGTGTACGTCGGTACCTGCGCTATTATCGACATTCACCTACCCTCGCTTTAATATTCGAGTCATTCTGTCGTGTATAAAAGACCGATGCGGCCGCAGCTAGGGCAGTCTTGGCTCTGGCGTGGCGCGGTGCACTTGTGTATCCTGCTAGTAGCTTAACCTCGACTCTTGTAAGGGTTAGTTTGTGTACACGAATTAATTGTTACATTCTATTGTGGGCAACTCGGACAGTGAAGGCGAGCGTTAATGCGCATTTTAAAGACGGCCGTCTTAAACCTAGATTCGGGTCGCAACTCCCGGGCACTGACTCTGAGTTGTCTCTCCGCCACGCGATAGATCCGGTACCCGCTCGGTAAGTCCATTGAATACTAAATAGTTAGAACTATCTTGTGTTAAATTACATTGTTAATAAACCAGTTCGGTCATCCGTCCGTTCTTCTTCCCGTACCTACTTCTGATCTGCGACATATATAACTATAGTCCGTTCAACGAGACGAGAGAATTTTTGTAAACAAACCAAAATGTCATTATCATAGATGTCATTTACATATGCAGGGTTTTGTAACCTTTTTTTCGTACATAAATTTTTTTAATCTGTACTAATATAATAAAGCTGAAGAGTTTGTTTGTTTGATTGTTTGTTTGTTTGTTTGAACGCGCTAATCTCAGGATCTACTGGTCCGATTTGAAAAATTCTTTCAGTGTTAGATAGCCCATTTATCGAGGAAGGCTATAGGCTATATATCATCACGCTAAGACCAATAGGAGTGGAGTCCACGCCGACGAAGTCGCGCGCAGAAGCTAGTGTAAAATATATTTATATTTTGATAATTACTTAATTAAATATAATTAATTAAATTTAATTATGTATATAAGATTTGATACTTCTTAAATAATTAATTATCAACATGTACATTTATTTTACATTTTACATTTAAAGTTTAAGTTTAGTTTAATAATTATAATAATATAAGTTTATTAGTTTAATTTTAAGTTTAGGATTTTAGGTACAAATGAAATATTAATGATTAATATGTATTACTAAAATATTTATTAGATACAAGCTGCTGTGCCCGCGACTTCGTCCGCGTGGAATTTAACGACAAATGATAAATGAATGATAAATGAAAACATTTATTTCGCCATAAGGTGATACACACACTTCACGAAAGTAAAAAAAAAATGATACAAAAAAACTAAACAATAATAATAAAAATTTAGGCAGCATAAAATCAAACAATAAAATAAAAATTTATATCTTAACATTAGGTACATTAGAAACTTACCAGTGTACCCAGTGTTGTAAGCAACCTTAACTTAGTCAAAATATTAAGTTACTACTCGTTAGACATTACACATTACCTACCTACTTTATCCTCGGCTTTATTAAATATTACAATAAATAACAATGTCCCTAGTGTAGGCCGAGAGAAAAAAAGCCGGAGGAAAAAAACTCTCGGTACTCTTTTAAAAAATGCACACTAAAATGCAAATAATTATTACAAAATCCGAATGTTTTCAAAGTCAGACTTTCTTGACAGATTTGACGTTCGAACTTGCCGAGAGACGTGCAGAAGATAGCAAACAAACAAGATAGAAGGAGATAGACTATATTTTGTTTGTTCCGTCGTCACTATGAAAAAATGATGCGCTTTGTTTACAAAATTTCTCTCGTCTCGTTGAACGGACTATAATTTATAGGCGTGAGCTGTCAAAAAGATAATAAATGGCCGGACGGGGTATAGTGTATTTGTTATACTTACAGTTTTATTGTTTATTGTTTTTGTAACTGTTGCCTTCAATAAATTCAATTTGATACCTTCTCCTGAAGCACTGTAAGAAAATGTATCTTAAAAATATTTGTTTGTAAATATAATAATTTGAATTGCTAATGTTTACAAAAATTAGCAATTAAAATTACTGATTTGTACATTATCATTTATCTTAGTAATGTATATATTTTTTTACATAATCAGAAGATAGAGGTTTCAATTAATAAAAAGGCTACCCATTTTTTAAAAAAAGCTGATATTTTGACGTGAGTATTTTCGATTGAAAATGAGGGTGCTTTTTCGATATTGAGGTCAAAATAGGGTGAAAAAATTAATATTTTAAATTTTCAAAATTCTAGTGTGTTTGGGACATAAAGAGGTAAGTTTTCACCAAATATCATGAAAAAAAATTTTTTTTTGTAAAAGAAAAAATAAAAAACAAAAAATGTGGTTTTTTTGATTTTTCACACGAATTTTGAGGTTATGGAGAAAAAGTATAAATACAAAAGTTGTAGATCTTTTTATTATCTACAACTTTGCCATTTAACTTTTTTCGATAGGACTTGTAATTTTGCCGGAAATCGAGATTTACCGATTTTTACCCTTAAAAACTCACCCCCCACCCCTTCCCAACCTCAGATCGCCTCTAATTTATTTTTCCTTTCATTTTAGTGGTATTGCCTTCCTTTTCCAATAGGTTTCATCCTACTTTAATTTTTTTTCGTTTCTAAAATTATCGACCCTGGTCTATAAATGGTTAAAGATAAGACAAAATGTTGTACGACTGAATTATAGGACTAAAAAAGATCTACAAAAAATTTCGCGAGGGTATATATCTATTTAAATTTTAATAAATGGGTGTTTGTGTTCAATTTACAATTTTTTTACCCGAGCGAAGCCGGGGCGAGCTGATAGTATACCATATTTGTCACCCAAATTATTACTCCAGAATACTTTAAAATACGATTTTGATTCATTTAAAATATAAATAATTTGTAATAATTTAAGGATATATTATGACTTTTACTTACATTTGTTTATCTAATAATGACTTTTCAGGTTCTTTTTTCTTTTGTTCCACTTTCTTGCTTGCTATTGGTACACTTTTAGGTTCTTCTGTAAATACTCTTTTACATCTACAACAAAGACAATCAATTTGTTGCTATTATTAGTCTTATTTTCATTGTAATTATTTTTAATTTATTAATGGTTTTAGTATTTAATAATAGGTACAAATGTATATGTTACAGTCAAAACTCTTAATCAGTCAAAAGTAGTTTTGACTGCAAAAAATCAGTCAAAAGTACTTTTGACTAGACAAGTTGGTCAAAAGTGGTTTTGACTAAAATAACAGTTAAAAGTACTTTTACCCAATGGAGCTGGTTAAAAGTACTTTTGACTAAATGATTCCGTCAAAAGTGGTTTTTACTGGTTGTATCAGTCAAAACTCTTAAAAAGTAAGGTGGGCGCGGCATATTTTTGTCACAGAAACAATAAAAAAAAATAACCCTAACCTATCTAATTTCAATATTAGACTGTTTATCGGCATATTTTTGTCACAGAAACAAAAAAAAAAATAACCCTCACCTATCTAATTTCAATATTAGACTGTTTATCAGCATATTTTTGTCACATAAACAAAAAAAAAATAACCCTAACCTATCTAATTTCAATATTAGACTGTTTATCGGCATATTTTTGTCACAGAAACAAAAAAAATAACCCTAACCTATCTAATTTCAATATTAGACTGTTTATCGGCATATTTTTGTCACAGAAACAAAAAAAAATAACCCTAACCTATCTAATTTGCAGTTAAAACTAAACTAGTTAAGAGTTAATAGAGTTTAAGAGTTAATAGTGCTTTTGACTGACGCTTTTTTGCAGTCAAAACTACTTTTGACGGAGAGCGTCAGTCAAAAGTACTTTTAACTGCAAATTTGCAGTCAAAAGTACTAATAACCAATAATTTTCAGTCAAAACCACTTTTGACCAACTTGTCTAGTCAAAAGTACTTTTGACTGATTTCGCTAGTCAATAGTACTTTTGACTGATTAAGAGTTTTGACTGTGACATATACATTATTAGACCAATTGCTTTACTTTTGATTATACAAAAATGTAATACACTTGATAAGTAATAAAATTGCATCTTTAAGCATGACAGATTTTTTTTACAGAGGTAATATAATGTTCACTAACCTTTGACATCGACTAAAATCAAATCCTGTGTAACCACAAGATTTACACAGTGCTAACATTCCATCAACGTAGCGCGGTGGGGGGGAACGTTGTTCTGGAGATTCAGGACTATTATTTACTGTAAAGAATAAAAAAAATAATTATTATTATTACAGCAAAATCTAGACGGAATTTAATATGACATATATATCCTTTATTAGTATGAATAGGAAAGGGCTAGTTCGATTATGATGTAGTTTTGTATTGGACTCCAGCAGTGGACTGTGATAGGCTGAAGTGATGATGATATTTTAATGACAAAACTGCACTGTGTCTTTCTCTCAAAAACCTCATATTAGTATTATCAGCGTGAGTTAGTTAATGTTGGAAATTCTATGTGATATAGTCTAGATCTATTTTTATCTTATCTATGTAAGATTGCCGTTGTCGGCTGGATGAGGATTGCGGATAGCCGGGATGTCTGGCTCGAACTTGGGGAGGCCTATGTCCAGCAGTGGACTGCAATAGGCTGAACAGACTGACTGACTGATATTCTAGATCTAGATGTTACCCATTTGCATTAAGAATATGTAAGGTATTTACAAACACGGTTAAGAAACATTTATTACAAAAATTTAGATAATCAGTATAGTTCCCATCAAGTTTAGATAAAATACCCTTAGAAATAGGTAAAATCAAACAATACACATGAATAGAACGTTAAAAAAATTCGAAAACTAACAAAGGCATCTACAGTTTGCAATGGTTGTATTGCAAATTGATTAAAATATTATGGTGAAATTAAAGACCCTTACAATGTTTATTTTTCCCTAAAAATATGTTATTAGCAGTTTTACCAACATATTATGAGATTAAAAGAATATATCTTTATTTAGCTTACCATTTTCTGGGCACGGTCCTTTTTCAGGCGTAGACATTTCACTACTGCGAGGTTGTGATAGAGCATTTGGTGAACTTCTACTACTAATGTCTCCAACTAACATCTACAACAAAAATTATTAATGTATGTAATAAGAAGCTTGAATATAAATATTCAAAATATTTAATAGAAGCACTATAGAGTATACATACTGGATGATTTTCTAACATTTCTTCAATCCTCGTCGTTGAACCTACAGATACGAAGTAATCTATTTCACTACTTGTATTTTGCATACATTGTATATTCGTATCCTCAGTAAAAGGAACATTGACCTGAAACAAAAAAAGACTTTTAATAAGCAATTTTTTTTTAAAAAATAAATATGTGTAAAAATTCGAAAATTTTATAATTAGCTTACCTGTTCTAAAACCTCTTGAAGCGTACAACTTTCTTTAGGTAATGTGAAGGTGATAAGTCTTTGCTCCCCATTTTGTAAGAAAATTAACATTTTCGCCGATTGAGTTTCAAATGTTTGTTCTGATGGTCCACTTCCTGACTCGCTGCCTTCTATAATTTAAATAATATTGAGGTTATTGACTACTTTTATGGTATATAGCGTTAGCAGTAAGAAATCTAATTTTAAACATGGTATCTATGGAACTCGTTTCCGTTGTCGTTCGGAGGGAAATTTCCATACTATAAATGTTCAGTACACTGTGTATATACATTACCTTGGAAAGTACAAAAAACAGCAGGATATTTCCTGCTCAAAAAATGGAGCAGCCCGACTGGGGTAGTACCTCGACCTTACAGAAGACCACAGCTAAATAATACTGCTTTCAAGCAGTGTTGTGTTCCGGTTGGTGAGTAAGGTGACCAGAGCTCCTGGGGGGATTGGGGGATTGGGGGTAGTAGGGTCGGCAACGCGCTTGCGATACTTCTGATGTTGCAGGCGTCTATAGGCTACGGTAATTGCTCACCATCAGGTTAGCCGTACGCTTGTTTGCCGACTTAGTGATATAAAAAAAAATTATATATATATATATATATATATATATATATATATATATATAAGGGAACTGTCGGTCCAGGTTGTTATCATAGATAATAATTCTTACTTAGAGTAAGGAAATTTTCTGCCAACCCAAACCACCACCCGCAACACCACAAGGAACGACAGGAACACAACACTGTTTGAGAGCAGTGTTATTCAGCTGTGATCTTCTGTAACTTTGAGGTACTTCACCAGACATGCTGCTCCAGATTTTGAGCAGGATATTTCCTGGCGTGCCCAACCTCAACATAACTAACTATCTCCTTTATAGAGAGAAAGAAGGTCTTTGCTGAATTACTGAATGGTTACAGACTGTTTCAGTTCAGTGTAATAAGTGCATGTTCATTTTATTTTAAATATGGTAATTTTATTGGCTAAGTGAAAAAGAAATGTGTAAAATACTTTAAAATACAAAAACATTTACCTGTCAGATGGTTTTGTTGTTGCTGTGTTTGCATTGGAGGCACTCTTTGCACTGGTCGTTGTTGTTCTTTACTTCTTACTAAAGTTTGACGAGCACTATCCCTATAACAAATACAATCATTAAAAAAAAATCAACGTCTTTCTAATATGGAATAAAAATAGGACAAGATTTTTCAGAAACTTTATTGATCTATCGATTATAAACTGAAATGTATTTTACAGATTTCAATAATTGCTTCACCATTAGAAAACTCAGTTACCTAGATGAGACTTAATAATTATATTATAAATATAACCTTGTCACAGTAGTGAAATAGTCGTAAATTAGGGTGATGCAAAAGCAGACTAGTTATTAAAAAAGTGAGACAAATTTTATTACAGTATAAAGCTTACCTTGTTTGCTGCTGCTGTTGCTGTTGTTGCTGTTGTTGTGACAGGACACGTGATGAATGCATTCGTCTATATTCCGCTACTGACATTCTTTGACCATTTGTCAAAGTTATAAACTGCCGCTCCTCTTCAGGGTTATCTGGTTCCATTAACAATTGACTTATTGTTTGGGGTGGTTGTTGCTGTTGCATATGTGTATTTTCAAAGGTTGTCTGTTGTTGTTGAAAACTATGTTGAGGACTAAAGTTAGCTTGATGTTGTTGGGAAACCCCAGCAGCGTGCGGGCCTGGAGTGAGACCTCCAGAATGAACCTGTCTTAAGGGAGATGGAGACTGAAACTGTTGTGGTGGATTGAGATTTTCTGTTACTGGATTTTTCTGAACTATCGCTGCTGTTATACTTTCCTCGAGATCATCCATATCACTAGAGTTGTTTGGTTGAACGGCGACCTTTTTAACTTGTTGAACTTGCTGCGGATGAGGCGAAGTGCGATGTGGCGTCGTATTCAAATTGTTTTGTTGAGGTAGAGTTAAAGGTCCATTGTTGATGTTTGTCTGTACGGGGTGATGTTGAGACATTGTAGTTTGTGGTGTTTGTGTCACTATGGTACCTTGGGGTGTTATTATACGTGCGGCTTGTTGAGCGTGCGATTGATTTTGTTGTGTTAGTAAAATCTGTTGCTGAAAAAAAAAAATTTAAAACAATGTAAATTGACTTTTAGCACAAAATCACACTATTAAAGTGATTGCAACCTCAATTATGGTAGATCTGTAATTTTTAAGATTAATTCAAATTCAAAAATGTTTTTAAAACAGAATTACTACAGAAAGCTTATTATTTAATAACTTTATAAGAATGATATGACACAAATTCAGTTTCAAGGGTATAACGGTTAACAATTATCATTTTTAAATCAATAAATTACAAAAATATGTTAATTATCTTTAGATGATTCAACCTGTAACATCATGAAGGATAAGGATCGAAGCTTAATCCACCAGGCTGCTCTATTGCAGATTAGCTGATATATCATTAAAATTTAAATAAATATAAATAAATAAATAAATATTCTACTATGAATAACTATCGCTATCAGGTATTTATGATAACAACTGCCCGACAACTTAACATGCTCTTCAAGGCACGGTGGGGAAACCCACAAGAACAGACATCCAAACCGGAAAGAAATATTTGTACATGTATAAATAATCCTAAGCGGGATTGAATCTGCAAATCGCAGGTATTTTAAAGCTTATATGGCACACGCACCACCACATCAGAGCGGTTTTTATTGTGTTTATTATGTTGTTTCTTTCAATACATTAATTTAAATGTTTCCTACATTTTTTTTATAATCACTAAAAATAGTAATATAAAAACTATCTAATATCGCTAAAATATTTTAAATCAAAATAAAAGAAAAAGTAAAATGATTGAGATTGCATTCTCTTAAAATGTAAAATTAATTTTAAATGTATAAACCTGTTGGGTCGTGAGTTTCAGTTGATTAAGTTGTTGAACTTGCTGAGGATGGTTGATGATATGTTGGGCGAGCTGATGTTGTTGGTGCTGCTGTTGTTGCGGTTGCGATTGCTAGAAATTACACGAAATTTAATAAAATATATAGATAAATAGTATAACTTAATACTGAGTACTGACATAACTCAAATGAGTAATGTTATAAGTATTATAATATATTTTATTCTTATCTTATATACTGAATACAAAATTGGAGTCAAAGTAAATTGCAGTCGTCTTTTTCTTCTGGTTACTGATAAACGTTATTATTTATATAGTAGTAGTAGTTGTCAGTTGTCACGTCGTAGATCGAGGCTCACCTGCAGCAGCGGAGTGCGCGGGCGCGCGGGGCGGTGCTGCGGGTGCTGCGGGTGCTGCGCGTGCTGCGCGTGCGGGTTGAGGACGCGCGGCGAGCCGGGCCGCGCCGGCCGTGCGCCTCGCACCGGGCCCGCGCCCGCAGGGACGGCCAACCCCCGCCCGCCGCCCGGACCCGCGTTCAGCGGCGCCTGCTATTTATTTATTTATTTATATACGAAGCCAACATAGTATTATACTGTGGTGTTTATCATTCGTACGGCTGGACCGATTTTGACGGGACTTTCACTGGCAGATAGTTGATGTAATAAGGAGTAACTTAGACTACTTTTATATTAATTTTTTTTATAACTACAAACAACAATAATTACTTAGTTAAATTCCACGGGGACGAAGTCGCGGGCACAGCTAGTATTTATCATAATTATGACAAATTCGTTCTGCAAAGCACGCAAATCAAAACATCTGCTCATAGTCTGGAGACTGATCGCAAGATTATACAGAGAGAAAAAAAAAGTAAACTAACTTTAAATAGCTGCTACTGTATTTAACCTGTATTGCTATATTCAAAAAATCGGCCAAGTGCGAGTCGGACTCGCCCACGAAGGGTTCCGTACCGTTGACTAGGTAAACAGCAGTAGGTATATTGATTTTAATATCGAGCAAAAAGGGCAAGAAAATCGCGTTTGTTGTATGGGAGCCCCCTTAAATATTAATTTTTTTTTTTTTAGTATTTGTTGTTATAGCGGCAACATAAATACATAATTTGTGAAAATGGGAGGCGAACGGACGGACAGCGAAGTCTTAGTAATAGGGTCCCGTTTTTACCCTTTGGGTACGGAACCCTAAAAACGATATGGTAAGACACATACTAAATTTTGTATTGTTATGGTTCATAAATTAAATTAATTTCCTGAATATAGCAACTGAGCAATACATAATATGTTTGTCTGTGTAAATTTATGTCAATAACAAATGAAAAGAAAATGTATAGACTTTGATATAGAAGAATAGTAAAATATATACTGTTAGTACTGTAACATGTTAGTTGACCCATATATGATATTCTATCTCGAAACCAAAAACATTTAGGTACACATCAGTAAAACAAATGAAAAATATATTGATGGGACGATTAATATCAAATTGATATTATGCTATACGTACTTGTTGCATTGCGTACATAGTAATATAAAAATCTGTTTTGTTTATTATATTTTTTTTATTAAACACATACAGTCATACATACCTGCTGGTGTTGAGAATTAAGTAGTCGAGGCGGTACTTGTAAAGGTGGAGTAACCATAGGTGAACGCATTGTTGGCCGCCGAGGACGCACAGCGCGACCCGCCGTCCGTACTAATGTCACTCCCGTCGGCGTATTCAGAGTCTGATTGAGCAATCGAGGTTGAGCTGGTCTTGTGGGTGTTCCCTGAAAGAGAAGAAAGATTTATTTTATTACAATTTCCAACTTTTTAGGTTGCTTAAAGAATTGCAAGAGGTGGAGAGACTATCTAACATCTAATATTACTTTTTTAAAATTTTATGATATAAAATTTTTAGTATATTTTTATAATTTATATATCTTACTGGTTGATTGACATAAGCTGCATGCATCACAATCTGATGCTGTATTGGTTGAGGTTGTATTTGTTGAGACTGCAAGTGCTGCTGGTGTTGTTGTTGTTGCAATTGATGCTGCAGTTGTTGTTGCTGTTGCTGCTGTTGTTGAAGCTGTTGTAAATGGATCTGTTGTTGGTGCTGTTGTTGTAAATGCTGCATGAGTTGTTGTGGCGGCTGAAACGTTAAAAAAATCATATAAAATAACTATCCGTTCCCCGTGGTTTCACCCGCGTTAATTTGAGGAAAAAAACGTTTTAAAATATAATACAGCCCCTAAGCTTCTTGGTAAATGGACAATCTAACACAAAAAGAATTTTTCAATTCAAACCTGTCGTTTCTGAGAATACCGAGTTCAAAAAAACAAACAAACTTATCAGCTTAGTATAGATTTGTGAACAAATAACATGATAATCTTAAAAACAATTCACTCATATTTCCTGATATATTACGTCCATAGTATTACGCAAAAACTTGTGCTAAGTTGAGAAAAAACAGGCAATTTTTTTACACCATTTAACCTTAGAAAATGAGAAAACAAATTACAAAAACAAAATATTAAATCAGTTTTCAATTCGAGCATTTTGTTATTAATATCTTGGTCATAACCCTAAATTCAAAACTAATAAGTTAATAACCACTTATTAATACAAACGTACATTTTTGACATGCGTTTATTTTATTTTCAACAGTGCGTTTTATAGATTGGTATACTGAAAATCTATACATAAATTATTTAAATAAATAAATAAACGCTTCACACTCAACGGCTCCCAGTAGGATTATATTTTGCGTCGGGGGTTCGGAAACACACAATACATTTGTGCTTGATTTGATTGTTTATTTGACACGTCCACTTACTAGCACTGAACTAGCGAGATTTTTAAGAAGTCATACTTTAACCTTTAGCGTAAATTTTTTTGCTTTTTTTTGATTCTGGTGTAAAAAAACCGGGTTTTCATTTAAAAAAAAATGAGATTGACCTTAAAATGACCTTGAAAATGAAGTTCATTGTCAAATCAAAGCTCACCGTTGGATTCCTCGTTGAAAGTTACCTAGGGTAACCCTAAATTCAAAACTAATAAGTTAATAACCACTTATTAATACAAACGTACATTTTTGACATGCGTTTATTTTATTTTCAACAGTGCGTTTTATAGATTGGTATACTGAAAATCTATACATAAATTATTTAAATAAATAAATAAACGCTTCACACTCAACGGCTCCCAGTAGGATTATATTTTGCGTCGGGGGTTCGGAAACACACAATACATTTGTGCTTGATTTGATTGTTTATTTGACACGTCCACTTGCTAGCACTGAACTAGCGAGATTTTTAAGAAGTCATACTTTAACCTTTAGCGTAAATTTTTTTGCTTTTTTTTGATTCTGGTGTAAAAAAACCGGGTTTTCATTTTAAAAAAAAATGAGATTGACCTTCAAATGACCTTGAAAATGAAGTTCATTGTCAAATCAAAGCTCACCGTTGGATTCCTCGTTGAAAGTTACCTAGGGTATGACCTTTGTTTTTGTTTTACCACTAAACTAGCGAGATTTTTAAGGTCATACTTTGACCTCTATTTGGCCTTCAGAGGTTTCGTTAACCTCATACCTAAATACGTATCCGGACGTAAAACTTTTCGTTCTTTTCGATTCCGGTATAAAAAATAGAGGTTACAATTTAAAAAATGAGGATGACCTTAAAATAACCTTGAAAATGAACTTCAAGGTCAAATCAGAGATCACCGTTGAATTCCTCGTTAAAAGTTACCTAGGCTGTGACCTTTGTTTCACGAACAACCCATGCGGTTTTCCGAATTTTCCGGGGTTTCCATGCTTTTTCCTCACCCGTTATACTATACTCCGTCCAACCGTTTATTATCTTTTTAACATTTCAAGAAAATTCGAAATTAGTGACTGCCTCACACGTTATTGATTCGATTTGAAATAATAATCGATTTTATTTAAGAAGAACTTTCAATCGGTTTAATGAAATATTTTTAGTTCAAGAATATTAATTATTTGTTTATTAGTTAGCTTGTTAAATAATTAAGAAGTTAGGTATGTCATTTTTTAATACAGTTGCTCAAAAAGTGGCGTATTGCAGGGACGTATAGCGTTCGGGAAGTGGGCTATTACACACGCGTGCTTTTTTTTACCTTTCCCGCACTCGTGCGTTCTCTTTCCCAACTGTCAAAATAATGTCTATTAAAAAGAAAAACCAACCATGAAGTTTTTACTAAAAAAATTCATAGAAGTTTTATGATTCATGCAAATACGTATATTTCTTAAAAGAAGCTACTAATTTGTTTCAATATCAGATTTAATGATTTGGTTGAATGAGTTTGGTTAGGTTTCATTTCATTTCATTAAATTTCATTTTCATTTCATATCAATAAAAAACTTCTACTGAAGACTTGGCTGTATGGGCATAGTTTCCCTTTGCCTACCAGAATGACCAGAATGGGTGAAGAAAAAAAAAACTCTGCTTAATATTCTACGGTTGCCGCCATTTTTCAGAAATTTTCTTTGCGAGTTTATTTTTATTTTTTTTTTTTTTATATAACAAAGGGGGCAAACGAGCAAACGGAGCTATCTGATGTTAAATAGCTACCGCCGCCCATGGACATCCGCAACATAAGAGGAGTTGCGGGTGCGTTGCCGGAATTTAGGGAAAAGATATTTTATTAAATTGTTTCATTTTTTCGCAACTGTATTAAAAATAGTCGTTCAGTACACGTGCGGAACCGTCATTGCAACTTGTTCCGACTGTCAACCCTCGCCTTCGGCTGCGCCTCGGCTCGGGTAGACATTTGTCGGAACTCGTCTGCAATGACAGCCTTTCCACACTTGTAATGAAATATAATATTCCAAGTATATTTGCTCATAGCTCTTGATTTAAACTTGATTTAGACTTTATTAACCATGCGTTTTAAAGTTAAATTTCACCGCGTGCAGTTACATTTTAATGTAGCCGTCAAAAAATAAATAAATGAATGAACAGAGTTATTGCTCTTTACTCTTGGTTTGAAAGTAAATTCCAAGATTTCGACTTAATTCCTTGCAAATAATCAATCTTGGAGTCATAGATATCTACTATTTTTATTTCATTTTTTTAATTAAATTTATAGAAACAATAATTACATGACGTAAAATTATTTTTATCATACGATTGTTTTATCGTATTTCAAGAACTGTTTCATAGTCTGTGGTTGTTTCTTATGCACAGGGCACTTTACTTAATCAATCAAATCGTTAATAAAGCATGACATTACTGTAGAATTTCTTAGTACGTTATCCCGAAAAAAAAAACTGCAATTTTCAGGCGTGAGCTGTCAAAAAGATAATAAACGGTTGGACGGAGTATAATATTGTTAAGCTGAAGAAGTTTTTTTGTTTTTTTTTTAAACGAGCTAATCTCAGGCACTACTGGTTAATTAATCAAGGCAAATTAATAAAAATAATTTTGTCTTTTATATTTATATGTAATTTGACCCATAATTTAGGAGATAATGTAAAATCAAATGAAACGCCCCGTCGCGCCGCGTCGTGCAGCGCGCCAGTGTAAGTCTGAGTTGCACAGTAATGGTTCAAATATATTTTAGTACTTTTTTCCTCAAATTAACGCGGGTGAAACCGCGGGGCACAGCTAGTAATTATAATATAATTGGTAATCAATAATCATAATCAGTCTCAATAATTGATCTGCAACTTTCCGTCGCTGGGTCTAAATTAAGAAGGATGTAGGTACATGATATAGACACAACAAAATAACAAATTATTTTGGTGCGTAGCGTTACGTGTGCTTGTTCTTGAAAATGTATAGCTTTCATTTGTATAAAACTAAACTAGCATTGTATGATACTAAGCAGAACTGAAATAGCTTGTAATTATAAACTGCTAGATAAAGGTATATATACGACAAAAAGTTGGGAGAATACACCAACCGCGCTGTATCATCATGGATAGGCAAACAATTTCCCTATAGTAACAATTGCCATGTTATATAATATATCATGGTGACTCCAGACTTGGGCTATTCGTGTTTGCTGTTCAGTATTTGTTGTTTTTGACAAAATATTTGAAGTACGGGCAAATAGACGATAAGACCGTCTACACATGGAGCCAAATATTCGTTGTCAGTTTGGTTGACAGACCATGTGCGGCCAATATATTTGTGTTTGCTTATTTGTTTCCTATTATGTGCCTTGAAAAACCGACAGAAGTTCGGTAAGCCATATTTGCCAAAAAGGCAAATACGGCAATAATTTTGGCAAATACACTCTCCACACATGGAAGTTGTTTGTCAAATATGGCAAATACGCAAACACGAATAGCCAAGTGTGGACGCAGGGTCACACATTTACTATAAAACTCCAGACTAATGAATTTACCTAATAAAGATACAGAAGGCACAAATGTTATTGGGTGTCAGGACAAATCCTGACTAGATGTTGTAACCTAGAATGTTTATGGAGTAGTTGGTATGTGGATAGTCAATGAAAATAAAAGTGGCCTCTTAAATACAACATTTTAAAATTGGAATCATTGTCACCAACACTGTTGGTTACACAAGGTTGACACATGCATAAAAATGCGCGCCTAAATAGTTTTGAAGTATCTATAAGATAGTGCAGTAACTAACAGTTTGTTGTGGTCCATGTTGAGCTGGTGGCTGAGGTGGTGGTTGTGGCGGGGGTTGTTGCGCGGGGTGAATTACAGTGGGCTGAGATAATACATGCGCTGGACTCACCAACTATTAAAACAAAATTTTAATTTTAGAATTATTAAAATATGTATATATATATAAATAAACAAAAACTTAACATTTATGTATACTTTATGGTAAGTTCTCGTATGTCAATACGTTTTAAGCCTGTTATGAAAATTGTGTGTTTTGTTAGTATGTAAGTTAATAAAACAATTTATGTAAGTTATATAACTAAGAATTTTATGATACTTAATTTAACACAATGTATTAATACCAAAATACAACTTTATAGAAATTTATAATGACTAGTGGTCGCCCAGAGGTCGAAATTCGACCATAATTAAAAATTTAAATTAAAGAAAACCAACTAATTATGAAAATAAAGAACCTTTTTTAAAAAATTTCAACTTGATTACAGACTTTGACAGTCAACAAATAGTATAATATGCGTGTGTGAGTGCTGTAGTGTGTAATGTTTTTTTAATTAATTTAATGTATATTTTTGAAAAAATATTAGCATTCCGCTGCACTCCTCTATATAAACTATAAGTGTACGGCCTGAGTGAAAAAGCGTTCAGCGGGGCGTTCTGCGTTGCCTGTAAGCGGCGAAAGAGCGTTCGTACAGTGGCCTCAGTGCACGCCGCCGCTCGGCCGCCACTCAGGACACTCGCGGGTGTTTTCATACGTTCAACATGAACGCTGCACGCCCCGCCCCGCCGAACGCTTAGGTCGAGCGTGCACTCAGGTCGTACGCTAAGTATGCGAAATTTCATACTCCTACGTACGCGCAATTTCCGTAAAAAGGGGTACAAAATTTTTGCTTCAAGTTATAGTATGCGAAATTTCATACTCCTACGTACGCGCAATTTCCGTAAAAAGGGGTACAAAATTTTTGCTTCACGTTTTAATATATAGATTATAATTTAATTGCTTTTTAAAGCCATTTTTGATGGATAACAACTTGTTTACACATCAACCAAAGGCAAGATGTTATTCTTCATACAGTAGCACGGGTAAATCCCAAAATAGATTTTTATTATAATAATATTAAGTATGAAGAAAGGTTGTAAAACAGAAACCTATAAAAATAAATAAAATTGGAGTGTCTGTTTGTAATATTAATATAACCGCTTTTTACTAAATACATAATTATGGACCTATACCTATATGGAACATAATTATACCAAAATAACATATTTTTACAATTTTTGTCTCTCCGTCTGTCTGTCTGTTTGTTCCGGTTAATCGCTGAAACGGCTGGACCAATTTTGACGGGACTTTCACTGGCAGATAGCTTATGTAATAAGGTGTAACTTAGGCTAATTTTATTTTAGATTTTTTTTTCATAACTGCGAACTGAACAATAACTTTTTTATTAAATTCCACGTGGACGTAGTCGCGGGCACAGCAGCTAGTAGATAATAAGACGGAAAGTTTAAATAGTTTCCATATTTATGTTAAGACTTACAATTTATTCCTGATTAAAATTAAATAACAAACACAGACAAAAATCTACTGCAATCATAGGCAAAAATGTTACAAAATAATAATAATAATAATAATACAAAAAAAAAATAAGAATTTGAGACTATGTTTATTCAATAAAACTATTTCTTAACTTATGATTGCTTCTTTAGCAATAAGGCCGCCTCTGGTATATTTCTCTTGTAAATACTGTTACTCTATACTTGTAATATTTTTATCATGTGCAATAAAGAGTAATTGTATTGTATTACTTATTTATAGTTTTGTTGTCAAATCAAAATTAAGAATGCATTATTAATTTTAACATGGTTGCTTTATTTCTTTTGAGTGTGAATTAAAAATGATATAATTTAATCTGTGGCAAAACAGTTTACAATTTACACAACTATATAACAAGTAAATATTGTTTTCAAAATGATAAAAACTTGTATTTTTTAACTGACTTCAAGAAGAAAGAGGTCACCAATTAGACTGTTTTTTTATTATTTGTGTTACCTCATAACTTTTTAATGGGTGGTACCGAATTAGATGATTCTTTTTTTAATTGAAAGGTGGTGTTTGTTATATGGTCCCATTTAAATTTGATCTACATCTCATAAGTACACTAAGTTATCTCTAATAATACATATTACTTGACTAATTTATCTCCTCACATACGTACGTTGGTATGTTGTATTACTTATTGATGTAATTGAAGTAGTTTATTTTTTTTCGATTGAGAACAAACATAATAATATACTCGTTTATCCTACACTAGCTGTGCCCCGCGGTTACCCCCGCGCTAATTTGTGGAAAATCATAGCTATAGCCTTTCCTAATTTCAAGTTTGTAGGTGTATTTTTCATTCGACTTTCATACAAACTACCATCCCCTGTTTTAACCCCAAAAGGGGGTTGATTTCTCAAAATACATTATTAGTACACCTCAACACCGTCTATAGAGCATACATTTTGAATTTCAAGTCTCTTACTTCAAAAACATAGGACTTTCATACAAACTTCCAACCCCCGTTTAACCCCCTTAGGGGTGGAATATCGTGAAACCCGTTCTTAGCTGACCTCTACTCGGCGAAAGGAATATTCCTACCAAAATTCAAGTCTCTACGCCTTATGGTTTCAGAGATATCATGATGAGTCAATGGGTGGGTAACTCTTTTATATATATAGATAATCATTTATTATAATAAAAATAAGATTTATTTTAAGTTTTTATCAGACAAAATCAATTAAAACTACTTAAAATATATTGCTTGCAGACCACAGTTCGCATCACAGCAGTATAAACATTTTGAATATTATATCAAAAATACCGACCGTTCCAACGGGGCTCGAACCCGCACCTCCGACTAACTGTGTCGAGGCTCTTAGCCAATTAAGCTATGGAACGATTTACTCGTCCGGTCGAAATCTTTGATATGATGAATTTTTATTCGGTCTTAAGGAACCGTGGCCCCGCCTATAGTGAGTCCTTTACAGCACCTGTAACTATTCTAAGTTTCATATTACAATGAAAATCTTTGACAAGAGACGACACCAATATTAAAAATAATATCATATATTATATCGGAGGTGTGGGTTCAATCCCCACTGGAACGATCGGTATTTTTGATATGATATTAAAAATGTTTATAATTTCGTCATGTGTGGGTATTACATAAAAAAATAATACAAATAAAATCACAGCAATATGTTAATTTAGATCTTTCCAAATGAAAAATATTGTGGAAAAATAAAACACAGCATAATTCATTCCACGGTAAAAATCCTGCCAATTTGGCAAATCCACGGATTGCTCTCTCTTTGTAATTCTTACTAAGTTAGATATAAGTAATATAAATAAAATAATAAAATTCTATTTTTGTAAGCTTCATAACATTATATCATAACAAGACAAGATGCACCTCTAACAATTGGCAAAAAAAGATCTTACACCATTCGTTGGAAATTAAGGTAAACTATAAATAAAAACTCACATTATTGTTTAACTAAAATAATAACTACATTATTATGTTCTTTAATGAATTAGCAAAAGTCAAAGTTAAACCCACAAAAAAAAACAATATAAACAACTTTTGCTGCGTTTTCATACATTCTAGTCTCTTTTAGTCTTAATTCACCTTTTGATTTAGTTTATTCTTTGTACTACGTATTAACAAATTTTTTACGTAAAAATATTGCGATTTTAAGTGTAATAAGCTATATTAAATACAATGAAAGATTTAATTCTGGAATACATGAGTCAAATGCTGAATAATATAGGTACTTTGTTTACTGTTTATTAAAACTCAAACAAAAAAATTTTTTTAACTGAATAGTTGAACATATTAATATAATTTTACTGAATTGTATTTTAGAAATTAATTTTACAAATGAAATTACTAATCAATACTTTTGGATATCCTATAAAAACGAAACACATTAATTTGTTAGTACCTAGATATTAATCACATAGTGAAAAAATATTATCAATATAACAATTTAAAGGTTTTATATTTATATTTAATATATATACATAGTCAAGAGGACTGTTTTATATATTTTTTCAGGTGTTTGGTTACGGTGGTGGTGTATAGTATGCTACTAAGAGAAATACCACATTCTTAAAAATGGTTGAGTTGAGTTAGAAATTGGAGCAGGAAAAGGAAGAAATTTTTAAGTTATTATAATAAAGTTAATATTATTAATATTAACTTAAAAAATGACATAAATATGCAAAGCAAACTAAATATTATTAAGGTGAGTGTCAGATTAATGAAAATAGGTTATTGAAAAATAAAAGTGCGACTAAATTTTATGATAGAAGTGTATTACTGAAGAAAATTCTATCAATAAAAATTACTTCTTTATCTGGAAACTAAAAGTAACATTTACTCAATTTATAAGACAACGTTATAAATATGTTCCAAAATTAAAATTATAAATAAAAACCCAATAGAGAACAAAATCTTTACAGAAGATTTACTTTCATGCCTAGTTTTGGATAATAGAAAGTAAACACTATAGGCTCACATGCATATGTGATTTTAGAAGTTAATACCAATGCTAAGCATTTATCTAATTTACAGACATACATGTTGGGGCCGCTGTGATGCATCAATGATCTGTTGAGCTTGTTGCAACACAACCTGTGCATCCATAGGTAAATCAGATGTGTAGTAAACCTACAAATAAAGTGTTTATAAAAGTAATGCATCATAGTATTGGATGTTTAACATTATGACCAATAAAAATGATTTTTAAACTTTTGTCATTTTCAAATGTGATGATGAAATTCATTATAATATTATTTTATATGTGCATATTGTCTGAAATTAATAAAAAAAATAATCACTGACATTCTAAATCTAAAAAACAATACCTGATGTCTATGTAAAGCTTGTTGTTGCTGCTGCTGCTGCTGCTGCTGCTGTTGCTGTTGTTGTTGTTGTTGGAAGTCAGCACGTTGGGCTTGGGGTGGTGGATCATGGCGAATGATATATTGTTGCTGATATTGTAATCCATCACTGACAAGTAATTGGGGTTGGACAGTGTCACTAACAATTATATCGTTCGGTTGCTCTGCTTGTTGTACTACCACCTTTAAAATTTTCAAAATATTTCAATATACAATCAATTAAACTATTAGACATATATATTTTTCACTTAATTTCTGTAACAAAGACTTTTAACAAACCTGTCGTTGTGGATATTGTTGATCATCTTGATTGACTATTATGCCATCGGAACATATTAAATTTGGGCAATATCTTTGCAAATCCTCAAGAGTCAATGAATGTCCTTGTCCAACTATTTGGTAGTATTGAGCCATTGCAAGAGATTAGCCTAACAAACAACAGAAAAAAAAACAAAGGTTTATTATTTACTTCATGCATACCCAATAAATATCATTGAATTTCTATACGAAAATAATGTCACAGGTTAAATTTTTGTCAGTTTCTATTTAATTTCAACAAACAAAATGACTCGAATACCTTACAAAAAAAGACTTGATTTATTGGTAGCAAAAAGCCTACTTACAAAATGATTTATGGAGACTTCATTGAAATATCAATAGGAATCGAAATATACATTACATACATTATGATGAAGTTAAAAGTTTTGACGATCAACTGTTTCGTTGACAGCTATTTCATACAGTTTGTACACCCTGAGAATTACGTACAACAACAGCTTTGACTCCGTGGATCAAGCGACAAGCTACGATCAACTATGGCGACGACTGACATTAACAATCACTACACTCTTCACTCAATATTTGCTAAAGTTTATTAAATTTCTTGAAGTAATCGATATGTTCTAACACCAAGAAAAAATAAATCAGTAATCGTTTATAATAATGAAACTAAATGGCTTCGATCTCTTGAGTTGAACTAATTTCCCTCTAGTACGATATATTGCAACTAGCAAATCAAAATTTTGGAACTATTCCTTACCAATATTTACTAAGGACATTTTAAATGCCATATGTATACAGAAAGGCGTAATTTTTAGCATTAAAATGCAAAATTTTTAACTCAAACGCCAAATCTAGAAGCAATTTACATTATGGCGTGTGTGTCTGTGTCACTTTTTTACAAAATATATTTTTTTTAAAGTAGGTTACGTGTTGCCGTATAAAAAAAATCTGATAAAATATAAAACATGATTTTATCTTATCTATAATATATATAAATTTTCTTATAGAAAAGGTTTTTTGTTTAACTTTTAGTATTTACTCAAAAACTTACTTCTGACTTCAACAGAATGTTACAACAGGATGTTTACATTTTTTGTTTGATAAAATTAAATATCCTGAAAAGTTGTAATATAAAATTGTCTTTGGATCTGTTTCAACGGTTGCTGACAAAGTTTATCCTCCATGTAGGTAAGTCTCAAATTAACACAATCGAGACACAATCAGTACCTGGGTGACCGTGCCTAGCTCGGTATTTATATGTACGAATTACATTATTGATAAAATATGAATAATATTTTTCTATTTTACCGACATAATAATAAAAAATATGAAATGGTTATTTAAATAAAAAATCACGAGTGAAATGAGAAAAAAAGGGAAAAAAAATCGATCTCAAGACTGGGATTTGAACCGTGGTTTTATCGGTTAATCCCGGCGCGGCCGTCCGATTTCCCACCTGAGCTATTACAACTTTAATGACAATTGCGAAATTTACCTTCGTATTCTAACGATATTGTAGCCAATTTTTTATTGTCTAAAAACAGGGATAAAACGACATTTTCTAAAAATGAATCCTAGCTAGATCGATTTTTCGCCCCCGAAATCCCCTGCATACAAAATTTCATGAAAACCGTTGGAGCCGATTCCGAGATTCAGATTCTAAATATATATACAAGAAAATTGATCGCTTAATTGTATTAGATATTGTGTTTTTACTAGGAAAGTTTTGGGGTAGTTCTGATTATAGTTCTGAGTTTGATTTCTTTCCTTCTATATGTATTTTGGGGTGCTGAATCCGAATCTGAGGTTTGCGGACAAAATTTCGTGACGCAACATTGATAAAATCGTAAAGAGGGCAAAAAAGTCTGCTTTTTTGTGGGTTTTTTGTCTAAAACTCGAAAACTATTAAATTTTAGTAAATGGTTTGTTGATACAAATTAAAACACTGTTAACATATAATGGACTTTTTATAATAAAATCTCTTTTTATAATTCTTATAAAAAAAGTGATGTGACGGTTCTCTTTCGAATTTTGTTTAGCGTAATGGTGTGATATCGAATCTATACTAATATTATAAAGAGGTAAAGTTTATAACTTTGTTTGTATATACGGGGTAATCTTCGCAAATACTGATCCGATCATGAAAATTCTTTCGCTAACAGAAAGCTACACTATTCAGGAGTGACAAGATAAAAGGAAAAAGATAAAAATATATAAAGATTTTAAATCAGCAGGATTTGAACCTGCGCCCTCTGACGTGCCGTGTCAACAATTCAATCTAATCAAGCATTATTATTTGCCTTAGAAATTAATTGGTGATTTTAAAACATTTATATTTATCTGATTTGCTGAAAATAGTGAGAGTGTATTGGAACATATCAAATTTCACCGTAAGTACCCTTCTTATGTGAAATGGATTATAACGCCCATCTAAGTGGGCACGGGTCGGCTAGTTAGATATAAATTGGTGGTTATTTTGCTTGTTTAATGAATTATTTTGTCATTGTAAAATTAGATGTAAATGTTGAATAAGTAAATTGTGATAGTTTGAGATATTATAAACGTAATAATTGTCATTTTCGTGATTTGTGTTTTGTTTTAATAAATCTCACTTCTGGTTTCTATAACATCAGAAGTGGGATAGTGTTATCGCGTCCACTAAGAGTGATGTTTAAGTAACCACCAATTTATTTCACGATGTCATGAAAACCGCGTTCGTCACACCAGAGTATCCTGGTCGAGTAATTATTTAATTCACAGGGTCAGGTGCAGCATAGCGAACCAGTAGTGAACCGGTCGCGGGCCTCGGGCGACGTAACTGCTGGCTGCCCTCTGACTGTGGGCTGCTCTGCCTGCCGGTCGTGGGCCTCGGGCAGTCGGGCACCGCTGGACCGGGGGACGCAGCTACCAGTGGTGCCAACTTGTGGTAGATTTTGTTTATGATTGTCGCCTCATGGTATGCCAACGTCGCGCCCATGGAGAATAGAGAGGATAGAAGAGAGGAAAAGGAGGAAAGAGAATAGAATTCCTCTATTCTCCATGGTCGCGCCTATGCCGTGTTGGCGAGTTGATGTTTCGGAGATAGCGAACGTAGAGCTTCCTCTCTGATGTTCGTTTGGACTAAGCCAACGTAGCGCCTATGGTTCATTGTGTATGATTGTAGCCTCATGGTACGCCAACGTCGCGCCTATGTCGTGTTGGTGAGTTGATGTTTCGGAGATAGCGAACGTAGAACGTCCTCTCTGATGTTTGTTTGGACTAAGCCAACTTAGCGCCTATGGTTCGTTGTGTATTATTATATGGTGTAAAACGAATATGACTATTTGCAGGGCTGGGCAGTATTTGAATTACTTGTAATTAAAGTACGTAATTGAAATACAAATACGTATTTAGTATTTGTATTTCAATTACTTCCTTAAAATGTAATTTGTAATTTGTATTTCAAATACCTGACGCTGAGGTATTTTGTAATTAGTATTTCAAATACTAGTAGCTTCAAAATACATTTTAATATTAAAATACAATTTTATTGTTTTCGAAAACAGAGACGGTGATCAACCACGGACATCTAAAATGGAGTTAGAGTTGGTCAGCTTCCTAAATGATAGAAGCAAAGAGCTTTGAATTCTTGAGCGCTATTAAAAATTTTAAAAAATGTGTTCATACGATTTAACACAAGCTAGTGCTTATCGGGACCTGTAGAAAGATTGTTCTCTTTAGCAGGTTTTATTCACTCTCCAACAAGAGGCTGTTTGTCTGACAGTACATTTAAAAATCTAGTGTTTATGAAAGGAAACTCTGCTCAGCCCGTGCTGGCCAAGATTACTTATTAGTTATTTTTAACCGACTTCCAAAAAAGGAGGAGGTTCTCAATTCGACTGTATTTTTACCCGACTGCCAAGGAAGGGTAAAAATACAGTCGAAACAATACATAAGGGTAAAAAATACATAAGGGTTGAAAATATCAATACGGTAGTCTTTCAAAATTTTATGCAATATCGTACATAATATGCAGTCGGAGACATGCACAATGAGAGAATGATTTGACTTATCCTTCAATTTCATGTCTCCGACTGCATATTATGTACGATGTTGCATAAAGTTTTGAAGGACTACCGTATTGATATGTTTAAGTGAACAGTACATAATATTTGATATTGTTTCGATTTGTTTCGCTAGCTTTGTGTAATTTTGAATTTTTATCTTGTTCCAGTCTTTTCAGCTCATTTTCTATTAGTTGTTTTTTATGCAGGCGGGTTTTTTGTTTTCTTTTAATTATTATTTTATTTTTATGTATGTTAGCTCAGAACTTTTGACTGGGTGGACCGATTTCGATCAATTTTGTTTTAATTGAAAGGTGTAATGGGTCATGTGGTCCCATTTAAATTTAATTGAGATCTGACAAGTACTTTTAGAGTTATACCTAATAATGAGTATTTACTTGACTACTTTTTCGTCAACCTACGTTGTATTATGCCGCACAACTTTTTATTCGGTATACCGATTTTGATGATTCTTATTTTAATCGAAAGCTAATACTTGTCATGTAGTCTTGTTTAAATTAGATTGAGATCTGATTGCAACTTTTTGAGTAATCTTTAATAGCGCCTCATTTACTTGACTATTTTTTCGTCTTATTACGTTGTATTACTTGTCGATGTAATTGAAGTCAGTTTTTTTTCGTTTGCGAGCAAACACAATTATGTATTTTGTAATTTGTGTTTTGTATTTCAATTAAAAATGGCTAAAATACTGTATTTTGTATCTTATATTTTAAGTACCTTACTAAAAGGTATTTTGTATTTCATATTTTAATTACTTGCGATAAAGTATTTTTTAATTTGTATTTCAATTAAAGCAAAGCATGTATTTTGCCCAGCCCTGACTATTTGTTTTTAGTGTTTTACAACTGGAGTATTATTTATGTCTCTTAGGACTCTTACAGCTGGTGTCCCACAAGGCGGCGTACTGTCCCCTTTACTCTTTTCTATTTTTATTAACAACTCTAACATTCTCAAGTGCTATTTCTTCTCCCTTCCACCTGTATGCAGACGATTTACAAATATATCGTCATTTTGGGCTGACTGAGTTTCATGAGACTATCGACCACCTTAATAAAGATCTTGCTGCAATCGGTCTATGGGCCAAATCGTTAATAGGGTATTCCACTATGTTTGAAAAAGAACTTCAAAATGTTGATTTTCTAATAACAAGCCACAAAAAAATATATTTCGGCAAAATAAACACGCTTTCATGCCATAAAATTGATTTAAATTTTAAACCTTTTTTATTACCGCGAAAACGCTACAGCCATTTTGGTGACGTAATATGTGCAATAACAAAACTGTATGACGTATCTATGTAAGAGAGTAACATAACCTACCAGCCATCAACAAATTAGTAATGAATGCATATTATTTCAGTTGTAACAAGATATGAAGAGTTATTATACGAAAAAACACAACTATTACTCCTTGAAGTTAAAATTGATAGATATTACAGATATTAGATATGTATTCCCGTATAGTTATTGTACTCTGTGATATGTACCCTAGCTGTTGACAGCACTGACAGAACTTTGTTATTGCCGGTATGACGTCACACCGTGGCGGCTCGTGTTTTAGGTCACGTGATATACAGATTAAAATATACGACTTTTAATTTCAATATAATAAATCAATAATGTGCTTTTATGATTCCAAATCAGAATATTTAGGTGTATTTCTCTGTACATTTTAGTTTTTATCAAATTTTATAATTTATTTTTCACTACGGAAAGTACCCTATTGGACTTATTATAAATCCTGTAAAATCTCAAGCAAGCAGCCGTTTGACCTTGGACCGTTTGAGAAACCGTATTGCCTGGGAATGGGAAACAGTGTTGGTAACACTTAAAATAATGTCAAATTGATAATTAAAATTGTCTATGGCTTTTTACTGTATAGCATTGTCGATTGTCGAATTTGTGAATTTTGTGAAATTGTGAATCTTATCGTAAAATGATACATGAATGATAGTAAATTAGTAACTTTCTGGAGAAACAAAATTGAAGATTTAATGTTACGTATTTAACTAACTACTGTAACGTTTTTTATCATATTATTATAGTTTATGCAAGCTTCAGAAACACGAAATAGATACGGCGTTAAATTTATTTTCTTCATTTTGATGACATTTTGTAGCTGTCTTCACCCGTACGATTTGTGCAAATGGATGATTCTGTGATTTCTCCAGGTATTTTACATAACTTAATGGAATTTTTATCGCCACTGATCGCAATATAATAAAATAAACGTATTTTTAGGTAACAAAATGGGCGATTCCGCATCAGAAAGTGATTCAAGTTCTCTCGATGGCGGCGCAATGCTGCCTCCCAGCACGGTCTCACGAGATCAATTGCAGAAAAGAATCGAATCACTTCAGCAACAAAATAGGTATTTTTTTTCTTTTATATTTGTAAAAAAGTAACTTGTGCTGTAATTTAGCAATTTCTGTAATGTGTCAACACATAATTTTAGAAGAAGTGTACTGTATTGTTAGTTTTGCGTTTAAACAAGGAAAGCTTTTTAAACAATTAAAAATAGGAAAAGAAAGGAAATTAAATTTGCTATTTGACAAAATATTATTGCTTGTGTTAAAATTTATTGACAAAAATAAAATAAAAAACAAGAAATTTTTAATTTTACTTCATCATAATGCTAACCATAAAACACAATGGAAATTCCTGTAACATTAACTTCATTGACAAACTAATACTACTACTTACTATACATCACATTACTTACTACTATTACTACTTACTACTACTTAAATGCACTCGATTAAGAAGCAGACTTAACTGGGAATCTGTCCCTAAAACCTGTTACTCTGGGGTCCCAATCCCTTACCCTGATAAGGTTACAAATTTGGGCCTTATTATGGACTGCAGCCTGTCTTGGAAAGCTCATGTTAATGAAATCAGCAAAAGAATACATTACTCGATCCACTCACTCAAGCGACTCCAGTATTTTCTTCCTTTCAAAACAAAATATATGCTAGCGCAATCCCTTCTACTACCTATCCTTGACTATGCCGATGTATGCTATATGGATGTGACGGAGGAGCTGCTTAGAAAATTGGAGCGACTTCAGAATCTCGCCATATGCTTCATTTTTGGCTTGCGAAAGTTTGATCGTATCTCTCACTTCTGTGCTCAGATCAAATGGCTCCCTATTCGCTTTTGCCGTGATATACATATCCTATCTACTCTCTTTAACATCCTACGTGATCCAAACTCTCCTTCTTATCTTCGATCCCGTTTTCACTTCCTACCCTCTCCTACTCGTTCCAGGCGCCCTGGTATTACAACAAAGCTTGATGTACCAAAGTGCAATACGAAATTCAAACTAAATTCATTTGCAGTACGCACCTCTTTACTGTGAAACAAACTCCCAGAAAGCGTCCAAAAAAGTCCTTCCCTTGTTTCTTTCAAACGCAAATTAAAGGAGCACTTTATCTCTCAGGTCAATTTACAATCTGCTTAGTGAATATGTAAATATATAGTTACCTATAATATTTTGTTATGTATTTGTATTTATGTATGTATATGTAGTATGTATGTATGTATGTGGTGTATATGTATATATATATGTATGATATGTGTATCTATTTATACTTGTTAGTATGTAATATTTTATAGTTATTTAACTATTCTTTACGTTGTTATTTCTTGCACTGTGTCCCCCGCTATATGACACTCTCTCATGACCATTGGTTGACTGGAAGAGATCTCTTCTAGGGATAAGTCCACCTTTGCCATCAACTATATGTGTAATTTTCTGTATAATATTCTTTTTATAGTGCAATAAAGTATATAATAATATAATAGTAATAATAGGTAAATGTTTATTTCTTTAATTATATGTGTATTTATGTTAAAAAAATTATTGTTTTATTAAAACTTAATTTGCAGAGTATTAAAAGTGGAACTTGACACATACAAACTTCGAGTCAAAGCTTTGCAAGAAGAAAATCGAGCCTTACGCCAAGCTTCAGTGTCAATTGTGAGATTTTTAGATATATATATTTATTTTAATTAGTTTCCCTTTTTCATATCTGTTCCCAATACAGAGGTTTCTTATCTTACTACTACAGTTAAAGGTATCAATATGTATTTGTTAGTCATTCATCCTACTAATATTATAAACGCGAAAGTTTGTTTGTATGGATGTTTGTCCCTCTTTCATGCAAAAACTACTGAATGGATTTTAATGAAAGTTTACAATAATATAGCTTATACATTAAAATAACGCATAGGCTATAATTTTTAAAGATAGTGTATGAATTGTCCAAAATATAACGATAATTGTCAAGTAAGTCTGAAAAAAATCTGCGAGCTATAGTAGCTAGGAGTCATCAGTTTATTTGATCTATTGGTTTGATCGTATGCACTTTTGTTTGATAAAAACATGAAGTTTGACAAACAAATTTGACTGTGTCAGTGACCGTGTTGATTTTAATGTTTTATTTTATTGAAAATCACAATCTTATTATTTTACATAAAACTAAACCAGTATTTTGAATTTTTGTAATACGAGTGTTCTAAAATCATGAAATAGACGATTTTTGGATACTGTTAAGGTTAGAATTTAATGCATCGAAGTTTATGCTGTAGTACTTGAATATTTATTGCTACACTCATAATTATGTTTTAAATTTAAAATTATTTATGGCATAGCTATTCTTAATAAATAAATAATTACAACATTTTTTGAACTAATTAAAAACATTATCTTACAGCAAGCCAAGGCTGAACAGGAGGAAGAATACATTTCTAATACACTGCTGAAAAAAATACAAGCTCTAAAGAAGGAAAAAGAAACTCTTGCACATCATTATGAGAGAGAAGAGGAGTGTCTTACCAATGATCTGTCACGTAAATTGAATCAAGTAAGTGTTATGTTAATACTCGCTGTGCCCTGCGGTTTCACCCGCGTTGATTTAAGGAAAAAAACCTTCCTTTTTCTTAAAGCATAACCTTTCTTTTTAAATAAGCTAGATCTACCTCAGAGGAATTTTCCAATTTGAATCAATAGTTCTTGAGATTAGCGCGTTTAAACAAATAAACAAACCAACTTTCAGGTTTATAATATTACTAGCTGCTGCCCGCGACGTCGTCTGCGTGCGTTCACTGCTCGTTCCCCGTAGGTGATAGCGTGATAATATGTAGCCTATGTTCTGACCCGACTTCTTAATAATATTCGTGCCAAATTTGAAGTAAATCCATGCAGTACTTTTTGAGTTTATCCCGGACATACATACAGACAAACAGACAAACAGACAAAAATTCTAAAAACTATATTTTTGGCTTTGGTATCGATTGTAGATCACACCCCAAGTATTCTTTTAAAAAAATATTCAATAGTACAGTTTTGACCTTCCTACTATTTTATTATATGTATAGATAGTCGTGAACTCGTCACAAAATAAGAGGCCCGTTTTGACATTTTTCATTGGGACGTAAATAGTGAAGTAACCATAGTACTCTGTATTCGATACTCACGATAAATTATTTCAAGTTTGTATGAGTATTTGATTGATTTGATTATGTAATGTAAAGTGCATTTGATTAAAATTTTGATCAGAAATTTAATATTGTAGGTAATTTGAAATAATAAAATCATACAAAAGGTCAATTTGTCTTTATTTTATATTGTTTTCTAATGTTTACACGAATTTTAATCATTATAAAATGAAACAAATTTTTTCGTATTTTATTACAGTTTATTAGCTAAATAAAAAATTTATTTACGGCTTTGAGCACCAAGCTCTTTTTTTCAGTAAAGATCACTACACGAAATTTAATTACGATTAAAATCGAATGAAGCTGGTGTATTTCCATAATTAATTAGTTACAGCACTAGTATTTTCAAAAAAAAGACTTAGAATGTAATTGTTTTTGAAACGTTTCGTAATAATTAAAAATTGAATGCTACTATAAAGTAAGTGCGAAAAAAATACTCCCAATATATTCTATCATATTATCTAACGTGCCAAAAATGTACGTATTTTTTAAAAACACTATGCTATTAATAATTCTTTTATTGTTTCTTACAGTTTCGTACCAAGTTACGTTCTAGGGTATTTGTCAAATGTCAAAACGGGCCTCTTATTTTGTGACGACTATACTATAAAAATGTTTATACAGGATGTCCCGCGATAAAGTGCAACCCCGCAAGAGGGTGAAACTAGACCATAAATTATCGACAAAAAAGAGAAAAAAAATTTAAAAA
Organism: Melitaea athalia; assembly: GCA_905220545.2. Lineage (NCBI taxonomy): Eukaryota > Metazoa > Arthropoda > Insecta > Lepidoptera > Nymphalidae > Melitaea > Melitaea athalia. The sequence goes on along the minus strand of HG992180.1, from coordinate 11,954,818 downwards.
ATTAAAAAAAAAATTTTATTTTTTTTATTGACGAATTAAGATTTTTATATAACTTACGTAGCCTCTTTGTACCAAAAAATGGTGATTTTTGTACGTGTTTTTTGGGATGCAGGCGTAATTTTTTTTTATTTGAATGGCAATATGGTAAGAAATAATAATAAATCATAAAATTTCCTGGTATTGGGGGCATAATTCTGAGAAAATTACAGATCATTGAAAAAAAACAGTCATAAAAAATGGATTTTTTTTCACAAGAAGCATAAATAAAGTCATAATGCCACTTTTTTGCGAGCTGATTGTTATTTTATCCTTACCGCCAAGTACGTGGCATAATATTTTATTTTATTTTAAAGTAATCGACCCACTACTTTGGAAGAAATCATCATTTTTTGTACATAGAGTCTACGTAAGATATAAAAATCTTAATTCGTCAATAAGAAATAAAATATTTTTTTTTTAAAGTTTTTTCTATGTTTTTTGTCGATAATTTATGGTCTAGTTTCACCCCCATTCGGGTTTGCACTTTATCGCGGGACACCCTGTATAATATACAGACTTTGATTGGATTGACAGAATAATCTGGAAGGCTTCAATGAGACCAATCAATTTAACGTTTTTTTTTAATTTATTTAATTCATTTGTACATTAATTTGTCATTTATTACCGACTTAAAAAAGAGGAAGTTCTCAATTTGATTGTATTTTTTTTAATGTGTAATACTGCATAATTTTGTGTGTGGTGCTATTTAAAATTTGAAGGAGATCGTTAGTTTTTAGGTATAATGTGTATTGTACAATACTTGATGATGGAATTGAAGTCAGTTTTTTTATTGCTTGGAGAACAGAAACATTTTTAGGAATCGGGTGGTAGGTCTAGTCATCGGTCATGAGTTCATGACGGTCTTTTAAGTTAAAAGACCGTCACAGGATGTAGATTTTCTCGATTTTTTTATAAATGCCTGTAACTTTTAAAATACATAGCAAAGATTTTTTTTTATATTTTTCTGTTAACTACTATGACTAGACCTACCACCCGATTCTGGCTTGGCGTCGACTTACGGGACACCCTGTATATAAGTTTAAACACTGTGAAGGCACCACCTTTAATGAATGGACCTGTATTTGCCTTACTTTGGTTTTTTATTTTATAAATTAAAACTGTCAATATTTTTTCAGTTACGCCAAGAGAAATGTCGCCTGGAACAAACGTTAGAACAGGAACAAGAATGCTTGGTTAATAAATTAATGCGAAAAATAGAGAAACTTGAAGCGGAAACCCTCGCAAAGCAAACTAATTTAGAAAGACTTCGTAGAGAGAAGGTATGTTTTACCTGATTTTTTTTTATTATATAAACGATTCATGTTAATTGATTTAGAAGTTATGTAGTTGTTTTTGTATTAGTTATTTTTGTGCTTGCAATGATATTCCGATAAATTTCACTTCAAATTCAACTTCAAATAATTTAAAATATAAAGGTCATAGCTCACTACACCCTCACCGGAACGCCTCGTCGCTCGGCGTCCGATCGTCAGCTTGCGTGCGAGGCGATCCGGTGTCGATACGGCGTTGATGTAGTGAGCGCATATCCATACAAGTCCATAGAAAGAATACTAACCGCTCGAGGCGAGGTGGTGCTGGTCGGGTGCCGGGTGGGTCTAATGAGCTATGACCTTAACAGTTAATACTTTAGTTAAAGTAAACCAATGAAATAGAAACTTATGTGATAAATATTTAAAAATAAATACTTTGTAATGTTGATTTTATACAATCTACGTAATTATGTGTTTTGAAATAAATATTTGTTTCCAAAAAAAAAAGGTAGAGAACTAAGTATACGTAGTAGTGGTATATAAATTTTGCTTTGCAATGAATTCTCACATAAAGTAATTCTTTAAATGTAGGTTGAATTAGAAAACACATTGGAGCAGGAGCAAGAGGCTTTGGTTAATAGACTTTGGAAGAGAATGGATAAATTGGAAGCTGAGAAACGGTCGCTACAGATAAGATTGGACCAACCCGTTTCCGATCCAGCAAGCCCTAGGTGACTTTATGGATCTTAGTAATAAATATATTGTCTGTTGCGAATTTATCTCATAAATAATAAAAATAAAAAAAAATGTGTTTGCTTGCAAACGAAAAAAAAAACAGACTTCAATTACATTGACAAGTAATACAACGTAAGTAGACGAAAAAATAGTCAAGTAAATACGCGCTATCAAATATTATTCAAAAAGTAGTGATTAGATCTCGATCATGTGACCCCAAGACAAGCATCTGCTTTCGATTAAAATTTAAAACAAGAATCATCAAAATTATTTATAAAGAATAAACTGCTACCCTAGCGGATAATACAGCTCACTACGTTATAGTATACTACTCGGACGCGTTAACTTGAGACTCCGCTGGAATGCGACCCTCTTCCCGAGTCCCCGCGACGCGTCCCGCTCTCACCTTGTGCGCTTAGTACCGATAGCATCTTGTTACGGATACGCGCTTCGACTCTCAATCGATATTTTTGAAAATTGTTTGTTTATTTTTTTTAATTGCGTGCGTTTATTTAATTGTTTATTGTTTTTGTTTTTATGAGGTATATTTTTCGATTTTTTTAAATTTTAGAAAAATATAATCTCATTACCTATTGTTACCCAAAGTAAATAAAACCGCTATATAGTTTGAATTACATTCAATTATTTTATTAATTTGAAAAGGCAAATATATATTATATTAGCTTCTGCGCGTGACTTCGTCGGCGTGGACTCCGCTCCTATTGGTCTTAGCGTGATGATACATAGCCTATAGCCTTCCTCGATAAATGGGCTATCTAACAGTGAAAGAATTTTTCAAATCGGCCCAGTAGTTCCAGAGATTACCGCGTTCAAACAAACAAACAACCAAACAAACAAACTTCAGATTTATATATTAGTATAGATTAATTATTATTATTGTTCCTAAAACACAAAACAAAAAATTCAAACACGACGTCCTAGACAACTACGACGCATTGTTTTGCACACTGTACATTGAATATGACGTCATCGGCCCAGGTAAAAGTACTTGTCAGATCTCAATTAAATTTAAATGGGACCACATGACACGCCACACCTTTCAATTAAAACAAAATTCATCGAAATCGGTCCACCCAGTCAAAAGTTCTGAGCTAACATACATTAAAAAAAAAATACAACCGAATTCTTCACACTCAACGGCCCCCCGTAGGATTTTCTCTTGTTGGTGGGTTCGGAAACACAATACACAAGCAGAAACGCCCAGACTACGACAAACATCTATATGGAGAATACAAATATTTGTAGTGAGCGGGGATTGAACCCGCGACTGCCAGTGCAACATCCAGTGCTGTAACTGCTGCGCCAATGCATTGCATAAATAGTCTGAAATATTGTGTGTTCTAGTTATATTAACTAATTTAAGAACTTGCTTTATGCTAATGGGTTCATCATTTCATTTTTTTTAATGACTATTGCAGTATGCATAAGAAAGGATGTAGCCTAATCTTTGTTAAAACATTTTTGAAAAAATTACAAAGTTATCTCTGAGATACACTATTACTAATTAAATTAAAGTTTCTTAGATTTTTTTTTACTTTTTTAAATTTAATAGATTACTTCGTCGCACAACAAACATACTGAGGTATTATTACGTACACAACAACAGCAAAAAAAAAAACTATGTGTAGTGTTTTTAATAGTTTGTATAAAGTAAATTGTATTACACAGATCATGTTTAATTATATTTTGTTGTCAGGGACATCAGTAATGGCGACACAGCATCTAATCTAAGTAATCACATCCAAACACTGAGGTCAGAAGTTGTTAAATTAAGGTAATAAGGTATATTCTCATTTATAATATATAAAAAAATTGAATGTTTACTGATGAAATTTTTTTATATAGGAATCAATTAGCTGTCTCTCAAAATGAGAGTAAAGAAAAAATGCAACGATTTGTGCTAGAGGAGAAACATATCAGGGAAGAAAACCTTCGGTTACACAGAAAGTTGCAACAGGAGGTAAGCGAACAGCTGAGTTTATACATGTTAATTGATTTGTCAAATGAGTTGTGTTTATAGTTATTTCTTTGTTAATGTGAGTCATAATGGTATATTATAGCTGTCCTTCCTCAATAATAAGATAAGATATCTGTTGTTGTATAAATAAAAATGTATGTATAATGTCTGATATTAGCAAATTAAAAAAAAAACATGTTAAAGTCTGTTGTTGTTAGTGTTTGCACAATATAAGAACGTATAATGTTAATTAAAAACATTTAATTGTCTATATCACAGGTTGAACGTCGTGAAGCTTTATGCAGACATCTTTCTGAAAGTGAATCCTCTCTAGAGATGGAAGAGGAGAGGCAGTTTAATGAGGCTTTGAGTGTAAGTAAAGTGAGAGCAGGTGATTAGATCTATGGTGGTTTCTTATCGCGAGTAGTTGAGTAAATATTAATAGTTTTATTGCAGTTGTAACCTCATAATTATGTATTAGTCAATCACCTTCGTGGCTTCTCAATTCTAAGTGACATTAGGAAAACGTCTGTGCTGTTTGATGTCGGTGAAAAGTTATTAATTATAATAATATGTATGTAGTTGGTATAGTGATAATAGTGCTGGTAGCTATCAATTGTAGAGTATATACAATAATAAGAGTAACTTTTGAAGCTATCTTTGTACTATCAATACTTTTAATTACACGGATTTGCGATGATTTACGATATTTCGGTGACGTTTCGGATACTATGGTCTCGAGAAACTCAGTCGCTCGACAGAATCTTATAACTTTGTTTATCCGACAAGTAATTAAAATGGCATAAAATAATCAACGTTGTCGAGGTCAAATATATACGAACTTTGTATTTTTTTTATTTTTTATTTTTTAGGCTCACCTGATGGTAAGCGATCACCGTAGCTTATAGATGTTTGCAACACCAGAATCATCGCAAGCGCGTTGCCGACTCCATCCCCAGTTCCTCCCAGGATCTCTGGTCACCTTAGTCACCAACAGGAACACAACACTGCTTGAAAACAGTGTTATTTAGCTGTGATCTTCTGTAAGGTCGAGGTACTACCCCAGTCGGGCTGCTCCATTTTTTTAGCAGGAAATTTCCTGCTGTGCCCTACCTTAGTTAAATTTATTAAATTATTAGTGATAACTCAAAAAGTACTCGTCAGATCTCGCTTAAATTTAAACGGGATCACTTGACAAGCACCAGCATTCGATTAAAAAAAAGAACCACCAAACCCAGTAAAACGTTATAATGTAACACATAAAAAAACGAGCGAAATAAAACTTCTTTAGCTCCATCTAACTTATATCTACCTCTCAACTTCTGTTCGCCTTGCCCGACATACATTTTTCGTAACGCTCTCGTCACGCATTAACCAGCATACTCCCCAAGTCAAGCGTTCGTAAAGATGTTATAGTTCAAAAATACATACGAATTAGACAGAAGTCTGCTAAGAATGACACGTGCGTTGAGCGTGTAAGTAAGGGATGATTTATGCTAGACCGTGGCGGGCGCGAGCCGTGCTCTGAAGTCCGTACGAGGCACGGACGACGTACGGATTCAAAACTTTACATACATTTTATATGAACGGGGCAGAACGGTGCGTCGTCGGGGCACGTCCGAGCCTCGTCCGTGACGCCGACGCCGCACGGTATAGCATGAACAGTATCATATAAAATGTATGTAAAGTTTTGAATCCGTGCGTCGCCCGTGCCTCGTGCGGAGCACGGCTCGCGGCCGCCACGGTCTAGCATGAATCATCTGTATGAATGTGTAACGCGGTGGGGCGCGCTGCAGGCGCGGTCCCGCAGCGTGTCGTCGCCGGGCGGGTCGCGGCCGCTGTCCCCGTACGCGTCGCCGCTGCTGCCCGCGCCCGGCCGCCACGCCGCCATGCACTTCAACTCGCAGGTATGACGGAGCTGAGCTGTTTGCCCCTGCTGTATTTTAAGATTCAACGCCCCGGCCCGATAAAGATTGCCGCTCTATAAATTGAGAGAAAAAGGCGAAAGCAGCATACGTATTAGGGACGTGACTTTTTGGAAATAATCGATTATTTTCTTTGTAAAATAAAACGATTAAACTAACTGATTTATAAAATTTCTATTTATTTTGGAATTTTTCGGTTAACGGTTTTTATGTTACGTACAAATCAATCATTATTTCACATCCCTGGTACGTATAATCGGCTTGCGTCGCCTCGGCCAATGGCCCTTTTAGCTCTTGGGTAAATATTCCCATGGCCTTATATTGATTACTGCCTGCTTAGGTAAAAGACAGTAAAGTAGGTCATACGAAAGGGAATACATATTGAAAAGGAAAATTTAAATTACCCACAAAATAAAAACAATTTCAAATCAACACCACCATATTAGTTTGTTGTGTAGCTGCACCAATTCACATTCTTTCACTTTTAACTTCACGCTTTTATCAATTCAAAGATAGCAGAGCTCGTGATAGTCCGGGATCCCTTATCCCTTTTCCCTGATTCCTTTTTAGAAAAAAAAAAATCAATTTTTGATGATTGTTATTGTCATCAAAAATTATTACTAACCAGCAGATTTTTTTTCTTTTAGTTAGTTAATATTTATATAATTTAATAGTAATATTGTTCTACAAATTGCGTGGTACGTTATCCCGGTACTACGCTCACTGCTGCTTTATCCCCTGCTATTCCTATTATCTACCACAATCGTGAGTTTTCGTAGCGGAAATTTTTGTTTGTCTCATCAAAATGAAGCTACTCCCGAATGAAAAAAATGTACTAGGGATCCCGGACTATGATTGTTTTTGCTATTCAAAGTATTCTTTCAAATGTTGTAAGTTATACTTTGTCCATTTTATTATTAGTCTTTTGACAGCTCCGGCCCATGAAGTTTCATATTGTTTAACTAAAAATTCATAGATATAATATCGTACTTCATGGACGGGTACCGCCCCTTTAGTGATATGCCACTCATAACGATTACTATGATTGTGCCACAGATTACAAATAATCGGTAGAAATAAATGCTAATCTATATTATAAACAAGTGAAGTTTTTAACTTTGTTTGTTTGTAGGAAGTAATCTTCGCAAATAGTAATCCGATCATGAAAATTCTTTCACGAACAGAAAGCTAGACCATTCAGGAGTAGGTACCATAGGCTATAGTTTATTGTTATTGAACACAAAATTCAGTGAAAAATAATAATATTAATAAATATATGTAAATCAAATCGGACAAAAATATACATTATATTAGCTGCTGCCCGTGACATCGTCTGCGTGAATGCTATACAGCACGAAAAACACCCTTTAAAATAACATTCATTTACCCATTTCTTCTTTACATTACATATCTACAGAAAGTGCAGTAACGGAGAGAGACTGTCTATTATAAAATTGACCTTCAAAAAGTGCTTATTTTCAGCCTGCTTTGAATGAATGACTTTATGGTGATTCTGCTGAATTAAGTCATAAGTTGTGACTAAAGCAGATGGAGAAAATAATGAATAAGGAATACAGAATAGGGTAAAAATACATACTTATAGGTCTTCTCGATAAACAACATTAGTGGTTTGGCTACCTATCATGACATTTGGCGTTCGCGTCGGCTTTCTTCGTTATTTAGTTTATGGCGGCACGTCACTAGCTAGCACTAGCACTAGCGTTTCATTGGAAACTCCCTCGCACACACCCCACAAGTTCAAATTGCTTACAGCAAAAGCGTGCCGTTCTCGAATTTAAATTTTGTCATAAATTTATGCAGTTCTTTTTGAGTTCTGTTTGTTATTATTATTACATACAGATAAACTCGATGAATTTTATAAGACATAGATGAAGCAGCTTAAAACTTATATAAACACATTTTTTGTAATGTTTAGTTCATCTCTGAAACGAATTAACGATACAATTTTTAAGAAGAAAATGCACAACTCCATCTATGACTTTTAAAAATAACCAATTAACCTCGCCAACATCATCAGATCAAATTTAAATTATTTATATCCAAAAAGGGATTGATGATGATGTTTTTGAAATCTCATAGATGGCGCTGCTTTAAAATTGTCTTGATACTACTTATATTCATTTAATTATGTTTATAGGCCTAAGTTACTTATATTGCGTGATTTTTATAGAGTGAAGCTAGCTTATAGCATGGTTATTAACATAATAACAACAACATTCAAATATGCGTCGTTAGATTACACGTTGTTACAGAATGCGTTGAAGAAATAAGGTTCACTGCTCGTATAATGTAGCCTATATGTTGACCTGACTTCTAAATAATATTCGTGCCAAATTTGAAAATAAATTCATGCAGTACTTTTTGAGTTTATCCCGGACATACATACAGACAAACAGACAAAAATTCTAAAAACTATATTTTTTGGCTTCGGTATCGACTGTAGATCACACCCCAAGTATTCTTTTAAAAAAATATTCAATGTACGGTTTTGTCTTTTCTACCATTTTATTATATGTATAGATATTGCCTTGCAACGATATTGTTCATCGATATCCAGTTGACGTACATACTTATATAAGTTTTACGTCGTAATATTTTCATATTAATAAATATTATATTTTTTAACAAAAAAATTAGCAATACCGATTATTCTTTAGGACATCACTAAACCTTGTCAGTCGTCGATCTGTCAAAAGACTAATAATAAAATGGACAAACTATAAGCTGTCTTTTTAATTACCAATTTTTGTGATCGACTACATGCAGCTCCTAGATTTTATAGCCCCGTTTGTTAGGTATAATATTTATTAAAGAGCAGAACACCAAATTTAACATAAATGTTAAAATAAAAATAACGTCTATTTACTGTTACAAAATAGCAATCCGCCTAAGGTAGTGTACTGGTAATGTAATTATTTTTGTCTGAAATGTAAAAGAGAACAATTGACCAAAACTAATCGAGCTCACCGTCCACCGGCAGGCGCGGCGCGCGGGCGAGCGGTTCGTGAAGCCGGCGGCGCCGGGGAGTGCGACGGGTGCGCTGCTCCCGCCGCGCGCGCCGCTGGAGCCGGCCGCCGCGCCGCCCTCGCCGCCGCGCCAGCCCGCCAGCCCCATGGACACGTCGTCGCGCGACTAGGCGCCCGCCTGGGAGTGCGACGGGTGCGCTGCTCCCGCCGCGCGCGCCGCTGGAGCCGGCCGCCGCGCCGCCCTCGCCGCCGCGCCAGCCCGCCAGCCCCATGGACACGTCGTCGCGCGACTAGGCGCCGGCCGGGGAGTGCGACGGGTGCGCTGCTCCCGCCGCGCGCGCCGCTGGAGCCGGCCGCCGCGCCGCCCTCGCCGCCGCGCCAGCCCGCCAGCCCCATGGACACGTCGTCGCGCGACTAGGCGCCCGCCTGGGAGTGCGACGGGTGCGCTGCTCCCGCCGCGCGCGCCGCTGGAGCCGGCCGCCGCGCCGCCCTCGCCGCCGCGCCAGCCCGCCAGCCCCATGGACACGTCGTCGCGCGACTAGGCGCCGGCCGGGGAGTGCGACGGGTGCGCTGCTCCCGCCGCGCGCGCCGCTGGAGCCGGCCGCCGCGCCGCCCTCGCCGCCGCGCCAGCCCGCCAGCCCCATGGACACGTCGTCGCGCGACTAGGCGCCGGCCGGGGAGTGCGACGGGTGCGCTGCTCCCGCCGCGCGCGCCGCTGGAGCCGGCCGCCGCGCCGCCCTCGCCGCCGCGCCAGCCCGCCAGCCCCATGGACACGTCGTCGCGCGACTAGGCGCCCGCCTGGGAGTGCGACGGGTGCGCTGCTCCCGCCGCGCGCGCCGCTGGAGCCGGCCGCCGCGCCGCCCTCGCCGCCGCGCCAGCCCGCCAGCCCCATGGACACGTCGTCGCGCGACTAGGCGCCGGCCGGGGAGTGCGACGGGTGCGCTGCTCCCGCCGCGCGCGCCGCTGGAGCCGGCCGCCGCGCCGCCCTCGCCGCCGCGCCAGCCCGCCAGCCCCATGGACACGTCGTCGCGCGACTAGGCGCCGGCCGGGGAGTGCGACGGGTGCGCTGCTCCCGCCGCGCGCGCCGCTGGAGCCGGCCGCCGCGCCGCCCTCGCCGCCGCGCCAGCCCGCCAGCCCCATGGACACGTCGTCGCGCGACTAGGCGCCCGCCTGGGAGTGCGACGGGTGCGCTGCTCCCGCCGCGCGCGCCGCTGGAGCCGGCCGCCGCGCCGCCCTCGCCGCCGCGCCAGCCCGCCAGCCCCATGGACACGTCGTCGCGCGACTAGGCGCCGGCCGGGGAGTGCGACGGGTGCGCTGCTCCCGCCGCGCGCGCCGCTGGAGCCGGCCGCCGCGCCGCCCTCGCCGCCGCGCCAGCCCGCCAGCCCCATGGACACGTCGTCGCGCGACTAGGCGCCGGCCGGGGAGTGCGACGGGTGCGCTGCTCCCGCCGCGCGCGCCGCTGGAGCCGGCCGCCGCGCCGCCCTCGCCGCCGCGCCAGCCCGCCAGCCCCATGGACACGTCGTCGCGCGACTAGGCGCCCGCCTGGGAGTGCGACGGGTGCGCTGCTCCCGCCGCGCGCGCCGCTGGAGCCGGCCGCCGCGCCGCCCTCGCCGCCGCGCCAGCCCGCCAGCCCCATGGACACGTCGTCGCGCGACTAGGCGCCGGCCGGGGAGTGCGACGGGTGCGCTGCTCCCGCCGCGCGCGCCGCTGGAGCCGGCCGCCGCGCCGCCCTCGCCGCCGCGCCAGCCCGCCAGCCCCATGGACACGTCGTCGCGCGACTAGGCGCCCGCCTGGGAGTGCGACGGGTGCGCTGCTCCCGCCGCGCGCGCCGCTGGAGCCGGCCGCCGCGCCGCCCTCGCCGCCGCGCCAGCCCGCCAGCCCCATGGACACGTCGTCGCGCGACTAGGCGCCGGCCGGGGAGTGCGACGGGTGCGCTGCTCCCGCCGCGCGCGCCGCTGGAGCCGGCCGCCGCGCCGCCCTCGCCGCCGCGCCAGCCCGCCAGGCCCATGGACACGTCGTCGCGCGACTAGGCGCCGGCCGGGGAGTGCGACGGGTGCGCTGCTCCCGCCGCGCGCGCCGCTGGAGCCGGCCGCCGCGCCGCCCTCGCCGACGCGCCAGCCCGCCAGCCCCATGGACACGTCGTCGCGCGACTAGGCGCCGGCCGGGGAGTGCGACGGGTGCGCTGCTCCCGCCGCGCGCGCCGCTGGAGCCGGCCGCCGCGCCGCCCTCGCCGCCGCGCCAGCCCGCCAGCCCCATGGACACGTCGTCGCGCGACTAGGCGCCGGCCGGACGTCGCCCGTCGTTGAACCTCCGTTTGTCGCTAATCGTCAAGACCTATTAGGCTTCGGATTGCAGTCGTCGAATGCTGCGGTGTGATCGGCCGTGATCGGCGAGTCTCCGCATCGAGCACTGCTACCGAAGTATTTATGAGGACAGTCGTACCGGAGTGCGAGGGTGTAGATGAAAAGGATTCGTTCGATTGCGGCGGTTGTCGTTAATTTTGATGTATTTATTGGATGTCTCGTCGATGTCGATTATCGATTGGGGGGCGGATGTTTTATTTGATCTAATCGGTACACTTTATTATTATTGTTTATTTCGACCGTTATGTAAAAGTTTTTTCGTTTTTTCGTCGATATATTTTCTGTATTTAATAGTAGAAATATTTGATTATGTATATTTATTTACTGATATTTATTTCAATGTCTAATAACCGACTATTAACAAAGTTATTAAATTGGCTACAAGTTTAACAAAAATATTTGAGACAATCATGGTTTTAAAATATTTCGTAACTGATTCGTATTGAAATTATATGTCAAATATTATTTCAGAAATTATACTGAATTAGGTCGTCACCCTCTTGATTCTACGAAAAGTAGTATATTAATATCGTGATAATAATAAGCATCTATCATATAAAAGACTATTGAAATAAAATATTTTCTTTAAGTGGGATGTAAAACAAGTATGAATATAAAAATTGTCATCGATATGCAGGATGTTTTGGTGATTAAATTATCAAAAGAGTGCTGTTAACATATAAGTCCTCGCTACTGGCCATTCGATGCCAGTTCACAACGGCTTAAAAAATGTAGTTATTGTTTAATAATTATTGCGATCACATGTAGCCTTAAGGCATGTGTTACGTCGTTCACAAGTTCTTGCGTCCTAAAACGTATCTATGTACTGTGCACATCATTCACTGCCTTCTAGACCTCGATACGTTCCTGAAATGTTTATTCCAAAATATTGAGTTTAGTTTAAAAGCTATTAATCTTATCCGTTTTATAATAAAAAAAAATCATTTGTTTTTATTTACATAAAGGATCTAGCAGAATAGGGTAGGGTAAGAGTTAAATTATGCCAATGGTAAGTTTTTATCTATGTTGCTACTGCAATGTTGCCACAAGTTATTTCTAAAATATCTTTCTAGGGCCGCTTACCCTACCTTATCCTGCTAGTACTTTGTATTTATATATGTAATACTCGAATAAAAGTAGGTCTCCATTTTAAAGCAATAGTTGGCATTTATGGCAAATTATCACTTACGGCATTTATGGAGCGTGTAAAAGTGAATTTGATTCGATGTTTTCGATATGTTCATAGTGTAATTATATTCAGAGTTATTGCAGATTAACCATTGGGAATTATATCCGGGCTTCTGTGCGTGCGACAGTGGGTTTAATGTTATTAGACTGTATAATTAATATGTGAATAAAGGGTTGTAGAAGATTAAAGATTATAATCTATTGATTGTCATGATTGGCGTTTGTAACACTACTCCGTTACTTTATAAGAAAATAGTATGTTGCGTTTGAAATGTTGTATTGTGTTATTCTTTTAAGGTATGTTGTTATATGGAAATGACGCAGTAGTGTTACAAAGACTACAACAGAATTCAATTATGCAATTTTTCACTTTTAACAGTTTATTTTTTTTCAATGTTAATAAAAGAAATTATACGCCTTAATATTTATGGACTTTTTTATTTCATATTCTTAATAATAGTATCCTTACTCCAACAGTAATTTTTAATTAGTTTCTTGAAGCTAGTAGCTAGTACAATGTATCATCGATTCAAAATACATCATCATCATCGTATATACGGCCATAGGTAGCAAAGCAACCCGTTGCTTACTTTTTCTCAGAATTGAATAGGTATAATTGGTCTAAGATCCGAGAAGGTAAATCTTCCCTCATCTGTTAATTAGATGAAACAATTTTTTATAGGCTTATTTCAATATTGTGAATTAAAAACAACCTCTGCCACCATAAGCCTGCTGCAAATTTTTTTTTTTATCTTTTCGCTCTCATGTTAATTACATGTAGTAAGCTAAAACCTAAAACCGTTAATATTTTACATTATATACCTGACTGTAGTAGGCAGCCATCTCTATGATTGCTACACTTACCTGCAGCCAGGTCAGTAACCTCAGTCAGAGTAACCTGGCTGCAGGTAAGTATATTTTTTTAAGTATTATTATTTGCAGCAGGCTTATGGTGGCAGAGGTGAGAGGTTGTTTTTATAACTTCACAATATTGAAATCAGCCTATAAAAAATTATTTCATCTAATTAACAGATGAGGGAAGATTTTGTTATATTCCGGATCTTAGACCATATTTAAAACCCTTTTTTACTATTATTCGCGTATAAATGCCTAGTAAACCTCCACCTCTCTCGTATCTCCTTGGTGCCATTTGGTGAGATTTTTTTTATACAACTATACCCCGTCCGGCCACTTACTATCTTTTTGACAGCTCACGCCTATAAATTACAGTTATTTTTTTTCGGAATAACGTACAAAAAATTCTACTGTAATGTCATACTTTATTGACGATTTGATTGATTGAGTGAAGTACCCCTAGAAGTACCCTGTGCTCGGACTAAGAATCAAAGGATATGATTCTTAGTCCGAGACCCTGTGCATAACAAACAACCACAGACTATGAAAGCTAAGGGTCGACCGAGATCTCGGTCTCGGTCTCGGTCTCGGCATTCTCGGCCAAAAATTCTACCGAGATCTCGGTCTCGGTTCTCGGCCAAAAATCGCCGAGATTCTCGGCCAAACCGAGACCGTTGTAAGTAGGTACGGTATAGGATAATGGGATTCAAATCTACCGCGCGCGTCCACATTTGTCACTTAATGTCAGTGCGGGAGCGAGCTATCGATTGTGATTGGTCGGCTGGCAGCGAGCGGGTGCAGGGTGTTACTTACCGCTGCTGCCGCCACTCCGCGCCGTTCGCTCATTTCATTACTTTTTAACCGACTCCCAAAAAAGGAGGAGGTTCTCAATTCGACTGTATTTTTTTTATTGTATGTTAGCTCAGAAATTTTGACTGGGTGGACCGATTTCGATCAATTTTGTTTTAAATGAAAGGTATAGTGTGTCATGTGGTCATTTAAATTTAATTGAGATCTGACAAGTACTTTTAGAGTTATATCTAATAATGCGTATTTACTTGACTACTTTTTCGTCGACCTACGTTGTATTATGCCGCGTAACTTTTTACTCGGTGTACCGATTTTGATGATTCTTAATTTAATCGAAAGCTAATACTTGTCATGTAGTCTTGTTTAAATTAGATCGAAATCTGATTACATCTTCTTAAGTAATCTTTAATAGCGCATACTTACTTGACTATTTTTTCGTCTTATTACGTTGTATTACTTGTCGATATAATTGAAGTCGGTTTTTTTTTCGTTTGCGAGCAAACACAATTTTATGTAAACAAACAATTGTAGTTAAACTGTAAAAAGGAGTTTGTTTGAATTTTGTTCGTAGTAGAATACTTAAGTTTCTTATTGTTTTGATTAATTATAATTACTAGCTAGAATAACTACATAAAGTAGTTAAGTGACTATTAAGATCATTATATTATCACGTATTATTTTATACGTATGGTGAAAACCTGGTAAGTGTACGAAGATATTTTAGATTCATTGAACACATTCATCAGAATACGATATATCGATTCGCTGATTTAATTATGTTCGTTGCTGTTTTTCAACCGACTTAAAAAAAAGGAGGAGGTTTCTCAATTCGACCATATTTATAGGTATAGTATATCTTTTATTCATGTTCGGTGATAACTTCGTCGTTTATGAACCTATTTTGATATTTCTTTATTTGTTGGAAAGGAGATATCCCAAGGGTGGTACGATGATAAGGAAACCAGGATCTGATGATGTAATCATCATCGTATAGGCAGCATAATCTTATGGGCAGCTCATGATGTCATAGACTTGGTTGATGACCCAATGACAAGTTACGAAAGCAGTTCAAGTTCTGTTATAGAAATAGCGCTTGACAGCTTTCTTAGAGAGCCAAGACTCCAAAAAAACGCAAATATTTTTGAATATTGGTATTCGTCACCATATGAAGTACTTAGGCCTGCAGCAAAAAAGTTTCTATCAGCACCGCCTACTAGTGTAGCAAGTGAACAGCTCTTTAGTAGAGCCGGTCAGTTATACGATGAGAGGCGACACTCTTTGAAGGGTGAAAATGTAGAAAAATTGCTTTTTCTGTGCTACAACATCATGTTGTTAAATTTTTAGTATTAAAACTATAAAAAAATATTATGACATTTTAAATATACCTACTATATTTTGCAAAAATAGCGCATTTTCTTTTTTTTTTTTTATTTATCTATTCTCGGTCTCGGCCGAGATTTTAATTTATTCTCGGTCTCGGTCTCGGTCTCGGCCGAGAACGAAAAACCTGTCTCGGTCGACCCTTATATGAAACAGTTCTTGAAATAAAAAATCGATAATAAATCGATCATATGATAAAAATAATTTTACGTCATGTGATTATTGTTTCTATAAATTTAATACGAAAAAGGAAATAAAAATAGTATCAATGACCCCAAGATTGATTGCAAGGAATTAAGTCGAAATCTTGAAATTTAATTGCAAACCAAGAATAAAGAGCAATAACTCTGTTAATTCATTTAATTTATTATCTATATATTTCATTTATAATTTAAAAAAAAACTAATAAACGCATAAATAAATAATATTTTTAAACTAAAAGTATTTAATTAAATCGATTGAAAGTTCTTCTTAAATAAAATCGATTATTATTTCGAATCGAATAAATAACGTGTGAGGCAGTCACTAATGTCAAAATTTCTTAAAAGTGTCAAAAAGATAATTAGTGGCCGGACGAAGTCCCCAAACGCGTACGGCTTACCTGATAGGCAGCGATTACATAGCTTATAGGAGCCTGCAACACCAGAAGCATCCCAAGCCCGGTGCCGACCCTAATCCCAATCCCCCGAGGAAGTCTGGTCACCTTACTCACCACAGGAACAATATTTCTTGAAAGCAGTATTATTTAGCTGTAATCTTCTGTAAGGTCGAGGTGCTTCCCCAATCTGTTTGCTCCAAGTTTTGAGCAGGACATTTCCTGCTGTGCCTTACCTCAGACCTGTAGACTATCTCCACCCCCATAGCCAAAAAACGTGTGTTTTAGTCCGTTCCATTGCACTTTGATCGACTTTAAACTTGTGAACTTGTGTCCCTTCGTCAGCGTCCACGTCTCGGCGCCCGCGCCTTATGTTAAAACTTGCAGAACAGTCCCGGATCTACGATTTGTTCGAACCGGAGCAGCAGAGACTTGATAGTGGCGCCCCATCTTCAGCGTTTGAGAAAAACTTTCAAAACTAACAAATGAGTAGCATTTGCTGACTTAACCTTATATAGGTGTATGGCTTTATAAATAAAGAATTAAAAAAAAGGTGTGTGTGCGATTCACACACGATAGAAGTGAAACTTCTATGGCAAACTAATTAAAAAAAAAACTAATTTAAAATTAGCGGCTTGCAGCGCGGCCCAGCCGCACTGCGGTCGCAGCGCGGCTCGTCCTTCCCTGTCTTTTTGCCGTTGCATCCGGTTTGAAATCACAACGATTCTAAAGAAGTTTCACTTCAAAAAATGAGTAGCATTTTTAACCGACTTCCAAAAAAGGAGGAGGTTCTCCATTCGATTGTATTTTTTTTAATGTATGTTAGATCAGAACTTTTGACTGAGTGGACCGATTTCGATGAACTTTGTTTTAATTGAAAGGTTGCGTGTCATGTGGTCCCATTTAAATTTCATTGAGATCTGACAAGAACTTTAGAGTTATATATAATATCTCGTATTTTTTTCGTCTACTTACGTTGTGTTAGGTACTTGTCGATGTAATTGAAGTCGTTTTTTTTTTGCGAACAAACAATTATTAATTTGTGAAAATAATAATCGTTTAATAAATTTAAACTTTTTATTATCTATTAGCTAATAACTTTCATTTCGGATATAAAACAGAATCACAGAAAAAAAATATACATATATAGGTAACCAGGAAAGATGTAGGTACGTAGACGTAATAAAGAAGACTTTACACGGCGTGCTTTCTTTTCTGTGAAGGAAGCTATTAGCTCCTCAAAGTCCGTCGCATAGGCAGTTTTGTTTTCAATGACTACTTGACTAGGATCGCGAAAACAGATAAGACGCTTCTTACCTACTCATTGTTGAACGTAGATAAGTTTTAATTATTTTCACTTTGCTGGAGTTTCGCTCACAGCTTGCAGCTGTTATTATTTATATTGGTAGGTAATGTGCAATAAAATCTTAAAGCTATTAATCCAAGAGGCATGATTTCTTACCTGTGTACCTATGTACATACGTGCATTCTTTAACTTCACTGTTGTATTCGAACGATTTTTATTTCTGGGATTTTTAGGCAGAACTGATTCAAATGATTAAATTATCATTATGTTATGTTATTTTAAGTAAATCTATACAATTAAATAAAATTACAAATGCCAAAATAACATTTTTTACAGTCTGCCTGTTTCCGCTAATGTTGGTTCTAATAATGTAGGTAAATGCTATTGTTCGGGCTAATCTCTGAAACGGCTGGAGCGATTTCAACGTCACCAATTTTTACTGGCAGATAGCTGATGTAATAAGGAGTAGGTAACTTAGGCTATAGGTAGGATGAGACGAACAAAAAGTTCCTCTTCGAAAACTCTCGATTGTGGTAGATAATAGAGTTAGCAGGAGATAGAGCAGCAGTGAAAAAAAAATCAGCTGGTTAGTAATAATTTTTAAAATTGATTTTTTTCTGCTTTTAGTTAGTTAATATTTATATAATTTGATGGTAATATTGTCCTACAAATTGCGTAGTACGTTATACCGGATCTACGCTCACTGCATGCTGCTCTATCTCCTGCTAACTCTATTATCTACGACAATCCAGAGTTTTCGAGGAGGAACTTTTTGTTCGTCTCATCAAAATGAAGCTACTCCCGGAAAATTAGCTTGATAGTAAGCAGGTGAAAAATATTTACTAGGGATCCCGTACTAATATGTTGAAGGACTTGAAGGTTGCGTTTTCAAATCACGTCGGGGTCACCACTTTGGAGGTAAGGTATTTTAAAGGTAAAGTTATGAGGTAATGTAACCAGGTAAGTAATACTGTGATAGCACATCGAGTTACTATTACTACTTACGTAATAATAGTTCGATGTGGTAGCCACATATGTACCTAATACTATTTGATAAATAAATGGTAACATGTATTGTATAAGATTTTATTTAACTACCGCTTGAGAAATCGAAATACATAATCAGTTATTAATGTCGTATTTGTTTCGTCCATTCGTGTTACTACCTACTCTGTTCGAATGACTAACTCGGCCTCTTTATAAAGCACAGAAATAATCATTTTACACTCGCGTCGTAAACCTAAGCAAACCAAAGACAGACAGGACAAGGTGTGTTTGTCTTGGTCACTGCTAGGGTTACAGGTAGAATAATTTGCATAATGCCTCCCACGACGAATTTTTAGCAATACAATATTTTATGACGGGCAAACTGCGGAAGAAACGATTGTATAATACCTACACCGCTTAGACCGAAAATTCAACAAACAATCATTTGCATAATATTGAAGTAAGTGTACTCGTATAATAAATAGTTATTGTTTTAGGAATTTGTTTGGAAGTCTAATAAAAAATCAGAACAATAAACAACGAATAGCATCAGTAAAAAATAATTAAGAAAAATAACTAAATTACCTTACCAGACGCCGCGTTGGCGCAGCGGTGCTGTGACCGCTGCGCCAACGCTGGTTTGTGGCTGTTACGCGAGCGGTTGCGGGTTCGATCCCCGCACACGACAACATTTGTATTGGCCATACAGATGTTTGCCGTGCTCTGGGTGTTTGTGGAGTCCTTGTGGGTCTCCCCACCGTGCCTCGGAGAGCACGTTAAGCCGTCGGTCGCGGTTGTTATCATGTACACCTGATAGCGATCGTTATCTACTCATAGTAGGGAATATATCCGCCAACCGGCATTGGAGCAGCGTGGTGGTTAAGCTCTGATCCTTCTCCTACATGGGGAAAGAGGCATATGCCCAACAGTGGGATGTCACTGGCTGAAGCGTACCTAAATTACCTTATTTTTGTTAAAATAATATTTGACATATTAAGCCGAACTGAAAAGTCCTAATTCTTAAATTATGATAAAACGGTCTAAAAACATACATAAGTTTTAAGTAAGTAATTGAGTTTACTTAGTATTGTTGTGGTATTTTTTTTTTTTTGCAAAATTGACTGTACGCTACGAATATTCTCTTCAAAATATACTTACGTAGGCACATAAATACGGTGAGTAAACACATAACTTGAAAGTATATTTAAAATAAACTAAGTTTAAAATTAAGATTCAAATAGAAACTTTTAAGTCCAGTCCGAGAGACGACAATCGTAAAAGATGATTGTTTGCTAACCACGAATACTTGGCGTAGCGTTATTGATCCTTCCAATAATTATCGAACACGTTTCATGTCACTATGTTTAAGTACATGTTTAGGTAAATAAAAGTGGACGAGCATGGTAAAGACGCAGCGAGACGTTGTTTATAAGTTTACGCACGGAATCGTAGAGGTAGGCAGTCGGTAGAGCTAACAGAAAACCCGCCACGGTGAGAGAAATGTTCGCTTACTGCTAAATATAAGAAAGTCAGTTTGTCGTAATATATATGAACTTAATATTATGAGGTATCAATAATTATTATGTTACGTTTTATTTTTAAATTTATAATTTCTAGATCTCCAACGAAATAATTTGAGTTTTAATTAATAAGTAGAATTTAGCTAACGGTAACGATATTTTAATAGAATTTATTTATTTATTTATTTATACTTTATTGTACATCACAACTACAAATATCATTTACAGACTGTGAAGTACAATGGGCGGACTTATGGCTATTTAGCCATTTCTTCCAGACAACCCAAATAGGTATATATTTCCTACTATGAGTAACGATCGCTATAGTAGAATTTTTTTTCTGTTATTTATGTATTGATATCTTACCGTCATTAGTCTTTACTTATTATATATACCCATACCTAAATGTTACACTGTTAAAAGTAAGGGTCATATACTTATGTTAAGTGAAAATGTACGAGTTTATAACTTTTCTTGTAAATTGAGAGTCGAAATTTTAAAATTAATAGTTGTAAATATTGACTTTCCATCAAGTAAATTTTCGAACTCTTATCTTTAGCGTACTGTTAATGCTAAAGCTAATAACAATAAAATTTTATAACATATGGTGCTTTTGGTATTAATAATACTTTTGAATAGAATATCTAAAAAGTGATGGATCGTACCTAACTTAAATAGATAATGTTTGAGTTATGATGAAAGAGATTCGAACATGATTTTGTGTTAATTCTGATTGAGCAATCATAAGTAAACGAAATGTGTAATCATGACAATCTTGACTTTAATGCTATGAGTGCTATGACGTAAGTGGATATCTACATATTTTCTCATTTAAGCCTCTCCTTGCTTAAATTCGTCGATACAACAGTTACTTGCTTAAGTAATCTATAGACTCCCAAGCTCAACATAATCATGAAATCCACTGCTCGACGTGGAATTAGATAACGAGACTAAATAGTATTTACGCCAAGGTGTTAATTTCAGGAGGTTAGAGTAGCGTGAATTTTATTTATATGAAAAGTTAATTCATGGCCTGCTAGCACGTAGTGTTTAAACGGCGGAGTTAGCACTGGGCTCCGAATAAACAAGTTGAGCTGGACTACAGCTACGTGAAGATATCGTACGCGTGTATTTCTTTACACACGTCCTTACAGCTGGTGTTAAAATTAAGAACATCGTTTTACGAAATCGATAAATAGTGTACGTCGTTTTTTTTTGTCACAAATGTCTCTTTTATGATACCGATCTACAATTTTAGCGTGGTATTGTTTATAACGGTATTACCTACCTATTATAAAAAATTTAATAAATGTTATTTTACATGTATCGAAGTAATTACACCTATTACTTGATATTTTAAGAGTTTTTAAGGGATATTGTTGAGAAATTTTTGATTTTAAAATTGTCAAAAAATTAACTAACTCTATGCAGTCTTTTAATAATAATAAGTAATACGTTTATTTCAGACAAGGGCCATATAATGAAAAAATATTAGGTATACAAAATAGTCAGCGTAGAAAAAAATAAAAACAGACATAGCATAATAAAATAATATCACATAAGAGAAAAAGTACTACCTACATTATAATTATACGGATTAAATTATAATAATGGCTAAGTATACCTAATAACACTTTGTTTATGAGACTACAAGGTACCCTCACTATGTGAAGTCAAAGTGAGAGGTACCTAATTAACAAATTAGATATTTACTAAGAAATTTTAGATTTAAACTACGTGTATATTTTCGCAGTTTCGTTTATCAGAAATCTTTTTATAGGTTTTTTTTTAGGTATTATTTTTAACAATAGGTAATACCTACTTATTCATTAAGATTCAGCTGAGAGATTCAGTAAATTAATTTTAATATATATAGGTACCTAGTCTTGTTTTAATTCTGATAGATAATATATATTTTATTTATTTATTTTATAAGCATAGTGAATAAGGATTGTTTTAAGCAAATTTTTGTTTTATTTCTGCAACCAAAATTTGCTTGCGTTATTTGTAATTATAAGTACCTAAATGAAAGTTGTTAGTTGAGAAATTTAACTATCATCGGCGAACTATGTTGTAAAAAGTCGATACTATCTATATGTGGTTTAACTAGTGCGATCGGCCATAACGGCTGAGTGTTTAAAAATGAAACGTTTCTGTGGAGAGCATTGAGCTCGTTCGTTGTTTGAGGTTTCCTTTTCCAATTAGCACTCGTCCGGTAGACCGTAACTGGGTGAGGCGAGTTTGGTATGTTGGAATGCTGCCTAGGCCCTCCTCGGGAGGTATTACACGTTCCAAGAAAACTCATGTTTTATACTAGTTCTTCAACCTTTTTATAAATATAATATTTAATTTTATAATTTTTTTATTTAAAGATATCAATATATTGAAATGAAATTAAATGAAATGAAATGAAAACATTTATTTCGCCATAAGTTGATAGGTACACAGTACACACACAACGAAAGTAAAAAATGTCAATTACAAAAAAATAATAATAATAAAAGAAAAATAAGGTAGGTACTTAGCAAAATATCAACCAATACCTAAACTAAAAATTTATATCGTAGCATTAGGTAGGTACAATACAAACTTAGGTAATGTACCCAGTGTGAGTGTTATAACTGTTATAAGCAAACTTAACCTACATAAAATACTTTAAATTTCTAATGTCTCGAGACATTACCTTCCTATTTTATCCTCGGCTTTATTAAATATTACAATAAATAACATAATGTCCCTAGTGTCCCGAGAGAAAAAAAAGTTGGAGGAAAAAAACTCTCGGTACTCTTTTAAAAATTCAAAATCAGATACAAGATAAAAACGCAATAGTGGACCATTGAAATGATCAGGACAAATTTTGTGTGCATATCGGCTAAGTCTGAGGATCGGCCAACATTTATTTTGTTATACCCCTAAGTTAAAAGGAGGGGGATTAAGGGGGTTAATAACATATATGGCAAAACAACGTTTGTGGGGTCAGCTAGTATAACTATCTAAGTATATATACCTACCTAATTACCTACACGCACTATTCATGCATATAAAAGTTAGGTATAGGTATTATTATACAGATAAATGTTATATTTATATGTAGTTTTAAGTTTGGTATAGATATTGCACAACTGCTTGAGTTCATTCAACGTCATCTACCTACCCTTTCATTTTTCGTAATGCGGGCAAAAAATACGGACAGCCACATAAATATTCAAAAAATATTTATTAGTCTATTGCTCTTACAAATATTCTTCGTTTACATCTTTTTTTGGATTTCTCTTTTGTGTATAGATAATTATATAATTCTTTTTTTTTGTTAAATTCTGTTTCAATGTCTTGTAAATTTTAAAACGTTTTTCTTATTTTTATGTAAGTAGGTACTATCTTTAAAGTTTATTTGTATCTATATTAATGCTGTCGTTTAAATTGTTAAAGGAGTAAGTCAATCCATTGTAGAGAAGTAGATAAAAAAGCATCAATTTATACCTAAGTACCTATATACACTTAGGTGATTAATTAATTAATGTAGGTATCTGAAATGTTAATCTAACCTGTTTGAAATGTTAGTTAGTGTAAGTGGTAAATCCGTACTAATTAATTTTTTATGTACCTAAATAAATAAATAATAAATAACACCTTCAATATAATCTTTATTTTAACCTAAGGTTACGATTCAGCCTGTAATATCCCACTGTTGGGCATAGGCCTCTTCCCCATGTAGGAGAAGGATCAGAGCTTAATCCACCACGCTGCTCCAATGCTAAGGTTGGCTGGAAGAAATTGATTTTTAGCAATAAGGCCGCCTTTTGTATATTTTTCTACAAATTATTGTTAATGTTGCTTATTTATTTTATTTTTTGCTTGGTGTATTATAAAGTGTTATTATTATTATCCTGGATATCACTCCACCCAATGTATACATAAGTATAGTAGGTACCTATAATAAATACTTATATGTATAAATAATATAATAAATTGACATATACTTAGATACATATATAAATATAAGCGGGTGGAGAATTAAGCCCCGGCAGGGAGATCAAACGGCCGGGTGTTGGGGCTGTAGGCTGAGAAACTGGCGGACAATCCTAGCCGAATCAAGTAATGAAGTAAGTAGGTAAGTAACACCGCCTTCTGCATCCTGGCTACCACTACAGCCTATCACAGTCCACTGTTGGACATAGGCCTCCACAAGTTCGCGCCCGACATTATGACGCGAACTCATGTGTTTTGCCCATAGTCACCACGCTGGGCAGGCGGGTTGGTGACCGCAGGGCTGGCTTTGTCGCACCGAAGACGCTGCTGCCCGTCTTTGGCCTGTGTATTTCAAAGCCAGCATGGATGGTTATCCAGCCATCCGTCGGCTTTTTAAGTTCCAAGGTGGTAGTGGAACTGTGTTATCCCTTAGTCGCCTCTTACGACACCCACGGGAAGAGAGGGGGTGGCTACATTCTTTAGTGCCGTAGCCACACAGCACCCGTAGCCACACAGCATATTTCTTCATGATGAAATTTTGGATCTTTATTAGCTTTATGTTTAATTATTCAAATTATTACTGGTTTATTTTTAACAATATATTATACAGCAAATATTGAAATAGCATTTTATAGAGTAATCCTGGCTGCGAGCGAACATTATTATTATAGTTTACTATAAGTGTAGTTTTTAATATATCTAGATATGTATGAAAATATATTATATATATCTACTAAGTATTTGGACAAAAACTACATTTATGTTAAAAGTGATAAGATCTTTTCTTACTTTTTAAACTCACTTACAGAAGTGTCGATAAGAAAGGGTTTGAAAGATAACTAATTTTTTTACTTAAAAAATTCCTTTGATTTGTTCTCAGTCTATTGAAAAAACTTTTATAGTTATTGATAAGATACAAATAAAAAGATAATACGTAGCTATAGGTGGGTACCACTTACCTTATGACTACGCTTACGCTACGCTTCAGCCTGTAATATCCCACTGCTGGGCATAGGCCTCTTTCCCCATGTAGGAGAAGGATCGCAGCTTAATCCACCACGCTGCTACACTTCGGGTTGGTGGATATTATGTTCCCTACAATTTGGTACTATACTAAGGTAGTTACTATGGTACTACCATTACGATCGCTATCAGGTATTTATGATAACAAACGGCACCGACGGTTTAACGTGCTCTCCGAGGCACGCTGTGGAGACCCACAAGGACAGACATCCAAACCGGAAAGAAATATTCTGAATCGAACCCGAAAACCGTCGGTGTTTTAGGCGACTACTCGAACCACTACACCAGAGCGGTTGTTGGGAACATAGATTTATCTGTTTTTTATTATCGTATCAAAATTTTCGATCCAGCGGGATTCGAACCCGCACCTCCCGACAATCCGTGTCCGGTGCTCCAGCCGTTAAGCTATGGATATATATCCAGCGGAATCGAAATTCTTGATATGATTTTAATCGGTTTTAAGCAACCGTGGTGCCATCTATAGCGAGTCCTTTACAGCACTCACTATTCAAAATTTCATATTACAATGAATTCTTTTGACAAGAGACGACACTAAGCTATTTTTAATTCATATTATTTTTATTTTTATGTTTACCACACATGAGGAAATTCGAAAATGTTTTTTATTATCATATCAAAATTTTCGATCCAGCGGGATTCGAATGCGAAATAAGTTGTGAAAATTAATTCTTCGTCGAAGTCACAAACATGGCTCATGCCACAACTGAAGTGTTCGCCGGAGGTAGTTACTCTAAAATCGCATTGTAGGTACCTATGTGACAATTCACCAGGGATCTTTGATGTGAGATGAACTCGAACATATGTGATGGCAAACGTAAGTAGGTATGTAGGTTCTTAAGTGCGGATCACAAACTGGCTTACAATTCCGTTAAAACATATCTACCTACCTACAGTACTAGATAAACTAAAATGAGGCTTAGATTGATTATTTATTGTTAAACTAGTGACCCGCCCCGGCTTCGCACGGGTGCAATGCTGATAATAAATACTATCTACAACAAAAGATACGTTACAAACGTCTAAAATTATCAGTGTTTCTCTAACATATTATTCATGTATTATACATATAAACCTTCCTCTTGAATCACTCTACCTATTAAAAAAAACTGCATCAAAATCCGTTGGATAGTTTTAAAGATCTAAGTATACATACAGACAGACAGACGGGAAGCGACTTTGTTTTATAATATGTAGTGATAGTGATTGACCCTCTAACATCTCGATGTAGAATAAAAGGCCCTTTTTCTCCATTAAGGAGAAGGATCCCACCACTCTGCTCCACTGAGAAAGCTTTGCTAAAAGTTTAATTAAATAGATAATTATATACTTACATGTGCATATAATATGTAAACTTAGATATAATACATTTGTATAGCTACCATATTACGTTATATCTTATACTATTAAACGAGCAATTCTTGTATATATATATATATATATTTTCTGAATCTCGGAATCGGCTCCAACGATTTTCGTGAAATTTAGTATGCAGGGGATTTCGGGGGTGAAAAATTGATCTAGCTAGGATTCATTTAAAAAAAATGTCGTTTTATCCCTGTTTTTAGGCAATGAAAAAATATCATTAGAATACGAAGCTTAATTTCACCATTATTAATATAGCTGTAACAGCGTAATTAGGAAAGCGACGGAAATCAAATCGTTTTGACCCGGGTTCGAATCTCAGTCTCCAGATTACTTTTTTTTCTTTTTTTTTAATTTCACTCGTGATTTATTATTTAAATAAAATTAAAATATAAAAATACCGGAAAAAAATAAAAAAAAATAAAATAAAAATACCGAGCTGGGCTCGGTCACCCAGGTACTATATATAGATGTGCGTATATTATTAGGTACTCTTCCTCGACTATGTCGATACCTATGTGCGACATGGGTGATAGAGCTAATTCTTTAGTTAATTAGTAAGTTAGATTGTACACAAAATGTAAATTGTATAATCTATTTAAACCTAGGTATATCTAATAACATATCTTTGTTTCGTGCTCTACCTAAGTTACATTTAATTCCTCTCTCCAGTTATGCCTATGTATCTCCAGTTATCCTTTTCACCCTCTTTTCACCTCTTTCATTTCTTCATACCTTACAATTCAGTTCACTTACTTTTTTATATTCCATCCTGGTTCCATTCTACTAAAGTCAACACGCTCCAGAAGATGGTTTGCACCACAACGACCAGAAGTATAGAAGTAGGTATATCTATCATATATTTTCCTTTAAATTTTATTTATTGATTCACGCATCTCCAGTAAAGTAGAGTACTATAAGGGAGTGTTTAAATACAAAGTAAAAAAAACATTGTGTTTTCCTGATCTCCCACTAATAATCAAAAACAGTTTTAGGTAGCTACTCTGTCTACCTAATTAGGTATACGGCAAATGTGGTACAAGAGCCAGTGGCCAAGCGCCGTTTTTAGAACGGAGAACCAAAGTAACGCCAATATATATACTAATCGTAAAGTAAAATTTTCGATTCTTAGTAATAGTTTTGTCACCAACCTGTTTTGCAGATTTTCCTAATCATGGAATGATCTGGTGTCATTTTTATGCCGTACCTAATGCTTCCATTTGCAATGACTACTAATGTGTACCTACAGTTATATTTTAGCGTTAACTGCAAAAGATCAATTTTGGTTTTGGCTAAAAGTGACATTTACTCGTGGCTCGGGAGCCAGGTTCAAATTCGGTCAATCATTTCATCTCAATCGAAACTTCGTAACATGAATAAGGGATTTTTTATGAATTTTCGTCTTTGCTCAAGTTGTTAATTTCTCAATGTTCAAGCAGCCAGCTGACGTATAATCCACAATGTTATGGCCAGCTGACGTTATGTTTCCTTCAAGATATTAGGTAAACTATAATTTGACAAATTTTGAAGTGAGAGGAAATGACTAAAAAATTTTTTTTTCTCGATGTTTGGGAGGCTGCCACTGCCCAACCCACCCACGGAGTGGCAGCTGACAAAGACGAAAATTCATAAATAAATCCCTTATTCATGTTACGAAGTTTCGTTTGAGAGGTTATTGTTCATGTCAACCTGTCACGGGCTCCCGGTCCATCGGGGCAGATTGTGACTTATCACTTTTTACAGTTTTTCTTTACAAACTACTTATAAAATACATATTAATAGTATCTAGGTAATATATAACCAATTTTATTACGGTTTGACTTTAAACGACGTTCATTTCCTTATTCACTTAAGCACAATATTGTACCTACTGCCTTAATTGTGTCTTGACAATAAACAGGTAGGAATTGAGTCACTGTCAACAGTTTTTGAACCGCAACCGTCTTATCTGTACGATTACTCTGTAGGTAGGTACCTACTAGTGTCTGTACTAGGCTGAAACCAACGAGCATTACTCTGTAGGTAGGTACCTACCTACTAGTGTCTGTAGGTACTAGGCTGAAACCAACGAGCACCAGCAGAGCCAGATAACTCGATAAAACACGTACCTAATAACAACAACTTAAATTAAGAAAGGCAACAGTCTGTGATGATTTTCCTAGTAAAAACGTTTTCTTTTAAGTCTGTTTTTATTTTAGGTATATTTTATACATTGTATCATTATTATAATATTATTAAATTAAATTTTATTATAATATATTTTGTGAAATGTAGTAATTTATGTTTTTCACAAAGTAGCGTAACATTGAGAATTCTTAAGGGACATTAAATTTGTTGGTACAATATAGATTCAAAATTAAGATATAGCTGCAACTCATTTTTCCGGTACAGTAGGTACGTATATGACGTACCTATATGAATTCAATTCGGAGTCAAACTTTATACAATTATTGAACGTCTATTAAGCTGACTAAACGCATTGATGTTGCGCAGGATTGTCACAAAAGCGGTTGTAGATCGCCACCAATCACTTTCTATGTCAATGCGCTGGGGGCGGAGTTAAAGTAACTTTTTATCGGTCCTAACTGCCTATAAGGTCCTTACGAAATTTATGTCTTATTCTTAAGCCTATAAGATTTAATTCTGTATGCTTCTTCAAGCGAAACCTAAACAATTGTTAACGGAATTTATGATTTATGTATATGACACATGGACGAATGTTGAATGATAAATTCGATAAGTCAGTGGGTATATTATTTTGTATACATGCTAATGAGGTGTAGTGCGTTCGAGTTTGTGGTAGTTGGTCATGCAGTTGGCACGTCAGCACAGATTTGTGTTGTGATAAATAGACAAGTTACTTTGTTTTAATACTGTTGTCAATCGATTAATAAATGTGAGGAATAAGAACAGCATAATTTTTTCATATCAATACAAATTTAGTGAGCTCACAGTGTAGTGAACTGAGATGCGTACAAAGTTTAAGTGTGGAGATTAAGGATATAATTTTTTGATAAAAGTAAGTTAATATTGCTTTTTAAGACATCATATTTAAAATTCAAATATTTTAATTACGCATGCATTGTACCTATATAACACTTCTAAACATAATTTAATTTTTACATATGATACCTAAGTTAAATAAATACTTCCTAAAATTCGTTTCAATTATAATTTTATTCTATTTGACTTACCTAAAAGTTTCTATTTTGAACGGAAAAATTTATAGATAGATACCTACTTTTTAGTATCAAAATTAACGAACCCCATACATCAGGATACCAAAGTAGGTATCTACTTATGTCAATAGGTACATAATTATGCACTCTTTTCGACATAAGGACAGTAAGCGAGAACACATGACATCTAAGTACCTACCTACCTATGTTTATAGGATGTCATATCTATATACGTATGTGTCAGAAACACAGCCGTTGATATACCTACGAGTAGAATTTTAGTTACAATCACAGACCACAGTGAAATACTAGTTACAATATTAATTTTTATCTCTAGGTAGATAAATATACTTACTAGGTACTCTCAGTCTATATAAGTAAATGGAACTCTACAATCCTCCACGCCGTTTTAATGTTTAAGTAAGAGTAGGAGGTACCCACCTCACCTGGGTAACTTTTATGTACCTACCTACTTAAGCTTAGAATATGATATTCGGGAATATTAATGATTTAGTTATTTAAACTTGTTATATGATTTTGTGTAGATACTAATAACAAACACATAATACCAACCACAAACAACTAGGTATACATAGTAGGTAATTGTTAAAAATACATCTACCTATCTATTCTATGGACGCAAACGCAATTATACTTAATATTTTCTTTAAGCGTATCTTCAAACTTCAAGTCAGGATTTCTAATAGGTAACGGCTTTATTCGGTAACCTACCTAGATATAAATACTGTATCTGGTAGGTATTTTATATATTAATTTTTTTAAGATAAAAGTTTAAAAATAAGCATCGTTAAAGAACATTATTATATTAGGTAGTTATTTGTATCGCCAAAATGACATTGCTAGTCAGTTGAAAGGCATTTAGGTACAATTTCGTTTAAGAGTTGAACCTAAAATAAACAATTGCAAGTAGTAGGCACCTAACTACCTACCTAGGTGTTATCAAACAACAAATTATGAGTGTTAATAAATACAAGTTTAGATGACTTTATGCAATTTTAAAGTAAATAAATAGTTTGATTTTTCAACATTTGAACAAGTGGCGATTAAAAAAATATTTTTATGTAAGTAATTAACCTTTGAATAAAAATAAAAATCATTATATTATTTTTTTTATATTTGATTCTATTTCAGAAATGCGTACTTATTTAAAGTTTTGGCTAAGAAGCAATTTTATTGATTGGTGGTTTAATATTGTAGGTACTTACCTACTTTATCATCAATTATTGCGCATACCTATGTTGCATTGCCTAAGATAGGCAATTTAAACACGGCTATTAACATCTATCTTATCTCAGGAAGTAATATAACAACTGAAGTAATCATTTCATATTCATTTTAAAATTTAACTGCAAGTTATCCAACTTATTACTAATCTTTTAACCATTTTTGTTAGTTTATATCTATGTAAGTACATAAAGAATAGAAGCGGATGGTTTGTATAATTACTATTTGGTAAATGATTAAGAGCGCGCATAATGCAAAATTACCAATCTTCTATTTGTTTTGACATGAAAAGTTCCAGACCAAATCTTAAAATAAAAATATATGACAAACTACGTGATATTTGAAAGGGTTGACCCATATCAAAAACATAAAATAAGGAAATTTCCTCGATAAAATATAATCACGAAGTAACCTCTAATTTTTATATTTTTTCTATTTATACTCGATATGGTTATGACCATTAAGACAAAAATTTGATAATTAATTACATTTAAATATGAGTAAAGGCTATGCCAAGGCATTTAATGTAATTACTTTTAGTTTCGGAATTATATACAAAATAACATACTTATTTGTCGTTTTTTACATTCGTAATGCGCTCAAAACTATATCGTCTATCGCACTCTGACACGAGGCTTTGTGTATATTTTGTTTCATCGGGCGCGCGGGTGAAATCTGATTTTTTGCTCGCCTTATGCGCTCTCTTGATATTCCAAATCTTAAGGTCGGTAACGCGCTTCCGAGTTCCGTCGCTCCTGGTGTTGCATGCGTCTTAAGAGTTTAGACTACAGCAAGATCGCATATAGGCATGTATCGCATCAGTCGGACCGTAGGCTTCTTTTACACCATAGTGGTGTAAAAAAGTTACTGAGATAGTATTTTGCTATTTACAAATGACATAATCAACATATTTAAAACTAAAAAGAACAGCATAAAAATGTAGGTAGGTATGTAGGTACTTGTTGATTGTAAATTTTTAACTCGATTTTGACATTACTATTTACATTATATATTTAATATGCACTCTGTTTTTATAACATATAACGTTTCCTCAGTAAAAGTGCATAAAACCTATGTTTTACGCAATATAGGTATCTATGAGAAACATTGTTGCATTTAGTTACCTACTCACAAGTATTCAAATGTTTTGATTACTATCGTCTTCTAAAGTCACATTTTACTTTTTAAATCATTTGTCATTATTTTGTTTGTTAATTACATTCATATTTTTTATCCGATAACTTATACGCAAGTTAGTTATTGTATGATAACACCATTTTAATTATAATTTGGCAAAATATTGCGTAGGTATACCTACTATTCGTTAAATCCTCAATAGGCATTTATTAAACCCGTAAAAATACAAATATCGCAAACAAACTTTTAATGCAACTGTTACCTACAATAATAAATATAAAAGTATCTAATCAATATAAACTATAAAGTATTTAAAAATATTAGTAAATTAATCAAAGGAAATACGGGTCTATATGAAAAAGCAATATAAAATTATAGTGCTTAAATTGTTCACATAAAACACCATGGTAGACATGACAAAGTAGAGAGTGCGCGGGCGCAGTATGGACGCGAAGCGGCAGGATCAGCACAAAGGCGCGCACTGCGGCGGCAAGTTCCGTCATCGGGCACGAAGGCCTATCGGCGCGTCCGCCTTACCACAAAGCCCCCCAATAAACTTTTATAACACACATAAAACCCTGACTTTTTAACCCGACTTATTTGAATTAATATCAATTCGGAGTTCCTCAATGGGCTTCACTCGTCGAACTCTAAAGTTTTATGACAACCTCAGAATTGTGAAATAAAATTTAATTGAAATGTATCCCCGAAAAAAGTTTGATTGCAGTTATCAGCTTCCGAATTTGAATATTTACATTGAATATTTCTTGGGGTATAAAGTTGATCAGTCAGCATAATAGGCGAGCATGTTTGCTTTAAAGCTGTCGGTAGAATTATACGGTTAGGTAGTCGGTGACTTTGATAAATGTATCAAATAAAAAGTGTGATAGTGTAAAAACTTAAATAGGTATCTCAGAATCTGTTAATTAAATTAATTTGTATGAATTGTTTATAATATACCTACTTAAATAGTGTTACAATTTTCTTGTGGATGCTGTGCTCTTTTTTTTTGTGCTTTCATGTATTTCACGTAAATAATAATAATAATACTCACGTACGTACCTACTACTTTAAAATGTTTTTAAAGTAGCCTTTTTAGAATTATAATGAGGATTAGAAAAATTTTATGTGTTAATAATGCGCTATTATGAAAGTTTAGTACAAACGAGTTCAACGCGTTTTAATTGACAAATTGCAAAAAACTAATTTGGGTCCGAGCCTAAAAGGTTTTATAAAGTTTAATGTATTCCATTATTGGTACTAAAACTTACTTTTAAATGTTAATTATTGTTTGAAAATGATAATATCGCAAGTTTTTATACTAAGCTACGAGGAAAATTGAAGGATTTTTGTAAACTTATGACATAGGTACCTACCTACCAATTACCTTATTGTGTCAACAATAAGAAATTCAATTTATTTGTTGTAACAAAATTTATTGATCATGTCTTGCGTTATTTGATTTTAGCCTATTGTTTGATTAACATATCAAGGCTGACGCTCGTATACATGCCAAGTGATAATAAAAATTCAAGTTTGAAACGTCGATGACGCAAGACCATTAAAATACTTGAATTTTCGGCATCATTCCATTTGCATAGACTTCACGGCCTTCATTACGCAGCCGTTCTGCAAACTTTGAAATTGGAAAAGAAAACACGAGCTGTATTGTTTCAATGGTTTCAATTTTTGGTCAGTTCGGTCTTGCATTTGATAATTAACACCTCTCAGTTCTCAACGCGCCACGTAACATATACCTAGCCTACCTCTGGTCTGACGCAGATAAGATAGTAAAGAATACCGCCACGTAGATAAATATTAGGTACATCGTCTTTTTGTTTTACAATTTATAATTTATTAAGTAGTGTTGCAATTGTTTCAATAGTGTTCATAAATTCAATTATAGGTATGGGTAAGCTTGACATCATATCTAATTTTTTCCACGCGACCTAAGCCACATCCCTAAAGTTCGTTGACAATTGCTCTTTGACAGTCAGCACCACACAAAACGCTCATATTTATCGAAGTGGCCACCATAAACTTTCAATCACAGGCTCCGCGTACCTTTCAAAGCACCATTCAGAGCCACTCGTTGTTATCTTTAATATTTTATAGGGATCAGTAAAACGACGGCACTGCAAAGCGATTAAGCGACATTCCACTCGTGGTCATCGAGACGAGCTTATATTAGGGTAGGAGTTAGGGCCATGTCGGCACCGATAACGAATCGATGTAATTACACGTACCTAATTAAAAAAACGATAAATATTTACGCACGGTGCGCTATGGATATTTTGTAGCGGCCATCACAGAGCGCTAGATACGCAGTCGGGACTAACAGCTAGTCGAACAGCATATTTAACCTTACCATTAAAAAGTAAATGTTCGCAATTCATCTATACGACTCAACTTTAATATTTATACCTCATGGAGTCGTAAAACGATGAATAATGACGCTGGAGTTAAGTTGGCTAGTGCTGTAATTACTTTGCTTTTATACATAAGTACCGAACGTTGCCTCTCTTGTTGTGCAAAATTTAAACATTGTTAAGTTACGATATGCAGCTTTATAGAATCCTGAATATACAGTTACATTAATAAAACAATAGACGTAAATAAAAAGGCCCCTTTCTTAAATTAATATTTTTGTTAAAGGGAATATATACATCATATTTTTTATAATGTTAAGAAAACATTACAATGATAATTTTAATGATGAATAATAAATTTAGACAAGAAAGTTTGTCGAATGCCATTTCCGATAAATTATCAAGGAAAAAAAATTGATTCTCTGTAAAAATCTTGCTCAGTACCGAAAAACAATGATCTGATAAATAAATGTTTACCTACGTTAATATAAGGAACTCTTTTGTATCGTTTATACTAGCTTCATAACACATCTTCCGGGTTTACGCCGTGTGGTGTTACTTAGACACAGTTATAATTTTATTTACTAATAAATTTAATAAACACCATATGCTGTCTATTTTGGTTCACTACAAAATCTTATAGGTACCTATACCTATTTAAGATTTGTTAACAATGTAAATTAATAACTACGTATGAGAGAAATTAAAAGGTATATAGGTAGGTATATAGTTAATAGGTACATATATTATTATGTTTTTGTAATACAAATGAATATAAACAAGACAAAAACCTTGTTTTGTCACTTTTAATTAATAATATATTAATATTTAATACAAAGTCTGATAATGACTGTTTTGAACTGAACTAGTCAATTGTGGCCGTCGTAGTAATTTTTTTTGGTTTGTTACGGTCTTTTCATAAAAAAATGTAGGTATTTTAAAGTTATAAAATCACATGACATCAGATTTTAGATTAACATGGTTACTTCTATTACGAAAATTATTCTAAAACGGGATATTTACCATGAACAGAACTGAAGGCAGTCTCGTGAACAAGACATTCGCAGTTAATGTCGAAATATCGAGCTCCGCGAAGAAAAATTAATAAACATGGCGAATAATTTCCACATGACATCGATATTATTATTTTTATCACATAATTCTATTTATAGTTATAACGAAGCATTATCTGACAAATAGTCAGCTGGGCTTTTCTGCCCAGCACCAGTTTCCATTTTTTTATAATTGGATAGTAAAAACCACACTATGTAATGTATGTACTTATCAATTTAATCCTAAATCCACATAAAGAATTATATGGATTTAGTTTATAATACTGCCAAGTGCCATCGTGATTGCCATCGGAACGACCGCTAGGGTGTACCTAGTTGCGCGAGCGCCGCGCGCCGTGTAGGCACCTAAACACCGGTTTGCGGGTTCGATTCCCGCTCGGGATGGATATTTGTATTTCTACAAATATTTCTTTCCGGTTTTGATGCTGGTCCTTGTGGGTCTCCTGACCGTGCTTCAGAGCTGATAAGATATAGGTCATCAGAACGTTAAGATATCGATCTCAGTTATTATCAGATACCTAAAAGCGATCGTTACTCATATTAGGAAATATATCAGCCAACCCGCAGTGGACCAGCGTGGTGGATAAAGGCTCAGATCCTTCGCCTTCTTGGAGAAAGAGGTCTATGCTCAGCAGTGGGATATGACAGGCCAAATCGATCGATTGCCATCGTAGCTATACGTTGAGTAGCTATTTTACGACTAACCTTCAAACTATTCATCTTCTGAGGCCCATTACCAAAGGTATAACGTTAACGTTATACCTTTATACCCTTAACGTTAAAGGTATAAAGGTAACCCCTTAACGTTAAAGGTATAACTAACATATAACGTTAAATAACTGCGGTTGACTTTAGTTGACCTTACCTACTGATAAGAAAGATAGCGTACAAATTGTATTTTCATAAAATAATGGAATTTGTACAGATTTTTCAGCCTAGGTCATAAAATAGGACATTTTTTTGAAGTTTCGCAGATTTTATTACTCGTTGTTTTCGTTCCCTATTCTAATTTTATTTGCAGATCTTTTGGTTTATTGCGGTTACATATAAAATGTTATTCGTTGAATTTTAAATTATTTCATCAAACAACGCCAATATAAAAGAATAATTAATAGACTAGTACATTACTCTACGAGTATACGTTACTAAAACTGAAAGCTCATTTTGCTAATAAAATTTTATAATTAGTATACACTGTTCAATATTTTAACTTTCTATGGTAGTTTGTAGATAATTAATTACTACACTTTCCAAATTTTACTGTTATAGAAAACATAACGTTCGATTCCTCCCTAGTGTTTAACCAACTATGAAAGATAGGGATATATATAGGGAGGTATAATCATATTTTGTCTTATTTCAAAGGTTTATATACTTACGTATATATGGGTAAACTGGTAGAGATCTCTTTTAGAGATAAGTTCGCCCTTGCGTTGTGTTTTTTAAGTTTAATCTATACTAATATTATAAAGAGGTAAAGTTTATAACTTTGTTTGTATATACGGGGTAATCTTCGCAAATACTGATCCGATCATGAAAATTCTTTCGCTAACAGAAAGCTACACTATTCAAGAGTGACAAGATAAAAGGAAAAAGATAAAAATAGATATATAAAGATTTTAAATCAGCAGGATTTGAACCTGCGCCCTCTGACGTGCCGTGTCAACAATTCAATCTAATCAAGCATTATTATTTGCCTTAGAAATTAATTGGTGATTTTAAAACATTTATATTTATCTGATTTGCTGAAAATAGTGAGAGTGTATTGGAACATATCAAATTTCACCGTACCCTTCTTATGTGAAATGGATTATTAATAACGCCCAACGAAGTGGGCACGGGTCGGCTAGTAAAGAATATAATTATATACATTCTTTAATATATTCTACGTATATATATATATATATATATATAATTATGTATATATATACCTACGTAAGTATAAAAGTTGCATATCATCTTCTATCTATATATTAATACGTGAAGCAAAAACTTGGTACCCCTTTTTACGAAAATTGCGCGGACGGAGGAGTATGAAATTTCGTACACTTACCTATATTTTATGTAGAGAAGGAGTGTAGTTAGTGTAGAATGCTAATATTTTGTTAAAATTATCCATAAAAATATATTAAATTAATACAAAATTATTACACACACTACCATAATATATTTGACACACACACACGCATATTATATTCTTTTGTTGATTGTCGAAGTCTGTAGTCAAATTGAAATTTTTTTTAAAAGTTTTTTATTTTCGTTATTTTTTGGTTTTCTTTAATTTAAATTTTTAATTATGGTCAAATTTTGACCACTGGGCGACCACTAGGAAACATTATTGGTAAGATTTTTTTGACTAAAATTATTTAATATACATATAATCAGAAAAATATAATCAGATGACAACTAGAAAACAAAAATAAATAAACACACGAACATAAAACACGATCACAGCGAAAGCTTAATATAAATAAATTATCATTATAATTTATTATATAAAAATATCATTATATTTATTAAAAACGTATAGATACTGATTTTTATGGTTTTAGCAATCCAAAAAGGGTATTTTTTTCTAGCATCACTTATTATTATTTTTTAGTAGATATTGAATATTTGATATAGGTATATAGGCAATAAATATTGAAATTATACCTATAATTAAAATGGTGGTCTACTTATATAATAATACTTAAATATAAATTTACATAGGAGTAATAACATTCCTCTTGAAAATAAGTAAAATTCAACAAAGTAAGTGACAAAAATGAATCTGTTTTAGTACCTAGGTACTCATACTGTCACATGATTATTTTACAAAACTTAAGAGACGTGTGAAATTTTCTTTGTAGTTAACTTGTGGAGTCTTCACGATTGTGATTGTTTACTTTTCAACTTCTATACGTACATAAGTGTCGTAGAGTATTAATATGTTCAGAAACAATAACTTTATCGTTATCGCTGTTTATCTATCGGCCGCAGGACCATGAGAATGATCCACAAACATATGATTTTAAATATGAAATTAGATCTTTTTATAAGTTTTTAAGTAAAATTTCTTTACGCAGGCTTGACTTCGGAAGTAAGCTGGTGAATTCGTGACGAGAGCGTTACGAAAATGTGATCGGGCGAGGCAAACGGAAGTTGAGAGGGAGATATAAGTTCGATGGGGCTAAAGACGTTTTACTTCAGTCGTGTGGTCTAAAGCCAAGGAACTTATTTCCTTGTCTACTGACTGAATAACGGGCCATTTTCCGGAACTCGACGTCTCTGTGCGCCTATTTTGCTTATTTCCTTGTTTAAAGCACACTCCTTTTTTATACTCGCAATAATTTGGAAAGACTGTCTAACGACAATTAATATATGTATACAGGACGATAAAAGAAAATTTCTCTGTCCTAATTATTAAGGCAAATAATTTTTTTATCACTATATTATTAAAGAACACTCTTTTGCATTATCTTTGTAAATATGTAACAGATTTCTTCTATTCAATTCCCTAATACCTAGAGTCTCTTAGCCAAAATATTTTATGAGTACGTACTTAAAGGGAGGACAGCTATGGAAATTATCATTAAACTGTTTTATATACCTGTAGCATAACTCTACGAAAAAGAAAAATAACGTATTATTAAATGAAATAAAAGACATTCATTCAAGACATTTCTTGATCATTAAATAAATTAATAGGCCGTCGAAAAATTCTTTTCGTATTTCCTAGTAAAAGGTTGCAATAAAATCTTTTGATGATTGATCACTGCAAGACGCGTGCGTTGTTGCGTTGTTGCGCGTGTGTTGCGACACACGCAAATTGATAGAGTTTGACTTCCCAGTCAAACTCTCAATTTTTTTTGAGTGTAATACATCCTAGCCTCAATCTTGCACACTCAGATTTTTATCTTTTTCGGTCTCTTAAGAATTCTTTGGGTAGTGTAAAGTTAACATCAAGAGGGGACTCTCAAAACTACTTGTCGCGGTTTTTTAATGAGAAGTCCCAAAATTTCTACAGCATCAGAAATCTGTTACTATTTACAAGATGTCGGCAAGTTATCGAACAAAATGATATATGTAGTTGCGACTACTTGGTATGAAACTACTTATATTTATGTATACGGAGGCAATGGTGTAGCATTTATTCGCTTTTATAATTTTGACATAATTTGTCGTTATTTCCGTCAGCATTTTACGTCATGTCACAAGAGTTAACCCACTATTAGAATTTTTGAAAATATGTTAATTCTCTCCACTGTGGACACAACTGCCTTTGCAACTGCCATAGGGTTGAAAATATTTAATCTGTAGTTTTTATTATTAGACCTTTGCGGCACAATAAAAAAAGGATTCATTCATTTTGCTAATTTTATAGCTAACCATAGGAGGTATAGGAGAACATGTGTATAGATGTCAACAAAATAAAAAAGAAGATAATCAAAGGAAAAGCTGTGTTTCTGTATGGTAATGAATATAGCCACCCGCTCTCTTCTCGCGGATGTCGTAAGAGGCGACTAAGGGATAACACAGTTCCATTACCTCCTTGGAACTTAAATAGCCGACCGATGCATGGCGGGATAACCATCCAACTGCTGGCTTTCAAATACACAGGCCGAAGACGGGCAGCAGCCTCTTCAGTGCGACAAAGCCAGCCCTCCTGTCACTAACCCGCCTGCCCAGCGTGGTGACTATGGGCAAAACACATGAGTTCGCTCTATAATGTCTGGCGCGAACTTGGGGAGGCCTATGTCCAGCTGTGGACTGTGGTACGCCGAAGTGATGAATCAAAGGAAAAATCTATACTAATATAATAAAGCTGAAGAGTTTGTTTGATTGTTTGTTTGTTTGTTTGTTTGTTTGTTTGAACGCGCTAATCTCAGGATCTACTGGTCCGATTTGAAAAATTCTTTCAGTGTTAGATAGCCCATTTATCGAGGAAGGCTATAGGCTATATATCATCACGCTAAGACCAATAGGAACGGAGTCCACGCCGACGAAGTCGCGCGCAGAAGCTAGTCTATAATAAATATGTATTAAAATAAATGCTCATTATCTAATGTTTATTGTACTTATATTGCATACAAAAGTAACTAAAACGGTGTTAAAGTACTCGTGTGGTTGATAAAATGAGTTTTAGCGTTTGTGAAAATTCTACCCCTAAGTAGGTGTAGTAGAGGTTGACAATTCGTATGCAGCTTAGAATGGAAGTCCGTCATTTTAGAAGTTAGAACACGATTACGACACGGTTCAGCCTGTAACATCCTACTGCTGGTCACTGGCCTCTTTCTCTATTATAGGAGAACGGTCGGAGCTTAATCCACCACGCTGCTCCACTGCGGGTTGGCAGATATATTGATATATACCTAACGTGACCAGACGTCCCGTTTTGAACTTGACCGTCCCGTTTTTCGGTCGTGTGTCCCGGTGTCCCCGAAAATAGCCCCGGGACGCAAAAATGTCCCGTTTTATGAAATGGAACATAAATTGAGTCTATTTAGTCAGATAAATTTTAGAGAACAGTACAATAAACATTACTAAAGATAACTTTAAAACTATTCGACTCGACGGGCAACAGCTTTCGATTAAAAAAGAACCGTCAATTTGGTACACCTAGTAAAAATAAAGGGGTAACATGGTAACAAACACAAAAAAGTCGAAATTTCGATCCAGCGGGATTCGAACCCGCACCCCCGACATACCGTGTCGGTGCTCTAGCCAACTAAGCTATGGAACGATGTACCAGCCAAATCGAAATTTTTGGTATGATTTTATTCGGTTTTAAGCAACCGTGGAGCCGTCTATAGCGAGTCCTTCACAGTACCCAACTATTCAGATTTCAGTTTCATATTACAATGAAGTCTTTGACGAGAGATGACAGCATGCTATTTTTAATTCATATTATTTTTATATTTGTGTTTCCCACACATGAGGAAATTCGAAAATGTTTTTTATTAAAAATGTTTTATATTACCGATGTCGGTATGTCGGGGGTGCGGGTTCGAATCCCGCTGGATCGAAATTTTGATATGATAATAAATAACATTTTATTAAATAACATTTTTAAATTTTAAATACATTTTAATTTTAAATACATTTTTATTCAAAATGTTTTATATTACCGATGTCGGTAAGTCGGGGGTGCGGGTTCGAATCCCGCTGGATCGAAATTTTGATATGATAATAAAAGTAATATTTTATAAAAAAGTCGAATTGAGAACCTCCTCCTTTTTTTGAAGTCGGTTGATATCTAATAAAAAAACTGCTGAATTAAAAAAGTCGATGTCCCGTTTTAAGCCCAAATAAAAATGGTCACGTTATATACTTATACCATGACTAACGATCGCTATCAGGTATTTATGATAACAACTGAGAACGCTAGTTTAACGTGCTTTCCGAGGCATGGTGGGGAGACATAATGACAGACATCTAAAATTGAAAGAAATAATTGTACAAATACAAATATATGTGCCGAGCGGGAATTAAACACGCAAGGTGTCGGTGTTTTAGACGCCTACGCAAACCACTACACCAGCACGGTTGTAAGAATAATGAAACTTAATCCTTAGGAGTTAAGCTGAAAGAAGCTTGTTTTTTATGCAGTACCCGGAATATAATGTAAATAATGTGGGGGTATTCAACAGTATCTTGGCTTCACCAACTTCTGAAGAGGCTAGGAATGTTTATAAATTAGTCCTAGTATATTTAAAGAGACGTTGTTAATTTAGTTAAGAACGATGGAGGCGACGTGGTCACTATGTGACAAAACCTCCTTTTTTTCAAATAAAGAATTTAAAAAAATCCTTAGGATTTGACTACAAATTCATAAATATGTATTTCAGTAGTTTTGGAATTCCATCACTAATGGGATCCACCTCCATTAGTAATAATTGACTTTAGTATGAAAGTGGGACTTATTTTTGCACGAACCTTTGTTTTTGGACTATTTTTAAAAATTTTAATGCCTTTATTCTTAAAGCAGGTACTGAATAAAATATCTTAAAATTTGCTCTGTCAAATTGGAAAGTAAGTTGTAAGAATCATGAAATTTAATTTTTAGGCTTTTCATTACATATGTGATAAATAGATGTTCCAGCGTTTGCGGAAATTACCTAAAAATGAGTTGAGTAGACCTAAGGATGAATGTTTTTCAAACAACTGTCCTATGAAGCCTGATCGAGAGCGAACTCTGTGAGCAGTCTGGTAATTCTAGCGCACAAAAATTCATAATCCTAAGTTCCGAACTATACTTGTGGTATATTGTGGTACTTGTGGTATATAAGGTCCTTTAAACAAAAGTATATTAGTAAATTAATAATTTACTATAGTGTAATAAATAGGTGCTACTATAGCACTTTTCTGTAAATACAATAAATTTTTAAGCAACCGAAGCCGCAGGAAACATCTAGTTGTTTTATATATTCTAACACAGGAATAATCGGTCAGTTGTATATTTGAACATGTGTATAATTTTTGTATAATCTGATTTGGAATACCGAACATTTAAAATGAAGAAAAACAATTCCTTTATAAAGCAAATTAACAATTCTAACGCCTAATTATTTCATAATTTATAAGAAACTATATAATGATTCTATTGTAGTCAATGGATTAAAAAGTCTTCAGGTGTTGTCTGTTGGTTCATTCTTGGATGTTCCGTGTTGACAGTCTTCGAATGGTCTTCGATAATAAGTACAATAAACTGTCAGCTTGTCATAAGTTCATAACTCTCCTGGGTGACTTTCTGAATTAATTTTTCCGCCAGATTATTTCAGCAATGATACTTTATGATATTTTAATTTACAATGTTTGTTTGTGGATTTTTTTTACAAGTATATTGTGATAAAATCTTGAACATAATCTAATAAATCACAAAAATCTGAGAAACCTTGAGTACAATCTGCAATAAAAGCTTATTTTAAATTAAGCTTATTTTAATATTATTTACTAAACTTATTTTAATATTATTATTTTAAGTACCAAACGGATTTTTATACGGTTTTCAACAATAGAAAGAGTGATTTTTGAGGAAGGTTTAAATGTATAATTTATTATGCTTTTATGTAAATTATCAGAAATACGGCGATACATGTTGAAGAGGTCGCAAAAAATTTCGCCAACGGGGAGCTTTCCACGCGAACGCCGCGTAAACTAGCAAAGAAAATCTATAAAAATGCTACAAGAAAGTCCGTGATAGCATATCTCTATCTCTTACGGTTGACTTACAATAACCACTTTTTTAAATAAAAACATTACGTTATTTTCATAGCTATTTTCTTTAGTTCAGTATTAATCCTTATCCATATAAATATGTTAGGTAGCTTAGACATTTAATGCAGATTAAAATTGTCCTTTACACTATATCAATCAGATGAATAGTTTTTGAGATATCATCGTTGGAACGCGGACGAAGTCGCGGGCACAGCTAGTTTAATATAATATGTGATGATCACTTGTTTTTGGAACATTATATGTTATTATGTTGGTACCTGTACTGTAAGTTGTTTAAAGTATTATATCTAATGCTACACATATG
This sequence comes from Melitaea athalia, assembly GCA_905220545.2. Taxonomy (NCBI): domain Eukaryota; kingdom Metazoa; phylum Arthropoda; class Insecta; order Lepidoptera; family Nymphalidae; genus Melitaea; species Melitaea athalia. Next base: position 11,910,977 of record HG992180.1, on the reverse strand, counting down.
CCAATTAGTAAGTTTAATATAGATAAATATAAAACAGAAATTATACAAATATATATTAGGTATATTATTATTTTATATACGCAGTTTAGTATGGTTATGTTCTATGTTTAATATTTTATCTTATGATTGCCTATAAAAAATCGCTTTTAGTGATTATGTCGACGTTGCACAATTTTTAAAAACAATAAAATTGTCATTTCTTTAATGTATAATATTATAAAGTAGTGAATAAATAAATAACAATAAATAAAATTATAAATTCCTTGGTATTTGGCTATAACTTAGGCCATGAAATAAAACGCTTTGACACATATTAAATGAAGCAGTAATCATTAACGTCTATGCATATAAAATCTTGTGAGTCAGCCAGTTACTTTTAATGAAACTGATTATAAATAACATATTTTAAAATTTACAACACAACAACGATTTTATAATATTAAAAATATAAAAAATCGTAACTCAAGATGAGATGAGAATACATCTAACTAAAATAATTGAAGTAGTAATTGAAACTGTACGACTGTATCTATCTAATATATTTCTTTATGAGCTTACAAAATAACGCCAATCACTACATATTATAAAACAAAGCTCTTCCCGCTGTCTGTCTGTCACTATGTATCTTAGATCTTTAAAACTGCGCAACGGATTTTGATGCGGTTTTCTTTAGTAAATAGAGTGATTCCAGAGGAAGGTTTATATGTATAATACATGCATAATATAGTAGAGGAACACTGAAGTTTTAGAGTTTTCTAATGTGATGTCGTAAATAAACACATTTTTTGCGCTTAGGTTGCAAATATTTATTTTATATTTTATATTTAGTATCAGCACGTAGCAGTAAGAAGGGCGAAGCCGGAACGGGTCGCTAGTAAACAATAATAAGAGTAATTAATTAATTATACTCGTAAAGACCTAATAAGCCTAATATTTTTACCTTGTTTGTTATTTGTTTGTTGATCTGCATTAAGTCAATGTAATTTTTTTTTATAGCTTATAATATGGCAGCATCACACATACTAAGTGCTGTGGAGCCGACCGTTGGTGGTGGCAACTCACGTGGTGGCCGAGAGCGTGAGGTCAACGTTGCGCTCGACGACAGGGAGTTGTGGGTCCGTTTTCAGACTCTCACCAATGAAATGATTGTTACTAAAAACGGTCGGTGAGTATTGAAAATTTACCATTTAAACTAACAATATTTTATCTTAAATCTGCTTTAGACTACATTAGCTTTATCAATGTTTTCAAGATGGTTTGTATAAGGTAGCTTGATTTATCAAATCCTATGAATTATTTTACACTACAATACAATATAAATAAACTTCGTTATACTTTTACCTAAACAAGATATAAGATATTCAAAAAATATTATAGAAAAATAAAAGTACCTACCTATTTACAAACGGCGGTTTTATCGCTAAAAGAGTGATCACTTCCAAGCAACAACTAGAAAAGTATATAAATAATAGTGTTTGGTCGCAAACGAAAAAGAACCGACTTCCATTATTAGGTACATCGACAAGTAATATAACCACAGATTAGTAAATAGATAAGGTAGGTAGACGAAAAAATAGTCAAGTACCTAAATAAGCGCTATCAAAGATTACTCATAAAGTTGTAATCAGATCTCGATGAAATTTAAATGTAACCACATTGTAAACATCAGCTTTCGAATAAATCAAAAAACATCAAAATCAGTATATCCAGTAAAAAGTTATGTGGTATAATACAACGTAGGTCGACGAAAAAATAGTCAAGTAAAAATGCATTATTAGATATCGAATTGAGAACCTTCTTCTTTTTTGGAAGTCGGTTAAAAATAAAGCTCTCGAAGTGATTTAACGAGTTAAGATCGATTGTTTATAATAGCCAAGATGTCCTAGTCCATAAAACAGGTGGCTCTAATCTCAGTGCGTACCACGGACTCAATATTAGGCCATTGCACGGATGTGACAGTTTTTCATATCGCTATGTATTAGGAAATAATAATAAAAATGTGAGTACAAATGAAGGCTAGGCTTAAATATTTGTAAACATAGGTACATATAAAATCTTAAACTGTCTGCCTTTATTTAAACTAGGAATGTACCTAAAGGTTTAAAACCTGGATGCACACTGGGTTATGATTCATTTACTATTTTGTTCTGAGAATAACCAACAATTAAATACGAGCAACAACATTGAAGCAAAATATGAGTAAGAAATAAAAATGAACAATATGACTTACAATGCAATTTTATAGCTCGGGTATGATTACTATATATTTAAATGATGCATTAAGTTGTTCTGAATGTGTAGGGATTAATTACGATCCATGTTTACGACAATTTAAAGGTAAAGGTCTTTCAATAAATATACGTCGTAATAGAATGTTTTGCCTTTTATATGACAATGTTATAATACTGGTACAATATTTACATAATTATCTAAGTTTCATACATCTATACATACCTATACCTATATATAATAAAATGGTAGGAAAGTCAAAACTCTACATTGAATATTTTTTTAAAAGACTACTTAGGGTGTGATCTACAATTGATACCGAAGCCAAAAATATCGTTTTTAGAATTTTTGTCTGTTTGTCTGTATGAATTTCGCAATTGTCTCAAGTGGCTTCCGATTCGCCTTCGCAGGAATACTCACATACTCTCGCTACTATATTGTATACTTTTTCATCCTGATACACCTCTGTACCTTAAGGAGCGTTTTAATTATCTTTGTGATACGCACGAACGCACCCTTAGATCCGAGTCTACTTTGATTCTCGAAACTCCAGCTCACAATACTTCTTTTTACTCCAACTCCTTTTCAGTTAAAGCTGTTCAACTCTGGAATGCTTTACCTCTTCCTATATAACAAGCCCAATCCTTATCTTGCTTCAAAAAATACCTCAAGGCGCACTATTTGTCACATAGGAGTGCGCATAATGCAAAATTACCATCTTCTATTTGTTTTGACATGAAAAGTTCCAGACCAAATCTTAAAATAAAAATATATGACAAACTATGTGATATTTGCAAGGGTTGACCCATATCAAAAACATAAAATAAGGAAATTTCCTCGATAAAATATAATCACGAAGTAACCTCTAATTTTTATATTTTTTTTATTTATACTCGATATGGTTATGACCAAAAATGACAAAAATTTGATAATTAATTACATTTAAATATGAGTAAAGGCTATGCCAAGGCATTTAATGTAATTACTTTTAGTTTCGGAATTATATACAAAATAACATATTTGTCGTTTTTTACATTCGTAATGCGCTCAAAACTATATCGTCTATCGCACTCTGATACGAGGCTTTGTGTATATTTTGTTTCATCGGGCGCGCGGGTGAAATCTGATTTTTTGTTCGCCTTATGCACGCTCTTAATACGTCATAATTGTTTTTAATATCTCTGTTTAATTATTATATATTATATTATATATATTTTGTTTATAAGTATAGTATTTTTATAAGTATGTTTATATATATATATATATATATATATATATATATATATATATATATATATATATAATATGTGTATGTATATATGTTTATATGTATATAATTATGTATCCTTGTATGTATGTATTATGCTGTATATGTATGTGTATTTGTATTCGATAATTGATATTGTTTTAGGTGACACTATTTGTCACTTCTCTATTGTACACTTCCCTACCGCTTTCACTATGCCGTGTCCTATATGCCCAAAGGTTGTCTGGAAGAGATCGCTCTTCTAGCGATAAGACCGCCTTTGTACACTGTTTTGTACTTGTAATATGTTATTGTGTTGATTGATGTTGTGTACAATAAAGAGTATTATTATTATTATTATTATTATGTTCGGGATAAACTCAAAAAGTAGAGCATGGATTAACTTCAAATTTGACACGAATATTATTAAGAAGTCGGGTCAACATATAATAATATCTAATAATAAAGACGTTTATTCACCAAGCATAAAAAGACACAAGATTTCTTAAAGGCTAATTTACAGAGATTTTAGAAGAAAAAAAAATGCTGGTGAAAAGGTAGAGACTCAGATTACAGCTGCTTTTCAGTCCGCACCTTAACAAATGCTGCCAGCACAGGACGTTTTTACATTTAAAAACCAATTATAGTAAAACATATGCAGTAAAATTATATCATAACTAGCCGACCCGTGCCCACTTCGTTGGGCGTTATAATCCATTTCACATAAGAAGGGTACGGTGAAATTTGATATGTTCCAATACACTCTCACTATTTTCAGCAAATCAGATAAATATAAATGTTTTAAAATCACCAATTAATTTCTAAGGCAAATAATAATGCTTGATTAGATTGAATTGTTGACACGGCACGTCAGAGGGCGCAGGTTCAAATCTTGCTGATTTAAAATCTTTATATATTTTTATCTTTTTCCTTTTATAATGTCACTCCTGAATAGTGTAGCTTTCTGTTAGCGAAAGAATTTTCATGATCGGATTAGTATTTGCGAAGATTACCCCGTATATACAAACAAAGTTATAAACTTTACCTCTTTATAATATTAGTATAGATAACATTAAATAAAAACCAGGATTAATCAATGAAGTATGTCGTTGAAGATACAAGTATAAAAAGTGGCAAGCCACGTGAGACAAACTATACGCTTATAATAAAGTCCTAGTTACTACAAATCCAGCTCAATGAGCGTTTCGTACCAAACTGATTGATGAAATGCTATAGTCGCCTATAAATAATATCTTGTGTTCACGCAGACAACGTCACGGGCTGTCTGCGTGTATTACTTAAAATTCATAATTTGATACCTAAGCTTTTTAAGGTATTCTGGCGAACATCAAAAAATCAAAACAGTGTACTAAACAAAATATTATAATTGGAACATATCTATTATCTTATCTAGTTTTTAGGGTTCCGTACCCAAAGGGTAAAAACGGGACCCTATTACTAAGACTTCGCTGTCCGTCCGTCTGTCACCAGGCTGTATCTCAAGAACAGCGATAGCTAGACAGTTGAAATTTTCACAAATTATGTATTTCTGTTGCCGCTATAACAACAAATACTAAAAACAAAATAAAATAAATATTTAAGGGGGGCTCCCATACAACAAACGCGATATAATGCCTATTTTTGCTCGATATCAATAAATGGTATCAGGTAGGCACTTGAAATATTCACAAAATACTTAATTGTATATGTAGATACTTTAATAATAAATAATAACATTAAAATAATAAAAAATTTTGGGGGCTCATACAGCAAAAGTGACTTTTTTGCCGCTTTTTGCCCGATATTAAAATCAATATGTATGTGTTTACCTAGCCAATGGTACGGAACCCTTCGTGAGCGAGTCCGACTCGTACTTGGCCGATTTTTTATACGACTAGTCGTCAAACAAGCATACCGCTCACGGTGACGGCCTATAGACGTTTGCAACACCAAAAGCATCGCAAGAGTGTTGCCTAAACTACCTCTGACCATTCGTCAGGAGCTCTGGCCACCGCCACCGTACTCACCACAGGAAAACGACACTACTGCTCCAGATTTTGATTAGGACATGCCCTACCTCAAAAAAATAATGAATCATCAATTTAATAATAAAATGTCCTAAATAATTTACATAATAAACTTTTATATTTATAATTTGTTTGATTTCACAACTTTTCATATTTGTTTAGGCGTTGTAAACACATTAAACATTTAATAGACTTATCGGGTCATAAAATGTGGAATGATTAAATGAATTGGATTAATAATAAGACATCATTATTCTATACAAATTAACGTAGATTAATTAATACATAATAATAAAAACACTAAAAGCCTAGATTAAAAAGAGTTTATTTAAACATTATTAAATCTCTAAGTAATAACTAAAAGTTTCTAACTATACATTTAGGTAGTTACAGAGAGCAATTACATACAATACCTAATTAAACCACATTTTTCTGTAAATAATATCAGAAGGTACATTATATTAACGTATAAATGTGTAGGTAACTGTAAGCGTATTAAAATGAACAAAGACCTGTAATAGTTATTTAAAGCAAGACAGTTAGTGCGTCAAGTGTAGAGCATGGCGCGGGTGGTATCGTTTAGACGCCCTACGTTAATGAGCAAGACCTACAGTGTTAATAGTTGAAAACTGACCGCCCCTCAGCACCCTGTTAGCACTCGCGAATGTTGATGCTCATCACGTACTAAACACTATAACATAAACACAAATATTGCACGCCTCCGGCTGTGTTTTACTCTCACAAAATGAAAAATACGGGACGCGCTTACCCTTAAACCTCTATATTTTATAACAAAGCTTAGAATGCTATAAAATGCACGCATATTAATTAATTTTTATTATGTTACTAAACTATTAACTAAGAAGCCTATTGAATGTGAAGGCTGAAAAATTCTTTATTTTTCTGTATAATAAATATCTTTACGTTTTTATTATAATAATATAGTATCAGAGCCATCTGAGATTATCTGCTAGAACCAAATCAACAAAAATGAAACTTGTTATCGTAGTAGTCCTGGTCACGTCCTGGCACTCCACAGGGCCTGTCCGGGTACGGGCCTTGAGTTTACCCTCCTTACCCGGGTTCTCATCACCGGGGCACGTTGCCTCCGGGGTCAAATTATTTTTAAGGCCTATGGCTATCAATTAAATAATTTTTTAAAACGTTGTAGATTGTGTATAGAAGCGGAAGGAAGACAGTTTGAAAATTTGCTATGAATAAAAATCAGTCATAACTGTTTTAATTGTTTTATTTATTATAAATGGTAATTATATCACACATAACCAACCTAATTTACCTTAGAAATGAACAATAGGTTCTTTTAAAATAATTTATTAATTTAGGATATTTTACGCCCCTGTACATTTAAAGGCAGTTTACGGCTAAAATAGGCCTATTGAGTACCACTTTCTTTGTATTATAATCAAAGCTGAGGGTCTCAGGAAGTTTTTGAAAATACTTAAAAGTCATAAAACCTATTTATTTATTTTTTTATTAAAATTTCAAAATTGAACTCTGACTCGCTCAAACCAAATTATTTATTTTCGATCCAAGTTTTTAATAACTTTTATTGATAGTAGGAAGGTAGGTATTTTATTTGTGAGAGTGCAACTAATAAGGACAAGATAAAAAATAAAAATAAAAATAATTGCTAACTTAACAAAGAAAAAAAATTTTTTTTTATGGTTATGTCGAAAATTTTAAAAAATATGAAGAAAAAAAACATATCTGGTAGGGAGAGGGGGGGGGGGGGGGTATTAAGGGTAAAAACGGTTTATCTCGATTTCCGGCCAAACTACAAGTCCTATGGAAAAAAGTTTTATGGCAAAGTTGTAGGTACTAAAAAGATCTACAACTTTTGTATTCTACTAATCTTACATCTACAAATTTTGTATTTTGTATTTTAAGTTCAATTCATGTGAAAAATTCAAAAAACCCAGTTTTTAGTTTTTTATTTTTATCTTTTACAACAAATAAGTTTTTTTTTTTACAAAATTTGGTGCAAAACTTACCTTTTTATGTTCTAAACACACTGTAATTTTTTTGATTTAAAATATCAACGTACTCATTGAAATGAAACAACTTTTACGGATTTTATCGCGGTTTATTAAGTTATTTAATTTCCCGACGTTTCGGATACTTTACAGCAACCATCGTCACGGGAGGACTCAAATCCGTGAAAGTTGTTTCATTTCAATGAGTAAATTTCGCGTAAACATTAGAAAACAATATATCAACGTACTGTTTAAAATAAAAATAGGAAACCGCAAAATATTGATATCGATTTCCGTTCCCAGACTCCTATCATATTTTTTCATATATCTTCGGAATAACCAAAAACTAGCAGCTAATTTTTTGATATGTTTGTCAAGAGTATTTGAACTATTAGGTAGGGATCCCTAGTACATTTTTTTTCACCTGATTAGTATCAAGTTAATTTTCCGAGAGTAGCTTCATTTTGATGAAACGAACAAAAAATTCCTCTACGAAAACTCTCGATTGTGGTAGCTAACAGAGATAGCAGGGGGTAGAGCAGCAGTGAGCGTAGGACCGGGATAACGTACCACGCAATTTGTAGGACAATATTACTATTAAATTATATATATATATATATATATAAAATCATAAAAATAAATAATTTTTGATGACCTTACGAGGTCATAAAATTGATGACTTCGTAAGGTTATCAAAAATTATTTCTAACCAGCTGATTTTTTTTCTTTTCGTTATTTAATATCTATTATATACCTAATTGAATATATGGGTACCTACTGTTAAAATGACTGTTTGTAGTTAAATTTTTTTTTCAATTTCAAAATGGGTTTTCTAATTCAAATTTCAAGCGCGTAGTTAGTAGTTAGTGAGTAGTTCCTCTTTTACATACATCTGTTCATTTAAATTTTAAATGCTTAATTTATACCTAACCACTAATTTGACATGTGATATCAACTAGTCAACTACAATCCTCATTAGTGACTAACGCGGTTTTGAAACGTAGAAAAAATCCAACTTGTTATTGACTTTTCTGTTTTCGTTTCTTAGTATTTTAAAGTTGAGGTATTATTTTATTGAACATCCAACACATTCTACCACTTATTTACGAAATTGAAATTCAGACTCTAGTTATAAATACCTATATGTAGATATTTCTTATATCCTTCTCCTACATGGGGAAGAGGCCTATGCCCAACAGTGGGATCTTATAGGCTGAATCGTGATCGTGATCGAGATATTTCTTAAATATAGTAGCTTGCTATTTCTGTCTACGATTTTTTGATTTGTTTCTACACCTAGCTATATAAATTAAATTATTAACACTTTTTTACACTATTAATAGTTATTTTAATTATTATTTTGCAATATTTCCAAATGATTTAGACTATAATTAGAATAGAGTCAAAATTTGAACAAAAGTCAAAATCATAAAGCTTCCTTCGTATTTCGTTTGTGAGTAAAAAGTTATCTTTGTTTCAGACGTATGTTTCCAGTAGTTAAAGTTACTGCCAGTGGGTTGGACCCAACGGCCATGTACACTGTTCTCCTTGAATTTGTTCAAGTTGACACTCACCGTTGGAAATACGTTAACGGCGAATGGGTAAGTAAAGATCGCTTTACAACTACAAATCCGTTTTTATGACTCGTCTCGACAATTTTGTTTTCAAACTAACTGTTTCTTTTACATTTACATCAGCGTTATACAATGACTTAAACATTATGTATAATCGTTGAAAGTTATTTGAGGTATACTAGTATACTATATATATTAACTCTTTTACCTTATACTTACTATCGTTATTATAATAACACTTTGTATTTCAAAGGTCCCCGGAGGTAAAGCTGAAGTTCCACCATCTAACGCTATATACATTCATCCCGAGAGTCCGAACTTCGGTGCACATTGGATGAAGGAACCAATCTCCTTTGCCAAAGTTAAGCTGACAAACAAAACAAATGGAAATGGACAAGTAATGATTTTGTACACGTTTACTTCTTAATACAAAGATTCAGGCAATATAAATAGTAATATAAACTTTATTAGTTTAAACTAGCCGACCCGTGCCCACTTCGGTTGCGCATTATTTATTTTTAATAATTACTTTATAACGACGATATCTCAAAAACTATTCATCTGATTGATATTATAGTGTAAAGGTCAATTTTAATCTGCATTAAATGCCTAAGCTAAATGACATATTATTCATTTGGATAAGGATTAAAAATAAACTAAAGAAAATAGCTTTGTTTTTAATACAAAAATTGAACATAAAAGTGGTTATTGTAAGTCAACCGTTAGAGATAGAGATATGCTATCGCGGACTTTTTTTGTAGCATTTTTTATAGATTTTGAATTTGCTAGTACATTATGTACTTTGCTAGTTTACGCGGCGTTCGCGTGGAAAGCTCCCAGTTGGCGAGATTTTTTGCGACCTTTTCAACATTTATCGGCGGATTTCAGCTAATTTACTTAAAAGCATAATAAATTATATACCTAAACCTTTCTCAAGAATCGCTCTTTCTATTGTTGAAAACCGTATAAAAATCCGTTTGGTAGTTTTCGAGTTTATCGCGTTCAGACAGACAGGCGGACAGACAGACAGGTGGACAGAAAGACGCGGCCGGGGGACTTATTTTTATAATATGTAATGATTGTGCTACAATTTTAATTCATTATTCATTTACGTTCGGTAGACCATAGAGGCTAGGTATGAAACAGTTACAAAACTTTTTAATTCACCATAAAATAAATATACTTACCTTTACAGTCTTATTTGTGTTTCTACATCTTTATAATATACCTAGGTGTATTAATATTTGTTTTGTTTGATGAATCAATACGGTATTCATTTCCGTTTATTTACTAGTCATTGCTTCTTTATTTACACACAGACTTTTCTCTTTGTGTTTATCTCGTCAGTTAAAACAGAGCATAATTAACAGTACCAAGAACTGACAGAATACTAATTTTTGATAATAGAAAGCCTGTTACATAAAGGTGTTACAGTGCTACAGTTTCTTGGCTACCGCTACTTCATAGGAGCTATTTCTCACGGTTGTATGTGGTGCGAATGATTATGAAAGCAAACATCTGAAATATCCAGATCCATATGTTGACGGCTCGGTGTGAAATCTGTAGCTTTACTAACTATTTAGCGGCTGCCCGTACGCACAATCATTTGTAATAATTATTGTTTCATTGCAATGTTTACGATCCTTCTTTATATGTAATTTAATTTTAATAATATTTTATAGACGCTTATGTATACACTATTATGAATAGTTGTTTATGAGTGTGAGATCTTTTTCGAATACGGCGAAGTTTATTTCTTCGTATAATTTTTTGATTTTTCGTATTTTGAATCTGGCAAAAATAATTAAAATTTACTGCTTCTAAACATTTAATTATATACTTTCTTAAATACATACTTCAATGGAAGAAATAAAATTAATAAAGTAAAAAAAAGCAAGTTACTGAACTTGGTGAAGAACGTGTTGGATTATAAACATAAAATACTTCGCTTCTTTCTATATATTATTTATCTGAATACAAAAAATATCTGTAAATCTATTGATCTTACTATAGATCTTACAGTTTGTAGTGTTTTATCAGATTCGAATAGATGTTTCCAAGAATATGTTTTTTTATAGGTATAAGTAGGTATCTACCTACTCGGAATTCTTTCTTTTATAATAATATTAGTTAAGCTCTTACTAAACTTGGATCTAATTTTTTTTCTAGATAATGCTGAATTCTTTACACAAATATGAGCCACGTGTACATTTAGTAAAAGTTGGCACAGACCTCCGGCGTATCATGACCTATCCATTTCCCGAGACACAATTTATAGCTGTGACCGCCTATCAGAACGAAGAAGTTACGTCCTTAAAGATAAAATACAATCCATTTGCCAAGGCTTTCCTGGATGCGAAAGAGAGACCCGAAGGTTATTATCAAAGGGATTTTGTTGGTACTCACTACTCGCAACAGAGCTCGTCGCCACATCAATACCCTCAATGTAAGATTACAATGTTTTTGATTTAGGTTGCATATAACTTAAACATAATAGTACCTATTAAATTCAGTTATAATTGAGTAAAATTATTTATATAGTACTTTTTTCACTGTGTAAATAAAAGTATAATTGTTGATGTTAATTTATATTTTAATTTCTAGTTGGTGGGTGGTTTGTGGCGTCGCAGTCGCTATACGGAAACAGTAATTCATCATCAAGAAGGCCTGCACCCTACCCGCCGCGGCCACCGTCACGGCCTAGAACCTTATCTCCTCCATGTAAACATTTTTTATCAAAATAATAAGTATTTACTAAATATTATTTCTAAACATTTTTTTCCGCTTACTTAGGTACTGACTTAATAAAATTATGGTTTATATACCTACTTTCCATTTGTCTTTACTTCGTTAAAAGAACTTATTGCTAACGCAATAACTAGTAACATCGATAGGTACCTACTAATTAAAACAAGATAAACACCAATAGGTACACATGAAAAAAATAGCTTGAATATAAAATGTTGATTGTTGAATTATTAGGAATTACAGGTGCAAACCACATTGCGAATTAGACAATTTTTACTTCAGTTGCATATAACTTAATGTAATTATAATTACATTTATCTCAATGAAAATGGTTTTATTCTACGGTTGGTTTTTATAATATGGACTACCGTTTGTGATAAAAATTAATTTGTATGTATTTTATAGTAATCGATTTTATTTTAATCAGCTTCATATAGCAACACGGATCGATCTACAGCAGTCGCTGCAAACGGAACCGGAAGTTACACTTGGGCGAGTAGTTACTGGAGCCCGAGCCAAGGCAACAGTTCCCCGCAACCGAATGCATCACCTACGCCATATCGTACACCACCTCACGCGTACCCTGCTCCCATAGAATACGCGCCGGCACCAACAAACACCGCAACACCTGCAACAGCACCTGCGCCTTACCCTCTACAGTACGAAACTCCAGCGCAACACCATTCCCCGTACTACCAGCATGCGTATGCACCATACGCCCACCATACGATCGAAGATATCTCTTATTGGCCTAATAGGTAACAATAAATTATTTTTATCATGTTATAGCTTCAGCCTGTAATATCCCACTGCTGGGCATAGGCCTCTTTCCCCATGTAGGAGAAGGATCAGAGCTTAATCCACCACGCTGCTTCAATGCGGGTTGGCGGATATATTCCCTACTATGAGTAACCGAGTAACGATCTCTATCAGGTGAACATGATAATAACCGGGACGGACGGCTTAACGTGCTCTTCGAGGCACAGTGGAGAGACCCACAAGGACTGCACAAACACCCAGACCACGGCCAACATTTTTATGGCTAATACAAATGTTTGTCGTGTGCGGGGATTGAACCCGCAACCACCAGCGCAACAGACACAAACCAGTGCTGTGGCCGTTGTGCCAACGCGTGTCGCGTGTTTTATCACGTTACATGAACATATTTTGAAAAAAGTTTTGAATTCAATAAAATTGCATTAATTGTTTTGGTTAATTGTTTATTGAAAAATATACTAGGTATATACATTTTGTATTAGTAATAAATCTAGGAAATCTATTTTTAAATAATTAAACTACATTAAAAACATTTCAGCTTAAATGGTTACGGATACCAACCTTCGGAGTACGTAGGCACGGGAGACGTCGCTTATAGCGCCGAAGGAATGGCTTTCGGAACAGCTGGTACTGCTATTGAAGTTACTTCACATCAAGAGGGTCGAACGACACCGTCTAGTTCCGAACATCAGTCTGGAGAAAGAGAATATAAGTATAGTACAGAAGAAGAACGCCATTCACCATGCGAAGAATCCGCGGTTCCACCACGCTCTCCGACTCAGTGACAAATGAAAACGTTAGCTTATTTCCTACACAACGTCACCTGATTAGCAATGATATTATAATAGTAATGATATAATTATATACTTATCTTAAATTTATGCTTTTAAACACAAATAAGTAGTAATAGACCGGGAGATAGTGACACAAAATATTAGGTCATTTGTACCAGTATGGCGGTTCGTCAGGGGTCTAATTACGTAAAGTCAAAAAGGAAAATGATGGTCATAGCGCTCGCACCGGCCAATCGCGTGGGCGTTAATCGAACGCGTCGGATAAATAACGAGTGTCGAACGATTTGTTCCACAAAAATGCTTGTATTTTCAGATAGTCGAAAAAAAAGAAGTAGGCGGTAGCGGAATGCCATACTTCTCGGGTGTGACTTACAGCCCGCCATACCGACGCGAATACATTAATTTAAATAAAACAATTCAACCATTTGTACCAGGCTAATTTTTGCATAGCTAATCATCGTCAAGTAGCCATTCACGAAAATCACCTTGCCATACTTTTCCGACAGTTCCCAATGGCCGCCATACCACTGCAAAGGAGTAATTTCTTTTTTTTTTCGCCAAACGATTTGTACCAGTATTGC